>OY740778.1:45889400-46533400 GCA_963513935.1 Aphrophora alni | reverse complement strand
GTATACTGTAATGAACCAAGCATTTAGGGTTCATTGGATAATGTTACATTTCATGGTAAAAATGCGATACAATATAGCAAAGGAAATGATTTCACTACTTACAGAGTGCCCTGAACCATTGCGGAGTAACCAGTCAATACACTTTCAAGATTTAGATAACCGAGACTTAGTTTTCGATTGTATCGAAATATTTCGAGATATTAGAAACAACCACGCGGTCGTTAATGGATATTTTGCAATTTCTTGTCGTATTAGTTTTGGATTCACTGTGTCTAGTTTGATGTTTGTATGTTACCATCTTTGGGAAGTAAGTTCCTCAGGAAGGAATAGCAGTGGAATGATGATGGCAGTGGTAACAATACTGCTGTACAATTTCATTTTGTGTGTCGTAGCAAACAGCGTCAATAATGAGGTAAGATTTAAAAAAATTAAACTTATTACTGTTAAATAAAAAGTTTTAAATATTAAGATATAGGTTAATATGATATAGGAAATATCAATTTAAAATACCAAAAAAAAGCAATTATGTGTGTAGGATTATTTATACAATTAAATTCCTTTTTATTAATTCATTTCTCTTGATCGCTTCACCTCTACAAAATTTTCAGAACTCAATTGAATTTAATGTAAAATTAATGACTGGTGAATAAATTTATTAACTAGAGAATATTTTATTGTATTTAAAATATTTGCATGTTACGTAATATTCTGAAATTGAAGTCAGAATTATTTTAATAAGAATTTTCCAACAACGGTATTCGTACATCTTACATAATAAACTTACAGTTGTTACCAGTAAAATAGAGATGTCTGTAACAAGATTACCACTATTTAGCACCTATCACTTATAAATAATGTATCAATGTCCCTACATATTCAGAACTACCTATATTAGGCTGCTGGTTTTTGGTTTCTCGAATATTCTAAAAATTTATAAATTTGTGTTTTCCTCTTTACATTTATAACGAAAAGGTGTTAACCTTATGTTCTCTATATCGATTTATATAAACAAGGTTTACATAGTTTAATTTTTGTCTGTTTTATTCCATGCAACAGTTTTCATAGAAATTTAAAATATTTGCATTTAAAGTAGAAATAAATCCAAAAAAATTACATCATTCTGAAATCAGATTTATTTTAATAAGAGTTTACAAATAATGACATTCCTACATCTTTCATAACAAACTTACAATCGTTACCAGTCAAATGGAGATCTCTGTTTATAACAAGGTTATCAATTACTTATCAGTTATAAAAAAGGGACATTATAAATTACTGTGTCAGTCTCCCTACATGCAGAGCTGTCTATATTAAACTGCTTGTTTTTGGTTACTCGAAGTTTCCAAAATTTGATAAATTTCTGTTTTCCTCTTTACATTTAAACGAAAGGCTGTTAACTTAAATTCACTATATAGATTTATATAATCTGGGTTTACATGTTTCAATTATTGTCTATATTATTCCCTCCAACAGTTTCCATAAACTATGATGATTTATATTTTAGTTATTAATTAATTGAGGTTAACTATATTTTGTAATTTATTTAATTGTTTTTAAGGCTACAACCACCTTATTTTTCAACACAGGGTAGCCCTTGTTTCTCTTGTTTTTGATTGTCAGCCACAACAACATCAAAAAACACATGTCCAATTTACAGTTTATTTAACGGTGGTCGAAGATAAATAGAATTCACAAAAAATACACAAAACACGAATTGGCTAACGTTTTGCGAAGGCCGACAACATTTCGCTTCCTCAGAAACTATTTTTTGTATATTATGTGTCTTTAGATGGACGAAGGCCTGTTAGACGCTTACTACATCGTAATGTTACCGACAAACTTTGGCTCTTTCTGTTTTGCAATCATTAAGGGCACAGCCTTGTTTATTACAAAATTTGACAGGGGAAAAAATTATAAATATGAGATATACTATATTTTTTATTAAATATAGTAAACAAAACTGTTTTTAATAGTTAAATTGTATAAAAAGTAAAACAAGCATACAAATTTCAGACAAACAACTTTTACAAATATTGAAGATAAGCATGGATAAGTCATCCATTTAATCTATTGAGATTATTACTTAAAACGATATTAAAAGCCTTTCATTCTCATTCGTAATATCCAATCATTATAACAGGAGATAACTAAAGTTTCTAACATAAAATAGACGTTTCCTTTACAAAAAATTATGTTTTTTACTTTCAGATTGAGGAGTTCAAAATGGAAATAGACAGAGTTCGTTCCTTCCAGACATCTCCTTACATTGAGAAACAGGTGCTTAATAAAATATGTAACTACTGTAGTGTAGTCCAGTGATTATAATACTATTAGTTTTGTTTATTGCTTTATATTACAACAATGCAAAATCAGCCGATGCCATAACCTCAGCATGGCTATTAAACATGGTTTATTAGAATCTTGAACATCATGATCTAGTGGGTTGTTGTGACAGTGTGGCCCGGCCAAGGAATCTCGTATTATTAATACGGAAAGAGATTATAAATTGTATTTTAGAATAATAAATAACGCGCAACAATTGAGTAGACGAATTTTGTTGGAACAGCGCGAGTTCACTAAAGTGGGGGGGAGGGGGAGGGGAGAATATGCCGTTGGAGGGGCTTGGATAAGTCAGTCCATGATGGGAGCCATAAAGGGCCGGCCGCGCTTTCGTGATGTGTATGTGTAATTTAAATTAAACTGTATTTTTATGGAGGGTAACGTAATAAGAATGAATTGTAGTAAAAAGTAACTTAATTCTTTGTTCAAAAAATAAATATAATTTCGGAAACTTACGTGTTATTTAATATAACGCCTGAGACCGGATCCTCTTACCATTATGACAGATTTCGGTCAACGTGGATGCAGTCTCCAGCCAGTGGAGAACTTCAGATTTTTCACAGGGGGTTTCCGTTGACAAAAAACGGGTGACGGCCGTAACATCAAACCCAGTAGCTATTTTGGAAATAATAATATATGTTGATGTTGTTAGACATGGAAGATTTTCTAAATAAACGAGCACGAGTAAAAAACTTTAAACAAATTTTCTAGGCAATAAAGTTTGGTTGGAGGGTGAAAACAGTTATGGATACAAACAATGTGATGGTTGCCATCGCTCAAAACACAAATAGATCTGTACGGACACATTTTTATGCGTTTCAAATTAGTAAAACCTCTCTGTTACGAATCTTGCCCTCTGGCGTACACTTCCATCCATATTAAATCATCGTTACACAACAGTTGAATGCAGATGTTTTGGTAAATAATGCCTTTTTTCCGACAGGCTTTATAACGATACCTTATTTCATGATGGCCACGTTTTTATCTATGTTATGAGGTGAACAACTAAACATGCGGTATTTAGGATATGATCATCCTTGACATCATAAAATACCTGCTCATATAGTAAAGGTGAATGTTTGTTAGGGAGTTAATTCTTCTTGATTGTATGACTCATATTTCCTTCAAGGCACCTATGGAAAATCAGTGATTTGAACTCGGATAAAGATATCCATATGCTTAACACCTAGTTCTAATAATTGTTCACTTAACTAGGTATCGACTCTAGACCTTTTGGTATCAAAAAGTTGGAGCGATTCCCCACACAACACTTGACACTTTAGAAATAAATTTGGAAGAAGACTCATCTTAAGATTTCGTGTTTCAAAGGGTAAAAAAAAACTTCACCAAGAGACTGCAGAGGTGAAAACATTACAATGGATTATAATATTTGAATGGAATTACTTTTAAGATATAAGCTTTACTCTTTTAAATATATAAATTACCACTAATTTTTTTCTGTATCTTAAAAACTTCACTTACTGAAATAATATATATTATATGTAATCTTTTTAGCTCAGTTTATTTACAAAGGCATGCTTTCCGTAAAACAAGTTTTTTTGCACAATATGATATAAAACACATTTATAAATTGTAAACACTTTATATAAATCATATTCACATAACAAATAATTGTAATTTCAGCTCAGGATTCTATATCTGGAAGTTCAACACCACCCTGTAGCAATCTCATGCTTCAACTTTAGTGCACAGTCTCTCATATCGGTAAGTTTTGGATATATATATATATATATATATATATATATATATATATATATATATATATATATATATAAGTCAAATCAAATGTTATAAGCTGTACATAAGTATATATTATCTTTACAATTTCCATTTCAGGGTTTGATTATAAGTACATACAAAATGTAGGGACATTATCAATGAACAATGTATATTGAACAATGTTTCACAGTTAAGTTCCTGCTTTTTATTTCCTACAATCATAAAATATTTAGACCTCCATGTAATCGTTCCCTTAGGAAACCAAAAACTTTACATTCCACATTCCGTTTTTGGGTCATAGTTGTGGTTGTGTGACGCAAAAGTGTATCAACAGATGTGTTTTCCCTACAAAATAAAATAATATTATTTAAACTAATTAAAAAACTTGTTAGGCTTATCGGCAGGTGAACCAGTAGAAATAAATTTGCATAAAATATATAACGTAAACCGAAATTTAATAGCCATTTCAAAAACGATTTTCTGCAATATACAGAGCGAGTTTTATTTTAATGACATTGTACCTACAATTAATAAATGTCATAAGTCAAGGTGAAACTTGCGACAAGAGTTTTGTTGCAATGAAACTACAGCAAGTCCATAGTGTGTAGAAGTATGATTCTATAAATAGTATTATAAACTAATAGCTCTGTTTAAACGTAACTTTATTTTTGTATTTGTTACAGTTATTTGGTATCTTAATCAACTACCTTATCATCCTCATACAGTTCTCGTAAAGATAAAGTTGAAGCTGTTACCACTATAAACTCCTTACGTTGCTTATGTTGCTTATGTTACTGATCTACAGCTGTTACAAAATGTAAAAGTCAATGACTGTGGTATATGTTTGCTGCGAATTATATCTTCTATTTACGCGTTATATAAAATAGTACTATATAACACAATGCAGTAATCCTCGCCCCTGCTTTCGTAATCCTCTCTCACAGTATGCCCAACACACTTCTTGTGCTTTAGATAGTGATGGTACTTTCTAAGGTAGTGGTCTGCGAAAGCTTGAAATAAATGTTTAGTAACTACCCCTAACAAGGCCTACTATATGGAATTGTTTACTTTAGAATAATAGGATTTTGCAAGCAATATACTCTGTAATAAAATATCAAGATAACCGAAAAATTATTTAATTAACATACCTTATTAGTAGTCGATAGTAGAAGTCGATAAGTAGACAAAAGGAACTACTATCGACTTCTAATAAGGTATGTTAATTAATTAAAGTAGTTCTAAGGCAAAACAATGAATTTCAAAAAATTATATATATTAAATTTATAAAATAAATATTAAATTTATTAACGAATTTTTATAAAATGTAATTTTTAACAAAAAACCAATTACTGCTTTCATCCCACTTTCAAATACTTGGGAAATAACATCCTAACATACAAATAACAAACAGTATTTTGCCATTTAGCAAATTGAAATACACCTTGAAAAATCAATATAGTAACATTACAAGAAATCTGAAACCCTATTCAATGTAGTTTGTCTGGAGCGAAACAACAACTCAGTGACATTTTAGATATTTCAACCCTTCTCTTCCCAACCCAGTATGTAAAGCTTAATGAGACATTGCAAGTTTCTTTTCCTATGTACTGTATATAAACTGTATAATAATTCAATTAAAATATATTCATAATTTTTCCCTTTATGAACTATGTAAGAAATCTTCATATTATTAATTTAAACAACAGCATAACATTGGACACGTTTTATCACTGTTTAAATATAGGAAGCCTTATCACATAGGTTATATTGTGAATGTTAATAATGAAATTAGGTAACTGATTAGACGTTGATTTATGTTTACCTGTCCCAATGTATGTGGGTGGTTTTTCTTATTTTAAAAGATTGTTGAAATATATATTAGAGGAGTATACATTAATATTAATTAAACTTATTAAAATAGTATTAAGTTTTATAAGAGTTTTACAGTTAGCTCATTTGTAATTGTATATTTCCTAACATCACTTGTAACACTACCCCTATAGTTCTTTACCTTGTATTGTAATAATATCATATTAATTTGAATATATTGTGTTTTGCCATAGTTTGTGTGTAGTTTATCAATAACAATTGCTGGCGTTTTAAACAGAAGGCTTGCATAAACAATACACTAATCCTAAGTTTATTAGCGTACAGCTTATTTGTAATTTTATATTACCTAACATCATTTGTAAAATTACCACTCTAGTATTTTACCCTGTATTGTATTAATATGAGATTAATTTTAATATATTGTGTCTTGCCATTGTTTGTATGTAGTTATTTTATAACAAATGTTTTAAACAGTAGGCTTGCAAAAACTTAAAAGAATGGAATTTGATATAAAATAGTTTGTGTGATCAACAAAATTGAAAGTCTTTTGTAGATAAACACAATATATGTTCTGTTATATACTTAGTTTACAATTTCATGAATGATTTCTGTCAGCTTTGCAGATGTGTTATTAAGGTGGAAGTAGAAGTGGGTTTTAAATAAGATGTTATAAGCATAAACAAAGCGAATAATTCAGTTTTCATGGATAATATAGCAATTTGTTAAGAAAGAATGAAAATAACTGGTCTTTTGAAATTACTTTCATCTGATTTTTGTTTTTAAACAGCGGTTTTACTTTTAATACTTAAAAAAAAAAAAACAAGTTTGGAGAAATATTACATAAATGAAATATACAAAGTTATAACAAGAATATTTCCAATATACGACAGTTACAAGCGTTATTTCACTTTTATATTATGAATGATTACATCCAAGCATTGGCGTCATCACCAGTTCATTATTGGGGGGGGGACATATACCGGGGGTATGGGGGTATGGAAATTTTTTAAAATTAAACTTCTCAAAACATCGTTTTTATGCATTTATTTATGCGTTTGTAACAGAAATGTAATGTTAAAAACCCTAGTAAAGACAAAGCCCGATGATTACCTTTTAAGGTTTTAAGTAAATCATTCGTTTTTAGCAAAAATATTTTTACATCTCAAATATTGGGGGGACGCGTTCCCCCGTCCCCCCGGCGATGACGCCCATGCATCCAAGTTAAGGGAACCAAACAACAATTTATCATCTTAAGATTATTAAATAGGTATTAATTTTTGTTCCCTCCCAGGAAGGACAGAAACAAAATTTCCTTTGACAAAGTGTTCGATACTGTTGACCTGGTCATCTTCTCTTTGTTTTGTCTGTTTTTGTTTTGTTTTACATGTTTTTTGTTGTTGTTTTTTTTTTACTCTTATAATTCTTAATTGTGGTTACTTTTGTCTCCATCAACTTACTATTAAGTGAATCCAGCGTCAAAAAATGTTTTTGAACACAGTGTCATGAAATCTGATCCGATTAAATACCCGAGAATAAGTTTGAGATTGAATCGCTTTGATGAAGTTCCTTAACGACAAATAAATTCAAAATTTGATTTTTTTTAACCTACTTACCACTCTAAAAGGCCCCGTTTTATGCGGGATTGTAAAATTTTTATAATTTGTGACCAAAGTAAATAATTCATGGGTGGATTTAGAAGTAAAAACTAATATAAGAAGGAGAAGTTTAAACGTTAAAAAAAATTATTTTTTGTTTAACTCTCAACAAATTATTGTCCGGACTATATGGTACATCATAGACTTTGATTTCATTTCATACCAGCGTTTACACACTGATTTAAATTTAATCTGGATGTAAAATCTGTACAATTTTCCACTAATTATGTTTTCTCGTAATCTTCGAATATTTTTCTTAAAAGGTAGTTCATAATAATTTAATTAAATCACAAACTAAGTAAAGCTACTAATTGAATAAACCTGCCGTGACGTGTTCTAGCCGTGATGATATTATGACGTAAGGTTTTAATGTCTGCGGTAAGATTAGACAGTTTATTACAAGGGATGAGTTAATACAATGTGCCTTTGTAACTAAACACATTATATTGTAAAACTTGGTTGTGGTGAAAGCGGAGAATAAAATCATAATATATGCTCATTTTTTTGTAATATGAAAAGTGTTCACAGGTTTGCAACTAGTTTTTTTATTTATATTATCTAAACACAATTTAAGAATGTATTTATATTAAATACATTCTTAGACACATTTGTGTTTGTAAGCTCAAAAGAGCAGACATTGCAATAGGTAAAAAAGAAGATGACGTGTCAAATATTATGTTAATTTTACTTTAATTTATTTAATCAAACGCGTTTGAACGACAAAGTCGCCATCCTCAGTGATACATGAGCCACAATAAGTAAACTATAACTAAACCTAGCACTGTGCCAAACCTCGTATTTATACAAAACTAAAGGGGCGTGGCCTAAACCTACTTTCCAATATTAAGGAGTGCCTAGCGTCATTTTAAATAACTTTAAGTTAACAACTAATACAATAATCTTAACTAATCTTACATCTAACACTACACTTTATATAGAATATTGTATCGGGCCTAATTCATTATTAACAGTTATATTATGGTACTTGTGAACATTAAAAAAAAATTTAAATTTGCATACATTAATTAATTGTTAAAAATATGTCCACTGATAAAAGTAATTGTTATAAGAAATTGTAAATGTTTGAGGGTAACATTTATTTATATTTAATAACAATTACTTTAAAGTTTTGTCTTATTAGATACTTAGAGTTATTTTTTTTATTTTCCTTTAGCTCGTTTATTATTAACAACTAACTAATAACAGTACTGTAATTGTTATAAGACAATGGAAATATTTAATGGTTAACATTTATTTATATTTAATAACAATTACTTTAAAGTTTTGTCTTATTAGATACTTAGAGTTGTTTTTTTTATTTTCGTTTAGCTCGTTTATTATTAACAACTAACTAATAACAGTACTGTAATTGTTATAAGACAATGGAAATATTTAATGGTTAACATTTATTTATTTGTAATAACAATTACTTTAAAGTTGTGTATTATTAGATACTTAGAGTTTTTTTTTAATTTCGTTTAGTTCGTTTATTATTAACAACTAACTAATAACAGAACTGTAATTATTATAAGACAATGGAAATATTTATTTGGTAACATTTATTTATATTTAATGCAATTACTTTAACGTTTGATTTTATTATTGTGAAAGTTTATATGTATACTAAGTTTACATGTTAATATTACTACTAAGTAACTAAGTTAATGTAACTAAGTTTACTAAGTATATGTTAATTAATAATTTGTTATTTTGATTATATGTTATTTGTCTTGTTATTGTTATTAATTTTGTGTTAATTACTTATTGGTTCATGTGTTGTACTGTATGAATTATATTATAAAATAATATTTTATAAGAAATAAACAGTCACAAAATGTTCAATTTTTTTTTACTTTTTTCTATTTTTGTAAAAAAAAAAATCAATTTTTGTTGTTTAAAATATCAGATATTATTTGGTTGACAAATATAAAACCAGACTTATAAAATAATAATGATAAATTAATTTTAACGAAATCGGTCGAGAAACAAATGTTATGAAATTATAATTTTGATTATTAGACCCATAGTGGTTGGGGGTTCAGAAATTTATGATGTCGACAAAGCATAGTAATATCCATAAAATGGGCTATACATTTGAATTTACAATTTCAACTTTTTTAACGAATAATTCCAAAGTAGACATTTACGATAATATTGTGTTTGAAAATCAATGTTAGAGCTGATTTCTCATGTGAAAATTACAAACCTCTACCCATCCAGTCCTGAAATATTCCTAAATAACAAAATTGAATAAAAAACAATTTTAAATATATATATTTATATATATATATATATATATATATATACATGCCTGAAAAACCTTTGAAGATGCTGTATGGTTGTTTCAAAAATAGCGGTACAGTTTTATTTTTACAATACCGTAGACATAAGAATTGGTCCTACCTTTTCTAAATGACAATTGTTTTTGATTGAGTACTGTATATAAAAGCGTCATTTAACCCAGGGTCTACACATAAGTTGCTTGTTTGCAATTTTATTATTGATTATGAAAATTTTGTAGTAATATTTAAATATTGTATGTTCCTGTCAGCATAGCTTTACATGGGTTAATACTTTACTACGAGTGTATGTATAGCAATGAGTTACTAAAGCAAATGATTATTTTGCCAATTTCATCGGTACAGAAAGCCAGCTATTTAAAACTATTTACACATTTTTGGTAATCAAAAGGTTTGACATTTTCAGTAAACAACATTTATAGGTTAAGCTCGATACATAAGGTTACGTAAGGAAAAATCTCAAAAGAAGCACAGTAAGGTTATTTGAAAATCAGTTATTTTATATACACTTATGTATGTTATTGAATTTTATTTTATTTAATATAAGGCAACGTGGTGTAATGAAAGTATTGTTGTGATTTGTAGAAATATAGTTTGATGTTAACTTTTGTGTCTGAATTTAAAGTGTATGGTATTGTAGCGAAATAAATATACAAGTTGCAATTAAAGTTTAAATCTTATGTCATTTTTATTACTGAAAATATATATCTTTCAAAATATTAAAAAACGCATAACATATTTTAAAAATTCAGAAATTTGCAGACAAATATAATTTTGGAACGACTGAATAACTTTTAATCAAATAAAGACTAAATCTGACCAACATAGGTTTCATACATACCTCAAGAAAACCATATTAACATCAGATCAGCTGTTCTAGATGTTTAAACTGACAGAGACACGTTGAGTTTTATAAATGTAAATATTTATCCAAAACAGTTTCTCTGAATTGGTGAACACTTTATAGTTTCAATTGAAGCATTAACCACTGGAGGATCGTTTTATCAGAAATTCTGATTTAGTATCTCTAAAATATTATGGATTTAAAGTCTTGATTGGAAACCATTGAAAGGAAAATATATACAATATCACGCCAAGGGTTATAGTGAGGTAAATATGAAGTACATAAACTTCCCTAGTGGTTAAGAGAAATTCAGCAGTGTTTTACAATTAAACTTGTAATTCAATTATTACACCCGCTTCCACACAAAACGTATTACATCTATGAACAGGTCGAAGTATTAATCGTATTAAATTGTATTCAGAGCCATTTCAGCCCTAATAATATTGTGAAATATATTTCCATAAAGATCTTAGCAATCTGCAAATCTTGCGTGTTAACTGATTTAGTTACAATTTAGCAGTTTGTTGAACATCAAATGTATCAAGTTTGTAAGAGCTTTTTGACGATTTTTAATTTCTGTTCTGTATTTCCACAAAGGTTGAAATAAATAATATAAACATAAGTTGAATGAAAACTTTGTAACTTCAACACTTTATGATAAAGAATATACAAATGAACATGTGTTTCTTAATATATTCAACAATATCAATAGCAATAATGATTATATAGATATTTAAACAAAAAGGTAAACTATAACGTTGATATAATGATAATTTTAAAAGTTCTTTAAAAAAATAATTAATTGATAGAACCATGTTTTTAACAGTTGTTGAAAAATGTTTGAGGTGTTTAAATGTTAGGAAATTTTGTTTGATTTTAACTTTTGTAGCTAAATTGTAAAATATAAGGTGTAATGAATTAAATATACTTCTTGTCCTCAATGTGGACAAAATAAAACTATGTTTGACTAAGAACACTTTTTCTAGAACTGATGATTGCACAATATATAATATGATTAATATATTTAAATTCCTAACAAGATTTAAAGTTTTCCATTTTTCTGAATTGGGTGATCGCCAGTTTAAAATTGTCCACCAAATATATACAATTTTCTCAATTTACAATAATAATTCGAATTTGCCCCTAACCACAATCACTAGAAACTTAATAAAACACAATTATCTGATTAATTGTTCTTTATTAATTATTTCCACTTAATGTCCTGATGTACATTTCGATAACATGGTTATCATCATCGGAGGGTCTTGCTTATAAACTAAATCTAAACTTACATATCTACTAATGAAATAAAATAAACCTAAAACTATGATAACCTGAATTCAAGCTAAAATCCCTCCCACTCCACAGATTAGTTGACCAGTAAGATAGAGGCTTGAGCTGGCCCTTTGTTTCTAGTGATTTTATTAAGTTTCTAGTGATTGTGGTTAGGGGCAAATTGGAATTATTATTGTGAATTTCACCACAGTGCTCAACAAGATTGTATCTTTCTCAATTTAGTGTATTTACTATGTCTTTAAACGCAGGATGTATTAAAGTTTTGTAAATATGTGAAATTTTATTTCGTTTAGTAAAAAGTCGAAGTTAAATTTAACTAATGTCGAAAATAAAGTTTTATTATAAAATACATAGTTATAATCCCAGAATGGCAGACAACTTTGTCATTACGAAATAGTGAAAAACCGGATGTTTTTATTATTGCATTGCTTTCTTCTTAATAAACATAAGATTTAAATGTTGTCTAAATAGCATGTCAATATATTTATATAAAATAATTGATGTTCCTTGCACATTGTTTTCTAATGTCTTGCATTAAAACTGTTGTATGTTAAATTGTTGAACAAACAAACTGAAATGCTGGTAGACCACTCCGGCAGTTAGTAATATATAAATAACATGTTTCATCGTCAGAGATCTCAAAATGGGTAAATCACCTAAACAAATCCCTCATTAACTATATATCTATCTTTATTCCACAAATACGTCATAAATTAAATAAACAGTGCAGAAATATTAATCTTATATCTTCTAGTTTTAGAAATTATTATTAACTTATATCAACCTAAATATTATTGCAAACACGTTTGTTGTTTAACTATGTTGGTTTGAAATGAAATGAAATAGCTATAAATACAGATCATTGAACTTTTGAAACATTTAGCTTATGCAATTAATGTCTTCTCTTTTAATTAATGTCAAAGAATTTTAATGTCTTCTCTTAGTGTAACGAAACCCCTACATCTGATGTTGATGAATATATGAATGTCTCAATTTGACAGAATTATCTTTCCTTGATCAAACAGATATTATTAAAATAGTTTTCCAAAATAAAAGATATAATACCTTAATATTTAAACTAACAAAACGTTTTCTGTCTATTTATCCTTCTCATAACTGAATTAGCTAATAATAGGAAAATATTGTTTTCCACCTGTGAGTATACATTTATAAAAAAACCTAAACCTTTAATACATTTTGTGTTTTTAACGTTTACACTCAAATAATTAATTGAAAATTACTTTTTATAAAAGTTAATGACAATGGTCATTAATAATTTTACATTGTGAGGTGTGACATTCTGAATATTACGTTCATTTTAAAGTATTATTTGTCATCTATATAAAAAGACAATTATTAAAAAGCATTGTCTTTTTATAAAACTTATGAACCGCCGGGTCAAAGATATGAGCTATTTTTATACATAATTATTTCATTCAGTAACCTGTGTAAGTAATCAAATATAGAGTTATTATTTAATTGTAACATAATTTTCATTAATTTTATTAAATATATTTATGTTGTATAATAGTAACCTCTTTCTTCAAATTTAATAAAATAAAAACATTCAGCTTGTGTGAGCACCAGTTTTACTTCATGTGGAAAAACCAAAACATAACCTCAATATATAAAAATAGTTTCAGCGGATTTAGATACACTAAAATGATCGTGCTTTTCTCACGGCATTCCTAATATTTTTCTACAAACACAATCACTCTCTGTATATTGGAATGTTAAATGTTTGCTAAAGTACTTTCCTTGTTTTTGCATCATTTCTTATTGAATATTCATGGTTTAATATTTTGAACAATTCGTGATCACAGGGGCATAATTAATGTATAAAGACTCTAACTAATAATTACATTTGTAAAAGATAAATTATAAATTAATGAGTTAGGTATGGAAGTTATATAACAGTTTTAAAATTAACTAACTTTTTTAAAAAACTGCAGAATTAGGTCAATTGGTGGAATGCTCTCAGGTAGAAAATTTCCTCTAAAATATGAATTACTTATAAAGATGGGCGAGCAACTTTTCATATTACATAAGAATAATGTTTTATATAGGTTGCAAAATATAACATTGTTTGCAATGATTATAATTTATATTTGTTAAGAAAATTATATGTACTATGAAATCTAATTAAAATATTTATACAATTAATAAATATGAAAACAATACTTTTCTGATTGTTTTAACCTGAAATGAATTTACATTGATGTTACTAACATAAGGTCATTTCCTCTTCAGCTAATTCTTACATTGAAAAGTCATATTGAGTTTATGTATAGCTTAGAGAATAGCCATAATTTTACAGGCTTTTTGAATGTGTCATACAGAATTCTTAATGACTATTGTCAAAGTGATATTTCAACAAATTACTTCTGATTTGAAGTTCTCATTTCACATAAATTAACTCGTTGACGTTGGTTGTAAAATTTGTTATTTCATTACATCAGCAGAGACGTTCCAAAAAAATAAAAATACTTTAATGTCAGAGTGTAGGCTCTTGTTTTTATACCTATGAAACTTTCTGTTTCCATTTTTTGATAATTTTTTTTCCAGCTTCACTTAAACATAAATTAATCCCTTCTCTTAGTAATTATTTTAAATTTAATAATAGTTTTTCCATCATTGTTATTTACATTTACAAAAATAATATTTAAAATTATCTCGTAATGATAAAGTTGAAGTTGTCACGTTCATGAACTTTGCTTTTATTGTTGATGAACGTTTCTAATCTACAGAATCATTCGCTTACAATAGAATGGTTCCGACAAATCATGGTCTATCTGGTTTATTTTTCAATGACAAAAGCATCCAGATTCACAGAGATGAGCAGGTAAGGAAGAAAATGTTTTGTGACATGGTATGATTCTGTTAGGAAAGCGTTATTCATAAAGCCGTTTAGCTTCACGACTATTACATCCCGCAAGATCATACATTAAATGTATAACGGCCATTTCAGAGTTTGTCAAAGCATGATTATTACCTGTCATAATGTTTATAACAATGGAATTAATACAATTACACTATTTAAGAATCATTCATGAAATAATTTAATTTACACTCTCTAAAATATTTTATGGTAAACTGAATTGTCAACAAGTAGCCATCAACATAATAATAATAGAATTATACAAAATAGACTAAAATCAGCTGTAGTCCTTACTTCATCAGCTGATATCGATCAACTCAACAATGGTTCTTAACTCACGACTTGAATATGCACTGATTAATTTAGTTATTAACAGAGATGAATATAGGTAAAATAGCTGTTTTTCTTACAATTTATAAACGATTTTTAATAACCAAGGGCTAGTTAGATTTGTAATTATATTGTACAAATATTTAAGTCTTACGAATTTCTTGTAAAAATAGGCGTTTTTGAACAATTCCAATCACTTTTTAATTATTAAATTTATAAAATATATTAGTAATATATATTTATTGGAAATTTGTTTTTCTTATATTCACTTATTTATATATATATATATATATATATATATATATATACATATTGAAGTATATACAGTGTGAGTCAAAAGTATGGATACACCCTGTTAAATTTTAAATGGATAAAGATAGAAAAATGAAACTCAGAACACCTTTCTAGAAAAAAAAAGTGAACTTTTTAGTCACTATTACAACTTTGCCCATTTCCCCAAAATGGGATTTTTGGGGGGCAGCTCAAAAATTTTAAATATAAAGACCCATTAAGTGACGCCTCATTTTAAAGTCCTCGATTAAAAAAGAAGAACAGTGGAAACCAGAGCTTTCTATCTCAACCCAGTACAAAATGGCAGCTCATTGAAATTAAGTAAAACTTCATTGAGGCAAAATATGAACATCCACCCACATTCAGATGGTAAATAACCCCAATAGACAACCAATGAGCTGCCATTTTGTACTGGGTTGAGATAGAAAGCTCTAGTTTACACTGTTCTTCTTCTTTAATCAAGGACTTTAAAATGATGTATCACTTAATGGGTCTGTATATTTAAAAATTTTGAGCTGCCCCCCAAAAATCCCATTTTGGGGAAATGAGCAAAGTTGTAATAGTGATTAAAACGTTCAATTTTATTTCCTAGAAAGGTGTCCTGACTTTCATTTTTCTATCTTTATCCATTTAAAATTTAACAGGGTGTATCCATACTTTTGACTCACACTGTATATTGTTTGTTAACGCAATAATTATACAATTGAGTTAAATGACAAATAAATTATTCTAATCTAATCTCTTTTCTTCAATACATATTTAAGTATTTAAGGTTTTATAAAAAATAGTAATTTAATGTTGAATTATTGAGTGACAGGTCACTTGTCACTTTCAGATTATTAATTATTAAACAAAAGTATATCAAAACAATAATAACTAATTGCACTCTCAAACGCCTGTACGTTCTGCTAATGGAAATAAAAATATTTATTTGACGAAGTGTGACAATAAGTTCTATTATGTTTATTCAGATATTGATTAATAGATGGTTTGATGCCTTAGCAACATTAGAAAAACAATACGTTTTGTATTACAAACGAACACGATCTAAACTCAGTTTGTACAACATGTCACCTGATGTAACCTGGAGTTACAGACCCGTCACTCTATGTTTACGTTTTTTCGGACATTCCGTTGTGTCTTTGACGGATTATTGTCGGAACGAAATTAGTGCGACTTACACACAACTCCTCTTCTGCGTTGAGGTAGTTACGACAGCAGTGATATTATACAATGATGTAAGTACCAATGTCGTAAGATCATTGTTCATGGTAGGAATCATTTTGACAGTGAACTGTTCTTTGCTCTATAGATTTTGGATAATTCTGAACAAATTTAGAAGAGTAGCGATGATTTTTGAAAACATAAAAATCATCGACGAAAGGTTGAAACACTTTGGGTATTCTATCGATCATAGAACCAACAAGAAAAGCAACACTATTCATATTGCCTTTACTTTAATTTGTTTTATTATTCTCTGCAAACTGTCCTCAGTAAGGAATTACTACCATCCTGTATTGAGCTATTCTATCCATGTTGTTTCTATGTATTTAGTTGGCGGAGCTTGGGTGATGATGACAGATTTTTATTTAGTGGTGTTGATGCTACGTCAACGTTGGCAGGTATTAAGAAAGTATTTAAAGAACATAACACAAAAGCAATCGCCTAATATCTCCATACTTAGTGTTTTACCTAATGTTGAATCATCATGCAGTTATGATTTTGAAAATATTAAAATGATAAATAAAATTATGAAGGATCTCTTTGACGTTCAGCATTCTATCTCTGATTACTACATCACTAGCTTCGCCTGGTCCATTATAAATACTACTATAATATGTGCGTACGGAGCATTTGGTTACCAGATGGTCAAGAGTTTAGATATGTTACCTGGAATAGTTTTCTCGTCAACAGTTACTTTTATTTATTCTGTTTTGATTTGTATATCTTGTACGCTTCTTGAATCAGATATAAATAATGTGAAGATTACCACCAATTCATGGGAATTGAGTACAAATAAAACAACAAAAAAACAAATGAAACTGTGTGCCCTCAAACTTATTCATGAAAATACAAAAATATGTTGTGGTTTGTTTGACTTTAACGTAAATCTAATTTCAACAATTGTTAATGTTATTACCATGTTGGTTTTTGCTATAGTTCAAAAGTGATTACATTAAATACACCGGGACCAGGTGATCATGAAAATGCATACATTACACTAAATATTATGCAAGCAGTGTGTATTTTTTTTACTGTGTTGGATTTTCTATAACACAACAGTGATAGAGATATAAATTATAGTGAATGGAGTAATTGTTTATGAAAATACAGTTATATCTTTTATTCTAGTGTTCAATATCCATCCTAAATGTTATTACAGTAGTGAGTATGTTATTATCATAGAGATAACAATAAAACATACACACACACACACACACACACACACACACACACCCACACACACAAACACACACATTTAAATACTATTTTATTACAACCTAAATGTTGTTGCAAAAATATTTAAATTAATGGCATTGTTCATTTTCGCTATAGTGTAAAAATGACACAGAAAAACTCCACAAAAAATTTAAAAAATATCTCAAAAAAATACACACACACACACACACACACACACACACACACATATATATATATATATATATATATATATATATATATATATATATATATATATATATATATATATATATATATATATATATATAAAGTAAAATAAATCATAAGCTTTTCGACAAATATTAACAATCTCCTTTCAGAATTAAGTTCTTGTTAGTACGTTTCACAAGTGGGCAAGTTCGGATTTCGTTAAAGGAAGGGAAATGAACAGGTCTAGTGGCAATTATATAAAAGGATAACTAAAAAAAAAAAGAGTGTTCATTAAAAATATATACTTTTTTAAACTATGGCAAGTTGGATGTCCGAGTTATAATTGAATTTCCCAGGTAAAATTGAAGATAAAAGGGTAGTAACATCAAAGTTAATGTATAGCCTGGAAGTGCAATCTGTAATGTATTAAAATTAAGTATAATTAAGGGTGTTTTGATTATTATTCATTTTGATTAAAATGTAATACAAATAATTGGAGAATATTAAGATTTTGTTTTTGTTTTAAGTTAACAAGGAATATTTCTTTATTGTTAACGTTGATATTTTAACATTTAATAAGAATACTTTGAATTGTTAATGAAAAGTACAAAGTTGAAAATATTACAGAAGAAGTGAAAGTTCATTAAAAAGTAACTAAACTTCGGTCTCAAAGTGACTTTTAAGAGTAAAATTAAGAAAGTTAAATATTGGTTCAATTAGTGTTATAATGTTTGAAGTTAAATTCTAGATATTTACCTTTGATGTATATTAGCTATTAAGGAGGAGTGACTTGTACAATATATATATATATATATATATATATATATATATATATATATATCGTTTTTAAAATGATAACATTAGGTCAATTAATAATTAGCAAACGTTTCTTCGTTATTGATTATAATAATGCAGTATTTAAATTTGAATTCAATATTTTCCAGGACGGACTAGCTAAACTTGAAATTGTATTAGGAAGTTGAACAAATACAAGAAGATCAAATATATATATACCATATACCAAATTTACATGTTACAATATACCATAAAATTACCGATAAGTGTGTTTGTAACAATATCTCTGTTATTCTTAAATATAAAATAAAATTTATATTGGAAGTTGTGATTAATAATAAAATAGTTACAAAATTTATATGCAACCAATTTGTAAAAAAATATTTATTTTTAGTCTATAGTTATACAAAATTTTGCACTTATTTATAAAAATTACAAAGTCAGTGCAAACTGATACGCTAAGAGATGATGTAAAAATTTTCTGATAACCCAGCCTAATTTGTTTCATTACGAATAATGAAGCTGGAAAATTGGTTACAGATGTTCACTCACTATATGTTTTGAATAAACATTGGAAAATATAGCAATTTTACATTACGACTCAAATGGAGACAATTTGATTCTTAGGTTTCTGTTTCTAAAATTTTAAGATTGTAAACAAGGGTCGTGGCCAATCTAATAATAAAAAAATAATAATAAGTCGATCTTAAGTCCCTTTTATTTAATGTCTCACACCATTACAAAGCAATCAAAGCAATAGTTTATAAATAAAATTCAGAGACATTTGTAGAGTCAGATTTTTGCTTATAGAATTAACAAACATTCATATTTACCAGCTTTTTATATTTACGAAATTAGTTTTAAAACGACACGTCATGTGTCACTTTTAGTACATGTGACACTTTTTTGTACATTTGCAAAATCAAACATTTCCTAACTGTGCACCTCAAATGTTTTAATGAAACTATGCTCTACGTTGTACCTCAATTTAAAAGATCTTTATAACTGCAATTTTGGTTTATGATATCTCTAATGATTTTTAATTGTTTGAGAACAACATTTCTTACTCACCAAAAGTTGCTTTCGCGAATAAAAACATCTAAATATATCGTTTGCGTACTTTTTCATTATTTCCTAACTATGGCCATTCTTTATATTACAAAGGAGTTAAATTAGGCCCGCTAATTATAGGGGAAATGTTCCAGGGCAATAAATATCAAAGCTAAATGACATATTCTGCAATTAGGTACGTTGTCCTTAAAGAGCAGGATAATACGTGGCCATTACATAAACAATTTAAAAGTGTCCTTAATAGTGTTAATAATATTTTAGTGTTAATAGATATTAACAACTCGTAGATGGTACTAAATAACGTTGATATTAATTTACTTTCATACATATATGTAGTATGGACAAAGGACTGTAGACGTCGTAAAAATAAATTGAGATTAAAGCGAAATTACACGTTTATGAGGATCGTTATTAGGTAAGAAATAGAGTGGTTTGTTTAGATCTTTAGTATTACTGCAAATACATCTGATAATGCAGTAACAGTATTAAGACATGAGGCTAAGAAAGAAGCACTGATCTTGGTACTTAATTTTTTTTTAATGTACATACTACAGCGGACAAAAGTTCTGTCTGATTTTTGTGAAATTTTATAAAACTAATCTAATAGTTTAAATTTGATTGACATATATTTCCCAATGTGTAACATATACCTGAAGTTATTTCGTCTTAATCATTTAAATGTTTGTATGTTTATGTTTAAACCCAAAACATAGGTGAACGAACCATTATTAAACCACAAACGCGTCAATTACTTTTTTGTGTCTCAAATCGACAAAAATAAATTAAGATAAATAAAATGAAGAGATGTTTCAGACTTGGCTTTATCCGCATAGTGGTTACTCAGCTAGGTTTCTAATTAAACTGTCTTCCTAAGACAACTGGAAGTCAGCCAGTTATACTTTATAATCATTCTTCAATTATGGCCATATTTTTTATACATGGAAAAATATGGAATAATCGCCAAAACTTAAATTTTAACTTAATGTTACTGCCGAATTTGACATTAAATATTTTAAATGAAGGCCCTTCGGTTAGGTTAAGAGTAAATGTCTTCTATATCTACATTTATATTGTTTACACTGATGACCGACGGTACTTGATAGAATTCCATTTTAACAAATAAAACACAATTTTACAGGAGAAAAATTGTGTTTTATTTGATATGTACATTCGTCTAAAGTTTTTATTTTGGACGTACAAATACAAATTTAGCGTATTAACTGAGCAGCAAGTATTCAGTAGTTTTTTATTACAATCACTTTTTAAGATATTTAGTATGTCTGACATAAAATAAAATAGCTTACTTTACTATAAAATACATGTGAGCTAATCAATATGATACTGCTCTCTGCAGATAAAGGTAACAAGATTTTAAACTTAATTCCACTTCAGTGAAACAAGAATGAAGAAATTTTCGTAACAGGTAAAAAGTATCTCAATAATTATCTAATAAGTACATAAATATTTCATAATTCAAGAAGGGTAATGGATTATCCCTTATATTTCTGACTTTTTATACCGGTAAAATTTAAAACTTAATAACTTAAAATCATTCAACTAAAATTAATGTAGTGTTATTTATTTATGAAATTCATTTGATGTAAAGAATTTTGTTCTGAAACAACTTCAAAGGTAATCACTTTTGTAAAGATTTAAATACACCATCAGGGGTAAACTGGAAGAATTAATATTGTAGAAAATGCTCTTGCGAAAACTTATATTATATTCATTTCTTAAATAAAATAAAATACAGTTCTTTACGTTTCGATTTGCTTCTTAAAAGAAATACAGTATTTAATAAATAATACGAATATTATTTTAATAATATAAGCTATGTTCTTACTGTCGCTATGTTGGGTAGTGTGAACTTAGAGACCTCTAGTTTGCGCCATTATTATTAATTTTAAATGACCTTTAAAATGAGGTATCACTCAATAGGGGTTGAGTGATATTTTATTTAAAATTCTTGACTTACCCCCAAACTACCCTATTTTGGGGGTCAGGGTTGAAAATTTTGATACTTCAAAAAACTCCTTTGGTTATTTAAACTTTCCCCAGAGCAAATCTTTCTATTTCCAATAATAAAAAAAATAATAAGGGGGTGTACTTTTGGGACACATGGTATAGAACTAGTGTAGTGTAAATAAAATATACTGCTTTTGCATTCGTAATAAAGAAAATAATTCTAAAACAAAATTCATGAAGTAAAGGTTTATCTTAAACGTGTTTCTAAAAATCACATTCGTCATACACAAAATATAGCTCAAGTTAGACGACATTGTTTGTTTAATTTCTCTAGTAATGTACTAATCTACTCACACTTTACAGAAATGTTTCTATATTAAAACATACAAGTAAAATACTACTTGTAATCAGTTTCAAATGGCCGATATAAGTAATTTTGATTGCAAACAGAAGTTCTGAATAATGGAAAGCTACTCTATTTCCAATGATACAATTAGTAAACATCTAGTGCAATTAAACTAGAGTTAAATATAAGATTGGCCCATCGCTGTGATAAATATATAAATAAAAATAATGGATAATTGTAGTTTTATGATACAAATAATAAAGTTTATTTATTTGGTCTCAGATTTATTTACACCTAAAGAGAGTTTACTTTCTGCAAAGACTTGGTATTTCTATAAGTTTATTGGGCATATTTAATGTTTATCATTTCAATAACCTAATAAACTTTGGTGCTATATTAAAACGCAGGAACTGTACAAAATCAGCAAATTATAAATCCATTGTTTATATGTGTATCGAAGGAATAGAAAAAATATTATTATTTTATTTATATATTTGTGAAGAGATATATTTTGTAATATTTGTTTAGGTAAAATAATAGCATCATCTATATATTACATAATTCATTATCACAAAACTCATAATATGTACACCTCTGGAGATCTGACTTCTTCATTTATTCTCTGACTAATATCTCATTCTAACTTACAACCAAAAATGTAAGTTAAAGAATGCAAAACAAAGAAGAAAATTTCATGAAAGAGCCCGTTTAAAACATAAAAGTAGAAAAACAAAAACAAAATTAAAATGAAAAACGATGTATCATCACATTACAAAAATAACATCAAAATAAACAGATGTTGGAGAGATTTAACTGATCTACAGAAAAAAAACTTTTATCAAATTTGGCAACAATCTACTTCTAATCTATTGGACGTTTTAGAAATAAATATTTAGTTAGTTCCTAAAATCGTATAGATATATTTTGTTATTAAATAATATAAATAACTATGATCTATTGAACAGCCTATAAAAACGGAAGACACTGATACAAGACATTGTTGTACTGAATTAGACTAATGAAAATATTTACAACAGAATAAGTTCTTCTAGTACAAG
Source organism: Aphrophora alni (assembly GCA_963513935.1). Taxonomy (NCBI): domain Eukaryota; kingdom Metazoa; phylum Arthropoda; class Insecta; order Hemiptera; family Aphrophoridae; genus Aphrophora; species Aphrophora alni. The sequence goes on along the minus strand of OY740778.1, from coordinate 46,510,051 downwards.
ATTTTTACATTTTTTTTTGTTGTTCTAAGAGTAACTGGTAAGACTGCTAATAAATAGGTTGTGAATGCAATTTATTTAAATAATATTTCATAATATCTAACTAAAAATATAAACTTAATCTGTAAATATTTTAAAATGTGTATTTTTGTAAACGTTAAATTCATATTTAAATTACATTTATCAAGATTTAAACAATAAAATAGTCTGTTATCTTTGTTATATTAATACACAATGACCGTGTATGATTAATTGAACAATGGAGCTGTATACAATGGTTGTGATTCAGTCCTACAGAATAATGAAGTGTTGCCAATTGATTTCTTAATATTTTAAATCACTTTATTCAAACTGTGATTCCTATTCATTATTTTCATTTTGAAGTTCAGTACAATGATGTTCATCTACTTTTTTTTCTTTGTGTTTCTAAGTTTTGTCGGAGGCTCAGAAGAAATTAAACGTCGGTACAACGACGTCAATAATAGTTGTAAGTTATCGCACACTTATTTTTATGCTTCGGGTATACGAAATGGGTAAATGGAAAAAAGTTCTTGATAGGTCAATAAAATCTAGGTTGAGTTTTTTCATAGATATGTCAATTTTTGAAAACTAAGTTTGAAAATTGGTATTAAGTATAATCTCCAGTGGAGTTTGATACAGACCAAAAAGGGGAACTAATCTTCTCATATTTCGTCAAATATGGCAATATCTTGAGGTTTTTGCATTCTTTAAATAACCCAAATTTAATTTTGCGTATCTACTGACGACCAAAACTACATTTTTATAAGTTAACGATTTTGATAAAATTGGTAACCTTCTGATCTTAAAATATCTTAAGGGTGTTATCGGTAAAAATAAATTTAGTGACTTAAACATTTGAAAATATGTTTTAGTCACATATTTATTAAATATGAAGATTTATGACAAATCATTACACCTAAACCGTTAGCTTGATGCTTATTACATTTTCCCCGTTGACTCACAAAAAACAATTCTCTTTTACATGAGGTTTAGCAAATTGATTTGAGTCATAAAGGTTCACATTTTACTACAACGTCGCACTACTTTGCTTTTTTAAGTCTTTTTAAGACGGTTCTCAAGGTTTTGACACAACTTTTGGAACAAATTTATATCTACGTAGTGTTTAGGTATCTAAGAAGTTATTGCAAAGTTTGATTGACCAGCTGTATGATTTCATAACTAGCTAATCCTCTCCGATCCTTCGTTTTTTCTTTCTTACTCTGTATAAAGAGCCGTGTTGTGGTCAGTTAAATCGAAGACTATTTTGACAATCAGGAATGAATTCCTTGTATCCGTTTAATATATTCTGACCAAAATATGTACCTAGTGTTTTATACCTAATTGTAAAATTTCCTCATATCAAAATTTGGAGATATATAAGGAAAACACTTTTTTCAAAACATCTTAATAAAATGTTGATGCGGGAACTATAGATATTAAACTGAAAAGCAGTAAATTGAGATGTTATTAAATCAATTATGAATAAATACAAAAAAAAATCTATGTAGTAAATCGTTGAAGTATATCAGGAGTATCTTACAAAAACTAAATTCAAACTATACCTTAGCCGTTATACACTCAATTTCTAGGAACGCCTTAAACAAGTTTACGATACAAATGAAGTGATTAGGGCGTCTACACACACACACACATATATATATATATAACATGGGGTTGTGCTAGGACCATATTATAACTAACTATCAATTAAGTGGAGATTAAATGCTCTAGTCCTACACTGTACCATTTATGGAATGTTTTTATCCATAGACATACTGTTCCACATTATTTTATTATTATAAAAAATATAATGATAAACTTACAGCACAAAAAGGCTAAAATTTGGCATATTATCATATACTGGTTTGACCTTAAAGTTGGGTAGAAATAGCTAAAACATGTATACTCTTAACCTAAATGTATATATTTTGAAATTAGTTAACTGTAAAAATAAACAAATAGATTAATCCATTATTTCTTGAGAATCCATTATTTTATTTTTTTACTGTTTATTTTAATTTTATTGTATTAGGAATAGTAAGGAAAGTGTTATTATGATGGAATATTATATAATATATATCGTTAACTTTTTTCCTTGATGTTTGTAGCTTTTTCGTTTATAATAAATAATATTAAAATGATTTATATCTCTTTTTGCTAATTATATAACACATTTTCAAAAGGCCCACCATTTTGGTTTAAGGGTTGATGAGTGAAAATAAGAGGAGGATGAAAAGTAATTAATTGTTACACATTATCTCAAAAACTATTTGTATGAATTACTAATAATTTGAAGATGTTTAGGGATAGAGTGTGCTACGTTAAGGTGAGATTGATGTTGAAATAACATTTAGTGGACTTTTATAAAGTGTTGTTTGTTAAACGGTTATGGGGATAAGATTTTTTTCTTTTCAATTCTCCTAAAAAATAATAAAATTTGTGACGTTGGCTTATTAGATGATTTAGTCAAAGTCATCCGTAAAATATGTTGACTTATTAGATGATTTAATCAAAGTCAAGTGTGTATTTTTTAAGGCGCTGGTTACAAATATGACTTCAGTTTTTTAAGTCCAAGGTCCAAAAAGATTAAGGGAATTTGTAGTTTTAATTAAATAGTAGCCTACACCACTTCAGTTCTCTGTCCCCTTATATGTGATTATGAATTTTTCGATTACACAAGTTGGTATTACTGACAGACAACGGATAGCAAAACTATTCTAAAGATGAATTCATAGCATAGTATCAGGACACGGTCAAGAGACAAATATCACTTTTTATTGGAAGTGCTCAACAAAAACTCCACCCTTAACCCTGAATCGCAGCGGCTAAAATGGTAATTATCTGCAACAAAACATCGCTTATAATTCTTAGAGATATATTCTTTATAAAATGACGAAAGCTCTGGATTAGTGTTCTTTGAGGATAAAGTACAATTTTAGGACTTATAGAAGTAATCTTGATTAAGGACCTTGTTATACATCCCATTTAATTATTCGTCAAGTGTTGATTCATTTTATATTATGTAGCATTATTCTTTAATATAAACATACATTTGATTGTATTTTTCCAGCAAACTGTCTTGAAGGTGATAGCTTCTACGATGGATGCAATTGGTGTTATTGTATCAGCGATGGTGCCCCCAGCTGCACTCTCAAGAATTGCGAATCACTAAATGAAAACTAAACTTTTGGCAAATAAGGAAATTGTTTCGGCTACCTGACTACATTATTAGCATTGAAATCTTAGCATTGAAGCTGTCACAATATCAACTTTGGTTCTGATAATAACAATACTACTATTCCTAAAACAATACACCTGTCTGGGTTTTTAAGTTAACCTTTTAACAGATAATTACAAAGCTGCATATTATATTGGTTGTTGTTATTTCTATCCCTGTTTACATTTTTGATGCAGCAACACAAAGTCAATTTTAAAATGTCTGATCCTACAATTAAACCTCAACTCGAGTTAAGCTCTATGTATGGATCGTTTGCAAAAAAAAAAAAAACTGTTGGTACATTACGAAAGGTTAATCACAAATAGAGGAAAAAAGATTGACATAGTTTTATATGCCTCAATATGATGAAATTATTTAAAGTTTTTATTTTATTTTCACTTTGTTACATTCCTATCGACAGTACACTGATTGCTATATGTATTTCAAAATTATAAATCTAGATAATACTAACTCTTAACATAAGATTAAATCTTTATTTTCATTACATACATAATTCACACTCTGTCATATTATAGTAATTAAATCGGTCATTTATTCCATGCAGAGAAATGTTACACAAAGATTTATATCAAAACATCTCTTGTAAACTTCAATATATACCTAATAATGTGGAAAATATTACTAAAATGGATATTCCATATTTGCAGATTACTTTTTTGCTTCTAGTAATTCAACGACTGCTACAAAAACATTCCACAGAAAACAAAAACAGTTTGATGTCCTTTCCCATTAATATTGAAATTAACTTAATGCAACAACTAATGGCAAGGCCTGGTGTTGTCATAACAACACAATAAGATTTGAATTTCAGGACACTATATTTCCATATTTAACTGAACTCATTAGATGAAAAGTTTTATGTTGTCACTTGTAAATTCGTTAAAGAAAATACTCGTAAAATAATAAAACAGGTAACTATTACTTAAAAATTATCAGTAAAAATTGTTTAGGTTAATACAGTTTTCCGTTTAAATTTAAAAGAGTAAAAAATAAAGTGTGATTTTTGTTATATGCATTACTCAATTCCTAGAACTATAAAATAATATTGCATCCATCCTCATAACGAAACCATTAAAAATGCATATATCTCCTCCTCATTAGAGGTCCAAGGATTCTGATAAGTAAACAGTTCCGTCCTCTTTGAAAGCACAATAAATATAAACCATGTTTATGAGTTATGTAAACTACATCTGGTGTATTCATGGAGAACCAATTTAGATTTTACAGGATTATTCAGGTTTAGAAGTAATTAAATTAACTCGGGTGGCAATGATTTTTTTTTTAAACACGAAGTGTTTTTGATCGCGGTTTTATCAATCTCTCTATCTATGTACGTATTTACCGTAAACCTCTAAAAAGTAAGGTGATGGGAAATAAAGACAAAGGGGTGTTGTTAAACCTGATGATTGTAAACGTCAATTGTTTTGTAGTTTTTTATTCAAGAATTAAAAACCTGTATTGAGATTTACAAAAACTACAGGTGAAGCTATTTTTCACCAGTAAACATGAACAAAATATGGAAATGGTAGATGGAAATGATTACAAGAGAACATATTAATAAAAGAAAACAATATTTTATACACAAATTTTTTAATGCTTCCATTTTTAATGGATAAAAACACATTTAATTCAATGTGAAAACAAGAAAATCGAAGTTTAAAATTATTGATATTTTAAACTAATGTTTAAAAAAAATGCCACAAAACAATTTACCTCTGTATATTGTTACTAGATAACCACAACTAAAATATAATTGTTTATGTTTATATGGTTTTATTTTAAGATTTATACCTTTTAAATCTTTAGAAAGTATAATTATTTATTTAAACATTATGTCAGAACACATCATAAATAATTTGTTCATCATAAAGCACCAGGGAATCTATTAAGTCACAAATAGTTTCTTGTTTTATAACATAAAAGCATTTTTAATTTCTTCTGCTGTTGGTGTAAAATCATGATAATTATCAATACAAAATATTTACTTTGACATCTTTTAATTTGCATCATTTACAAAAACGTTTGTCACTTTCGGTTGTTATAATACTTTTTTTCTAATGTTTGTTTAGAAGTACTTTTTGATCAGTATGAAAGTAAATCGAGAGAGTCCATTGTTATGTATTATATATTTATAGACTTTATAGTAGTGATTTGTATAGATCAGTTTAGAAAAACTGTACTCAGACAATATATAGAACTTGATGACGTTATATAGGTACAGCCCGTTTGGGTCTTGCAGACCTACTATTCGAAAAGGTCTGTAGCATGTCGTTTGATAATCTTATGAAAGTTGCTTTGCTTTGCGGACATCATATTAGGAAGTTAAAGTTTTCTAGATAAGTCATAATTTTAGTGAATTACCAAGATTGCTTGAAGTGTTTGGATTTGTACCGTAATATGAAGCTTTAAAATTGAGAATTTGATATCATTTAATGTCGGTTTTACTTCTTAAATTATATAATAAAAACCAGTATTAAGAAACAGGTTATATGAAAATTTTCCGTTGTAGTTTCTGAATTTCGAGAAATTTCTGTTTGGATGTGGAAGATTCATACCTAGAAAATTTCAAACCTTTATACTAGTTTTCGTACTCCTATGCATTAACGACGGCTCTTACTGTGTATCCAAACCATCATCTCATTTCCCTAAATAAAAAAAAGACATGCTTTGTATAAACCCAAACAAAACATCTGTCACTTTTACATTAGGCTTTAAATGAACAAAAAGACTGCATGTGTTGACATATCAGGTAGGCCTACTTAAACATAACACTTTACGAAATGTACATGTAGAACATAACATAACGTAGAAAGTTTTATACGTACAAATTGAAAATTTGTTTAAGGAAACGTCTAATTCATGTATACAAGATCTGCAATTTAAAATTATTTTATTTCAGAATAAATTAAAATGTTGGAATTGTTTTTAATACAATATTGTGAAATCCTTCATTAAACAGAATTCAATGAAGTAAAGATGGATAAAGATTCGCTTTAGCTTAATTAAAACCGAGAAACTTGCGAATTACTGTCTGCAACGGATTTCGTTTATTTATGTATTTTGCATTTCAACTGGTATATTGAAATTGGTTTTCGTGAATTATCTGTGTATAACTCTACCTACTGAGAAATGAGAAGAGCGGGGTTGAAAGAAATAAAATTTTAAATAGGAAACGAAACTTATGTGTACTCGTTGTCTGAGAGTAATTATAATTTCTAGTGTTACGAAATGGATCTTTATTTGCATAAATCACATTTTTTATTGTTTTGAAGATTATAAAAGCTTTAAGATTCTCTCTGTACAACAGTTTTCATTTGAACTTACAAAATTACTTTTTTTCATGATATATTTAATTTGATAAAAAGTTTCTACATAAAAAACACATTTTAATTTATACTTTATTTTAACATTACTATATGGGCTTTCATTAAATTATATTTTTGTATACCAAATATAATGAAAGTTTAAGAAAATTAGTAAACACAGAGAAAGTTACAACTTAATATCTTCCTATTTTTTAAAAAAACGTTTTAATAATTCTTTAATAATTAGAATAATTTCTTTTGCTTATCAGGGTGTTTCTTGTATGATATTAAATTAAACTTTTTATTAAATTGGAAATCAGTAAATCTGTGGCAAATACATTTTTATTTTACTTTTTGTTGTTGTGAGTTCATAAATAATGTCACTTAATATCACACACTCTCCGTAAACACATTTATGTTTGTAAAGAATTACAATTTTTTCTAATCAATTCTTTATGTGTCGTGTTCCTTGTATTGTTATATACCAAATTCCTAGCAACAATAAGAGAGTTGTTTTTGTTTTTTTTAACAGTAGAGTATTTTTGTGAGGTGAGGTACAATGCATTAAGGATGAGATAAAATGTAAACGGGGAGAACTTTTTGGATGAGCAGGAAGGTGGTTATAGGAAAAATTTTATTATATTTTTCGATACATATTTGTTAATATCTAGGTAGACGAGATTCAATTGTAATTATTCTGTCCATTAAAAGTTATAACTTTAATGCTAACATATTGATATCCAACTTTCCGTCATTCAGTACGTTTATAAAAAGGTTAGCCCGATTTTAAACTATCATGTATATATCTACAGAATATATGACAGTTTTACTTAAATTGTTAGTATTTTATATTGGACATAAGTTGCATTTGGGTTTTTAATTTTTGGTTGGTTTTAGCGTAATGGGAATAGTTTAAAACGTTTTAAAAATAGAAATTCCCAAATCCATAGAATTACATTTTTTCAATACTTCACATAATTACTCATTTTGACATCATAAATTCGCATGTTTAAATACTCACTTAGTGACAAATATTATCTAACTTATACCTAATATTTACAATAAATTATATGTCGAATTATTTTTGAAAAAAAAAAAAGAAAGAAAAAAAAAATAGAGAGAAAAAAAAAACAGTTGTCTCATCTATCGCTCACTCCGTACTTTACATTCGTTTTTTACGAACATACTTAGAATTGCATAAGGTGGCCTCACCCCATAAAGGTCAAAAAAGAAAATTAGTAACTTACCCAGTTAGGTAGTCAATTGCGAGTGCATAAAATTATGATTCTGACAATATTTGTCAAAAGAGGAAAATGGAAATTCATCTCTTTTTTTAAACATAATATATTTCTTTCAATATTATTACCATGGAACATTATATGTAGAAGTTCAAACTGAAATTCAATATAATAAATTAAATATAAAACAGATTGATCATTTCAATACATCTGTAGTTTATTTTTAACATACATTTAACCGATATTCCCTCAATCGTTTCAATTACTTGTATTAAAAACTGCCATTTAATAAGTTGAATAGCTTCAACTCTGCTATTGAAACTTTTACATCTCTTTATTTCTATGTGTAAGGGTTGCTCTTATCCACCTTTAGGGAATAAGAAGGGGAAGCTATTCATATAAAATGAATGGTCTACATTTAATAGGTCCCTTCTTCAAACTGAAAATGTTGCATAAATTGAATATTAAAAACCTTTTAGAATACTTGGTGTAATGCTTAATGTAAACTATTCATCAAGTCTCCACCAAACATTCAGGAATACTGACATGTCAAAACATCAATTTCGGCCCAATTTTTAAGTTTAATGATTATATTTTACGTAGATAATTAAAAATTGAAAAATCAATTTACCGAAGTGGACAAAAATCAGTCATGTCATTTTAGAAAAAAAAACACTGCTGTTAGTTTTGAAGGAAGGGACAGACCTTGATAAAGAATATATTTTTATCCTCTGAAAATATATTATATTTTTATATAATCATCCTTCAATTATTGTCATTTTAAAATTTTAGGATAGTTAGTAACAACCCGTAGATTTCACAGTAGTTAAAAACAACTCTATATAAATTGTTAAACTTTATAATCATACTTCAATTATCGCCGTTTTAAAATTTTAGGATAGTTAGTAACAACCCGTAGATTTCACAGTAGTTAAAAACAACTCTATATAAATTGTTAAACTTTATAATCATACTTCAATTATCGCCGTTTTAAAATTTGACGATAGTTAGTAACAACCCGTAGATTTCACAGTAGTTAAAAACAACTCTATATAAATTGTTAAACTTTATAATCATCCTTCAATTATCGCCGTTTTAAAATTTTACGATAGTTAGTAACAACCCGTAGATTTCACAGTAGTTAAAAACAACTCTATATAAATTGTTAAACTTTATAATCATACTTCAATTATCGCCGTTTTAAAATTTGACGATAGTTAGTAACAAACCGTAGATTTCACAGTAGTTAAAAACAACTCTATATAAATTGTTAAACTTTATAATCATACTTCAATTATCGCCGTTTTAAAATTTGACGATAGTTAGTAACAACCCGTAGATTTCACAGTAGTTAAAAACAACTCTATATAAATTGTTAAACTTTATAATCATACTTCAATTATCGCCGTTTTAAAATTGACGATAGTTAGTAACAACCCGTAGATTTCACAGTAGTTAAAAACAACTCTATATAAATTGTTAAACTTTATAATCATACTTCAATTATCGCCGTTTTAAAATTGACGATAGTTAGTAACAACCCGTAGATTTCACAGTAGTTAAAACAACTCTATATAAATTGTTAAACTTTATAATCATACGTCAATTATCGCCATATTTTGTGTACATGGAAAAATATGGAATAATAGTAAAAACTTAAATTGTATCTTACAATTATTGTAGAAGTTGTAATTTTAATTGACCTTCAGTTAATTTGCCAGGTTTCATTATCCAATGAATGCATTTGTCATTTAAACATAAACGTTGACATATTTAAAATCAAGGCCCTTTGGTTACATTACGAGTAAATTTATTTTATAATCTAAATTTACTACTTTTGTTTAATGTTTTTAATTTTGCGCTATTTTACGATCCATTAGTAGAAATTTACATCGTAACAATTTAGCGTATTAACTGCGCAGCAAGTATTACAGTATTTTATAATATAATTACTTGTTATGAATTTTAATTTGTCTTACTTATAAAATAAAATACCTGAATTTACTAAAACATACCATGTGAGCTAATCAATTATTTTATTGGCGCAATAATTCAGCTCTCTGTAGATAAATATTTGAACTTGTTTCTTCTTCTAGCCAAAGAAGAATGGAGAATTTTTCAAAAAAAGTATATAAGTTCTATAATGATCTAATAAGTACATAAATATTTCATAATTCAAGAAGGGTGGTGGATTATCTCTTATATTCCTAAATTTTTACACTGGTAAAATGTAAAACTTAATAACTTAAAAACATTCAACAACAAAATTTAATGTAGTGTTATTAATTTATGAACTTCCTTTCATGTAAAGAATTTTGTTCTGAAACAATTTGAAATGTTATTTCTTTCGTATAGAATTAAAAATACATCAAAAGTAAACTTGAAAGCTTAATATTGTAGAAAATGTTGTTTTTCGAAAAACTTATAAATATAATTTGTTAAATTAAATAAAATACAGTTATTTACGCGTTGATTCATTTCATAATAGATTTAAATAAGAACACATTAATTTTAATAATATATGATTTCTATAGAACTAAAGGTGTTAAATAAGAATATACTGCTTCGTAATCGTAAAAAAAAGATAATGATAAAACAAAATTCATCAACTAAAAGGTTTTTCTTAAACGTGTATCTAAAAATCACATGCGTCATATACAAAATATAACTCCCATCCGGCCTCATTATGCGTTTCATTTGTCTAATAAATTTACTAATCTTATCGCTTTACGAATATGTTTCCAGATTAAATTATACAAGTAAAAACACTATTAAATCAGTTTCAAAATGACTGATTAAAATATTTTGGATTGCAAACATAGGTTCTGAATAATGGCCTGTTACCCAACTTCCAATTTTACAATTAGTTAACATTTAGTGCAATAAATTATGGCGTAACAGGTAAGATACTGGACCATCGCTGTGATTGATATATTAATATAATAATGTAAAGCTGTAGTTTTATGATGCAGGTACGTACAAAGTCTGGAGGAAAACAAAGGTTACTTTCCTCACGAACCTCGCATTTCTATGGCTTTAAATGCACATTTAATGTTTCACAATTCAAACCGTTTCAATCATAAATAAACACTTAACATTATTTTGTTTCATTTAAAATAGAAATATTGAAGAATATTATACAATAACGTATTGTGAAATCCTTGTAACAAGTTGTCAGGATTATGTATTAACTATGGGTAAAAATCACTTTAGCTAAGTTAAAACTGAGTATCTTGGGAATTACAGTCTGCAACAGATTATTTCTTTGTGTATTTTATATTTAAAGTGTTTTATTGAAATTGGTTTCGTCAATCAACTGTGCTTCGTGGATTATGTTGTAATATTATTATTACTACAATATCTGTAGTTCTCTCTAGTTGAAAATCCATTACTACAGAGTCTCACAGATACTACCCTAGTTATGACAACCATTATGTTTTTCCATTTGTCTATTATAAAATTTACATTTCCAATTGAAAATATTGACTAATACTTCATTGGGGAGAAGTATTATGCTAGTGAAATTGACCTGTATATAAAAAGGCAACAACTTTCTTTATTAATAAATTATTCTTTATTTCCACCGTCAAATGTTACATAATCGGTGGTCCTAGAGTTTTTTTTACACCCTGTATAGTTAAGCTTTTACTTGTGATACATAATTAATGGACTAAGTAATTTATTATAGAGAAAAATATTTCGATCAATAACTCGTTTGGATACAGGTCACTTTGCTTGCCATCAGTTTGTCACAACAACTTAGATATATTAACCGAGAGAGGCTACAACTAAGACTGATGAAGTGTGACGAAAGTATTTATGTAAAGTTACAGAACTATATAGTGCCTCTACTTTTTCTACAATCTCCTTGGGTAAAGGAAAACAGAATCTCTATCAAACATATAGTGTTTTTGTGTTTGATTTCAGTAGTAACTTATAAAGGACTTGTTGAAGTTATATCAGAAATATTTGAACTAAAAAATGCATCGATTATTAAAGTCTTACAGTTGTCTTTTTTCATCTTTGCAAACATAATCACACCTTATTTATTTTTCTACTATCAAATTTTGAAAAGAAGAGTTGCAGTACAATTTGCTGAGAATCAAAAACAATTGACAAAACTTTAGGAAACTGTAATCTCCCAATACCCAACATTCAGATTGTAACCCTAATCCTGGTGCTGATTCTTGGTATCGTTTTGTTTTATTTTTATATTGAAGTTATATTTGATAATACACTATTCAGCAATATTCTTCAAGGATTGTATACTGTAATGCACCAAGGATTATGGGTTCAATGGATAATGTTACATTTCATGGTAAAAATGCGATACAATATAGCAAAGGAAATGATTTCACTACTTGCAGAGTGCCCTGAATCGTTGCAGAGTAACCAGTCAATACACTTTCAAGATTTAGATAACCGAGACTTAGTTTTCGATTGTATCGAAATATTTCGAGATATTAGAAACAACCACGCGATTCTTAATGGATATTTTGCAATTGCTTGTCGTACTAGCTTTGGATTGGGTATGTCTAGTTTAATGTTTTTATGTTACTCTATTTGGGAAGTAAGTTCCTCAGGAAGGAATTCTAGTGTAATGATGGTGACTGTTGTAACGGCTCTACTGTACTACATCATTTTGTGTGTCGTAACAAACGGCGTCAATAATGAGGTAAAATATTTAAAATTAATTGTTTATACTTATTCCTTACTATTAACTAAAAACTCATAAACATTCAGTAAAGTTAATAAGACATAGGAATCTTCTATTTAAAATACCAAGAAATGCAAAGTATTATGTGTAAAATAAAATTCCTTTTAATCGATTAATTTTACTTGAGCGTTTCACATCTCCAAAATTGGTATAACTCACTTGCCTTTAATGTAAAATTAATGACTGGTGTATAAATTTATTAACTAGAGAATATTTTATTGTATTTAAAATATTTGCATGTTACGTAATATTCTGAAATTGAAGTCAGAATTATTTTAATAAGAATTTTCAAACAACGGTATTCGTACATCTTACATAATAAACTTACAGTTGTTACTAGTAAAATAGAGATGTCTGTAACAAGATTATCACTAATTAGCACCTATCACTTATAAAAAATGTACATTGATAAATATTGTATCAATGTCCGTACATATTCTGAGCTACCTATATTAGGCTACTGGTTTTTGGTTTCTCAAATATTCTAAAATTTTATAAATTTGTGTTTTCCCCTTTACATTTATAAGGAAAAGGTGTTAACCTTATGTTCTCTATATCGATGTATATAAACAAGGTTTACATAGTTTAATTTTTGTCTGTTTTATTCCATGCAACAGTTTCCATAGAAATATGTTAAGCCTATTTATTTCTTAGCATCTATAACCTGTTAATAATTGAGGTTAACTATATTTTGTATTAAGAAAAAATGTAACAAATACGTTTAATAAATTTCCACACTTTATCTCTAAGTAAAATCATATTATTCTCACCAAACAAATTATGCTGGCACCAAAAAAATTGTAAATTAATGAACAAAAATTAATGTTCATCAAAATTTTCAGTTCTGCAGTTGTTAATCAAAAAGTGGAAAAAAAACTATGAACTTAGTAGTTCATAAAATATGTATTATAATTATTTATTGCCTTAAAAGTATTAAGGAAGACCTCAAGGCATATAACATTTCGTTAATATCAATTTTTGGTTAAAGTTCATTTTAGTTATTTGTCAAATGTTCATGAACCGTAATATAATTGTTTCTTTGTTTTCAATAATTAAGGACCTCAAAACAAATATATATATATATACACATAACCGACATAAATATTTTGACCCTACTTTCTTCATAATATATATGTGAGAAAGTTAATACAAAATAATTTTTAAATAAATTATAGTTATTTACATCCATGTATGTTCGTGTTTCATTATTATTCTATTTTCTGGGTAAATTATCAGCTGTTATGAAAACAATCACCAATTAATATCATCAATGAATGACATGTTGTTCTTTATTTTACTAATAATTTATTTTTCTCCTTGTCTATTACATAATGTGACAACACAAAATTATAAATAAGAGATATATTAATATTTTAAATAAAAAAACAATTTTTATGTAATTCTTATCAAAAGTTTTTTAAAATATTAGACACAACTTTAAAAATATTCATATTTTAAGGTGAAGTGGTATTTAACGTATTGAGTTAATTACTTAAAACCTTCTATTTTCAGTCATAACATGCATTAATTATATCCGGAGAGAACCTATTTTCTGACATAAAATAAACACTTCACTTCCTCAGAAACTATTTTTGTGTATATTATGTGCCTTTAGATGGACGAAAGCCTGTTAGACGCTTACTACATCGTAATGTTACCCACAAACTTTGGCTCTTTCTGTTTTGCAATCATTAAGGGCACAGCCTTGTTTATTACAAAATTTGACAGAAAAAAAATTATAAATATGAAATATACTATATTTTTTTTTATTAAACAAAACTGTTTTTAATAGTTAAATTGTATAAAAAGAAAACAAGCATAAACATTTCAGACAAACAACTTTTACAAATATTGAAGGTAATTAAGGATAAGTCATCCATTTAATCTATTGAGATTATTACTTAAAACTATATTAAAAGCCTTCCATTCTCAGTCGTAATATCCAATCATTATAACAGGAGATAACTAAAGTTTCTAACATAAAATAGACTTAGTCTCAGTAAAATTATGTTTTTTACTTTCAGATTGACGACTTCAAAATGGAAATAGACAGAGTTCGTTCCTTCCAGACGTCTTCTTACATAGACAAACAGGTGCTTAGTAAATATGTAACTACTGTAGTGTAGTCCAGTGATTATAATACTATTAGTTTTGTTTATTGCTTTATATTACAACAACACAAAATCAGACGACGTCATAACCTCAACAACAGTTTGTTATTTATTAGAGTAGTGAACATTCTGATCTCGTTGTGTTGTCTGTCGCAGCAACAACCCAGTGGCTATTTAGGAAACGATAATGTTGTAAGAGATGAAAGATTCCCTGATAAACGAGAACGAGTAAGAAACTTTAGACAAATTATTCCAAGCAAAAAAAATATTTGCGGGGGTGTGAAAACACTTAAGGTTACACAAATGTAAAGTTTGTTTGGGTGTATTTGCTCAAAACCTAAAAATAGATTTCTACGGACACATTCTGATAAGTTTCGATTTCTTAAAACCTCTCTGTTACGAATCTTGCAAGTTGACTTACATTTCCATCCATAATAAATCCACGTTACACAAAGGTTGAATGCAGATGATTGAGGGTCAAAAAATGGCTTATTTCCAACACGCTTTATAACTATATATTATGTCTGATGCACATTTTATCTTTGTGGTTTGACCATCCTTGACAGATTCATCGGTGTTTTCTTCTCGATTTTATGGTTCATATTTCCTTCAAGTCACCCTTAAAATAAATTTGTAAAACGACTCTCTTATGATTTTGTGTTATTCAATGGTCATCTACTTCTCCAGATCTGCCTCAGATTATTTTTATGGGGCTTCAAGAATATAAAATATCTAGACACGCCCTTACCTTTACATTATTTCAGTTGTTTATAGAGGAAATGACGTAGATTCAGTACCGGAAGTCGTGTTGCAGATTGTTAAGAAATACTCCATCTAGAGATTGAGGAGGTGAACAGATGACAACGAACTATATTTAAATCGAATTACTTTTAAGATATAAGTATATGACCATTTAAATATTTAAAGAACTAGTAATATTCTCTTTGTTTTGTAAAATTTCACTTAGTGAAAATAATAAATATGTATTCATAGAAGCTCAGTTTATTTACAAATACGCGTTTTCCATAAAACAGGACATTTTGTATAACATTTATTAATTGTAGACACTTTATAGAAACCACATATAACAATTGTTTGTAATTTCAGCTCTGCATTCTATATCTGGAAGTACAACACCACCCTGTAGCAATCTCATGTTTCAACTTCAGTGCAAAGTCTAACACATTGGTAAGATTATGATATAAGTTAAATGTATACGTACTATGTATAAGTTTTTTTAAACTATATATGTTGTTTGCAACAATTGTATATTATCATTAAAATTTCCCTTTCGGGGCTTGATTATAACTACATATAGAACCGAGGGACATTATCAATGGACAATGTTTCACCATTAGGTTGCTGCTTTTTATATCTCAGTTAAAGAGCATCTTTATTACCTAGAAAATTCTACTCTACCCAGTACCCACCCACGAACTTTTATAATACTTACCCAATATACGAAGTATAAGGCAAGTTTGGTAATCGGAATATATTTCGAACCCATATTTTCGTGGCCTTAGTAAACGATAAACGTTATTTTTTTTTTTTTTGACATGCCTTTTTTCCGTCATTGCTGTGGTTCTCATCAGTGGCTTATCATTATTGGTTCTATAAATATTAAAATAGATGCTTGAATTTTGTTTTAGAATCCTAAGTATGCTCAGACCAAATCTCAGAGAAATATTTCTGAAAATATCAAAATGGCGAACATTGCAAGCTGTTTTTTGTTCATATCTTGTATTCAAGTTATAACGCAAAATTCACAGTAATTTTTTAATTTTAAATTCTTCATATCAAGGTATCATATCTCTTCGATAACAAACACCGAAGTTATTTCCAAAAATGTAAAATCGAATCATGATCTTCAAATAAAAATATGATTTTCTGTATAGAAACGAATACTGAGTCACGGACATGAGCGTAAAGGGTCTCATATACATATATATATATATATATATATGTATATATATATATGTATATATATATATATATATATATATATATATATATATATATATATATATACAGTTACGAGTCACGCCAAAGCAAAGTCGGCATGAGCGTAACGAGTGAAGACGTTTCATATATATTAACGTCTACGAGGCTCTTTAGCCTAATCTAACCTAACCTAACCTAACATAACCTAACCTAACCTAGCATAACCTAACCTAACCTAACCTAACCTAACATAACCTAACCTAACATAACCTTACCTAACCCAATCTAACCTAACCCAATCTAACCTTACCTAACCTAACCTAACCTAACCTAACCTAACCTAGCCTAACCTAACCTAACCTAACCTAACCTAACCTAGCCTAACCTAACCTAACCTAACCTAACCTAGCCTAACCTAACCTAACCTAACCTAACCTAACCTAGCCTAACCTAACCTAACCTAACCTAACCTAACCTAACCTAACCTAACCTAACCTAACCTAACCTAACCTAATCTAACCTAACCTAACCTAACCTAACCTCACCTAACCTAGCTTAACCTAACCTAACCTAACCTAACCTAACCTAACCTAACCGAACCCAACCTAACCTAACCTAACCTAATCTAAACCAACTGACGTTAAAAATATAACGATTTAACATGACAAGGTTCATAAAATATGTGTAACAACTTTCTTAAACAAAATTACCCTACTGGCTAAGATCCCTAGACACAATAATGTAATTTAACATATCCTAATAACCCCCAAAACTCTACTTGTGGGAGTTACATTATAAGTATTCGCTTATATTACATTGTATGATAATCTTGGGTATGTACTATGATGACGCTTATTTATTTGTTCATTACGACCATTTGATTGATTTTCTGACAGGTAATTTTAATTGTCCAAAGTTTACATTGGCAACTAGGTTATAGTATGTTTGTCGTATCTATAAAAACATTCTATAAAAGTATACTCAAGAAATGTTAACTGGAGACGAAATGTGCAATCACAATGGATATTGTCTGAAAATTATGAACGTAACTTTAGTGATACAAAACATTTCATAAATGTTACTAATAAAGCTTTTGACATGTAAATCACAAACTGTGGTAGCTTTGGTAAATATTAAATTAATCTGCAAATCCGAAGTAGTATGCATTCAATAAATTATATTATAAACTAATAGCTCTGTTTAAACGTAACTTTATTTTTGTATTTGTTACAGTTATTTGGTATCTTAATCAACTACCTTATCATCCTCATACAATTCTCGTAAAGATAAAGTTGAAGCTGTCACCACTATAAACTCCTTACTTTGCTTACGTTGCTAATGTTGATGGACGCTACTGATCTACAGCTGTTACAAAATGTGAACGTCAATGACTATGATATATGTTTGCTGCAAATTACATCTTCTATTTACGCGTTATATAAAATAGTACTATATAACACAATGCAGTAATCCTCGCCCCTGCTTATGTAATCCTCTCTCACAGTATGCCT
Organism: Aphrophora alni; assembly: GCA_963513935.1. Taxonomy (NCBI): domain Eukaryota; kingdom Metazoa; phylum Arthropoda; class Insecta; order Hemiptera; family Aphrophoridae; genus Aphrophora; species Aphrophora alni. The sequence goes on along the minus strand of OY740778.1, from coordinate 46,491,972 downwards.
AACGCACTGCTTGTGCCTTTACCCGTACTTATGTAATCCTCTCTCACAGTATGCCTAACGCACTGCTTGTGCTTTACCCGTACTTATGTAATCCTCTCTCACAGTATGCCTAACACACTGCTTGTGCTTTACCCGTACTTATGTAATCCTCTCTCACAGTATGCCTAACACACTTCTTGTGCTTTACCCGTACTTATGTAATCCTCTCTCACAGTATGCCCAACACACTTCTTGTGCTTTACCCGTACTTATGTAATCCTCTCTCACAGTATGCCCAACACACTTCTTGTGCTTTACCCGTACTTATGTAATCCTCTCTCACAGTATGCCTAACACACTTCTTGTGCTTTACCCGTACTTATGTAATCCTCTCTCACAGTATGCCCAACACACTGCTTGTGCTTTACCCGTACTTATGTAATCCTCTCTCACAGTATGCCCAACACACTTCTTGTGCTTTACCCGTACTTATGTAATCCTCTCTCACAGTATGCCCAACACACTTCTTGTGCTTTACCCGTACTTATGTAATCCTCTCTCACAGTATGCCTAACACACTTCTTGTGCTTTACCCGTACTTATGTAATCCTCTCTCACAGTATGCCCAACACACTTCTTGTGCTTTACCCGTACTTATGTAATCCTCTCTCACAGTATGCCTAACACACTTCTTGTGCTTTACCCGTACTTATGTAATCCTCTCTCACAGTATGCCCAACACACTTCTTGTGCTTTACCCGTACATATGTAATCCTCTCTCACAGTATGCCCAACACACTGCTTGTGCTTTACCCCGTACTTATGTAATCCTCTCTCACAGTATGCCTAACACACTTCTTGTGCTTTACCCCGTACTTATGTAATCCTCTCTCACAGTATGCCCAACACACTTCTTGTGCTTTACCCCGTACTTATGTAATCCTCTCTCACAGTATGCCCAACACACTTCTTGTGCTTTACCCGTACTTATGTAATCCTCTCTCACAGTATGCCCAACACACTGCTTGTGCTTTACCCGTACTTATGTAATCCTCTCTCACAGTATGCCCAACACACTTCTTGTGCTTTACCCCGTACTTATGTAATCCTCTCTCACAGTATGCCCAACACACTTCTTGTGCTTTACCCGTACTTATGTAATCCTCTCTCACAGTATGCCCAACACACTTCTTGTGCTTTACCCGTACTTATGTAATCCTCTCTCACAGTATGCCCAACACACTTCTTGTGCTTTACCCGTGCTTATGTAATCCTCTCTCACAGTATGCCCAACACACTTCTTGTGCTTTACCCGTACTTATGTAATCCTCTCTCACAGTATGCCCAACACACTTCTTGTGCTTTACCCGTACTTATGTAATCCTCTCTCACAGTATGCCCAACACACTTCTTGTGCTTTACCCGTACTTATGTAATCCTCTCTCACAGTATGCTCAACACACTTCATGTGCTTTAGATAGGGATGGTACTTTCTAAGCAAGTGGTCTGCGAAAACCAGAAATAAATGTTTAGTAACTACCCTAACAAGGCCTACTATATGGAATTGTTTACTTTAGAATAATAGGATTTTGCAACCAATATACTCTGTAATAAAATACCAAGATAACCGAAAAATTATATATATTAAATTTATAAAATAAATATTAAATTTATTAACGAATTTTTATAAAATGTAATTTTTAACTAAAACCAATTACTGCTTTCATATTACTTTTAAATACTCGGGAGATAACATCCTAATATACAAATAACAAACGGTATTTTGCCATTTATCTTAAATTTAAATACACATTTAAAAATCAATATAGTAACATTACAAAAAATAATCTGAAACCCCTTTCGAAGTAGTTTGTCTGGAGCGAAACAACAAACAACAACTCAGTGACATTTTGGATATTTCAACCCTTCCCTCCCTACCCCAATATGTAAGCTTACTTTCCTATGTACTGTATATGAACTGCGTTACAATTAAATTACAATATATTCAATATTTTATTTCTCTTTGTAACTTCTCTTGATAATTGAATCGTCAATACTTTTATAAAGAAAAGTGAGATATGGTTGATATGCCCTGCACGGGAGTTGAACAAACCAAGCTCTGATAAAGGGATCAACGAAATTGTGGGATCTAACACCGTTGATATAATCCACTCTGAACAAAAAATAGCACATACATAAAATTATTCTCACAACAATTATTGTAGTTAAAGTTTACACCAACAAACTACAATCAGTTTAGCTGTAAACCTCTAAGGATAAATTATTATGTCATGATAATATAATAAACATACCTATTTATTTGGGTCATAGATTTGTTTCTTGTTTTAGTGGTTCAGGGAAACCTTGTTTTTCTTATTTTAATATCTATCAATAAAGCTAGTTGTTGGAAATTTAACTGTTAACAGCACAGTTACTCCTTTGTTAATGAATTGGCTTGGATGGTTTGAAGAGAATTTCATTTGTTAAATTCAACTCGATTGGCTAAATTCAACTGCCACACTAGTTGACTTAAATATATGAATATAGGGAGTATATGACAAGGATATCAAAATCTACGAAACTTGCCATGTGGATTTGTAGATAGATGTAGGTAAAAATACCCAACACAAGGAATAGGATCGTCTTGAGCTATAGGAAGTAGTACTGTGTACTGTCTTATCCACTGACCACTGTATATGAGATATTATCTTGTGTGTTGTAAAGTTTTAATTGATTCTCTTTAGAGCAAAGGTGAAATTTTTATAAATGCCACATCGATTAGAGTCATATAATACATGCAAGTTATGTCGTTGCTCCTTAAAAATCTCTTTTTAAAAAAAACAACAAACTTTATTTTATTATAACTTTATTTAAATGAATTAAATGTGATTATAATAATACAGTACTCTTATCCACAGAGCGAACTGTCTTGAGTGAGTCTGTAAAGAACACTGACTATAGTGGCTTACAAAGGCTAGGAAATACAAAATGCTTACTCTATCTTATTCTAGGAAAACTACCACTATTGTGTTTACTAAAGCTAAATATTGTTCACATAACTTGCATATATGCATATATATATATATATATATATATATATTATATGTACATATATAAGAGTATATTATAATTATATAAAACACTTTATTATTTAATTTTGTACTGTTTTGAAAAGCTGTTTATTATTCAAGAATGTATAATAAACATACCTCCAAACAGGCTTTTTCTTTTTTTCTCTTAAATATTTTTGTAACATTTAATCTATCAGGAAATATGTGTATGAGTGTGTACGATATGGATGTGTATGTGTAGGTTAAAAATATAGCAAATAATGAATATTATTGTAGATTGTATGTAGTGAGTAGTGTTTTACTTTCTTGTAATGTGTGGAATTACCATGTCAAACCCGAGCATTGCGATAAGTAATCCAAGACTCTAAAACAATTTACTTATGTTTCTGTATCAATATATTGTTAATATTATTGCAGGTATTATTGGATATTGTATTGTACTTATGTTAACATTTCATTGGAGAAATAAAGTTTCTTTCTTTTTTTCATATATATAACAATAACTACAAATCTTAAATAAATGACAAACTTTTTTTTTTTATAAAAATAGTAATTTATTACAAATTATTATACATGCTGTGTTTAACCTCTCTGATTCAATTTAATCAGGTTAAACATAACACGTGCAACGCTCCTTCTCATCAGTTTTTAAAATATTCAGTCTTTAACACTTCAAGCACTTCATTGGAGACACTCTTGGATATTAAAAACAATATATTATTATTGTCATAACAAATAAATAAAATCAATAATAAATAGTTATATTATTTTACAAATGTCATATTTTTAGGGGAAAAATCTAATTTGATAATGTGAGACAAGTACTTCTTCCGTGTTTACTTTGATATTGAAGGATCGTTGCCAAGGTGATACTAGGAAAAACAATAAATATTATACTTCAAATGTAGGCTACAGTTAGTACAAAATGTCTCCTAATGTAACCTGGAGTTATAGACCAGTCACTTTATTTTTACGTTTTTTTGGACTTTCTGTTGTGTCTTTTACGGAGTTCTGTCGAAACGAAATATGCGCAACTTACACACAACTGCTATTCTGCGTAGTTGTACTTAGATCAGCTGTTATGCTGTACAATGACGTAAGTACCAACGTCGTCAGGTCATTATTCATGATTCTAATCTCTTTGTTTCTGAACAGTTCTATACTGTATACATATTGGAACACTCTGTACAAATTTCGAACAGTAGTGATTATTTTTGAGAACATAAAATTCATCGACGAAAGTTTGAAAAGTTTGGGGTATTCTATCGATCACCGAAGCAACAAGAAAAGCAACACTATTCATATTGTCGTTATGATTATTTGTTTCATCACTGTCTGTTATCTGAGTACAATAAGGAACTTCTACCATCCAGTTCTTAGTTATTCAATGCACGTTGTTTCTCTGTTCTTGATTGGCGGAGCTTGGGTGATGTTGACAGATTTTTATTTAATGGTGTTAATGCTACTTCAACGTTGGCAAGTATTAGGGAAGTATTTAAAGAACATTCCACAAATACCATCTCCCGATATGTCCATATTTAGAGTTTTACCTGATGTCGAATTCACAAGACGTTCAACTTACTCCCACGAAAATGAAAACATAAAAAATACAAATAAAATAATCAAAGCTCTCTTTGAAGTTCAGCATTCTATTTCTGACTACCATACCACAAACGTTGGCTGGTTCACTATAAATGCTGTTATTATGTGTGCTTATTTAACGTTTTGGTGTTACCAAGAGCAGATGTTCAAGAACAGAGATGTTTTACTTGGAGTCGTTTTCCCTATAACAATTGCCTTTGTTTACTCTGTTCTCACTTTTATATCCTGTACACTTCTTGAATCAGAAATAAATAATGTAAAAGTTACCACTAACTCATGGGAATTGACTTCAAATAAAAATACACGAAAGCAATTGAAACTATGTACACTCAAACTAATTCATGAAAACACAGAACTATCTTGTGGCTTGTTCGATTTTAAAATTAATTTTATTGCAACAATGGTTAATGTTATTGCTGTGTTGGTTTTTGCTATAATACAACAGTGATACAGAAAAACATTGCAGTAAATGGAAGAGTTGATCAAGATACAAAGATATAATTTTGTACGATTTAATATCACCCTTAATGTTAATAAAGCAGTGTTTAATGTCCTTAGTGTGTTGATTTTAAATATTACACAATAGTCATATAGAAATATCTTGTACAAAAAATCAATGAATTGTGATCATACATACATATATTTTACACTATAATAATTAAAATCAAACGTTATTGTAAAAATGTATAACTTGAAAAATATGTCGATTTTTATCAAAGAACAACAGTGAAATAGATATTACATACAACAAATAAGACAGTAGATTATTAAATTACAAATATATTTTGTCTACAGTTGTTGACAAAGTGGCATTTTGTTCATTTAAAATTAGTTTGCAAAACAGCTGATTTCTCAACAGTTTCACTTTGCCCACTACTTTGCACACTATTTTGCTCACTCCGAATGGCAACCGAACAAAACGAAATTTAGGTTAAGTTTATTTGAATTGATTTATAATATACAGGAAATGTCCCGTATGTAAGTTAGATTAATTCTTACAATGTAAAATAACATAAATAAACAACAAAACAACGTTTTAAAGTTGAAAAAGGAATTAATTATTCATAAAAATGATTGACAGTGTATGTACACGGAGAGTATTTTTTCGTTTGCCGAGTTTTGAAGTTGGCAATCCCGTTTCCTCAACAATACACCAAGTTATTTGTAATATTCATAAATAACCTCAGTTTTGACGTGAGGTTGGACACTATTGTATTAAATTAATGTTTTATTAAGTTGTGTTACTGCTGAAGTATATTTTTATTTGTCACAAAATAACAATTTTAGACAAAGTATAATGTGCAATTCGTGAGCAAAGTGTGACCAAAATTGACGCACTCGGCAAACCTCGTACGTCAACATTTTTTTCTCGCTTAAAAAAGTGCCACTTTGCTCACTAGTTGCACAAATAACTATTTATTTTATTTTATTTTAATAAAAAATATTAGATAAAGAATTTTTAATTCGATTACTTTGTCAATTTGTACTATTGAACAAAAGTTATATATAAATAAAATAAAACAGTATAGCAAGAGAGTGCAAATATACTTATTTGTTAGTTTATTTTATCCTAAGTATTAGAGATACTATGTACAATTTAATTACTTTGTCAGTTTTTGTTTTATAACGTATTTAAAACGATGTAAACTATACAAAAGTAAGCAGTAGATCAAGAAAGTACAAGTACAATTATTATTATTTTAGTTTATACTAAATGTGATTACAAAACAATAAAATTTTGAATATTGTTTTTATTTTGCTATGGTAGAGGATTGTTACACAAATATACTTACACGAAATAAAACAGTGGATCAATAAACTACACAAACATATTTTATATTATTATTTACATCCTAAATGTCATAGCATTGAAGTTTAATAGATTAATGTGTTGATTTTTTATATGTACAACAGTGTTTAAAACATCGAACGGTTGACCAATTAATACAGATTCTCAGAGATTGCAACATGAGATAAGACAACTGTATTAAATTTCTTGTAGTTTTACAATTAATCTGATATTCAACATAGCTGTCACAATTTGTCTCAAAGTTCAATCAACTGGGCGAAAAGGTTAACAAACGTCAAAAACATACATATAAAGAAAATAATCATAAATGAATAATTTAATTATTGTTGTAATAAACTGAATTTATATGTATTTAAATTTTTATTTTTGTGACTAAATAAACAGACTTATACCGAGGAGCAAGTTTAAAACTGTAACATTATTTATTTTTTGTTTTATTAAAAACAATTTCATTAAAATAAAGTTTAATCACAGATTGGAACCATTATAATCATTTCAAAACACCTAAATATTTCCCACCAAACAAATAAATTTTAATTATACAACCTAATCAACTGTCACTTTATAAAATTAAATGTGATTGGTTTTTGAATGAAAGATTTTGTTCAATATCAACTTAAGGCTGTTTTCCATATTTCGACAAATAACCCTATCTTAACCTCTGTGATGAAGTTATTCTCATGTACGTTTAATATTTTTGAAAATGTATTTTAATAAAGATATATGTTATCAGTTAATTTTGTACACTTATAAACTTGACATGGAACCACTACATGGAAACCTACTAACAGGGAGTGCATTTCCCTGTAAACATAACCCTGGTCATATGTATTGTCATTAGTAGTTGGTGTAATTATAACGTAAAATATAATTTCATTAAGGTGTATGTAGTCTAATAATATATTATATATTGTGTAAGACATTATATAAGTTATTACAGTTAAAAATTCCAATAATCGAATGATCCTACACACATGCTACATAAAGTATTCTAATATTAGTTAGACGATATAAGTATTATTTCTTGATGAGCATACCTGTATACAAAGTATACCTGTATGTTTTATACAAAGTCCAAATATTGTGTTTCTAGGGTATGCTTTGAATTGTCAATCAAATTATATATTCTAGTCCATATAATATTATGGTGGTCGTAGGTTTAGTCCTGTGTTTATCAAATTTACCAATATTAGTGGTTTCAATGGTCATAAAACAATAAAACAAAACATATTCAGGTTTTTTGCGAATTTTTAATTTATTAGTAGACTTTTTCTAACGACAATTTTATTATCACTGTATTTCAAATTGGTTAAAATTGCGTAAGTACTATTTTCCCGCTTAAAATATATCCACTTGAAATTATGTTTCTTAAAACAAATCAGACTGCCATTGAAATTGTATTTTAATTTTTACCATTCATTTTACAAATATTAAAAATTTTACGATTCAAAGAAGTTCTAAAGAACAAAACATGTAAAATAAAAAGTTGTTGTTAATATAAACTTCATTTAGAAATGTAAAAATATCAGCCTCTTTATTTTGAGGAGATTAATTAAGATCTGTTCCACAGAAGTTTGTCTACTGTTATATTATCCCATCTTAAATATTGCGTAAGTGTATGGGGGTTACCAATTCATTATTCTACGGGAGTTATTCACCTCCAAAAAATAATATGCGATTGAAACAATTTGAGCAATTATTACGTTAAAGCCTACAGACTCTCTGAAAGCAATATTTAAAAATAATCTTAACTTGCTTACACTTCCATGTATTTATCTTATGTAAACCGCATTGCTTTTATTTTCAGATGAATTTTATCATATTTTTAATAAGGTTAAAATAATGATATTCAATGGCTTGTGCTAAGTTATGTGTACCAAAAATCCTTCATATTGTGATATGTAGTTCTATAATTTACTGTTTTTTTTTTTGTTTTTTTTTACAAATCACAATTTGAGAGGAGCCTGCATCAATTTCTGGCTCCATATGTAAATGATTCTATTCAATTTCTGATTTTCTATTGCTGCAAAAAAAAAGTGTTTTGATTTAAATGTTTATTTTTAATGTTAATTTTGTTTTTATTGTAATTGTTATTTAGTATTATTTCCTAGATATTGTACCATTTATGAGACCATTTATGCTTGAGTGTATTTGTTTGGATCTATATTTTTATGCAAGGATAAAATAAAGCAAAAGCTTAAAGTTTCAAATATTTAATAGTATAAATGAGCTACAATTGTTTCGCCTTGCGGCATCGTCGCGTCGGGTAACTGATAATTTACAGGTATTTAATAGATTAAATAATTTAGAATAAATAGATCTATTTCACTTAGGCCTATTCTCAACTTAAATGACCAAATTGTATTAAATTCGTCACCTCTTCTAAAACCCATCCATACCATAGTTCATTAACCTTTATCTACCTGCTAGGTCATCCCCCTATCTTTCCCGATTTCTCTATTGTATTTCAGTTTCCTGTACTTATGTTTATATAGTTGTCTATACTTGTAAATTATCAGTTGCCCGACGAGGCGAAACAATTGTAGCTCATTTATACTATTAAATATTTGAAACTTTAAGCTTTTGCTTTATTTTATCCTTGAATATGGAGTTTCAACAAGAAATATCTGCTATTACATTAAAATTCTATATTTTTATATTTATTAATTGTTATAATTAAGCGCTTTACATGTAATTATACCTCATCGGTTAAGATGAAAGGTAGGCAAGTTGTGTAAGTGTGTGTCTGTTCGGGATATTCATAGAGAAACTAGCTTCAGTTTAGATCGGTATAAACACATCAACTGAGTGTACAGAATTAATATTTCTGAGTATAATTATTAGTTATCTCCTGAATATAACTATTATGACATGTTCCTCTAAAAATATATCATTTTTATATAAGTCTAACACGATTGGAAATGTAATCTTTATAGAAACTAGTATCATACCAAAATCAAAACTTTTTAACAAAATTTGTCCTTGTGTATTATTAGAGCTGTAAAAGGAATAAGGAATGAACAATTAATTAAATTTATATTTTTCTCAACATTACCATATTTATCATCATAATATGTTTTAAACACCATTTATTATAGAGGGTAATATAATAAAGGTAAAAAGTTTTTTTACTAATATAATTAATAAGTTTATTTGAGCACACTTTCATGAAATGTGTTTTTTTTAATATCCCCGAGAATATGTTTTGACTTTGAAAAGATATGAACACAATCTTTAATCAAAAAATAAAATATACATTTTGGCCTATAATTAGCCAAAATGTGAGAGATTGCCAAATCTCTATGATGAGTGAGCAAAGGAAATAATTCAGGGATTTAAAAAGTAGAATACTAAAATTAAATGATGAGCCGTTATGAAATTTTATATTTATTACAACTCAACAAATTAAAGACATTTTTTTTTTCTAATGGGATTGCATAAAATAAGATGGGAGATGATTTCATTTCATAACAGCGTTTGAAAAAAGCTTTGCGTTTAAATTTTACATAAAACTTTTACAGTTTACACTTAGTATGTTATCCTATAGGATATTTTTCTTCTTAATTATTTAATTAAATTATAAACTAAGTATTTTTACTAATTAAATAAACCTGCCATGACGTAGTCTATGCGTGATTATATTTTGATATAAAGTTTTAATATCTGCTGTAGGATTAGACAGTTTATTACAAGTTAATACAATGTGACTTTTCTAACTAAATACGTTAAATAGAATAAATTGGTTTTCATATAAACATTTAAATCTGAGGGTATAGTATTAAAATAATTGGGCTGCATTGTTTATAAAATGACTTGTGTTCATAGGTTGGCAACACTTTGTCTACGTATATTTAATATATAATTAGACTCATATGTGTTTCTAACCTCAAATGTCTTTTCGCTAGGTGAAAAAAAAAATTAAATTATATATAAGTTTAAAATTTTTTTGAATATTGGTACTTAAAAATAAAATATATAATTAATTCTTCAAAGACTATAGAACTGAAGAAATTGATTGTTGAAACAGCTTGTAATCTTTGGAAATCGTGACTTTAAACTAAAGTATAAAATTGCAATATATTTTATGTAAGTATTAAACATATATTATATTATATGAAAATATTAGTAAATCGAAACAATTGTTAATTAACTTTTTTTTAGACATTAAATCTCTATTTTTTCTTAACTGCATTCAACTTCATAAAAGGAGGAACAAATCCTGTATCACAAACATTGTATTTACTTTTTATTTTTAATAAAAAAAAAGTTTTATTAAAGCAAACAAAACAGTAGTTACTTTTTATGAAGTGAAGTTATACAAAACTTGTTATTTAGGCTACAAATGACGCAAAAAAACCATAATTAACACCAAAAGTAATTGAAAAACAGCAAGGACATGAATAAGAGAATAAGTCAATAATTACTCTACTTGTCAAGGGATATTTTGTTTCTGTACATCCTGGGAGGTAAAACAAATTTCGTAACTATACGTGGTTTGGCTGACTACAGCCTGAATCTAATAACATTTATTAAGCAACTGAGGGTGCGTCTATCTCTTATCATCATTGAAATCTTGTTAATGAAATTTTGTTTCTCTTATAATATCCAAAGTATATCGTTGTTAATACCATAACAGAAGTGAATTTAAATATTAAAGAGTATTTTATTTTCATCCTTACTTTCACCATTGCTGATACATTTATGAAAACTCCATTACCTAGATGCTTATAACATCTTATTCAAAACTCAGTTCGACTTCTATATCAATAAAGTTGAAACCACATGTACAATATGACAGAAGACGTGAATTTAATTATAAACTTTGTACCTATCAGAAATGATTTAGTTTTTATATAGAAAATACTTTTCATTTTTTAAATCGCACATAATGTTTTAAATAAAATGTATTATTTTAAAATTCGATGTGTGTTCATTTATTTTCTTCAAAGTAGCTCTACTGTTAGAAACGCCAACAATTCGCAGAAATAAACCCCACACAAACATTGACAAAACGCAACGTTTTCTTACTAATTTGGTATTAATGCAATATTTGATGGAGTTTTAATTTTACGAGTGATATTCGGAAATGAGACAACTACAAATAAACTGCAAGTCAGTATACATGTGACTAGTTTTTTGAATTTACTTGATATTAATGTATGTCATTCTAAAAATATTTCAACAGTCCTTCAAAACATGAATACAAGGATGATATTACAATAAATTAAGAACACTAATTTAGCCAATATAACTTCATAACAATAATTTGGTATTGTTTATAATCTTGTTGGGGGCATGGTAAGCGTAAATCAACATAGCCTGACTAAATCCATTATCACCATTCACAATAAACCTAAATGATAAGGTTTCCAATATATAACCAGAGATGTCCAATGTCATGCTGTTTTTTGAAGGAAAAACATGAAGTTTTTTTTAATAGTTCATAAAGGAAAATAAAATAAGGAATATGTTGTAACGTAATTGCTACTATATTTTATACAGTACAAAGGAAATACAATTTACAATGTCTCATTACATTTAATATACTGAGGTGGGAAGGAGAGAAATGAAATGTGTAAGATATACCTTGTAAGCCAAACTGCCTTATAGTTTGTCGCTTTACTCCAATCAAAGGGAAGGAAGAAGGGTGGCAGTAATAGTAAACCATGAAATCAATAAGGATTACTTGATATATCTGGTATTGACTTCAATAAAGACACGATGTACATAAATATAACCAAAGTGTCAGAAAACCGTTGGTTTTAAGTAATCTGTATGTTAAAATTTCTAACTATAGAGTATTTTAAAGAAAGAAGAAAACAGTTTTTTGAATACGCTTAACATTACGTTTTACGATATTGAAAAAGTTTGTTATTAAACTTTATATTTATTTTATAATTAGAGGCTAACATATAAAATACTTCTCTTAACTTGGTATTTTTGAGATAGTTAATTGAGTTCAGAATCCTTTTATTCAAAGTAAACAAGACTCTGTAGTAGGTTTTTTTCTGGATTGGCGCTAAACATTTATTTCAGACCTTCCAGACTGCTGGCCCAGAAAGTCCCAATCTGATACATTGGAAAAGGGAAATGTGATGAGCATAATGTGAGAGGATTACACTAGCAGGGGAAAGATTAATGTTTAGTGTTTTGAGTTTTGTTTTAGGTCAGCTTGAAGCAAATACATTTTATAGCCTTCAATGTTCATATTTCTGTAACAGCTGACGAAATATTAGAAGCAGTAAGCAGCTCATTTACGTGAAAACTTCAACTTTAAGAGAACTTTGTGAGACTGATAAGGCAGTTCACTAAGCGAACAATTAACTGTAACAAATAGAAAATTAATTTAATTTTACACCGAACAATTATTTATTGATTGATTATTAACTACTAAGGATTTGTTTCCAATTGCTGATAAATTAAACCCTCATACACTTTTAATCTCGGCCTACGGCCTCTATTGTTAATGCATACAATGTAACAAAGAGTACAAAATATCTATATTGTATAACACGGCTTTGGACTTGGTTCTTAAATTTGAGTTTTTGATTTGTTTTTATAAGTTTATTTATTTATTCTTTTTCATCTTGCTATGCATCTAAAGTTTTAGCTATTTATTTATTATTATACTTTTTTCGAGAAAATGTTACCTTTTTAAACTCTATTTTTTATTCTGCATTTATTTTATTTAAAACCAACAATGTTGGTTTGTTATGACAATATTACATTGTCATGAACTCTAAATGACACAAATTTACATAAATCTATATAAAATAAATAAAACATTACATTCATTTTACTAAGAATAAATCTGATTTCTAACCTCAAACTATTGAGTCATAAATAAGTCACCTTTTTTTAGCCAGAAATAAACATTAATTCCTTTACTTTATATGATATCGATATACAGTTTACCATAGCCACCATTGTATTTGATTACAATGTCTCTAGTTTGGTAAGTGTATATCTGAAATGTTTTGTATACCACTAAAGTTACGTCTACAATTCCCTGACAATATCTACTAAGTTATATTTCGTCTTAAGTGAACATTACTTGAGTGTAATGTTATAATGTTCTACAATTTAATACAAGTAGATTATCTAAATATAACATGGTCTAGCCGCCCAGTGTATACTTTGTACAATAAACATTAGCTTTCAGAAGATACAAACAAATTCTTATCATACAATTTAATACAAGCAGATCCTCTAAATATAACATACAAAGTTGTTGTTTTTTTTCATTTTGTAAGAAATGTTAAATATCTTACTCATTACAGTTTGATAGTGTAAAACAGCTGTTAGAAAGATCTTCTGAACGTTGTACTTGTGAAATGCATCCTCTTCCATCGATAAGGTTATTGCTACACACTCCTGGCAATGCAAGGTGACCTTTATTCAAACGGGTTATTGATCGAAATATTTTTGTCTATAATACATTACTTAGTGCATTAATTATGTATCACAAGGGAAAACTTGACAGAATGTGCAAAAAGTTTAGAACTACCGATTAAATAACGTTTACAGAAATATCAGTGGGAGTAAATAATAAGGTTAGCTTTTTATTTACAGAACAAATTCATTGGTTAAAAAAATTATTCCAAAAAAGTATAGGTAACATTCTCTATTGGAAATTTATATTTTTCATTATGGCATTCCGTTCAAAATTACACTTAACATTATTTTAAACCCTTTATGCCTTATTTATATTGCAAAATAGTTCAACATAATTACTTCATATTCTTGAATATTATAAATATTCAGTGATAAATCCAAAACTAAGATTTCAACATATAGAAAAACAAAATGTAATGATAAAATCTACATTCTACTGGAAGTGACCTCCGGGATATAGAGGAAGGCTGTATTTTATCGTCTTGCCTGTTTAGATTACTTGAGTTTTAGATTTTATCAAACCCCGGAAACCTACACACGCATTAAAGATACAGCTTCCTTCACATATATATGTACGTATTTTCCTACTCACATACAGACAAAAAAACTCTAATTCCGAAAACACTCTTTTAAGCCTTGCTACAATTTACAACAAACTGTATACCATATCTGGAATAAAAAAAAATTTTGAAAAATTGTTTAAATCAAGAAAATATCTTCCAGTTTTATGAAAAACAAATTTAGATAGAAAACAGAATTGTGGAAGAATCAACCCTTAATTACATTTACAGAAAGATTGTTAATAAGGGAGTAAAATACATAACCTTTGTATATCGTTCAAAAAATTTTCAATTCCAAGTTACAAATGTAAATGATCTATTTAGTACAGTATACTTTTATATGAGCAGATTTCTCTTCCTTTTACACGGAGGGATTAATGGGTAAATGTATGAAAAGAACATCTCTTTAAATACACTGCATTCACTCTAGTTCTGTAGATTCTGATGTATATAGAATTTCAATGCTATACTTGAGATGGATTTAAACCTTTCACAGAATACTTTATTTAAGTTTGAACTGATAGGTGTAATTAAGCAGTGTTTTTAATGAAATATTAAACATAAAAACCAGGTATAATAGTGTTCCAATATATCTCTATATTCTGTACACATACACTAGGTATACTCATATTGTGAGATGCTCTCCTAATGTTTCATACTTCTGATATAAATAAGATCCCCACTCATTTGGATAACGTTAGTTGATAGTTCTTCGAATCCTCTTCAAATCTGGTTTATTTTTAAATATATTCTTTATTTATAATGGTTCCAATTGTTCCTTACTGATGAGGACAATTTATTGATATATGGAAATGAATTCACAATTTACAATTTTACTAAAAACGTCATTTTTCTCTTTTTTAAGAATTAGGTTTATGTTTCAAACTTTTTCAACACTTGAACATGATTTTATAAATTAAATAATTGATTAAATGTAAAAGTGGCGTTTTTCATTTTGGAAAACAAAAATAACCATCATGAAAAAAAAATATTGGTTAATGAAAAAATAAACAAAATATAAATATAATAAAATAATAAGCAATGTTTAAAAAATATTCAAATAAATCAGCAGGAAACATGTTACGGCTTTGTGAGTTAACTAGGTGTGAATCAAGGCGAGAACTAAAGTTTTTATACCTACTAGCAATGACTACATAAATAGTATTTATGTAGTCATTGCTAGTAGTAATTGTATAAAATATCCAGACTCAATACACACCAAAAAGCAGTGATTTTTATGGCTTACAAAAGCAACAATATATAGCTTACACTAAGTCTTATAAATGGTTGTGTAAAAAAATTATTTTGTCTACAGTTGTTGACAAAGTGGCATTTTGTTCATTTAAATTAGTTTGCAAAACAGCTGATTTCTCAACAGTTTCACTTTGCACACTACTTTGCTCACTCCCAATGGCAACCGAACAAAACGAAATTAAGGTTAAGTTTATTTGAATTGATTTATAATATACAGGAAATGTCCCGTATGTAGGTTAGATTAATTATTACATGTAAAATAACAAAACAACGTTTTAAAGTTGAAAAAGGAAGTAATTGTTCATGAAGATGATTGACAGTGTATGTGTACACGGAGAGTATTTTTCGTTTGCCGGGTTTTGAAGTTGGCAATCCCGTTTCCTCAACAATACACCTAAGTTATGTGTAATATTCATAAATAACCTCAGTTTTAACGTGGGAACTTCTACTCAGTGTTGTTTAGCACTACTGCTATATTTTGTGTAGTTAGTTTTAAAATCTGGAGAGTTCAGATTTTAAAATAATCTGAAAAATAGAAAAATGCGGTCATTAAAGATCGAATTGCAATTGATTGTTTGTTTGAACACTATTGTATTAAATTATTGTTTTATTAAATTGTGTTACTGTTGAAGTATGTTTTTTATTTGTCACAAAATAACAACTGTAGACAAAGTATAATGTGCAATTCGTGAGCAAAGTGTCTTTTTTAAACTCTATATGTGGCCCAGCCAAGGAGCCCACCAAACCAAAACCATAATAATTATAAATTAGGATGTAAAGGAATTCTAAATAATAAAATATGAATTGGCACTTGCGATTTTGTTGAGCAGTGTAATATGACGTAGAAGGGGGGGAGAGACGAGGAGTGGAAGGCTTGAACCAGCTAGCCGACCGAGAGTCTGTTCCGAGAGCCACGAGAAGGAAGACCGCTACGGGACGAGGTCATGTCAGTCCATTTTCGGCCACGTGCTAGCTAAATTAAACAGTATGCTTTTCGGCCGCTATTAAGGCTTTATCTTGCCGTTATGTCTTTTTAATAAATTATAATTATTTTTGTTCTTTAATTCGGCACTAAAATAAAAGATAACATTTAATTTAACTTGCGTTGCGTGCGTTCATTAGCGTCCTAACCCGACTCCTTGGCCCATCCTGACAAGATTCGGCTAAAGTGTACGCGGTCTCCAGCCAGCCGGAGCTTCCAGCTGGTCAAAAGAAGTGGAGACGGTCACATAATATAAAATTGACATTTTTCTGTCGTTTAAAAAAGAGCCAATTTGCTCACTAGTTGCACAAATAACTATTCTTTCATGTATGTAGTAAACATGAAAAGTGTGCAAAATATTTTTTTAAGTATTACAATAGAAAATTATGCATATTTCTATGCTATGATTTTTGACATACTAATTTCATAGTTTTCTTTAATGCGCTCTTGCCACCAACAATAAATTTGGTTGGGATCAATAATTTATTTTCGATTTGAAAACAATCTCCAGTGTATTTTAGTGTTCCCTTTTTAAAACAACCTAAAAAGTGGCCTTTCAATGTTGCTTTAATAGATTTATATTGCGGATCTTGTGTAATAATTTCTTACATTCGGATTTTTCATTCGAAAATGTCAAGAAACAGAAACATTACACATTACAACACAACATACAAACAAAATAATAAAAATCTCTGTACATTTTGTTATGTAAAAAATCTCATGTAGCGTAAAAAAATGAGATAAAATATGCTCTGGTTTGATAATGATTTGTTTGATTCTCGCGTAGTTTCTCATTTATAATCCGTTAACTGAAATTACCTTTACCAAAAATTGTTATATCTTTGCCTAATCAAAAGAACTTGTAGTTTTCATTGTCCCTAAGGCCGAGCGCTCACCAAGATGATATGATTGTGACATGACGTCATTTTCAAGTTAGACAAAGGTTAGCATATGAACCAGCGCTCACCGACATGATCCAACACGTTAAAGACACACAACAATCATATCACTGTCATTTAAGTGCAGCATGCTCCACTTTTTGTTGCGTGTCACTTGTGCGTTGCTTGTACGGTATTGAATACGTCAAATTTATTTAACTTCTGTCTTTTTGTTCTTCAATAACTGCATTATTTTTTTAAATATTCTTTGTTCAACAAAATGAAAGACGACCCGGAATTTAATATACATTTTGTATCTGTAGTTGAAAAATTTTCTTGTTTATATGACTATACATAATATATCAACTATTGCGAGTGTTAGTTATCCTAAAAAAAAAAAAAAATAATAATAATATAGTCTATTCAAAAAGCAAATGATTACATAGTATCAACAAAACTTATTCATAAAATAATTGACTTTTTAATTAATTATTTATACCTACATAATTTATAAATTTGTAACTTTTGAGGTTACATAACTTTTAAACATTTTTATAGTGTTTTATAAACTTTTAAACAAACTATAGTGGGCAAAACAGGATATTTCTGAATTTTAGCCGTGTTTCAGTGCCTTAATTTAATCAAAATTAGTTGCTTCCTTTTTATTGCACACAGTATGACTTTAATTCAACTGTTTCAAAAATAACACTTACCTCAACGTTATTAAAAGACGTTCTTCAGGTGTTACAGACTCCCTGAAGTTAGTATCTTTTTTTTAAATCCTATGAGCAATTTTTTCAACCAATAAATTAAATGTTTCTTTGCGCATTCAGTAAATCTTTCAGGAAACATGTTCAGTTCTTTAAAAACTCTAAACGCACAATTTTCATAACTATTTCTTCTCCATAACGGATGCACCCAAAAACGCTTCTTTTGCCGATAACTATTGGTAATATTTATAAGGTTTACTAGCGCTAAAGTATCTTCATCACCAGAAGAAGATGAAAACGATGAAGCCATTCTTGTTCGCAGACATAAGTTACTTCAATAGGTTTTAAGCAATAAGAATGTTACATCACTGTTGCTTTGCCATCATGTTGTTGTCAGATCAGTGTCTCGTGTCATTTTGGTGAGCGCTCTAACACAACATAAAATTAATATTTAACTATATTCTTATAATTAATTAGCTTGTCGTAATATTTATTCCTTCTTTTTGTTTTTTTGTCAAATCTTCTTAATTAAGTTCAAACAAGAGAAGTAATACAGCATTATTATGCGTCTCCTGGATTGAGTTGGTAGAGTGATGTATTCTGTTTGATGTGAAACAGAATATCTAATCTAGAAAGCAATATTCTTAGTCTCTGAACCTTTCTTTACTTACAAAGCACATTGATACACTTCAGGTAAGTAAAAAGTCACCCTTACGAGTAATGATTACTAAAAATATAACATAAAAACATGACCTTTCAACAGTTTGTTTTTGGTTTTTTTTTCACAAAATGTAAAAATTGTAATACATATTGTTATTAATTTTTTAGGTAAAATAATTCTGGACAGAAATAAAAAATACAGTAGTTGTAGTTATCCTTACTATAATATGTAACATAGAGAACGATTTCTGCTAACTTTTTATTTATTTGCCATTTTAGACAATTAATACCATATATTATATTTTATTTTAAAACGTTTTGTTCAACATATGTAAGACTTTCAACATCTATATCGTGGACCTATATTGAATACGGAATTGTATCCCAATTTATGTTTGAAATATGAAACGCGAAATATAACAATTTTATTTTTAAAAAAACTAATCAATATAATTGTTTTAAGAGTCTGAATTTACTATATTTTCATTCACTCTAAGCAGCAAATTTTATTAGGATTTGTGTTATATTTTAAATAATAAAACATATATCAATGTGTAAGGTTAGGATGAACACAGTTTGGATAATTAGAAGTTCATTTTGATTATTTAAGCACTCATAAAGCGTATTCAAAAAATTAGCAATACAATTGTTTTAAGGGTCTCACTTTTTGAAGAATATCTCTCTGCTCTACATTCACTCTACGCAGCAAATTTTATTAGGATTTGTGTTATATTTTAAATAATAAAACATATATCAATGTGTAAGGTTAGGATGAACACAGTTTGGATAATTAGAAGTTCATTTTGATTATTTAAGCACTCATAAAGCGTATTCAAAAATTATCAATACAATTATTTGAAGAGTCTCACTTTTTGAAGAATATCTCTCTGCTATATTTTCATTCACTCTAAGCAGCAAATTTTATTAAGACTAATTTTTAATTAACATAAATTTTCTAATATATCGTGTATAATACTTGTCACTTCGTAGACATACTCTGTTCAATAATCTAAGTTCAAAGTTTTACATAAATTGGAAAGTCGTTTATGGATAAATATGACGCTGCAGACTAAGATAAATGATGGGTGAGTTTAGGAATTTACGTTCAAAATGTCAATAACAAATTAAATCACAATGTAAATATTTTCTTCATTGTAACACGTTCGTTTATTAGTTAAACAAAAATAGTTACATATTTGATGAGCTTGACATCTTACATTTTAATCTTCCATTCCCTTCCTTTTAACAAAAATTATTCCTTCCAAACGTTATGGAACATGAAGGTGTTGAAAAATACAATCAAGTCTGCCGATTTCAATCAAATATAATTAAAATCTAGTCACTTCGCCTATTAATAGTTGCTGATTTAACTTTAAAATATTAAATAATTCTAGTTGTCAGATCTTGAGGTCTATAGAAATATTTTTTCTTTCCGAACTCTTTAACTCGTTCAACATTTTTAAACGATGTTTTCCAAAATATAATTATTTAACACTCAACATTATAGAAAAATATTTTCATCTTTTATGAGATTGCAGTTTAGATATTGCATGACAAATTTACCTAAGACTATAAAATGATTAGAGTAAATGAATCACGTATTAATTCAGAGAATAGTTGAATTAAACTACAAATAAATATTGATCCAAATTAATGAGTCTTTCTATCTTCTTTTTATGAAGTGTTTAAATAAAAAATACATTTTAAATTTTCGTGTATATTCTCTAAATTCTTGAAAGCCTATTAATTCATTTTGGTGATATTGATATAAAAAGAGTTTTCCCCTATTCATTATAAAATATGTTATTGAATTAAATACAAAATGTGTAACTCTAAATAACTGCTTTTCGAAAATATTATTTTTATATTAAAGTTCTGTCAAATTATATTGATTTTATTTTTCTTACAGTGCACTTCACTGTAATAAAACCGTTAATAATATAACGGTTGCTATGTCCAATGTTAAATTAATTAATCACTTATCCTAAAGTTGTAGAGGGAGTCACCAGTAGAGGATCAAATTCAGCCGATGGATAAGTCATTGACGTCTAAATTTTAAAATATTCAATGAAATATATATGTTTAATACGAGAATCTAACTACAGTAATTTCTTCTTGTAACTAAAGCCATTGTTCTTATTCGTGTGTAAATGAAAGCTGCGGTTTAATAGAAATTGCTGAACAAATTACCATTACTAAAAACTTTAGTTTACAGGTACAGACGTTCGCCGAATATTGTAGAAACCACACACAAACTGTATAAAAAGATACAGTCACAACAGGATGTAAATATGAGAGTTTAACTCAATAAACAACTTAATAAGTAAATCAATATGAAGATAAACTCAACAATAAAGAAGGCTATGTATTTTACATAAATTTGTAGAAAAGTAATGACAAATAAAAAATTTGAAAATTATTTGTAAGAAAAGTAATTTAATAAATTGTTTTCTAAATATACACTAACACACTTGTAAACACAATAACGAAATTTGTATTTTATATTTTGTAACATTTTTAACCCCTTTTGGAACCCTTTCCCTCTAACTTCATGAAGTAGTTAATATTTTACCTGCAAGAATTACCCCAAGAGGCCAAACTCTGTTAATTAAAAATATTATGAACTTCCATAGTTAACTGTGGAATTAACAATTTAACTTTTTTTAAACTGTAATTAATAATTATAAAGTACATGCATTAATCGTAAAATTGTTACAGGATGTAGAATAAATAGATTAAAATATATAATTGTTGAATATTTTTCAGCCAGAGAGAAAAGGTTCTAAGTTTTGATGCAGTGTCTTTGTCTATAACCTTACGTGTTATTATTTACGTTGGTTAAATAATTTAAAATCTTTTTAGACAAACCTATAATAAAGATAGTTTGCCCTTTTAAAATAAAATATATTTGTTTGGGAGGGCAGGGACGTAAAATTGTGTTTGAAATAATTTATACATTGTATAATATACTTGAAATACACAGCTTATACACATGTTTTCTAATAAGGTAAATTAAAGGTTTCAATTGAAGGTTTGTGTATTAGTATAGTTTCTAAACGCTCTCCATAAAAATCTTATAATCGGTGAAATTAACAAACATGGTAATAGTAAATTCAAAAAAAAATATGTTTTAGTTTAAGTTAAGTTAAATACTCTTTGAAAATTAAAATTGAAATTCATATTGCTTATTGTTTCAGATATTATTGAAAATAAACTGCACACAGACACTACACGAACTTATATCAGAAACAGTGCCTAAATGTTACCCTTAATGACAAAATATATATTTCATTATCTTCTTCCTTCGTAAATAGAGGGAAAATTTTATAATGATGGGCAAATATTTGCTGTTAGGCGTTTTCATCGATATATTCTGTCTTTGTTTTACACGTTTTGTTTATTAAAATGTCTGGTTTGTTTTCAAATTGACCCTTCATATATCTGTGCACTATACCTTTAATTAAACAATTAGATTTGTATTAAAACTTTTAATAAATGCGTTTGTCTTTGTTACGGTAATAGTAAACTAGCTCTTGAGTTTCCAGAATAAAGTTTTGTTATCTATTTTTAGTGCATCGTGGTACATGCAACCCTGATCTAGATAGACATCTTAAGATACTTTAGTGGCTCAAGTAATCTAGGATACGCCAGGAAAAACGTATTTGTCTACAGTTAGTTGTTGACAAAGTGGCATTTTGTTCATTTAAATTAGTTTGCAAAACAGCTGATTTCTCAACGGTTTCACTTTGCCCACTACTTTGCACACTACTTTGCTCACTCCGAATGGCAACCGAACAAAACAAAAATTTAGGTTAAGTTTATTTGAATTGATTTATAATATACAGGAAATGTCCCGTATGTAGGTTAGATTAATAATTCTTACATGTAAAATAACATAAATAAACAACGTTTTAAAGTTGAAAAAGGAAGTAATTATTCATGAAGATGATTGACAGTGTATGTACACGGAGAGTATTTTTCGTTTGCCGAGTTTCGAAGTTGGCAATCCCGTTTCCTCAACAATACACCTAAGTTATTTGTAATATTCATAAATAACCTCAGTTTTGACGTGAGAACTTCTACTCAGTGGTGATGTGTTGTTTAGTACTACTGCTATATTTTGTGTAGTTAGTTTTAAAATATGGACAGTTCAGAAGATGAAAACCTGTCAAATACCCCGCCTAAATTAGCGGAAAAAGCTAACAACGTTGTACTAAATCTCCTTCCTGTCAAATCAAGGAAAAAGTACGACCGCCAGTATGAACTGTTTTTATTGCCAAAATAACAACTGTAGACAAAGAATAATGTGCAATTCGTGAGCAAAGTGTCTTTTTTAAACTCGATAAAACTGACGCACTCGGCAAGCCTCGTGCGTCATCATTTCTCTCGCTTAAAAAAGTGCACTTTGCTCACTAGTTGCACAAATAACTATTATCAGCACCACAATACGTATAAAGCACAAAATGTATTGTAACTTCTCTACGATGTGTCTATTACAACGTTTCATTGAAATCATTCGAGATAGTGTAAAGATGGACTGCCAGTGATAACACATGAGCGATGTGTTAGTCAATTCTTTGGAGTGAAACAAAGGTTGTATATCAAACAATAGTGAACTATGATGAGGGATAAATTGATTCATAGAATTAAATTTGTCTAAATGTACAAAAAATTGGTTCTGATAATGATTAATATGTATTTAAGTGTAGCCATTTTAAGTGACAAACATAACTTAATGAATTAGCAACTTGATACAGAACTATTCATAATTTCCAAAAGACAGACTGAAAAACGAATAGATTCAAACCAGAAAATAGAGGTGTAAATATACTTTTAAAAAAATTGAATAGCGTGTGTTTTCAAATTGTCCTTCCTTATATCTGTCAACTCTAATTTTTATAGTATAACAAACACACAGAACACAATTCTCATAAAAAATACGCCTAAGTATCAGACGCGTTTCAACGACGAATCTCCGTAGTAGATTCAGTTGTGGTTTGGTTGGTGTAGCTGGTGTATCACTGAAGAGGACGTCCTTGTCGTTGAAACGCGTCTGATACTTAGGCGTATTTTTTATGAGAATTGTGTTCTGTTTGTTTGTTATACTGTATAATGTTTCTCATAAGTCAAGCTCAACATTTAATATCTAATTTTTATAAAACCGTTATATTTTTATCAAAACTTGTATTAAGAGCTTTTCACAATTTACTTTCACTTTTACTCTTACACATTACGTCCCTCACTCTCCCAAAAAATTAATCAGACACATGAACAGGAAATTGCATAGGTTTAAAAACAAATATATAGACTAAAGTTATATGTTTTATAATCAAAGTCAATGGATTAAATTCATGGACAAAATAAACTTCAATCAGGAGTAATATTTTGAGAAAACACTTTGACCACTATTATTGAAAATTCTAATTCGCACATGTAAAATTGCCTAACAAATGGTGACACTGTAGCAGCTACATATAAACTACACAAGGACGCTTCAATGAGTATTAGTAGAACAGGGAATTTCATCCTGGAGGATATGTACCATCCAAGTTATTTCATTTTGGGTTAAAGCAATCAGCAAGAAATTGTTTCTTTTTTAATGAGTTAATAAATGTTTTTAATTAAGTGTAAAATGTTAGTAAAATATTTTTAATTATCATCGTCGCAAACGTTATTTTATTATGCAATCTATATTAATTCTTAATCCTATATAACAGGTTATGCAAAGTTGTTCACCTCCTCCAACTCCCTCCCTCCGAGTAATTAATATTGTAGTGGAAATTTTGTACCAGAGAGCCTACGTACCCCCCAAATGGCCTACGTCTGCCTCTTTATTAAAGTTTGTTAATTTAAAAAATGTTGTATAACTTCTGTAAGAAGTTCATTAATTGATGATTTATCTTGTTAAAATTCGAATTAATAATTACAAAATTCATACCTTAATTATGTTCAAACGCTACAGGGTGTAAAGTGTAAAAGGTTTCAAAATTAATAATCAATTAAAATTAAAGGAGAAATGAAGCGGAAATATGAACGAACATTCATAATTTGCAAACATTTTACATTTAAATAAACAGAGAGATTATTGAGAAAGAAATATTGTGAAAAAAGAAATATTCTAAAGAATTTAAATGTCTGTTTCAACAATTCAAATGAATTTTTCCATTAATTGCAGCCACTAAAGCACTAAAAACCTAACTTAAATATAAAGTAAAAATTATTAGTCATCTTACATGAAACAATTAGATAAAATCACATCTAGATTTTCAATGAACTTATTAGGATGTAATCATGTTGAACGTACATTAATTACGAATATTTAAAGTCTTTAATTGTAATATTAAATTTGAATGTTGCTTTAAATGGGTTAGAATAACAAAACTATTCGACCTAAGTCCGATGTTTTAATTATGTTATAATGTTTAAAAATCATCATTTATTAAAAATTGTATGAACAATTATGACAGCTGCCAACCCAGAATTAGAGGTACAAGCAAACTTACAATTATATAGAAGAATAATAACGTGAAATGACTTACTTCTCAAACAATAAATTTGTCAAGTGAACAATTAATGAAATATTTCAGGTAAGACATTATTTTTGAAGACTATCTGAAAAGTAATGAATAATAAGAAGGATGTGGTTTTATTTTAATTTTTGAACTGTTGTTCTGTCCAAAAGGACGCTACAATGTGAGTATTAGCTGAATTGGAAATGATCTTATATATTTCCTACGTTTCGGGTTAAAGTGATCAGAGAAAAATCGGTTTCTCGTGTAAAGCATGAATGAATATTTTATTTAGATTTCAAAATAAGTATAAACTATTTTTTTAATGTAATTTATCATCCTTGGAAAGATAATGATATTATGTAACCTATATTAAGTCTTAATCTTATATTACAGATTATACAACAACCCCCCTCTAAGTAATTATTATTTTAGAGGAAGTGTTCTACCTGAGAGCATTGCCTATGTCTCCCTCTTTTTTAAAAGTTTCTTAATTAAAAAAGTTACCAAACTTCTGTAAATCGTCCATTAATTATCTTTTTAAAGTGTAATTAATAACTAAAATGTCCACTCATTAATAATGTCCTAGAGTTATAGGATGTAAAGTATTAACCCTTCAAAACATTAAACAAAAAGTTATTTTGAAACAGATCATTTAGTCCACCCAATGATTGAGTTTGCACATGGGTTCTTTTGGCACTATATTAAATGCACCGGCTTATGACATAGCTGTCCGAAAATCTTGTTTTTGACACCGTAAAATACACCAACGCTTTTGTGGTTTGTTATCTTTTTTCTATTATTTTTAATTAGCTTCTGTTTAATATAAAGTAACCTAATAGATGTACCTAAAATGACTTTAGGAAGCACAAAAACCAAACCAATATTTGTTTAAATAAAAACCCCAAGTTATTGTGAAATTTATTATTTTTATCAATTTTCGACAGGAATAGTCATAATAGAAACATATTTAGAAAATAAAACATGTGCAATTTACAAATAAATTAAGCACGTTTTATAAAACTGCGGATTTAAAATCGTTAATTTAAAATGACTTGCTCATAAATTAAATCAGTAGTTATTTAAGTAATTTTTCTACAATACAGTTTTCATACATGTATTGAAATCGCAAGGTGTTACATACACTAATTAACACAAAACGAGATTATAAGAGGGGTTTTACAGTTCTTATTTGTACAATAAATATTAGAGTTAATACACTGTGTGTTTTATACTAAACAAACAAACAAAAATGTTATAACCGAATAACGTAGTGTTGATTTTTCAATTGTTATTTCAAAAACAGATTAATTTTTTTAAATATTGGTATTTTTAAATGAAAATATTTTTGAACCACGCCAAATTAACAAATGTATCAAATTTGGATAAACCTGTTTGACGTAACCCAATGAAATGTATTGTACGAAGCAAGGCCAATATATAATCATAGGTCTGCCTTGTATACAATATGTACTTTATTACCTTGTAACTTATCCTATTGTCAACATTCAATAGATCTACAACATCTCAACCATACCCTATTAAATTACTTTTACTTTAACAACATACATACTCACTAAGTACAGTCACTGCAAACAAGTTTTATCTTCATTATTTGACCAGTCTTCCAATGACTTTAGGAATCAAAAAAAATCACACTCGTATTTAAATTGTAATTAAATTTGTACCTTGTATTTTACAAACATGTACGTTTATTAGGGGAAAAAACATGTAAATAAGACAATTTGTTTTATTATAAATATGTCTAGAGAAATAGGAGAACACCAGCCACTTCATATTGAGACAATTAATTATGATCAACTCCAGAATCGTTTTTCCTAATGAAGTATTACTCACATTTCAACCCACAGAGTAACAAAGTGCTGACTGATAAGTAAAAGCATTATTTTTTATTATTACGATCATTTTTTTTATTAATACTGCAATATATTTATTTGTATATCAAATAATATTCAAGCGTTTACTTCAATAACTTGAAAACGAAAATTCTCATGTATTTGTATTCAAGTAAGAAGATTTTGATACAATCTTGTTGAGCACAGTGGTGAAATTCACAATAATAATTGTGAATAAACCTTACTGGTCAACTGATCTGTGGAGTGGGAGGGATTTTAGCTTGCACTCAGGTTGTCATAGTTTTAGGTTTAATTTTATTTCATTAGTAGATATGTAAGGTTAGATTTAGTTTATAAGCAAGACCCTCCGATGATGATAACCATGTTATCGAAATGTACATCAGGGCATTAAGTGGAAATAATTAATAAAGAACAATTAATCAGATAATTTTGTTTTATTAAGTTTCTAGTGATTGTGGTTAGGGGCAAATTCGAATTATTATTAAGAAGATTTTGTAACCGTACGATATTTAATTTTTTTCTCTGACATAGGATAATTCTCAAGCTCTTGTACGGTATTTACTTGTAAAAAGCTGGCAACACTGCAACGAAACCAGTCAAAATTACGGGTGTAGTGTTTCAACCTACAAAGAAGCGAGACGTATTCTGAGGATAGGACTTCGCCCGCAGATTGGTCAGAAGTGTTTCCTTTGCTAATTTAATTATTTTGGTGACTTTCCAGGTCGTTCTCCCTTCCCCCAACCCCAAATTAATGCACACTAGCCCTATTGGAATGGGTCGGCAGGCCCAGGGTTTTTCGCGGTGCGTTTATAAATTACGAACGAAAATATGTGAAACGTAAGTTGTCGGCCATTATAACCTAATTAACTATATCGACCACTTAATTTTTTCCTCTTAATTTATCCTAAATATACTATATTTTTGTTAAATGAAGTTATTATTCATTAATTGTTTATTCGATAAGTTAGATTTATTTCGTTCATCGGAGGTTTACTGTGCTGTTGAAATACGTAATCGCAGGTTTAGTCTTGATTTCCCTCTGCTCGAAGTGCAAACTTCTAAAGAATCACGCCTCGCTATATCACGAGTAAATGTATCTAGGCTAACCAGAAAATACTACAAATATAACATTGTTTTGTACTGGTGTTAACCTATTATTTACAAAAAGTAAAACCTTTTTAAAGTTTAACATAAAAATGTAAAAAAATAACAAATTCCAGGCTTAATATTCTGACCGACACAGCTGAAACTGTAAAATTATTAATGACTTTTACTAAAGTTTAGTTTTCTTTTAATTAGTTAAGTCTAAAAGTTGAAAAGAAAAAAAATTATGAAAGTTTTCACTTTTATGCTTGCAGGTAGAAAACTTTCTCTTTCTATAATTAGCAACTTCTGCTAAGATGAGGAAGGGTGATGTATTTAAAACCTTTGGCTAGTTCGAAGACGTTACTGTTATTGTGACGACTTCTCCCATACTACATATAAATAGGCTAATATATAGGTGTGTGTGTGGGGGGAGTATATATATATATATGGTGTGTAGGTACGGAGTAAAAACGTAAAAAAAAAAATTAGGTACCCAAAAAATCATGAAAAATAAAATTTAAAAAAATATTTGGGAATCACTAATTTGTAAACACGTGGTGGTTACAGGGAATAGCAATGGATTTGGGGCTATTTACACTAAGGGTAAAGCCTTCTGCTTGTAATGTGGGCAAGTGGAACAGCTTCACCATACCACGTGACGGTTCTAACTCCTAGAAAACAGAGGACAAGTCTATTTTGTTTCAGTCACAAGCGAGGTAGACGCGATTGTATGACTTTAGAAAATGTATACAACTCCCGAAACTCAACTTACACGACACGGATGCAGACCTATTCTAATTAGGTACATCCCTTATCAATTGTCCGAAGCAAGGTTTTTTACACCGGCGTTGAAAACCGTTCATATTGTTTTACCTGTGGATTGGGAACCACGAAGATCCTATTGACGAACATTGCAAGTGGACTTTAGCTGGATAATGGCATTAAATCTCTTTCGTTAAACGCTTACAACAAATAACATACTCTCTATAACCACCACCACTACATGTGAGTGTAATTTATGTAAAATTTGCTACCAATTGAAAGTAGAAGTCACTTTTTACCTTGTAAACATTTACTAGCCTGTACCGCTTGTTCACTCTTAATGAATTGTGGTCTGTGTAGACTGCTGCCATCTTACGCATATTCCTTACAGAATGGAAAACTAAAACAGACACAAAATAGTTTTTCAGTTTTGGCTAACTTTTTTTCAAAATTTACCCCCATCATAACCCAGTACGTTTACATCGTTTGGAGGCTTTTCAAATTAATGCTGGGTTGATTTTTATTGTTTTTTTTTAAGCGACACACAAAACAGTTTTTGAGGAACACCTACAATGAATATTCGGGTATTACGACAGGTTCGGAATTTGTCGACAAGGTGGAAAAACTGTTCTACCTCTCTGTTGGTATTGATGGAAACCTAACACACATACACACACACACACGCAGAGGCCTCGGGTTAGGTTCCCTCTCTTTCTCTCTCTCTCTCTCTCTCTCTCTCTCTCTCTCTCTCTCTCTCTCTCTCTCTCTCTCTCTCTCTCTCTCTCTCTCTCTCTCTCTCTCTCTCTCTCTCTCTCTCTCTCTCTCTCTCTCTCTCTCTCTCTCTCTCTCTCTCTCTCTCTCTCTCTCTCCTTAAGTAACAACAAAAAATTGAAAGCATTGTAATTTAATGAGAAGTGGTAATAGAGTAAATTGTCAGTTTTTTTAACCACTTTCTATTGAATACATGCAAGAATTTATTTATCAGGGTAAAAAGTTCTTTCTTTGATAAAACAAATTTCTCATTTTACTCTATTGTCATTTTTTTAGTAAATTGGGGCGGAATCTACACAAAGACATAACCCAATTAGGAAATTTCAACATTTATTTGAACACTTTTTTAATGAATAGCCTATTTGTTTATAAAATTATTACAGAAATCTGCTCTGCATAATCAGTAAAGAATTTTTCAAATGTCAAAGATGGGAGTAGTGTGTTCAAATGATTTGCTATTTAATCTACTGACAAATTGATTGTAGCAAACATTTTCTGATATAGGGATGTTACTCTGAACTCTAAGAAAGGCCTTAGCTGTGGTTCATGAAGTGGGGAGAGAGTATGTGGGTGTTGGCTTAGCTAGAAGTTGGACTATGGAAGACAGGTAGATCATAAACCGAGTTGATTAACTATTTATTTTGCGGTTGCTTAATCGGGGGAAAATCCATGTCTGAAAAATCTATTCATTTCTCCTTTGATAATTTATTTGTTTTAAAGATTTGAGAAGGAAAATGTAATTGTAAAGTGTCTGTCCATGTATCGGACCTTTCGTCTACGACTTACATTTAAATATAAAAATACAACAATTTAAACAAATAAAAGTGATTTAGAGCCCACAAATATAAAATACAAATTTGATATGTCTAAAGTTAATTTACATACACAAATATAATAATATTTTATCTTTTGTAAATTTGATGTAAAGTTAGTAGTTTTTCAAATATGCAATATTAAAAATTGTCAACTCACTATTTTTAAAATATTAAAATAAAGTCTTGGGTTTTTAGTATACTCTTGAAAGATTATACAAACAATGACCCAATCTAACAATGACACATACCAATCGAAACATCACGTCACATACTTTTCTGAAGTTAATAAATTATTAAATTTATAAAAATCACCAACAGACTAACAGACAGTTGATAAAACATTTAGTGACATTGTTTACAGGAATATTTATGTTTGTTTTTTATTTTACTGTTTGTATTATTTTATTTTTATTTATTTGTACGGAACTAACTACTATATTTTCTCCTTGTACTTCGAGGATACACTGTTTATATTTTGGAGGCATCATTTTGATTAACATTTAGGTACTTAAAATATTTCCCCCTTTCCCCAAATTAAAACCAATTAATTGTAATTTTGCTTTTGAATAATATTCTAAGACTGTCAGTAATATTTAAATTTTTATTGGCTGCTTGTTCAGACATTAATTCAAGTGCTTTCGCCTGGAGGCTATTTGTGTATTCATACCGCATAGCTTTCACATTTGTGTTACAAACTTGCAAAACTTTCTTGAGATTGGTCCTTAACTTTTAACGACCACTTTAAAGGTATATAAAAGACTGAACGATGCAACGATTTATTTTTAAATGTAATCACGCTTTATCAGTTTCTATAATGAAGGAGGAAGATAAATTATATTTCATGTTAATTTAGTTTGTAGTTTTGTCACTTATTTTAAGCATATAATATCTAATATACAAGTTGTAGCTATTTAGTTTTCAATAATGGATACTTGAGAACTATGCCTGCTTGGCAATCTTATATATCTTTGTGTAAAATCGTCCACATTAGTGAAATCCAGCAAGAGGATTTACATTTTGGTTGCCTTAACATAGCAGAATAATTCTAAAATACTACAAAATCACTAATAAATAGGCTACTATAAAAGTCATTAGTTATAAATGCTCATTATGCTCTTGTTCTTCGGGGTTCGACCGTGTCAATATTGTCTGCACGTTGAGTACAGCCGACGTTTCGGGCACTTTACAAATGTCCATTCTAAAGGCTTAACAAATGAGAATGGACATCTGTAAAGTGCCCGAAACGTCGGCTGTACTCAACGTGCGGACAATATGGACGCGGTCAAACCCCGAAGAACAAGATCATAATGATGTTTGTGACCGTGGAAGTCTATCGTTCAAAATTATAAATGCTGTTTAAGTCACATTATTTAAATACTATGTTTATATTACAGTAGGTGAGAATTGACCAATGGTGGTTCGTGGTATACGAGATGGGTGAAGCGGCTACAGAAATAAAATAAACAATAATAATAATGAATACAAGTACTGTATATACCTTTTTCTATTTTATGCCTTTAATATAAGGGTTGATTCTTCTGTCCTTCAACCTTGCGAATTTATCAATGATGTCGTCAAAAAATGGTTGCATAATTTATCAATTCACTTAGGAGTTCTTTTTCTATTGAAATTTTTGACAAATTAATAAGCCTTTCTTCTAAATATTGATTTCTAAATAAATCACTAGAGCACTGTGGTTTTTTCCTTGTTCATTGATTTCTAAGGTATGATTTTATTCATTTCAAACAAGAAGAACTTTTCTCTCTCTACAGAAACACTTGTGGATGGAATTTTAAATATAAAACTAAACTGTAGACCTACATAAAATGCTTCTTTGAAAATACTCCTATACTCGGTTAAAATTTTCATAAAATCTCTCAACTGTTCATCTTCATAAAAAAAGTTGTAGGTCAGATTTCAGTCTTGGGAAATCAGAAAAGATATTAGGGTAACATACATTTAATTTACTCAATAATTTGATAGGAAATGTTTGTGGGAAATTTCCTGAATTTTGATAAATCTATTAATCTAAAAAAATAAAGCTTTTCCATGTCCTGAAAAGCTGATGTTAAACAGTATCTAAATTTTTATAATGAAAATTGTTATATTTTTTAAAACTTGTTCTAAAGTTATTGCAACTCTTTGCCTTCCCTGATGCATTCAGTTGGAACGTTTTTTGTTTAAACAGTTAATTAAAATATGTTTTATAGTTGCAATGGTTTATTTTGTTGGTCAAGAATGCTTAGTTAATATTAAATGTTGAGCTTGACTTATGAGATACAGTATAACAAACACACAGAACACAATTCTCACAAAAATTACGCCTAAGTATCAGACGCGTTTCAACGACAAGCTCGTCCTCCTCAGTGATACACGAGCTACACCAATCAAACTATAACTAATGTTTAGTTAATGTAAACTAAAGCTTAGTTAATGTTTGGTGAATTTTTCAAACACATCAAATAATATGTCTACATGTTCACAAATATCATTAAATTCCACTCTCAAAAATGTAAATTCAGAACTGTTAAATTAATTTTTAAAACCCTCCACTTTTCAAAACCAAAAGCATGATTACAAGTTCGACTGTTCATAATTTCAAGAAAAAGTTTTATTAATGAATACTATTTTCAATTTATAAAACTTAAATTTACAATTTTTAATTTTCATTTTAAATGTGTCAATTGACATAAGAAATTCACTCAATTATAGTCTGTAGACTATACCGCCAGCTACCTGAGTCGGTCCTCCCCCCCCCCCTCGGTGGTCGCGGTAGTTTCCATTAATAATAAGTCACCAACTAGCAGCTCTTATAGAATTATTAACTTTTTTTACTTTCTCATAATATCTCAATCTAAATAGAATATTTGTAAAGTACTAAAAAAAACCAAGAAGAGTGATGTAAAACACGATGTGCTTCGATTATAAATAATGAAATTAGAACTATTTATAAAATATAACACATGGTAAAATAATTAACTAAAATAACATAAATTTAAAATATATACTTTCAATTTTCACTCTAAAATTTAACTTTAACAAGGGAAAATCGGTGAACAAGCATCGGAACTGTCGCTGACTCAAACCGCTTGAAGTATAAACATAAAAAATTTGTAAATTCTTAAATTAATTTAAAATATATATTTTCAATTTTCACTCTAAAATTTTCCGTAAAACATTATGTAAATTAACATTTAGTGGACTAGGCCTCCTGGGAATACCACTTTAAAAAAACGCATTGAAAACTCTACGTAATTAGAACGTTAAAACATATGATCAACCCCCCCCTCCTCATCACTAAAACAGCTGTAACTTTTTTTTTTAAATAATATATTTATATTTCCAGACCAATGTTTTCATGTTAGGAATATCGCAGAGTTACAGATCAGCATTAAAGCTAGCTTCAGGCCACCTGCTAATTTTCTGGCTACCAATTTATAACGTGGTGTGATATTTGATTAATTGTTTTGATTATAACATAATATAATTATTGTTCTGTTGAAATACTATAAAAATGGGAAAGCTAAATGTATCTATGCTGAGATATCTTACAAGAGAAGATTTCAGAGTATTGACAGCTGTAAGTACCTAAATCTTAATACATTTTATTTCTTTAACCTAACAATTTTTTTCCTGTTTATATTCCAAATCAAATTAATAAGAGAAAATTTACAATCTTTGACAAAGATCCTTAAATAATACCACCATTTTTATAATAGGGCCTTAAATGTAAATTTAATAATCTGCAGAATTATTTGTTTGCTAATATTCAACTAGGCCTATTGGTAGGCTACTTGACTAGTTGGTAAAGATTGAAATAACACTGTCCCAGGAGTAAAAAAAAAGAAAAGAATTCAAAAATCATTCAATTTAAACCCAACATTGAAAATAAAATTCTTGCAATCATGGTTTTCACCTAGAATAATTTTAAGTTTTAAATGAGGTTATGTGTACATTAAAACAGGAATTTGTGAATATATGTCACTACCAGTGATACACAGCCACTTTTAAGGCTATTTAAAAGGAGGAAACAATATTTTGCTGTGAAAAGTAATCTTGGTAATTATGCAATTGACCTTGCCCGGAAATTTAGTTTATAAAATCGTCTAAATCGTTTACCACACCTTATTACTTTTTTTAATGAGATCATATTAGGTGTCACCAGACACTTTTGAAGTAGCTGGTAATTCTGCGCAATTACTTGGTCAACCCCAAACTTTTTCATATTTTACTACGGTCATAAGAATGTTCTCAGAAAGCAAGAAACATATAATTCAAGGCCATCGTACAGGTTGCCGAGCGATAAGAAGGTTCAAAGTCCACGCGATAACAGTGGCTTGCGGGAGACGCAAGGAAGGCCTATAATGACAGGTTTGGCCAGGTAGCTATATATATATATAGGCCTATATATATAATCAAACCGTTATATAATTATATATAATGACAGGTTTGGCCAGGTAGCTATATATATAGGCCTATATATATATAGCTACCTGGCCAAACCTGTCATTATATATAATTATATAACGGTACTGTCACAACTGGCCTTCCGCGCGTCTCCCGCAAGCCACTGTTATCGCGTAGACTTTGAACCTTCTTATCGCTCTGTACGATGGGGAGACGTGCGGAAGGCCTATAATGACAGGTTTGGCCAGGTAGCTATATATATAGGCCTATATATATAGCTACCTGGCCAAACCTGTCATTATATATAATTATATAACGGTACTGTCACAACTGGCCTTCCGCGCGTCTCCCACAAGCCACTGTTATCGCGTGGACTTTGAACCTTCTTATCGCTCGGCAGATGGCCTTGCGGGCCTTAAATTATATGTTTCTTGCTTTCTGAGAACATCCTTATAACCGTAGTAAAATATGAAAAAATTTGGGGTTGACCAAGTAATTGCGCAGAATTACCAAGTAGCTAAATAAATTATTTTACTAGAAACTAATAAATAAAAAAGTACGAAATCCAAGTTTGGTTAGTTTATTAGGAATGAAAAACCACCTCTGGTTATGACTCCATTATTAATGTTAGTATTAAAACATATTATTGTTTTATTAGGTTTGGCTAGGTGATTATATATATATATATATATATATATATATATATATATATATTCTTCTGAGAACAATGGTGCAATCAAAATTTAAAAAGAGTTATACCGTTTCCAATAAAATCAGTAGGTCAAAGATGTAGGAGTCGACTTACTAGTTGTAATGAGAAGATAGTCATGCAACATGTCCATTAACTCTCTGTCTTTTTTCGTTTACTTTTAAGCCAGTAAACGATTTTCTTACTAAAATTTTAAGGCAAGCTTCAATGTATAATTACCCCTATTTGTATGTGAATTTGAAACTTTTCAATTTTTACTGTGACACATAAATTGTGCTCAAAAATGCTATTTTTGTTTTTAAATTAAACCTAAGATTTGAACTAAATGAATTTAGCAAAATGTTCTGTTTATTTTCATGATCCACTTACTAAGTCTATATCAAATGTTCGAATAAAGAATATTACTTAATTAGCATATAATTATATCGTTTAATGGAAACTATTCACTATTTCCAAGACACTCATAGGCCTACTTTGTAGTAGCATATATTTAGTTTGTAGTTTGTTTGTGTATATCATATAACACTAATTTGGGCTATTCATTTTAGATTTTTAATCTTTTCTTAGATTGAGATGGGAATGAAAAATCATGAATTAGTCCCAGGTGCTTTAGCTGCTTCCATTGCAAATCTTCGCCATGGGGGTGTTCACAAGTTGCTAAAAGAGCTATGCAAACATCGTTTACTTAGCTATGAGCGAGGCAAACACTGTGAGTAGACTTGGCTATGATTCAGCCAATATTGAATATTTAATGTTTTTATTAATATATAATTATAGGATTTAGCATTTTCAATATTCCTATTTTTGTTCAACAACGGCCGTTTTGATTATTCAGCGATTTTAAAGTATTGGGAAGAATGTATTTCCTTGTCATGTTTATGAATTACTAACAAAACATTTAATACAAAACTTTATACATGTGTACAAAAAAGCCATCGTTGAATGGAAAATAGGATTTTGAAGATGCTAAGTCCTATAATTAATTATAGATAATCAATATTCAGAATGGCCACAACCAAATGATATAATTGTTTTTATTGTGTAACATTTATTAAAGAAATGCCCTACATCAGACTTTGGAAACTTTTGAATCATTCTGTATATATCGCTAGTAATCATATACGGTATGTTTATTAATTGGAATGTTGTTGGTTTTACTTAATGTTCTCTGATCTGTGTGAATGATTGAAACATAGTTCTTAATATAATCAAATTCAAAACTTGTAAACAAATTGTTTTTTGCTGCAGATGATGGGTACAGATTGACAAACACTGGTTACGACTATCTGGCTCTGAAAGCTTTGAGTTCAAGAGGATCAGTTAGTTCTTTTGGTAATCAAATCGGAGTTGGTAAAGAGTCAAATATCTACGTTGTGGGTAATGAAGAAGATGAAACTTTGTGTCTTAAGCTTCATAGGTAAGTGTTACAATTTACATTTAGGTCATTCTGATTTTAATTCTTGTCATACTTTTATATGTGTGACCGCCTCCACTTCTGACACCAGTTGTGACCGTCTCCACTTCTTTTGACCAGCTGGAAGCTCCGGCTGGCTGGAGACCGCATACACTTTAGCCGAATTTTGTCAGGATGGGCCAAGGAGTCGGGTTAGGACGCTAAGGTACGCCACGCAACGCAAGTGAAATTAAATGTTATATTTTATTTACTGCCGAATTAAAAGATTATAGAATTATTATAATTTATAAAAAAGACATAACGGCAAGATAAAGCCTTAATAGTGGCCGAAAAACATACCGTTTAATTTAGCTAGCACGTGGCCGAAAATGGACTGACCTCGTCCCGTAGAGGTCTTTCTTCTCGCAGCTCTCGGAACAGACTCCCACTCAGCTCGCTGGTTCAAGCCCTCCACTCCTCGTCTCTCCCCCCTTCTACGTCATATTGCACTGCTCAACAAAATCGCAAGTGCCAATTCATATTTTATTATTTAAAATCCCTTTCCATTACATCCTAATTTATTATAGT
The DNA here is from genome assembly GCA_963513935.1 of Aphrophora alni. NCBI lineage: Eukaryota > Metazoa > Arthropoda > Insecta > Hemiptera > Aphrophoridae > Aphrophora > Aphrophora alni. Next base: position 46,454,154 of record OY740778.1, on the reverse strand, counting down.
TTTGGTTTGGTGGGCTCCTTAGCTGGGCCACATACGTTTAAATGACTATATGAAGTCTTTAACCCTTTGCACACTGTTGACATGAATTAAACACAATAAACATTGATTGGAGTCGTAACTATACGTTAGTACACCAGTAACATGGTTTTCTGTTGTTGCTTTCAGCTGTTAAACTTCACTCTGTAGTAACTTGAAACACTCCATGTAGTGAACCTTAAAACGTTCTGTATTCTTTATAATCTTTTTCAGTACCTATGTCATATATTTTTGTTTTAATTTGTTCATATAGTTTTTGGTATGAAAATAGATGGGTTTTAGTAATTACAGGGCGATTCAAAAAGACTCAATTTTGTAACTCTATATTTCTTGAATTATATGTCGTATATGAGTGATCTACACATCAGGTGAGAGAAGAGGAGCTAAAGTTTTGAATACCACCGTTCTATGCACGCATAATTGTGTAAACAACCGATAGGGTGCTCGTGCCACCAAGCTGCCATTTCGTGTTGTGAGTAAGATGGCAATAGTCCAGAACAAGGTTTTCTGCCTTCTTGAGTTCAGCATTTTAATTGGGATGAAAACAGGCTAAAGTATGATCATTTTAAAATAGTTACTGAACAATAATACTGAGTCAATTTCGTTTTTTAAAAGACCATTGAGCCGAGTGTTTTACACAGCTAATTAACACTTTGAGCGCCATGTTATTTTTGCTAGATTGTTTAAATTATTGCCAGGGTCATATGAGTGTAATTTAACTGTAACAGCAGTAACTACTTGTTGAAACTCCATAATAAGGATAAAATAATCACTAAGCTACAGTTTCAAATGTATTTATTAACTTATTTAGCTACAATTGTTTCGCCTTGCGGCATCTACGGGCTAATGGTAATTGTTTAGGCTTACTATTACCATTAGCCCGTAGATGCCGCAAGGCGAAACAATTATAGCTAAATAAGTTAATAAATACATTTGAAACTGTAGCTTAGTGCTTATTTTATCCTCATATCAGTGTCGTTACCTCGGGTGCCAGGGTATACTGCACAGTACTACACATTAATACCATGAGTGTTTAATCCATTTTAACAATACTATACTTACACAATCATATCTTTGCTAATTTTAAAGAGAGAGTAATAATTTTGGTCTCGTTTTTTTTTTTCACAATATTATTGTACTACTTTAGGCCTATGTTTATTAGATCTTTCATTTACTTTGTTTCTAGTGCTGTTTATAACTGAAATACAAAGTTTTGTTTTTATGAAAAATTTTAACTTTGAAACTTAACAACTATTAGAAATTTTTTTTCTGTATGTGTTTTATATTTTACTTTTAAATAATTATTAATGCAGAATAGGTCCTGAAAATGTCATTAAAAAATATTAACATTTGACAGATTTACAATTTTTTTCTTTTCAACTGCAACAACCATATTTATTTTTTATAAACAGCAATTTCGGTAGTAATATTATGTATATTTGTCTTTTAAAAAATTTATTGTCTTAAGTCATGGTGGTTACTAAATAAATTCTTATAAACATTTTTAAAACCGATTAAATCGGCCGGTGGCGCTCAAAGTGCTAATATGACCTGCTATCAAGTGTAAGCACTAGAATTTTATTGGCGATAGTACCTCTAGTGATTCTTCATGTAATTATAAAGTTTTAATTTATTTAATGCAGATATTAATTTAAAAAGCATGCATTCAATCTTAATTGGATTCATTTTAAGATAATTAAAGTATTGGTAAGCACTATTTATTTGGATAAATGCATTAATTTCTTATTCACTAATGAAAAACAAAAATATTCAGTTTGGTGCAATTCATAATTGGGTGCTTTATAATTCTCAAAACTTTCTGGAAAATTAATTCCTATTATATATGTGCATTATGTTTATATTAAAACTTCAAAAAATCGACCTCATATTTTAAAAAAGACTATATAATTCATATATGTATAATTAAACATTTTTATTTTGTTTACACTGATGATGGTACTTGATAGAATTCCATTTTAACAAATAAACATTTTTTTGTTTTAAGTAAACTTGGTCAGTCATTGTTTATCAATGTCAAAATAAAATATTTAACATGAATTAAATATTATTTGGGATTAAATATTTATGTATTATTTTAGGTTAGGCCGAACTTGTTTTCGTAACCTTAAAGAGAAGAGAGACTACCATGCACACAGACATAAGGCTTCATGGCTCTATCTATCACGTATATCTGCTACTAAGGAGTTTGCTTACATGACGGCTTTAAAAAGTCGCGACTTCCCCGTGCCTCGTCCAGTAGATTGCAACAGGCATTGCGTGGTCATGGAGTTGATTGAAGGAGAACCTTTGTAAGTAATGACTTGATTTCTAAAATTATCTTTTCATATTTTTATCTTATAAATAGTTTAGATATATTAATGGTTAAGATATAGTAGGTTGGATTATGGGATTTCATATTGGCGATTATATTGGTGGTTAATAAAAATTGCTGATATTTCCTTGTTAATTTGTATTCCTTTTTTATTTCAAAATTATTATATGATGAAAGTTTATATTATTAATTAGGGTTTAATGTATATTTCTTTATGTTTTTGGCTTTGCGGTAACCATGCACAAACAGAAATAGTTGGTGTTCTTTAAAAAATAATTTATTATAAATGATAAAAATTAGTTTTAGCTACGGTGGCATGTGCAGTAATGGAATTTGTTAAATGATTTTTCTTTTCAAAATATCTCTAGACTGGCAATGTTATATATAATTTTTTTTTTCTATCTGAATGGTTAGTTTTTGTTTTTGTAAACTAAGGTTTTTGTACTACAATCTTCCGATAAGTTCCTGATATTGGTTTGGAGTGTTATATTTGGCTATTGAATTGTCAGGTCAATTCCTTCACATCGGTTCTTTTATTTTTGATCATATCACAAGTGGTACTTTTTAATAAAATCTTGCAAGTAGTATCAACTTAGGCAAAACAAAAATGAAAAAGCACTTATAATTTCACAAACAACAATTTATTGCTACAGCTGTTTCGCCGTTAGGCATCGTCAGACAACTAAGAACTAAAAACTAAAATACAGGTCAACTAGATGTTAGTGTTAAGTTGACCTGTATTTTAGTTTTTAGTTCTTAGTTGTCTGACGATGCCTAACGGCGAAACAGCTGTAGCAATAAATTGTTGTTTGTGAAATTATAAGTGCTTTTTCATTTTTGTTTTGCCCTATTATGGAATTTCACCGAGTACCGACTGTAGTCACACTCAATAGTATCAACTTATATCGTAAACTGTTAAACTATGGTTTAAGTTGCTGTTAGTTACAGGCAGGATAAAAAAAAAGCATTGTACAATGGAATAGTCTTGTTGGTTGGATTTGTCGGTCCACTGGATAACTAACAGGAACTTTATCGGAATATTGTAGAACTGGGCCTAAGGAAAATGAAAGGTCCTTACATTTATTTATCTTAAAGATAGAAAGTTAATTTATAATGAAATTTAACAATCCATGTTTCAGATCACGGATATACGACATACCAGATGTAGAAAGTCTATATGATGATTTGATGAATTTAATAGTACGTCTCGGCAACTATGGAGTTATCCACGGAGACTTTAATGAGTTTAACATTATCCTTACGCCAGACTATAAACCAGTAGTAATAGATTTCCCTCAGATGATATCTACCTGTCATATTAATGCTAAAATGTAAGTACTTTTAGAAGCAATTTGTAAAGGAAATTTAAATACAGATTCATCTATAGGAATGCTAGGATTTAAAAAAAAATCATTACTTTATGTATTGAGATGGTTTTAACACTAAATTGGTTAAAAATATTTCAAAATTTGTTAATATTATAATATAACTATTTTTAATTACTTTTTTAACTATTTTTAAATGGCCTCAAAATTATAATCCCAAATTTTAAAGTTACTATTTTTTATTATTATTATGTTGTCTAGGCAAATTGTATAGTACAAAATTTGTAGATTACTTTATTTATAAATAAAAGTTCTCTTTATCTTGGGTTAACTGGTTCTCTGGCTAATTAAAAATAGACAACATATATATTAAATTAGTTATTTCAGTTTTATTATTTTATACACAAATAAAACAAAATTTAGTTTTGTCTTATTTAAAAAAAAAAAATTCTTTTTTGAAATAATTTTTTAATGGACTTAAACTGTTTATTACTTACAGTTTATTCTTTCTGTTGAATTTCTCTTACTCTTTACTCTTTTCTCGCTTTCAAATGTCACTAAAGTTGATCGTCTTACAATTTTCTTACCATGAGCTGCACACAGCCTCCTTTTGAGAGACCTGGGTGAAATTGATTTACTTGTTACCCTTTTTGTAACAATCCCTTTCAATTTCTTTGTTCCGTTTCCACTTCCTTTTTTGTTAGAATAAATTTTATTTCTTTTAGTATTTTTTAATTATATAACAGACCACTTACTTGTCTCAGATGTATTGTGTGCGTTTTGAGCTAGAAATACAAAATAAATTGAAACCACTAATTTCCATATCAACAATCTTGAGAAAATAATTTTTTTTTTTTTTCAAATTTGGTACCTACCTCAAAAGGGCATATTTTGGGAGGTAGTGTTCTGTTTCTCAAAATTTTCAAATGGAAGCATGAGCCAAGTGATACCTTTTTTTCAAGACCATTTATCATGAAGGTTTCAATACCTGTCATTGTTTTAAAATGGTGGCTCAAAACGTCTGGAAATTCAGGTTTAACGTAATTTAACGACACAGTTATACCATTCACTATGGAAAGACTAAAATATCAAATAATAATCAGCATACATACAGGTTAGTATGTTTTCAAAAATTTTCTTGTACTTACCTAAACTCCAATTTTTAAAAACTAAAAAAAAAAAAAAAAACTTTCAATGCCATGGTAAGATCGAGTTTAAATCAATTTAAAGATATTGAAAATACCAACATTTTTTGTATTCGCAGTTTTATGATATCTCTTACGGTTTCAAAATGGTGGCAATAAAACTCTATAATGTAGAATAGTACATTAAAAAAGAAGAAATTCCTCATTTCTGGGTGTAAGTATTCACATCTAATCTTTCTTGTACACTTGATTTCCTTTGTTATCTTGTTTATGTTATTTCATGCTTGAGAATGCTTAAGATTAAGGGTCTATGCACTTATAAGAACAATCATTCTGTTGTTGTATAGGCTACTGTACATAAAGGAAGTTTATTTTAGAATGTATTTAATTTTCATTGAAAATCCTGAATACTGATGAAGACGTTATAGACATGCTATTGATAATGGACAAATAAAAAATTTTAGAGCTGCCTGTCGCTGTTGGCACCCTTTTTCATTTTTTAAAATAAATAAGTAATAGTCATGTTTGTGTAAATGCAAAATTACAGAGAATCCAAACATGAGTTTTTGTTAGTAAAATTAGAGTTATTACGAATAAATAAATGAGCCAAACAACTTTGAGCATATAATAAAAAGTTACAAACATTTTGGAACTGAGCATTCAGCCATGCACTGTATGTTTGAAATGTGCCGGCACATCATTCTTTGAAATAACATATGTCCAACTTTTTCTTTCAATGTCTTCACAATCTGAGAGAAAACAAAGTTCTAGAATATCTAGATAATTTTTTTTCCACAAACAATAAATGGCCTTAACTGATGTTCACTTTGGAATGCATTGCATTTGGTTTTCTAAAACCCCAAATCCTTAGAGGTGTGATATGAATAGTGCCTTTATCTGTAAACAACAACCCGTTAAAGAGCATTTTTAATGTTTAAATTGTTTCTGTTTTAGGTTTTTTGATCGTGATGTCAACTGCATAAAAGATTTTTTCAAACGTAGATTTGGTTATGAAAGTTCATTGCATCCAACATTTGAAGATATTCTGTAAGTAAAAAAAAAAAAAAAAAAAAGAGTTATATATATATAACAAGGTGGAAAGATTAGACATAACATGTTTTTGTTTTTTTAATTTAGTGTTTTTTATAGCATCAAATTCAGTTTATTTTCGTTATCCAGTATATATACGAAGTATAGCACAAGTTTGGTAACCGCAAAAATGTTAACTTCTGTTTTTTTGACTGATCTTCGTGTTTCATGTCTTCAGGAAACCATCATCTGTAAGCCCGATAGCAGCCACAAAAATTAAAATAGGATCATGAAATTTAGTATAGGGGACTACATAGTGTGCTCATATAGAATTTTATTGAAATTCAGAAATACTGAATTGAAAATGTCAAAACAGCAGCATTTTAAAATAGTTTTTTTTTATTGTATGTGATTCAACTTATAACTCATTAATTTATATAAAATTTACGATTTCTATTCTGCATGTAATGGTAACAACAACGCCTCTCTACGATAGTAAATAGCGAAGTTATAGTCAAAAATGTAATTTAGAAAAATTACATGAATATATGATATTCGTATAGTTACAAGATCCAGCAGGTTAACGCACAGCCACAGAGTCTTTCACATATGTACTCATTCAAAGTCTGCAAGGGCCAAGACACAAGAGGGTGGAGACTTTGAGTAAGATCTTTTGATCTACCAGTACACAATTTATCATTTCCTAAAAGATCTAAGACACCAACTTTGGGTATTACATTGTTTTGTGTCTGAGTAAGTACCATGATGGCCTCTATCAACTTCTTCTTTACTACAATTTTGTTAACACTTTGAAGCCTAAGCCTGAGTATAGGTCGGGCAGTGCGACAAGCGCTCGCCGCCGAAGCCCGAGTATACATCGGGCTGCGTTAAATAATTCTATACGATCGCGATGTCGGCATATAATCGGGTGTCGGCACTTTTGCTTAGCTAATTGGTTATTTATCTTTGCATGTCTTTGATTTTCGAATAGTCTGTGCTGTTGATATGGACTAAATATAAATATTATAAAGCTGATGCTAGGCAACGTAACACGTCTACGAGGAACGTGGCAGACGTTTGTTTAGTTCAAAGTTAGTGACTGAGTAATCAAGATTCGTTATGTTTGTTTTTTTGTTTTTCTTGAATACTAAATACTTTTTGAGTTATGGTGGTGCCCAGAATGTTCAGTACCCCTTTGTGTACCTGAATGTTTCAAACTGTATCATACAAAGGCCAATTATGTTTAGTGAAGTGCTGTGTAGCTATTTTTGTTTGTGTGTGTATTTTACCCTTTTTCAAGACTAAAGGACTGTGAGTAAAATATCTATTTACATGTATATATATTTAAAAAGGTAATTTCTTTAGGTTTAAAATGATATGATTAGGTTTAGTCATATATGATAAATATAACAAATACCACAATTTTTTAAAAACATGTCCAAAACCCCCAGGCACAGTAGGAAAGCAGTGCGTTAGAGAGTTAGGCTTCAAAGTGTTAACAAAAGTGTTGTGTTAACAATTCCATAATAAAAGATTTTCCTGTATACAATAATTGTATTTTGTGTATGTGCCAAACTAAAGCTCATATGAGTTTCTGTATGTGTTTATATGAACAAACATTATTTTATATATTTGAAAATAAAAAAAATTTAAATTTAGTTGTCAATCGTGGTAATAACTTTGTATCACATCCAAAAAACTTTAACTAAGTGAATAAAGTGCTATCTATTATAATTATAACCGTACTTTTCAATTAATACATTTCAGGTGGTCCTACATATTAGGGTGGTGCGGAAAAATTCAAGTTTTGAATTCATAGTTGCTATAATGCGGAAAAGTTGTGATAGGTTTTTCAATGCTTGAAGAATAAAAATTTTGCTATAGTACTTTAAAATAATAATTTAAAAAATTAAGGAACATTATGATTTTCACTAATTTTATGAAACTTTCGGCTGATTGCACGATCGGAAGATAAATGCTGATTTAAAAAAAAAAAAGTTTTTCTTTTATATACCTATAGCAACTTTCCTGCACTATAGCAACTATGAATTCAAAACTTGAATTTTTCCGCACCACCCTATCCTACATCCAGGCCCTCTGTTTTATCATAACCTAATGACATTTTATATTTTTAATTTAACATTTTTGACATCCAATAGTTTTGTTTGTATATTCAATAGAATTAGTATTTCGATATTCGATAGCTGTTTGAGAAATTTTCTGTAATGTTTTAGCACTGTTTATTTTACAAAATATATAAGCTTTACCTTCAACTTGTCATTTTAACTTTGTTCATCTTTAGAAAGTTGTAGATTTATATTTCTTCTGTTTTTAAATTTACAAATCATACTTAAATGATACTCTCTCATTTGATTGTGTTAAACTATTTAAATTGTTTTCTCTCCAACTTTATAAAATAACTTATATGCAATTAATAATTTTCAGGCGGGAAGATGTCCTAGACATTGAAGTAAATGCTAGTGGTTTTACAAAGCAAATGGAGAAAGATTTATTGGCGGGAATGGGACTTGGAGATGACGAAAAAATTGATAGTGAAGAAGAAACTGAAGAAGAAGATAACAAGAAATCCAGAGATATCACAGATTTGGATGAATTACGATCTAGAGTAGAACATTCATTATTAGAATATGAAATGAAAGCGCCTAACTTGTCTATTCCTCAAATGCAATCGAATAAATCAGATAACACAACTATTGATGATTTAAAAAATTTAACATTGAATACAAATGAATCTACAGAAAATTTTGATGATAATACAAGTATTGTCGCTGAATCAGAAATCCATAGCATGCGTAGTGTATCGACTACATCTACTATTGCACCAGAAGTTATACGCAGCCGTGTTAAAAAGGCTTTAGAGAATCGTGACAGAAGGGTCATGAAACAGAGATGTTTAGCTAAAGGGGAAGCTAGTGCTGTGACTAGACAGAGGAGGGAAAATAGAGATACTATTCAAGATCATAAGGGTTTCTGGGGATGGGATTGAAATGTATTGAATCTAAATAAAACAGTGAAAATATATATTGTTTCTTCTTCTTGATGCATGATTCCAGAATTAGATGATACTGACGGCCCAATGTCAATAATTTTATGACCAAGACACACATTTTTATATTAACACTCTTAAGGAAACATCGGTCTGACGAGCACCCAGGGAATTTTTGTTTTATTGTAGTGGCAGAACTGTTTCGGCCCGACGGATGACAAAAGCAGTACCTTCCCCCTACCCCCTCCTGAACCGGTTGACCTTGATTTTAGTTTCTCTCTGTGATCCGCACAGTCGTGACGTATTGTTTTTTCAAAGTCTATCGGTCTGTGAGACGGGCTGTTTCCCTGTGTGTTCTTGATAAGTGTTGAACAAATGATTTTTTTAAATAGTTTTATATCACCTAACTATAATTCTAATATATATATATATATATATATATATATATATATATATATATATGTAATATTTTCTCGTCAATAATACACCTTAAGTAATTTTCTATATCAAATGTGTGGACAAAATTTCATTAACATTTCTGACTTCATTATCCTTAAATATTGTTTAGTTATACAAAAATATGTGTTATATAATAAAAATAAACAGTTAAATAGATAAAATTATTTTATTTTGCCATTTTTTATGAACCAATACATTTCATCATAGTAGATAATTGAAAACTGTGATAAAATTACATAGAGGTCCCAGAGACCGGGTGTTTCCTTTAGCGTCACAGATTTCATGTTTCCCTAAGAGTGTTAAATTAGAATAAATACCTGGGGTGTATTTGGGCTACTTCTTTGGCACTGTATCTAAAAGAAATAACTCAACATTATGTAGCTGATTGAAATTTTAGATTTACGTAACTCATGGTACAATACACACAAATACAAATTATATTCCAAACTTTCATTCTTTATAAATTAACCAAGATTCAAATAGTTCGTATAGTTTTTTTTACTACTATTAAACAGTTCTGATTAATTATGTTGTACTTATATGTGCTAAATTAAAATCATTGTCCATTTTAGACTATCGCATATTTTTGATGAATTTCAAACTAATTCTCTTGCTCACTACAAATAAATAATGATGATTCAATCGAACTATGAGAAATACTATTCTTTTCTAACTCACTCGGACAACAATTCAAATCAATTTTAACATGATGACTACGGAGTCTTAGTATCTCCCTTATGAAAATTTACTTGGAGAAAGTTGATTGTCTTAATTGAAGACTATCTGGAAATGAAAGTGTTTACAGCTCTGCAAAGCACACCTCCAATATTCCTAGGATGTAACGTCACTTTCCTTTTCCAACAGATATCATTTCCTTTGCTCAATGTTCAATCAACAAAGATCAGTTTTGTTCTTTAAGGTATAAAGGTACTATATAAATTAATTTTATTAAATCCTTATATTTTTAAACTTTAATTTATTAAAATTTGTAAGTTCCAAACTTGAAATATCCTTTTGTGAATATTTTTTAAAATTTCTTATATCTGTCTACTTGAAATAACATAATTGCAACTATCGTTTGTCCTACTGTAAGCCTTTCAGTTTCGGTCTAGACATACCACTGCAAGGTCAGTGCTACTGCAACAATCTTACGAGAATCATTCTTTGTATTTACTAGCAGTTTGTACTGTTAGTTTGCTGATTTATTAATTTATATTTGTTTTAAACTGAACACCAACTGGCCTATTTGAGTTTTTGGTAAACAAAATAAATATAGATCATATTTGTATTATTACTAATCACCATAGATAGGTGTATATATAAATATATATATATATATAATAAAACTACACAGTATTATTGTAATTAGTTACTGTTTTATGTATAAAAAGAGAGCTCCGTATAATATAAAAGTACCAGAAAATCGTTTTTACAGAGTCAAAAACAAAATCTCTATTTTATACATGTTTTACTTTATTTTTTTAACTCAAATTTACATAAATTACAATATGCTGATACTACAGGTGTCCAATAGATCTTGTTAGCAGGGCCAGATTTAGCATTTTGGCGCCCCTAGGCCCAATAATTTTTTCCGCCCCCTAGTCTGGTTAAAGTTACTTCCCCAAAAAAGTTTATTAAACAATTATATCAGGCCTATAAATGTTAATTGCTTAAACACCACTCCAAGATGCAATTTTTACCATTGCAAGTTTTTGAGTAATTGACTTAGAACTGGACATCCCTACAGCCAGTTCTCCCGTGTTTGAGATCAATGTTGTAACGAAGTTGATGCGTAATGTTGAAAAATAGTTTAACTTTACCAACAATTATTTGTTCCAATGAACTTCAAAATCAGAATGATTTTTTTGTAATCAATTCAAAAAATATGTTGTTATGGCTATTTTTATTTCTAGATAATTTTTTTAAAAGTTTTTTTCTCTCGGCCGTGCGCCCCCTGGGAGCTTGCGCCCATAGGCCCGGGCCTATTGGGAAATCCGGCCCTGCTTGTTAGTTAAGATTGACATTGCCATTATTCCTTATATTGACGTTAGGGAGCTCCTGCTGAATTGACAGTGCTGTATATCAGCGGTATATGCTCCAAGCATTGTTTCTTCGTCAACATAACTAACATTATTGAATGAGGGAAATAAGGTCGTATTTTTAACTTGACTATTTGGTATTTCGTACGTTTGTTATCCACTTACTGTGAAACGTGTAAAAATTATGATTTTAACAAGGTTCTATTTTAACATATGCATAATATATAGAAAGTTATGATTGGTCAAAAAATGTATGTTGCGTTTTGCGGGATATATCTGTTTTGAGTAAACAGTTTTTAAAATTATATCCATCTGTCGTATTCCTGCATATTCATTGCTCACAGGAAGATGTGACTTTAAAAACCAGATTTTTTTATTTTCTCAATCTGATCCGGATAATTGGAGTTCTACTGTACTTATATATTGGAGTTCATTAATTTAATAAAAGTCATTGATTCAGTTTGTTATATTATAATACTATCACAAACTATGATAATCATCAATGGTTCATCTAAGATTATATTTAAACTAATACCATAGACATGTTATATCTAAACCAGAGCAAAAACAATGTAGTGGCAAGAATTACAGTTAATATAATCTTTCCTTGTATAGACAGATCCATACGACCTTAGTAACTCAAAAGAACAAAGTATACACAATGCTTACTTACTTTGCTATATCTCTCTCTCTCTCTCTCTCTCCATGAAGTCCCAAATGTGCTAGGAGCTATACTTTCCAAATCAAAGGATTCCTGCTGTTATGTCAACTCGTGAGGCTGGTTCGCTTGATGTGTCTCCGCTTCCAAGACCTTCCAGTAATCTACCGTGACAACTGGCCCAACCGTCAATTGTACTTTCTGCCAACAAATGACCCCTACCTCATTTATCCCTCTGCCTAAATACTCTCAGCTCCTTCGTATAGATTTAGAATAAATCTAACCTAACCCTAATATTACCCCAAATCTTAACAGGCCCAAACAAAATGTATTGATTGCCATCCTTCCAAAATGATGTTTCACGTACTCAATAATAAATAAATGAAACATTCAAAGTATGGGGCTGATATAAAATATGTAATTTCTCAGTATTGGCTGTACCAATTTCATTTAAATTTTAATAAAATGTAAACATTAATGACCCAAATAAGTGCGCAAAACCACAAGTAAAGATATTACGGTTCAAAATAATCGACAAAAAGAGAGACTAACTTAGTAGACAGCTGTCATTGAAAGCTCCATTTTAATCAGATATGATTTACACTGGTTAAACGCTTGTGTTTATAAGCAGAGCAAGTTTGAGCCCAATTTAAATATTTATTCAAACAGTGTCCACAATTCCTTTTCAATTTTTAGCTGAGAACTACGGTGATCATTTGTTTTGGGAGGAGGGGGCTTGAAAATGGGTGAGAAAGTTTGTGCAATATATTTACGCAATTTATTAGGCTGGATGTATACAAGTTTATTTTATTTTATTTTAATATAATACCTATTCAAAACAATTACCGCACATTTACAAAAATAAAGCAGGCTATTTTAAAATATTAAATATACTTAATGCTGTGAACAAGATAAAAGCGTAGTCATATAAAATATAATTAAAAATAAATTTGTTCTACAACTTGCTCACGAGTTTATTTTATTATTCGAAAAATAAAAACTATCATTCATAAATTTTATAAAAATTAAAACCTTTTTTCAGTTTCATAAAGTTACAAAATAAGAAAACTTATTATTTATATAACTGTTTAATATTTTCTCTAAAACTTGATACAATTTTTCTGTAATTTATATATTAAGCATCAATATGAATTAGGGTAAAATATAAACAATAGTTAGATCTGCTGGAATAATTGCTAAGAATAGTTCATAGGTAAAAATTATAATTTCTATTCTAAATGCCAAGACAATACACAGAAGGCACCCTATTTATTGTGAAATATATCAGAGAGTGTCGCAATAGCTGACTCTAGACAAATAGTTCAGTAACCAGGCAAGGTATATAAACCCACCATGACCTAAAATGAGGGTCAGTCATAATTGAACGGTGATAGCGGGAGGCCCTGCTTGTCACTTGACCAAGATCATTGGTCAGTCATTATTGAAGAGACCAACAGTAACATCCCGAGACTCTACTCATCGGTGAAGGAATTGGTTAGAACTATCAACGGGATTTATTAGAATCAGCTTTGAAAACATTACCGTCAAAAACACGGTAGCAGTGAGCAAACCGACAGTATATTGTTAAATATAAGACAAAGTAGACATTTGAATATTTCACAATAATATTCAGCTTGCTTTATCTTGGAACTAATTTATATAGTTACAATAAAGGGGATTAGATATCAATAATGTATTTCTTGGAATTATGAAGAAACTGAACCACTGATTGCTATATGTATTTCATTTAATCATAAATCGCTCTATCTGAAATAAATAACTTTCATAAATAATAAATGGTATAAATTGTCATTTATAACAGATTGTTTATACTTTCAGTGAATTTGGTTAATAACTACCTAGGCTTTCTAATTTTAAGCGTAAACGATTAGGTCATGAACATTTCCAGGTTTATATATATCGATGGGCATAGTATAACTGTGATTCTAATTAATGGTACGTCACAATCTCTATGCAACATACAAGCCACATTTAACTTTTATTATTTCTGTGTACAGTAGCTGTGGTATTGTCTATGAAAGTTGTTGTCACATAACAGAGTTAGGCAATTGGGTTGACAAGATCGATTTGTTGAATATGTATACTTCCAAGGACCAAACATCAACCATTCACAGAAGGATTGGATGATTGATTTAAGATTAACAGACTGGACATATCTTTCAAATTTTCTACAACAAACTGACGTAAAATTGATATTAAATTCTTGAGCTCATCGCCTTACAAGACGTGCAGATTGTAAGTTTAATAAAAAAATGTAGTTTTATTTTGGACTTTTTCGAGATCCAAAGAGCATGTGTTTTCAAACTCCAATTTATTCAAAAATCTAGTAATTCTATAAGATACTATAAAATTTAAAGTCACTTTGACCACTCTTTTGAGATATGATAATGCACATCACTTTTATAGTAATTTTATTTTCACATTCAATTCTTGAGTAGTTTTGATCAAAATGGAATGCAGAACACTTGCACATAATCTTATAAATTTGAATAATTTGGAAAACTCATTCTAGATGGTAACTTTTCAAAATTCTTTATTGTCATACCTAACACTTTATATGTGATTTAGCCCAAAATCTTTAAGAAAATAATTTTAAAATACTTATTTTAGTAGGACATATGCTATTTTGAAAATTGATGGAGTAAAGAATAGGTTAGGTTATTCCTCCTATTACCAGCTATGAAATAGCTTTTAATTTAACTGTTGTTTGTTATGAATAATAAATTTTATGCCATTATCATTCAAATGTAGTAAACTTCTTTTAAAGGTATTAATTGTTTGGATTATATAATAGAAATAGAAATTATTATTATAAACTTTTAATTAAATAAAAAATTTAATTACAATACAAAATCAGATATGCATATAATATTATATCTAAATTAAATAGATTTAGGATTCAGATCAACAAGTAAGCTTACAATTAATTCATTAAAAATCAGTAACTCGTCCTTTACGTTCCCAGTCGCCATATCTAGTAGGTTCTGGTCCTCGAGGTCCTCCGATTTCTCCAGTTATAGGATTGGTATTGTCTGGCCAAGGAGGAAGAGGTTCTTGGAAGGGGTGTTTACCTTCACCAAGCTCATCCAATTTCCCTATATCAGAAATTGAATCAATAGTATAAAATTCCAAGTTATTTTACTTTACTACAAAAGATTGTATGCATTAGGTGGTAAATAAGAATGTAATGCCTTAAAATTATTAATAAAAGTGGACAACTAATTCGTTTTGGTTATTTTAGTTTGAAGAATAGTAATTTTCTTTTAAATGTTGTTTGGCAAATTTCTTGTTATAAACTTTTACATTTAATCAAAATTTTATTGATTTTTAAGATATTAAATCTTCCAGACAACATTTTTTTAAAAGATGGTGACAAATAATTTGTTAGGTTAAAGCAGGGGTTCCCAAACTTTTAAAAGCCATGTTAACGTTCAGATTATTTCCAGCGGCACCTTTTATATGAAGCAAAACTGGAGACCTGATAATTTTAAGTCTAAAATCTTAAATTTAAATAAATTCTATGTTATGATCCCTAAATTTAAATTTTAGATTTTTAAGACTTTAATTTTATTTAAATACTTCGTGAATAGTTGTTGGTAAATTTGTTTTTTTAGAAATTGTAATAAGGAAGAAAAAAAATCACATTTATTTTGAGAACAGAAATAGTAGGCTAATTAATTAATACAAAACAGAGAATCATTTTAAACCTAATTGGGTACAAGTACAGATCGCGCCAAATAGCATGGAGCGCGAACAGGGGAGTGTGCAAGTCTCCTACTTCGGCACCCACTAGTCTGGAGAACATTTCCCCTATTGTGGCGGTGTACAGTCAGTCACTCCACGCATTTCTCTGCCGCCTGCCTACAATTACTAAAGCCAACTGTAGCATAGTGTAGCTAGACAGCAACTGACTACTTTTTGGTGCTGACTGTACTGAAGACTCACAGTCGAGTAGGAGAGGTTACGACCTTAGAGTGCATGCTCAATTCACGCTTCACGGTGCCTGGCACAGTCTATAATAAGAGTATCAAACATATTTTATGTCCTAATGAGAGGAATGAGCTTCTTTATCCTTGATCAATTTGTGGAATCTTGGTGTTATTTTTGATAGAACAACACGAATTTCATTTTTGACTACAACACGACTTGAAATGTTTATTGCAACACATAATATGATCTGATCCTTTGACTACAAGGTAAATATTTTGTTTTCATTAGTTTTTATAGAAAAATTGGAAGATTATGTCCAACCAATATTAACCAAAAAAGCAACAAAGTATGATCTATTTTTTAAATATCATCAATATAAAACACACACTTTTTATTTATTTATTTTTTAATACTATGAAACTATATATCAGTTTGCTTACCTATAATAGGAGTTTTCTCTCTTAACTTCTTCGCTATTTTTTCAGTTATACCACAAGCATTTCCACACATGGAATCTGTATTACTTGAAGATAGCCTATTGATATTTAACAATACATGGCTCAACCTGAATTTCATCAAATTCTGTAACAACACAGTTGTTTTTGAAGTATTTAATGCCATGATATATGATAAATTAAACATTATACTGTAATATGAAACTAGATTCTATCATGTAAGTTTAAACTGTTAAACAAAATAACAAAAGAAAAAATATAATTATATTGTGTCACTAACCCTCAATATTCTTGACATTTCTGTTCAAACAGCTGATAAAACCACACTAATCTAAACCAAGAAGTACATAATCTTCCAAGTACCAATAAAATGATGTAATATTATCAACTATTAAAACTGTAGTTTACCCTCTTCAGGCACACTGGCACATAATTATGTGGATATTAAGTTAAATATTATTTAATAACAGAAAATCTTGATATATACAGCTGTTCAGTGGCTCTTTTGTTGCTATAAATATTGGAAATGTTGGTAAAACTGTTTCTTTGGCATTTTTGTTTCATATAGCCTATTATCCATATAGGAATTGTTTACTTTTAGCTAACTTTCTTTCATGTAAACATCACTTTCACAAATCTAGTATTAAGCTTCAGATAAGTTTAGAACAACGGGATTTTTTTTATTGATTAGATAATATATTATATTTTAACAATAAAATATGCTTGGTAATACAACATATAATAGTTTTATTTTTTTAAGTTTTTTATATGTTCACACTTCTGCCATTGCCCAAATGTAATATTTTGGCATCATTTTTTATTGGCACACATGTGCCAAAGTTCATCTGTTGTTATGACAACGTCAACACAGCTGTTGTATATAGTTAGTGTTATTTTTTTTCAGGTTATGAATACAAAGTATGTTATAGTTTTGTTAGTGTTATAGCCTACTGTTAGTACAGTATGTTTTTAATAATATAGTTTTGTTTATAAGTGTTATTCTTTTAGTACAGTAAGTTTTTAACAATTTTTCAACTATGGAAGATAAAGACTTGAACTTACGGTCTGAACCAGACAAAATTATATCAATACTACAAGATTTAGATGATCCAAATGCTTCAGACTTGGAGATCATTACAGATGATGATTCATTGTATGATAGTGAAGATGATGGACCTGCAGAATTTCTGAATGAAGTAGGAAAATATGAGGTGATGAAGCTCTACAATGAGTTAGAGGATATGCAATTAGGTAAACCCTTGCTATAACTTTTAAAAATAGTAATGAGTCTAGGCCTATTTCAGAAATTAAAAAGAGCTTAGGCCTAGACCAAGTTATAGACCCTAGGCCTAACTCAGTTTTAGATAATAGACATATTCAAACTGTTCACAATTCTAACTCTGAGACTGATCTGATAAATTCAAGACTGGATGCTTACTACGAAATAGAGCCTTTATTGGGCATCAAAAACTCTACCTCGAATGATTTTCAAAAACTAGTATTTCTTCTGATAATTTAGGTCGTTGATACTAGGTCTGATCTATGTAAATCAGGTTCTTTGACTTTTGATCATAGGCCTAGATCTAAGCGAATAATCAATCCTAAGAAAGTTTATATTACAAAAAATAAAAAGCCTAATATGAAACAAAAAATAGTTAGACCAACAAAGAATGAAAAACAAAATAAGAAAAACCAGCAACCCCCTATAAAATGGATGTCAAATAAAGACAATGCATTCACAAATAAACCACCACAATACAAAGGTATTTAAATATACAATTTGTCTCAAACCATTGGAGCCAAATCGCCATTATATTATTTCAAAAATCTTTTCCCTGAAACCCTTACAGATACAATTGCCAGAGAAACAACTAGGTACGCTATTCAAATCTTGAACATAGTTTTACGACATCAGGAGATGAAATTTTACTTTTTTTTTTATCAACCCATATAGCCAAGACAATGTACCGTTATCCTAGTTATAGGACATACTGGTCGTCAGATGATCGGATAACGTTTGGGTTGATAGCTAATGCAATGCCCCTGGAGTGATTTGAAAAAATAAAAAGATTTATTCATTTTGTTGATAACAATTCGATTTCAAAAAATAATAAGGATATTTTTGTAAAAATTCAACCAATTGTAGATAGTCTGAACTGTGTTTTTTCTGAAGTAGCTGCTCCAACAGAAAATATCTCAATAGATGAAATGCTAATCCCATTCAAAGGCGAAACAATATATCAAGTCAAAAACTAAAAAGTGGGGGTTCAAAGCTTGGGTTGTTGCTAGTACGGATGGGTATGTTTTGTGTGGATGGGTATGTTTTTTTGCGGATGAGTATGTTTCAAAATTTGAGATGTATCAAGGCTCAAATTATGAAAACAAAAATGCAAGTAATTTAGGACCTACAGAAGACACTGTGTTACACATTTGTAAAGGATTGGAAGGGTCAAACCAAAAACTTTATGTTGACAATCTATTCAACTCTATTCCTCTAGTTCAAGAACTGTTGAAAAAAGATATTTTTGTTGTTGGTACCATTCGTGCAAATAGAATGAAAGGAGCTGAGGAAGAACTCACTTCAATGAAAAAGCTTAGAGAATCAGGAAGAGGATCAGTCGGTGTGGTAACGTCTTTCAAGGATAATATTACTGTAACTCGGTAGATGGATAATAAGCCAGTACACATGCTGTTATCGTTTGCTGGCAAAGAACCAATGGACAAAGTTTAACATTATTTTCGGGGTGGAAAGAAAGAAAGTATAAATACAAAGACTATATAGTGTTTCGACTTATAATAAATTCATGAGAGGTGTGGACATGTCAGACCAAATGGTTGCATACCACCCACATGCATTAAAAAACAAAAAGTTTTAATTACGAATTTTATATAATTTATTGAAAGTTTCCATAGTAAATGCCTGGATTGTTTTTCGAAATGTGGAGAAGAGCAAGATGGCTCTAGTGGACTTCAAACTAGAAATTTGTTTAGCAAGATATGACTTGGTGAGGTCCAAAAAGAAAAAAAGGTCGACCATCTTCTCAGCCAGATCAACAAGTAAAGAAAAGGGCCAGACAGGGTTGCACAAATGATGTAAGGCTCGAAGTCAGAGGACATTTCCCAGAAAAACGAGACTTGACAAATGCTCTTCGGTGCAGATTCAAAAGTTGCCAACGAAGGACCAGATATTTTTGTATAAAATGTGATATACCATTGTGTCCTGTATGCATGAGACTTTCATTTATAAAAATCTTAGAAAAATATTGTTTGCATTAAAATTTTTTGAATTGTATTAATAAAACAAATTAGTTTTATAAAGTATTTTTTGTCATCAAACATTTCAAACTTCTCATACTACATGTACTATTATTATTATTATTATAATTTTTTTTTTTTGTAATAAAATCGTAATGTAGAATAATTTATTCTAATAAAGTAAATTTTTGACATAACACATTAGTACTATATTTGAGCAGTGGCACACATGTGTACGTTAAGTTAAAAGCATGTAAAAACAAAAATTTTAATCAAATATTAATTAAAAACTATGTTTTATGGTTTCTAGACATAAATTCTATAATAAAAATTAAAAGCTTTTAAGCTTTCCAATCAAAATTCAGTCTACTCTGTCACATTCACCTATTAAAAAATTAACTATGATAAAACTGCAATGTTGTTAAATAAACAACATTTGATTGAGATCTTATTTACCAAACAGACAATATACACAAAACGTTTAAATTGTTTTAAAATAGGCTTGATGGATGCACATTAAAATATAGAAATACAGTTACTACAGAGGTAGTGGGTGGAAATAAACCTAGTATACAAATTAAAGAAATTATAATAAAATTTGGGGAAAGAATTAGTAATTCTCAATTAATCTTTAATCAATTTAATAATCATTTCTTAAATGTTGCCTGCCCAATAGAAGAATAAGACTAACTACTTTAAATCAAACCAAACATATTGTTTGGCTTGTTGAAAGTCCCATTATGGAATTGAAGAATTTTACATTCTTAAAGAATGTAATATTAAATTTCAAGTTAATAGGCTATAGCTATTTAAAACTGTATATTTAATCGTTAGCTTTTAATATTGTAGTGGTTTGGTGGTTTTTGTATACTTTTTTGTTCTAGTTTATTAACTTTTACTGTATGTTGGAAATATGTGTTAGAAATGTAAGTAGCCTATGTGTATATGTTAGGCAGGCATGGCTCTAAAGATTTTGCCACCCCCTGGACGAGATCGGCGACTGCCCTCCCCCCCCCCCCCTACTAACCATGTTGTCTTCTTCCCTACCTTCAAATTCAATACAAACAAACAAGTTTTGGTAGTACAAAAAACCATTTATTTGCCATATTAGAGAAATAAATTATATACATATTATAAGTATAGCATCTACCATATAAAAGAAAAGTACAAATTATTACTAATATTAATACAATGTTCGTTAAAAAATCGATTCAATCGAAACCCAAAAGTCGATATTTTGACATGATTCGACTAAAATGCATGTACAAACATAATAAGTATCCAGCATACCTGTTTAATTAAGTAGAACTTTTCTTGCCTTGGCACGGGAATACTCCTTTAATATCTCTCCAATATCCAGGGACTCTGCTATTTTGTGTTCACTTGAAATTGTCGCTACACCACTCAGACGTTCCTGGGACATAGTAGATCTTAAATAGTTATTTATCAGTTAAACAAAGAATTTCTTTGAGGATAGGTTAGGACTAATTAAGAGATCTAGTAAGAATCTAATTATTTATTCAGTAATATGGATTTATAATAAATTCTTTATTGTATGTTTACATTTTGGTAACTGTATTTGATGTGTTCCCAGATTATTAAAATCTCTATGAATATCTATAACTGATTCATATATAAATTTGTAACAGAATCGTAACTTGACATACTTATTTCATTAAAACTAGTATTTTACAATTTTTAAAGGTCATTACTAAAGGAATCTATTTCAAATCTACCATTCATGGCAATGCATTTTGATGTAGTTAAAAAATTGTTTGCATAATTTATAATATATTGCACACATTAAAATAACAATCATTTACTTACAACTGAGGAATTGAGAAAGGCAGTCGGACTGAACTCCGAGTTAGGAAAGGACTTGCACTTGACGGCAACACATGATGTGTCCCATTCTCTCTCTCTCTCTCTCTCTCTCTCTCTCTCTCTCTCTCTCTCTCTCTCTCTCTCTCTCCCTCCCTCTCTCTCCCTCCCTCTCTCACTCCCTCCCTCCCTTCCTTCTTTTATTCCCCTATTACAAATCGTTATAAATTTCGTAATGTTCAATTTTCAAGGCGGGAAGTGTTCACAATGATCAGCTTTCGTTCCAGCCTTGGATAACTCTTAACACGGCTAAAGAAGATTAAACTTACGAACCTACATATTCAATAATTGTGATGAAACTTAACCTGATGTAGTATGGGTAAACTGACACTCTGGATATCGCTGTCGCTATTTTACAATAGTTGTTGTGAGGATAAATACATCTAAGATGATGGTTAATTGTTTTCCTATAACAACTGTTTTTTATGCGATTCGTTTAAAATACATTAACACAAAATACAGCTGTAAAACTATTTACCATTACATAAATCAGTGATATCGTATACCTTTCTACTACGGTTAGCTTTTTTAAGATTAATAATGATGGATATATAATTAGTATGAAACATATTAAAATTCAGTGTTTCCAGGTGATTTATTTATTCATTGTTATTGTTTTATAAACATAATTTTAGTGAATATTTTATAAAATTATACCTCAATTATTCATTAATATAGTTTACTAACATAACCAAGCAGGTGTTCTCTTTATAACATGTACGATTCTGTTTACTACAGCTACATTGCATAGGTTTTGATTTAATTATTTTAAAGAAGTATCTTTAAAAAATTTAATTAAGGTTCAAATTTTTAATTGAATTGTGTATTTTATATTGGAATTGTTCAGATATAAATATAGAAGTAAAAAATATTTTAATAGTGAGTTCCGTAGCAAAGCACGAGTATGGCTAGGAATATATTAAAGATAGGTAAGTAAGTCGTAACATAGAGTATATGTACGTTATTACGCTTCTTCTTAGTTCTTAGTGAGATGACAAATCATACATGGTATACAACGGCATTTACACCAAACCAATCACTGACCTAGCCCTAGTACCCTTGACCGACTTTTCGTTTGTTATATTGGGGTTAGTAAGATAAATCGGTAAGAATAACAGCTATTGTGCGGAAAAAGTTAAGATTAGATTTACTACCTGTTGCGTTTATTCTAGGTTTTAGTTTAGGTTTTTGTTGTATAGAGATTGTTTTATAAAATTGTTTCCCTATGTTCTGCTATTTTAGAATAAAGGCTTTTTTTTTTTTTTTATCGCCTACGGCATTAAAAAGAAACAACCCAACCGAGTTTTCACTTACATTTTGAGCAGTTGCCTAGATTTAGTTATACTGCTTTTCCGAAAGAGTTTTCCTGTTTTAGAAAAATAACTAACAATTTTATTCTTCGTCATCCCCTACACCATAAATGAAACGTTACGACCAAATTTTCCGTTTATATTTTAGCCATCGCTGAGATATTGAGACAAGTTTTCCGGAAGAGCCTTCCTTTTTTACATTTTAAATAAAAAATAACACAAATAATTTTTTAGTTGTTACCTAAAACTTATAATGAACCTCTATGCCAAATTTATCCTCCATAGGAAATTTTATAACGAAATACTAAAAACAAGTATTATAAAAATATGTTTTCACAAACAATAATCATTTTTGAGAACACACAATGACAAAATGAATTTTTAAAATTAAAGCAACAGGAAAATACTATTATATACATTAAATTTAATTTAGCAGTATGTTGTTGATCAGGAGGGCAATCAACAATAACAAACATCGTTCAATAATCATGATACTTTTGGGACAAACAATGCAATGTTAAAATTAACTAAAATTTTCATTATATATAAGTATAGAAGACATTTATCATGTGTGATTTTTCCTTCTTAATAATTGTAGTAAAAATTTGCTTTCTATTATAACTAAAACTTTATACATATATAAACTTTATTCGACAATTTCTCTTGCAACATTTACAGGTAATTAAATGTAGTGTACCTCTTTTCACATTTTAGTCACTAAAAATCATGCAATCTTAAACTATTTACCTTGTTAGTTTAGGTTAGGTTAGGTTAGGTTAGACTATTTACCTTCTTAGTTTAGGTTAGGTTAGGTTAGGTTAGACTATTTACCTTGTTAGTTTAAATAAAATATTTTTTAACCATGAGACACCTTTCAAGTCTACATCATTATTTCTCAAGAAAATCAGAATAATGTAAGCGAGTACAAATAAATGTATTAAATAAGAAGCTACCTGTGCATCTGGTTTATGCAATCCACAATACATCGCAACTGCCACCCTGATATTAGAACATTGTTAGATTTTAGGAATAATGAAACGAGAGTTTCGGCAGGTAACAATATGCCGAATTGTTTACTGTAACTGCCACTGATCCTTTTGGCTTTTTTTTAAATCATGTTCTACATACCTTTTTATTCATAATAATGTAAGTTTTCAATGTGAAGCTAACTTTTTCATATAAAATTCACGATTTCAAAATTACAGAATTCATAGATCACAGAAGTCCAGCAACATTGAGCGCAGTTAGTGGATGGGTGACCGCTTGGGAAGCTTGGATGGGTGACCGCTTGGGAACAAACATACAATTTCTTTTTTCCAAATTTACGCGGTGGTCAGATAAGGTGTACTTGACTTTGTAAGGTAAAAATTAGCATACAAACCAATTTTAACGTGTAAATCACTTAATAGACCTTCACCTAGAAAAGTTGCAATTATGTTTTTTTCTCTGAAAAAGTTAGCTCTCCATTGGAAACTTTTTTATTATTAATAAATAAGGTTGTAGAACATGATTTAAAAAAATCACAAAAAAGACTGGTTGCAATTTTAGTAAACAATTACCAACAATAAAGGGGGAAGTTCAGGGAGGGTAACTATGTCTATAGAGCTTAGTTACCTTCCCAGACCTAATAAAGGCATTAATAGCTAATGTAACATACAGCCGATAACATAAACATACAGTGATAATATTGTCACTAACTTGACTCACATAATCATTACATGAACATAGAGCACTGAACCTTCTCTAACCTAACTAAAGTAGTCTTATGGGCTAACATACATACCATTTTTTATAAGCCTTGATTCCTTGTGTCTAAAAGTATTATTTTCTACAATATTAATAAATTTTGAGAATTGAAAATTGTTTAGCGTGGTAAAAAAAATTCTATTAATGACAAACAAGGTAAATAACCTAAGTTTCCATGATTTTTTAATGACTAAAATGCGGAGAAAGGTACACTACATAATTACCTATTTACATGACATCATTTACCATGTTTTCTGTAGGCTACTATTCATTTTCAATTTATACTATGAAAAACCAACATTTTTCATTTTCAAATTTGCACCGACAATTTGTATTTTTATACTTGACTTAAAAGTTATTGTAGGCTAAGGGCAAATTTTCTTTCCTAGGCTAAAAATCTTTCCTAGAAAATTAAAAGCAACTACTACTTTTACAAATAAAAGAAGATGGAAGGGGTTTACACTTAAGAAACTCCACTAACCTAATGGTAAGATACAACCACTAACCTTCACAAATAACCATCATGTTTAAAAAATGATGTATTTACTTTAGAAAATACAGCCCGATCAGAAACTTCTGTACCAATTAAAGACATAGTTGTTAGTAAAAATAGAAATATCCTAATGAATAGAATTTGTAGGCTAGGTTATAAGTAGGATAAGCAAGCCTACTTCGAAAAACTACTCCACACAAAAATTAAAACATGAAATATTCCTTTGAAAAATAAGTGCCTAGCATTTTTTTTAAATGACTGTATTGTAAAAACAAATTCAGTTTAATTAAAATTCACAATATATTAACTTCACAAAACACTTGCACTTCAAAAACCATATTTAAAAACAAAGTATTGAGCACTTGACCTTAGAATACTGACTGCAAAGTGCAAATCAGCTGATCAGCTGTCAACCAAGCCAGCTGCTTAGATAATATACCGAAATGGCAGCTGTAAAATCCGGAAGAATCTAGAGAAATGAACTAGGCCCTATATCAAATTTTAAACACTGATTAATCGAAAAATATTGGAAAATATCCTAAATACCCTTCTATTTATTGTAAATAAAGTTATGTGTTTATGATCAGTTTCCTATATTTCTGAACCAAGTATTTTAAATTAGGTATACATATTTATACAATTTAAAGTTTTGCAAATAAGCCAACATCATTTTATTCATTTTTTATAATAATTGATCCTGAGTCACACCTTATACAAAAAAAATAACTAAACTTTCTAATAATATAACATAGGTAAATAGAATATACATTGTAATCAAACGTTAGATATAACAGAAACGAAATCATGTTTTTACTACCACCGGAAATTCATTACGTTTCCGTAGCAACCAATTTAAGTAATAAAGCAAAGTTAATAATGTTATGAAATGCTTTGTTTTTTGCAAAGAATATAATTACTGTACTAAAAATAAAAAGTGATAGTTACAGAATATTTTTCTAAATTGTTCATCTATTAAAGGAATTGAATCCTTACAATGCCAGTATTGGAGATTACAAGCGAGTCTCATTTTCAATCTGAGCTGATGTCCAATGGTTCTAAATTAATAGTAGTTGATTTCACTGCTACTTGGTGTATGCCATGCCAGAAAATCTCTCCTTTCTTCGAACAAATGTCAAGTAAATATACTCAAGCCATATTTCTGAAAGTGGACGTTAATAAATGTGAAGAAACTGCTGCCTTGCAAGGTGTTACAGTAATGCCTTCTTTTATTTTTTATAGAAATAAGATAAAAATAGATAGAATTCAAGGATCCAGTCCTGCTAATTTAGAAGAAAAGATCAAACAGTATTATGTAGCTGAGGAAGATAGTGGTGATAGAGAATCTGTAGTACAAGGACATTTAGATTTAATATCATTTGTTATAAAATCTGAATGCAAGGCTCTTAATGAATCCGATGACCATCCATTCCTTAATTGCCTTTCATCTGCAAGTGGATACCTTCAATCAGAATGCGATGGTCAACTAATACTGCCGATGACCTTCACTCAAGCTGTTAAAATTCATTCCATCAGGATTAAAGCTCCTGTAGATAAAGGTCCTAAGACACTAAGATTATTCATAAATCAGCCTAATACCTTGGATTTTGATACAGCAATATCAAACCACCCTGTACAAGAAATAATTATGACTGAAGATAATCTAAAAGGAAATCCTGTAAATCTGAGTTATGTGAAGTTCCAAAATGTTCAAAACCTTTATATTTTTGTAAAAGACAACCAAACTGATCAAGAAACCACTCAGATAGAGTATTTTCAACTCATTGGTTCACCAATTATTACCACGAAAATGAGTGACTTTCAAAGAGTAGCAGGCACAAAAGGTGAAGCTCACTGACTTTTAGAATATTACAATTGTTTTGTTTTAATTTATGTTTTGTAACTTAAAAGACAACATTTTAACTGTTTTGCAATTCAAACTATAAAAAAAAAAGGTTAAACTATGTATTGTTGTTGATTAAAAAAGGTTTTGTTATCAGCTGTTTTAGGTTATTGTTTATAACATATTAAAAAAACATGCTTAGGGATTAAAAAATCAACTGATTCTGTTTTCAATATTTTAACATGTTCCCATCACTAGCAGACCATAGTGAGTATAAGAATGGCTACCCTGAGAGATCTTAGTTGGATTTATAGCTTCTTCATGAAGTATAATATGATTGGACCTCTCACTTTCATCTTTATATTAGATCTCTTTTAGCCAAATCTTGTTATTTTCTGACCATGAGTGATTGAATTTGAAGTTTTAAGGGCCTTTTTTACTAACCTTGGCAAAACGAATGATAGCCTACTGTGCAACTAAAGCCTCCTCATTCTAGTTTTGCAGATTCGTTTTACTTTACGACTGAGTAATCCACTAACTATCTCCAATGCTAGTTCCCCAGGAATTTCAAATCCAAAACTTTTTGCCTCTTATTGGTCAGGGCCCCACAATTGAAAGTTATGTTTAAAAGAGAGATGTAAAATAAATAAAAATATGATTAGGAGTTGAATTAGGATCCAGGCAGCTCTTTTTTCTATTCTCCTCGTTTTTTACTAAAATAACGGCTTAAACCCCAACTTTTGGTCACCTCCATTGTTAGTATTTTTGAAACTCTTTATCAGTAAAGAATTTCTTAAATGTCAAAGATGGGAGTAGCATAACCAGCTATATTATAATTTAATCAACTGAAAAATTTATTATAGCTAACAATTTGCTGATGAAGGGATGTTACTCTGAGTTCTAAAGATGCCGTTACCTGTGTTTTATGAAGAGAGAATCCATTTCTGGTTGTTGATTTAACTGGAAGTTGGGCCGGGATCATTGCCTGGCAAATACTATTTTATAGTTTCTTAGTTTTCCTTACATAGAAATTTATTTCTATTTTAGTGTTATTATTATTACATTATATTATTAATTATTTTATTGCTATTGTGTAGAAGATATGCTAATATGAATGCATGTGTTTTTATATAGGTTAATGTATTGGACATATGTGGTACCTATGTAAAATCCATTTTGTATTTTCCAACCAAAACAGAAAGTCATTTTGTAGTGTTTTTTATTAAACAATTGTATATTATTATATTATTAATAAAACATTTAATATTATATAATTATTAACTTGGTTGGTGGCCAAATTCCAGTGGACTAAGAAAGACTGGTAGATCATAAACCGAGCTGAGTATAGTTACTTGTGGTTGCTTAATCTTAGAAACTTAAAACCTAAAAAATCTTTTCATTTCTCCTTTCCTAAATTATGTACGTCTTAAAGATTTAAGAAGGAAAAAGTAATTGTACAGTGTGTGTCCAAGTAACAACGGCTTTTCCACTTTTTGTATTCATGTATTACATTTAAATATAAATACACAACAATATAAACAACTAGTGAAAGTGATTTAGGACATGTATACACAATATATATACATATATATACATTTTATATGTCTAAAGTTTTAACTTTACAAAAAATTATAATAAGAAAGTATTTTGTCTTTTGTAAATTAGTAATAAAGTAGGTAGTTTTTATATATTTATTATTAAAAATTGTTAACAGCATTTGTTAACAGGAATAATTTGGCATTATATTTGTTCACAGTATGTATGTGTCAGATTTTATTCAATAATAATATCAAGTTCAGCAGGTAGTTAAGGGATAAAAGGTTTTCACCTAATTATTCTACTTATAAATATATGTATAAATGTAAACACAACCAAAGTTACTCAATTGAATTGCCCCAATTATTCACAAGCAAAACAGGATTATGAAATCAACATCTTCTGATCAGATTCCACATATTCCTCCATCACGCACAAATGTAACACAATTAAGGCAATATATTTGTGGCCCAGCCAAGGAGCCCACCAAATAAAAACTATAATAAGAATAAATTATGATGTAAAGGGAAGGGATTCTAAATAATAAAATATGAATTGGCACTTGCGATTTTGCTGAGCAGTGCAATATCACGTAGAAGGGGGGAGAGTCGAGGAGTGGAGGGCTTGAACCAGCGAGCCGAGCGAGAGTCTGTTCCGAGAGCCGCAAGAAGGGAGTTGAACGGCAGACCACTACTGGACGAGGTCAGTCCATTTTCGGCCACATGCTATATAATTAATCGGTATGCTTTTCGGCCACTATTAAGGCTTTATCTAGCCGTTATGTCTTTTTTATAAATTATAATTATTTCTGTAATCTTCTAATTCGGCGCTAAAATAAAAGTGAACATTTAATTTAACTTGCGTTGTGTGCGTTCATTAGCGTCCTACCCCAACTCCTTGGTCCATCCTTACAAGATTCGACTAAAGTATACGCAGTCTCCAGCCAGCCGGAGCTTCCAGCTGGTCAAGAGAAGTGGAGACGGTCACATATTTTTTGTTTCATTGCAAATGAATATTGTATTATTTTGTAATAAAAACTGAAGGATGATGGTGGAAGACCATTGTAAGTGGAAAACTATTGTTACCGGTATGCTTTCAACAAATTTATTTCAACCATGCACACACTTGCATTTGACATTTTACAATATTTCTTTAGATTGTTGTAGACTAAAGGTTAGAGAGGAAAGTGGGAGGTTCAAGAACCACTTGGTAAAGGTTTGAAGGAGTAACAAATGACTTAATGCAGAGTCTGTACCAAGAGAGATACAAGTGTACACAAATACAAGTGTGAGTTTTGATTAAAAAATTTGACTAAAAAACTAGTTAAAGGGGGGGTGGGGGCATAAATTTGACTAATACCAGGGTGAATGTAAGCCAATCAAATATTTATTACACATCCCTAAAATTCTAACCTTTAACACTCTCGGACAATTTTTTTAATGTACTCTGTGGGTTATAAATGCTGATCAACAAATATCCTTGGGAATTTTCAAGAAAAATCCATTTCGTTTTGGAGTCCGCTCAGGTCTTGGTACATTGAGAGGGGAAAATAATGTTCACAAAATATATATTTTTAATTCATATAATAATTAAAGTACAAAATATTACATTTTACAAACTATCGACTAAAATTTAATAACTTACTTAGTATAAAATGAGAATAAAATAAACTAGAATGTATTTCCGTCTCTGTGACTTATTTATTATGCAGTAATTCTACTTACATTTATGACACGTTTCGGAAATATTTTTTTCCATCCTCAGAATATCTCGCTCATTGGAGGTCGTCACAATAAATATGATTTCAACATACAACACAAAACACACTAACACATACGTGTTGTATGTTGAAATCATATTTATTGTGACGACCTCCAATGAGCGAGATATTCTGATGGAAAAAAAAATTTCCGAAACGCGTCATAAATGTAAGTAGAATTACTACATAATAAATAAGTCACAGAGACGGAAATACATTCTAGTTATTTTAATCGTGACTTGGGCACATTTGCAATGAATATAAAAATAAAATAAACGTTTATATAAATATTTTATAACACAATAAATTATAAACAAAGACTAGCCAAGTTAAAGTTACTAAAACTCCTCTTCTAAAGATACTGATAGGAACAACTGATTCATTAAATTGTTGTAGGTATCAGCTGTATTAGTATTAAGCTTTTACATTAAAGCACAGTTTTAACTAGTTTTGAGTAAGACAGTATTAATCTGTTCTTATAGGATGTGAATAAACAATCGTCTAATATCTGGATGTTTAATCAAACAAATATTATCATTAAGAGTTATTTATTAATAAATTTAAATCATATTTTATTAATTGTTTTAAATTACTAAACATATTCTTTCGACATGGGAGTCATTTTTACAGAAATGGACTTTAGAAATAGGTTTTTAATTTTGTAATACATTAATATTACTTTTTATTATTTGTTTATTATAATAATATTTCTTATTATTTTGTTAAACAATGTTGTCAAAAAATGAATATTATTTGATTTTTATACCCGTGATAATAAAATGATTGTACTTTAACACTATTATTATTATTAAATATTGTAATAAAAAAAACTCAAAGAAATATTATTAAAACTAGTAAGAAGCTACTCTTGTAAATAGTTCAAGTACTAAATATAAATTATTTTGAACGTGGCGGATTGCTTTCTAGTTGTAGACTGCCATTTGTTTTACCTAGTTAGAGAAACTTGATCATAACAGTCAATCATCATCCACAGACAAAAGAAATATTAAAATTTAAAGTGTTCGACTGAAAACAACTTATTGTTTAGTCTGTTGGTGAAAGGAGTCTATTGTCGCATCACTATCTATAGGTCTATATATAGTTAATATCAAGTTATCTTATATCTTAACTCCTAATTTAAATAAAACGTGTACAATTGTTCCCACACATTCATAAGGAAGTCTAAGCAAACAAAAAGAATTCATCTCCATAAAATTGCTGGGTTAAGAGTATTGGTAAATATTCTGTTATTTAAAAAAAACTGGCTTTTGGACAATGATAGTGTCGAGAGATTGTTGGACATGGTCTGTATATACAGAAGATGTCCAACAATCTGTAGTTATAAAGATGTTATAACTACCATGTCCAGCTGTTCTAGAGTTATAAAGTATAATGTGTTGCCTTGGACTGTTTAATATATAATATATAGTTAATTACCTTAGAGGTTGTCTTTGTCCGTATATTAGTTATGGCTACAGCGCTGTTTCGCCGAACCTAACCTGCAGTACTTACCATACCTGCAGCTGGACAAGTAAGACCTTATAATGTGGCCACAAACAATTTTATTATTTATATGCGACGAGTCATACTCTGATTTTATATGTGTTAGTGTTGTGTTACGTGTTTATGTGTTAGTGCGGGCCTGACGAAGCCGACAGTGTTTGGCGAAACAGCGCTGTAGACATAACTAATATACGGACTGAGGACAACCTCTAAGGTAATTAACTATATACTGTATATTTTATTTTATTTTATATTAATTAGGAATAAAAATTGTACATGTGATACATTTATTGATGTATAAATGATTGAATGAATATAAAACTTTGTATATATAGTCATTCTATTAATATGTCTAAATATTTGTTTTTGAGTATGTATGTATGTATGTGTGTGTGTGTGTGTGTGTGTGTGTGTGTGTGTGTGTGTGTGTACTGTTGTTTGAATTAATATATCAGTATTATTTTGTGTATGCAGATCTATTTTGGTATGTAGGCATGAATATCAATATATGTATGGTATTTTTTGAAGCGTAAAATGTTTGATTGCTATATTTTTGTGCTTTACTCCGCTGTTTTGAAATATTTAGTTTACTTTTAATTTTGCTCTAATCGAGCTGCTCCCGAGAAATCCTTTGTTCATAGTTTTTTCACTTTATTACTCATAGTATGCAGCCTCAAAACAGGCAAGCCCGTAGAGGTACCATTATTTAATTCCTTTTTGTTTTTTTAATTTTTTATTAAACATATTTTTATGTTCAATTTAGATGCATTTTTCTAAGCCTGTTTATGTTATTATTGTTAATTTTAAGCCAATGTAATTTTTATTTATTTCAAATGTTAAATTATTTACAGTTGTATTGCAATATAAAAGGAATAAAATATTTTTTTAAATATGGTTCATTTTATTATATTAACCTAACACTCCTGAAGTGGCATTTATTAGGCAATGAAAACCAATACTTTGTTAAAAAAAAAAAAAGACTGAGATAGCCATAACATGCTCATATACCACATTTTGACACATATTTTTAATTTTACTAGAACACTATACACGTTTATTGATATCATTCAAAAACCACATTTTGTTATTTAAGATACCTTTAAACAGATATTTGCATGAGTAACAGAACATTATGTAATAGCTCATAAATTAAATAAACAATGCACAAACTGTTCCACTCAACCATCCTTAATATGAAATAAAAACAAACCAAAATTAGGGTCGGGCTATTATTACAACAAGAGAAGTAAAATACATGGTGCAAAAAAACTGCATAAACTTTCTCACCCACCCTTACCCAAAATGAAATAAAAACAAACCAAAAATCCCGGTTGGATAACTGTCAATCAAAAGGTGAAAATAAACCATATATCATCTTAGAAAATATGATTTATATTTAAATAAGGGCCGAAACTTGCTTTGCTTATTTAAACCCTTACTTGCTTCACTGATTTATTATGACTTGTCCTTACTGTAAGTCATAATTGATTAAAATCAAACTTTTATTACAGTGTTCATTTCTGATTTGGGTCATTAATCTTCACAATTCATTAAATCGCAAACATACTCTACCAGAATAACAGTAAAATTATATGGCAAAACAAAAATGAAAAAGCACTTATAATTTCACAAAAAAACAATTTATTGCTACAGCTGTTTCGCCGTTAGGCATCGTCAGACAATTATAAGTGCTTTTTCATTTTTGTTTTGCCTTATTATGGAATTTCACCGAGTACCGACTGTAGTCACACTCAATATGTAAAATTATATAATATTTAGTTATATACTTCTGACTTTTCTGAACAAATTGATGTATAATTTGTCATACTTTAGTTTATTTATGTAATTTTCAGAAATTAAAAAAAAAAAAAAACCTTGCATGAAGGTCTAAAGAAGATTTGCATAATATTTCCAGCTGTTCAAGAGTTAAAAACCTGGAACAGCTATCTATATTTATATGATTAAGCAGGGGCATTTGATAGAACTATTGGCACAATTTTTATCCAATTTTACTATTTTCTGTAACGTTTAATAGCTAAGGAATCAGGCTTTCATATGATATACAATATAGCAGATTAATTTTTTCAATTGATAGTTCTGTATAAAATTAGTCATCGTTTTGTCCAGCTGATTTGCATTATTGTGATTTTTCTTGTGAGTTTAATTTTTGTAAATATTTGTATTTATTACAGATATTTTGCATCTTTTACACAAAAAGGAATTGAATTTTAATCATTTATTTGGAAGCAAGAAATTTTTTTTTGAAATATGATTGCTGTTATAGATTAAAAATAACAGACTGTTGTAGCTTTGAGTAGGTTATCCCATAAAAACATGTTATTTAGGTTACGCTGAGTAAAACTATGTACAATGTTTTGTAGTTATAATTAGTTTTCAATTCATGAAAATATACTTATAAAACACTAAAAACTGTTCTATTGTTAAATAAATTAGTACATAACATATTTTATTATTTTTTAAATCTATCCTTCATATATTACTAATCTTTCTTTAACTCTGTTGAAAGCTCAAGTCATTTCCTTTCTACCACCCTGTTGTACTTCATAAAGAACCTACCTTCAAGGGCTCATTCTAATGAGTATGGGCTTGGCAATCCCAAGGGTACCTAGCTGGATCTACACCTTTTTTCATAGCACCTTTCTTGAACACATAACTTTAATAATATGAGTATTTAAGATTAAGATGATCCTGCATTCTAGTGGCTGTTTAAGGAATTACATTCCAAGGCTTGTAAGATCCTGGAGCAGGTTCAGTAAACTAAAAAAATAATAATAATAATAAAGCAAAATTCAATAATTTATTCTCTATTTTAAATTTCAATTATATTACATTTAAAACTAAAATTAAATTGTATTTTACGAAATTTGAAAATCGGTCATCACTTTGAAATATACTAATGTTTCTGATAAACGAACTTCAAAAAACCTACCCTCCCAACTTGAGTAAAGATAGAATGAAATCGTTGCTTGAAGAACATTCATTAATGGGACCTATATATACAGGCTGATAGAAGAGTATTGAAATGACTAAACTTAACACTCGACATCCCCCAAAAAATAATGCCTGGGCAGAAATGGAAATAATACAGTATAACAAACACACAGAACACAATTCTCATAAAAAAAAATACGCCTAAGTATCAGACGCGTTTCAACGACAAGGTCGTCCTCTTCAGTGATACACGAGCTATAGTTATAGTTTGATTGGTGTAGCTCGTGTATCACTGAAGAGGACGACCTTGTCGTTGCAACGCATCTGATACTTAGGCTTTTTTTATGATGAGAATTGTGTTCTGTGTGTTTGTTATACTGTATAATTTTTCTCATAAGTCAAGCTCAACATTTAAGATGGAAATAATATTTATACTAAAGTTCAAAGGTACTTGGTAGAACTCCAAGATAAATACAACACAAAAGAAAATTTTGTAAATTCTACAATTTCATTGTGTTTTCACGACCATGATTTCATTATTTATTATATTTATGAGGCAGATTAACATAGGCGGAGACTAGACACCATTTTATAAATCTAGTCATAACAATTTATATCATTTGTCAAAATTGTGTTTCTTTGGTAATCTGACTTTGAAATACCCATAAACCTTCTGAGTGGAATATTCAACAAACACACTAGTTCTTACAGAGTAGCGTGAGGGAGTTGACCTGTTGTAACTACTTTCAAAAACTAAACATTTAAGAGTGTTTTGACTTTTTCCTAGTACATTTATAACTAAATAATCTAAAAATAATAACTTTAACAAATCAAAATTCCCTGAAGGAGAAAATTAAATAATACGAACAGTTAGCTGTAACGGCAGCCACACACTATGGGTTTAAAAACAAACAATTTATAAATTTTAAGGAAAATACACTGTTACTTAACATACAACATAAACTTCAGATAGAAGGTTGAGTAGGGGTAAAAGGGAGCTTATTTTTATCTTGTGTTATTTTTGCACATCGTGTTATTAATTTAGGTTCTAACCTTTCAACCAATGTGTCATTTAGGTCAATGAAATTCGTTAAACCTAAAATTATATTCTAATAAAAGATAATTTTTAAATGTGTACAACCCTGTTATTTTAAATGAAGGCATAAAAAAATATATATTTTTTTGCTTTGTAATGTTCTGGGCTACAATAATACAGTGTAAAAACATAAAAAAATATTGTAATAAACAAGTTTTATAAATGTTTATAACGCTCTGCATTTAATATAAAACTTTTAGACCACCCTGTATATATTTAATAAACTAACACAAATTGTCATACAAATACATTTATTTATCAACGTATTTCTCAAATACGTTTCAACAACGCAACCACTATCTTCAGCCATCAAGTAGATAGCTGAGGTCAATATGCGTGCAATAACATGTCATGTATTTCCTAACTTGAGAAGAACTAGAAATAAAAAGCCATTTTCATACTTTTATATCACCCTATATATTGGTTTTCCAATAATCAAAATTCTCCATCAGTCACTAAGCGTGTTCATAAGAAAGCATTAATGTACAATTACCTTCTCAGTGATGTGATCAGCACATGCCATCCGAATTCGTGCTGCAGTTGCTGGTGAATCAAAACGGAAATACTCTGTCACACCAGCATCTTGTCTGGCTGCTGCAACTGCTTCACGAATTGCAAAAAAAGCAGATGATGCTAAGAACAATGGTGGCTCCCCCACAGCCTAGAATACAAATTGTTTTTATGTTAGTAAAAATGTTATCAACTATCATTTCAAAGTATCCATTAGACTAATAAAGGCAGAGAGTTGTATAAATATTGGAATACTCCAACATCAGTAACTACAAATAACAGAGATATGACAAAAGGAAGTAATACCTTTCAGGATCTATAAAGTGTAGTCTTGGATTAGATCCCGCTCTTCCATCTTTCCTATCAGATCTCTTTTGAACAACTTTTGTTCGTTTCGTACCCTAATTCTATTAGAGTATTCAATGACTAGGTGTCTTTATTTTATATTCTTTTCTTACTAGGTATTGATGACAGAGAGGTTTTTGTTTTTAAGCAACAAAAAAATATATATATATATATACAAAGTAGTAGCAAGTTAAATTTCAATCTGCCATTTGACAGTGTAGACAGAGTTAAATTGTTAGGGGCATTGGAGAGTTATGGCATGTCAAAAAAGTTAATAAGGTTTGCTCAGATGACATTCTGGAATAGAAGTGCGAGGTAAGAAAAATAATGAGTTTGGTATTGCGAAAAAACACTTAGTCAACCTTACTGTTCAATTTGGCTCTGTACAAGGTAATGGATCGGATTGATTTAAAGGGTAACATCATGTACAAATTAAGACAGACTCATGCCCTGTGCTCATGATATAAAACCAGGAATAAGTCAGCTTTTGTCGAGATGTTCGAAACGCTGGAGAAATTCATGATATATGGCTTACAGATAGCACCAATTAGCATAGAGCGCGAACAGGGGAGTGTGCAAGTCTCCTACTCTGGCACCCACTAGTCTGGAGAACATTTCCGCTATCGCGGCAGTGTACAGTCGGTCGCTCCGCAAGTTTTTCTGCCGCCTGCCTATGACATCTTACAGTTACTAAAGCTATATTATTGTTCACAGCGACACAACCGGAGCATAGCGTGGTTAGACAACAACTGACTACTTTTTGGTGCTGACTGTACTGAAGACTCACAGTCGAGTAAGAGAGGGTTCGACCTTAGAGCGCATGCTCAATTGACGCTTCACGCTGCCTGGCACTATCTGTACAAGGAGTGGAAAAAGTATTTGACAATGACAATAGACCAGGTTTAGACAATATTTAGAAAATTTAATGATAGAAGACTATGATTTTAAGTTATGAGTAGTTTCTTATATGTTGAGACTTACTTCAATCAAAAAAATTAACAAAAGGATTTAGGTTGGAAACAGGAAACACTAAGTTAACCTCGCTCTTTTCTCAGGCAACAAATTAAAAATATACAAAACATAATTTAGGTGGGTCTTAACATATACAGTCGAAGCCTGGATGCTTACATTTGTCACTATAATAGCCCTGAAGATAATTAAACAGAAGATAATAAAATTAGGAAAATGTATGAACCAGTATTTTAATGAACAGATACATAAATTATATATTAGGTGCTGTGAATATAGTACTGTTATTGTGAGGTCAAGAAGAATTATTTTGTTGGGGCATGTGGAGAGAATGCTGTAGGAAAGACTGACCAATTGTGAGGTCAAGAAGAATTATTTTGTTGGGGCATGTGTGGAGAGAATGCTGTAGGACAGACTGACCAATCAAATGCTTCTGGAAACAGGAAAAGGAAGGGGTACAAATAAAAAACAGAGACATAGGAGTTGTTACAGTATGGCAAGAGATTTGAAGAGGATAGGGATAAAGAACTGAAGAGGAGTCACAGATAGATGGAAATAGAGGCAAATAGTGGAAGCAGCCAAAGACCATAACACCTGGTAAAGCTTCAGAAGTAAGCAAGTGAAATTTCCTACAATCTAAGCTGCAAGAAACCTTCTGACTATGACTATATAGTGGATGAAGCCATAGAGTACAAGTATCTGTAGAGCTGCAGAAGTAAGTAAGCAAGCGAAATTTTCCAAAATCTAAGCTGTAAAATGAATCCATAGGCCACAACTGCCTGTAAAGATGTAGAAATAAGTAAGCAAGGGAAAGGGCAAATTTTCTAAAATATAAGCTGTACAAAAGCTCCAGGTTATGACTATATAGTGGATGAAGCCATAGGCCACAATTGCTTGTAGAGCTGCAGAAGTAAGCAAGGGAAACTTTCTAAAATATAAGCTGCACAAAAGCTCCAGGTTATGACTATATAGTGGATGAAGCCATAGGCCACAATTGCTTGTAGAGCTGCAGAAGTAAGCAAGGGAAACTTTCTAAAATCTAAGCTGCACAAAAGCTCCAGGTTATGACTATATAGTGGATGAAGCAATAGGCCACAATTGCTTGTAGAGCTGCAGAAGTAAGCAAGGGAAACTTTCTAAAATCTAAGCTATAAGAAGAAAGTTTCTTTATTTTAATAGAAAACAATTACTGTGCATACGCAAATGTTGATTGGTACAGATTTATATTTTTTATAATAACTCAGTTACTTTTTAAGATATCAATATGAAACTAAGTCTAAGACGTTCTTCAAAAATACTACTATAAGTTTGCAAAGTTTCACTGAAATCAGCCCAGTAGATGTTGTGATAACCACAAACAAATATCGATCTTTACAGTTGTCATTTCTTTAAAGGAAAAAATACATAGCAAACCCTTTTCATTGTCATAACTCAATTTCTAATTGAGATATAAAAAAAACTCAATGCTAAAACCTTAGATATATTAATAAGATTTACCGTCACAATAGTCTATATTTGTCTGTAGTTATATCACTACGGCCGTTTCGGCTATTCAGCCATTTTCAAGTGTTATGCGGGTATTACCGTTGTCTTAGTTTAAAATCTACCGTTGACTATTGTGACGGTAAGTCTTATTAATATATCTAATTATTAATCAGTAGTCGGAAAGCGAAAACAAATATGCTAAAACCTTCTTATGATGTTACCAAATCTAATTAAAATAAGTTCAATATTTATTTTAAGATCTGAGAAGACAAACATAGACCCTATATTATTACATATTTATATATTTTTAACGCTAGAACTACCGATCGGACAATTTATGACCAAATCTGGTTTTTCTGTATTAAGTGACCAATCTCTATTTACACTTGTTTTAAGACAACTATTGGTTATATTGTCTTCACAGATTCAAAGCAAAGAACACAATCTTTCAGCTAATATTCCATTTGTATTATTTAGATGGCTGTGGAAGCAGCTGAGCCCCTATTATAATAGATCGTAATAACAGGTATGTGTACGTCATTGTGTTGTATGACCCCTAGGCAAAATTATAAAACTGCTGGATCCTATGAATGATTAATCTAAAGCAATACATTCACCCTTATCTAAACATAGTCATTAGATGAGAATATGATAACTTGAAGAACTATTGAGCCTTTATGTAGTGACCGTCCCCACTTCTTTTGACCAGCTGGAAGCTCCGGCTGGCTGGAGACCGTGTACACTTTAGCTGAATCTTGTCAGGATGGGCCAAGGAGTCGGGTTAGGATGCTAATGAATGCACGCAAGGCAAGTTAAATTAAATGTTCTCTTTTATTTTAGCGCCAAATTAGAAGATTACAGAAATAATTATAATTTATAAAAAAGACATAACGGCTAGATAAAGCCTTAATAGTGGCAGAAAAGCATACCGACTAATTATATAGCACGTGGCCGAAAATGAACTGACCTTGTCCCATTGCGGTCTGGCGTTCAACTTCCTTCTCGCGGCTCTCGGAACAGACCCTCTCCCGGCTCGCTGGTTCAAGCCCTCCACTCCCCCCTTCTACGTAATCTTGCACTGCTCAACAAAATTGCAAGTGCCAATTGATATTTTATTATTTAGAATCCCTTCCCATTACACCCTAATTTATACTTATTATAGTTTTTATTTGGTGGGCTCCTTGGCTGGGCCACAACACCATGACACCAGAAAAAATATATAGTAGGCAGTTCTATAATTAATGTCTACAAGTTTCATCAGAAACAAAGATTCAATTAAAATTATTTCCATACAGTTATTTTAGCTAAAAAGCTAATCACTTCTTGAAATACCCACCCAAGCATCAAATTTTATTGAATCAAATAAGCACCCATACAAGTGAAGAGATAGGTATAATTTTAAACATCTTATAGGGGCTAAAAATGTTAAGAATAATCAAAAATGTGATATCAAAATTTGTGGATTATCATAATACCATCTTTGCTTGATGAGTTACCTTAGATGAATAGACAGCTCTAGCGTTAGGAGCTCCTTTCAGTAGTGATACATTGAACACAGCTGGGATATCAGCAAAGCCAGGGATCTTGTAAGCACCAGGACCTCTGGAGTACAGGACTCCTTCAGGAGAATAGATAGATTCTTCTAGAGTGAATAATCCATAACCTTGCATGAAGGCTCCTTCGACTTGACCAACATCTATTGCAGGATTAATACTTTCTCCTACATCCATCACGATGTCTGACCGTAGCACCTGATGCAACAAAGAGGTAAATAAACATTGACAGTTTTAAATTACGTATTAGAAATTAAAAGTTTTTTTTTTTTTTTTTTTTTTTTTTTAGAGGCAAAAATTCTATGAAAGATGAAAGAGAAAGATCAAATCCAAGACTATATGAAAAATATATAGACCTATCTAAGTCTCATTATCCTAGATCCATCTTTCCTATCAAGTTTCTCTTGACAAAATCTTGTTGTTTTCTAACTCCGACACTATTAAAGTATAAGAGCTACGAGTATATATTTTATGTTCTTTACTTCCTTCTTTTTCTGTAAGTTGATAATGGCTGAGAAGTTCTGCCTTTTGAAGAAGAGAAAACATAATTTGATGGAAGAAGAATGAGACATAATTTAGATGGATCGGCGGACACAATCATTTACAATCAGATACCAAATTGTTTAAATATTTTTTTTTCCAACAAATATTTATAAAATGTGTTGTTTAATTTGAACAAATAGTGTGAGTGTATTTCAAATATTTGAAAATTAATATTTTATTTTATCAAAAGCGAGTACAACTATTTTTTTTTTTTTTCCTGTTTTATAACATACCCGACGAACTTAGTGTATGCTGATTCACCCCACCCACTAATATTACTAACAAATATTCTGAGTACAGTCTTGGTAATCCCAAGCGAACCTTTATTCGTCTAGTTTTGGGTTAGATCCCTTCATCCATCTTTTCCATCGGGTCTCTCTTAAGCAACTCTTGTTTTTTAGAAGTATTTGAGAGATACAGTTCTTTATTTCATGTTTTTTTTGTTTTTTTTTCTTGATTTTTTATTTTATATGGTGATGGTGACTGAGGTGTATTTTGCCTTTAAACAACAAGGAAAACATACTGATACGCACAATCTGAAAATTTTACGTATGTGTAGAAAGGGCAACATAATCCTCCTGTCGCTCCTCTATCTCCATGTCTCATCCCTAATATGAGAGACATCCAGAGCCGTAGGAAGAATGGGAATGCTTACAAATAGCCCAACATTCTATTTGGGTTTCTTTAAAATTCCACCTTAAAGCCACGAGTTTCATTTTTTGGGTAATTCACCCTCCAATTTGGAATTAGATGTAAAAAAATAGTGTTCTTATATATTTTTTTTATGTTTACCCCCAATTTCGATTTTTATAAACAAAATAGTGATCTTATATGAAATTTTTGGCTTTTCCCTTACTAAAAAAGATAGTGATCATACACTAAATTTTCAGGTTTCCGAAATTCTGACTTTATCTTAAGTCAAGTGTTCTATTTTTTTTTTCAATTGTACAGTAAGTTTTAAACCTTTCTAGTATATGCAGATTTAACATATATTTCCAAAGTAGTATTTTATTTATTCATTACATGTTAGTACTTTATACATGGTTAAACAAATAGGCAAGGAAATTGGTTTGTCTTTTTCATATAGTTGAACGACTGTATAATTTTAGTAATTTACTTTTTGACCATGTATAAACGTGTTTCTACTCCGTATATTTACTTTTTCAATATACAATATACTTTAATGTAACAAATTATAAGTCTGTACTCTTTAGTAGTGTTCAGGACTTTTAATATTTTGTACTTAGCCCATGTTAAACGTACTCACTATAATTGAGACATTGAGACTCTGAGAGTATGTTTAGAACAGATCATTTTTAAATAGTAGTTGGATCAAGTAAAATTTGGCTTTGTTTTGCTTTCTAGCGCACTTAGTCAGCCCATTTTTTAACGAGCCTAACACAATCCACATCCCCTTTTCTTTCTCCTAGCACTGCACCAGCCACGGTTCCATCTTTGCAAGTCATACTTCCCTCAATGACTAGCTGTTTCTCTACCTTATCCTTCTTCTGTTTTTTGATTTTTTTTTTTTTTTTTTTTTGTTTGCAGATCAATTGGGATAGCAGAACATGGAAAATTCATGCTACTCTTAGAGCCTGTACGGATGCTACTATTCAATTTATTAAATTCTGATCACCTCAGGGGCTTATTTATAGTAAGTAAGGGTGTGTGGTAATACGGAAGTAACCTGATCTACGCCTTTTTCATCTAGTCTTGGATTAGATCTCTCTCTCTCTTTCTAATCAATGTTTTGAAAACATACTGATGTAGTACATACCTGGTGATCTCCCGTAAGACAATCTATTTCTACCTCAGTACAAGCAACTCCATAAGTATAGTAGTTGAACAAACGTCCAGTGTTGGTTGCGGGATCATAATTCAAATCTGGAGTTCTGTGAAAATACAAACCAATGAGTAACACTAGAATTAGAACGATTATGCAAGGGGGGGGGGTCAAGAGTCCTCTAAGAGAATCTTGCAGCATGTATGGCATGTACAAAACAAACAGTTACAAGGATGTGATACACATGTTTATTCCAGTGTTTATATTTGTGAACTACTAGAAAAATAAGTGACAGTGAGTTCAGGTGTTGACGATGATATGGCTAACCACAACACGATTGTCAATGAGAAATATTGATCACATCTAATAAAACTTGGTTATCAAATCAAATTTTAGTGTATTACTTATCCAATATATGAAGGTATACTCATCAATAGGTTGGGTAATTGTCAAAAATGTCTACCTTGTTTTTTGACTGATCTTCTCGTTTCATGACTTCGCAAAATAATTTTCGACTTGCTGTTCATCCGTCGTTGTCATCGTTATTGTTTGTACATAACCACAATAGTGATCACAAAAAGTAAGATAGGAACATAGAATTTACTACAAGGAACTAGTAATGTACTCATATAAAATCTAATTGACATTCAGACAAATCAAATTTAAAATGTCAAAATGGTAGCCATTTTAAATAGTTTTTGTTCATATCTCGTGTGTTATTCAACTTAAACACACTTAATTAGATAAAAATTAAAATATTTTGATTCTATATTTTTATATAGGAATCGTATCAACAAATTGTATAATGACAAATACCAAAATTATTGTTGAAAATATAATTTCAAACCCTCATCTCCCAAGAAAATGTCATATATTCATAAAGTAACGAGATCCAACAGGGTCAAACCACCGTCACGACCAAAGCAAGTATTTATTTAAACACATCTACGAAGTACAAGCCGACATACAAGTAATTAGTGATATACAACATTACGAAGTTCAGAAAACCTGTGTAACAACTGTTTAACTTACTCCACTAGATAAGACCTCTTAATTTACACTTTCCTACATGGCCCAAGGGACAAATATTTTGGCATTACATTGTATAATGGGCCTGGCAAGAAATATTAAAGCGCCCATCAACTTATTTTCTAATACTTTAGATAATATTTGTGTGTTGGGAAAGTTTTTAGAGAGTTTATTTACCTGTAAAATCCTGTAGCAGACAGACTGACTCTATCAAAGAAAGCAGAGTTCACCCAAACTTTCCAACCACCATTAGGGTTTGCTTTCTTGTAAGGTTTCAGTCTATCCAGGATTTTCTGACATGCATCCTGCAACAAAATAAATCTAATTTTATTTTAAGTTTTGGTATAATGTAATTAAACAAAAATGAATTTTTAAATTATAGATTACATGTCGGGAGAAAGGAAAGAGAGAAAGATGAGTTTAAGAGATTCCTGAACACCAAACAATAAAATAAAATATAGTTCATTAAGAATATTATTTCAGAACTTACGCTTATCTAATTACTTTCTTCTTTTGTTATTATGTATTTCGAAAACTAATGTTTCTTAACCAGATATTTTACTCACGAGACGTCGTTACTACAGTATCCTCAAGGTAGAAATGTGTCTGGGGTGGAGAGGAAAAGAGGGCCCCCCACACTTCGTCTGTTGCGTTTGCTTTGAGCGGTACAACCCCATAAAAAAATATATTGACCTCAAATGCTTCTGTGTTTCTGTGTAAATATCTACCCTACTTTCGTTTCTTTTAACAGAGTAAATAAGAATAAAACATTTACAAAATTAAACTTTTTTGAATTACTTGTACTTAAACTTTAAGAATTAAATATAGCTAAGCAGTAATTTGTGTAGCTAGTTTTCTTGGGATGGGTTGTACCGTGAAGTCAGGTTAGGGAAACAAGTAGAAGGGAGGACACACCCATTACACCAGACACACTCCTAATCTGAGGGTACTCTACATTAGGATAAAACACAAAC
The DNA here is from genome assembly GCA_963513935.1 of Aphrophora alni. Taxonomy (NCBI): domain Eukaryota; kingdom Metazoa; phylum Arthropoda; class Insecta; order Hemiptera; family Aphrophoridae; genus Aphrophora; species Aphrophora alni. The sequence continues at coordinate 46,409,156 of OY740778.1, read as the reverse complement.
AACATAGACACTATACAACGCATACACGATGGCACTGCAGCAATTAGGACACGATTGATTTGCAGATTGTGTAAATGTTTATTTATTTATTCAGTGGTCAAGAAACAACGTACATAATATAAACCTCATTCAATATAAAAATCCAGGAGAAAGAAACAAAATATTCTGTTATTCTATTAATTGCTGTCCCATGAATTCCTCTATGGAATAAAAATTATTTTCCTTTAAATCTTTAAGTATTTCATTTTAAAAAAACCTTTATTCTGTTATTATTTTAATTTTTTGTGGAAGACAGTAGTTGTGGAAGATAAAACAGAAAATTGTCTGTGATTCTGCAGTTGAGCAAGCCTATGTTTTAGAATGGTTGTATATCTAAGTATCTGACTCTATAGTCTATTTCTGTGTGAAACTTAGAATACATTATAACACTCAAAATATAAATATAAGGAAAACTTTAGTTTTTGGAAGAGAGAACAGTATGACTCTTGGACTTTCTACCAAATATAGACCAAACTTTTGTATTTTAAAAGTTTCATCATAATCCTTATCACAATACCATATTCCACATGACAGTAAAACAGACTATAATATGGCATTCTCAGAACTGGTAAGGAGCAATAATTTGATAATTTAAAAAATGCACATTGAGGAATTTAATTTTGTGGACAATACATTAATATCATTTTCCAATTTATTTTTTAATATACAGTAGAACCCCTCAAACTCGACATTCCGTCAAACTCGACAGGGCCAGTGACTAGGAGCGTGGGATTTCCAAGGTCATTCACTGCATTGTTTTACGCCACGTTGAGGCGGTTTGGAAAAAGCCAAACGTCTCAAGTCCATTTAAAACAAGTTAAATTGCCGCGCTAAACCTTGTAGAGTGGGGACGAGGTGGGGCGATGACGTCACGCCAGCTCGAGAGCAAACTTGCTTGTTCGAACGTGAAAAGTCAAACTGCCTTAGTTCCTATTTTATTAAGAAACTAAATTATTAATATAAATAAATATTCAGTAGAGTCAACCGACCAATAATATCGAAGAATAAATTTAAAATCACATAAAACAAAAAAGTTATTCAAGTTTTTAGAAGGGCTCAAAAACCTAAAATTTGGAAAAAGAATAAATTCAAAATTCAAAAATCGTAGAGTCATAACCAACTGGGGAAGTAACAATAATCACAAATAAAAAATATGAATTAATAATAATTAACAGGTGAGAATGGACTTAGAAAGTCATTCTTGGGGAGTTTTTTGGAATTTTTGAGTTGAAGGGGGGATCATTTAAAAAATAATAATAAGTACCATTGTAGAGACCACAATAGGGCACAATAATAGGTACTTAGAATCAAATTTGAAAATAAAATAAGGGAGATATAATAATTACAAAACGTAAAACTTCAAAGCCCAAAAGCGGGTAAAATAAACGTTAAAGGGGTAAAGTAACATGATAATTATATGTATTTAGTATGTAAAATGGTAACACACCAAAGCAGAAGTAATAATATATAATGGGGGGGTTTTTATGAACATAAACTCATACGACACAAACTTAAGGACTTCAAAGGCGAATAACTCGACAACCAAACGAGTTATGGGAAAAGTGCAAACATAGTTTTTCGTCGTAGTAGAAGAGGAACAAGATTTCGTCAAAAGAATTTTGAGAAAGGACTTATCTCAAAATTTGAAAAGGGGAAAAATCAAATTTCAGGAAAAGGGCGATAACTCGCGAACGAAGCGTAGTAGAGCGATGAATCAAGTTCCACAAGACCCACAAGATGGAAAGGAAGAAGAATCCGAAAGGAACTTTAAAATCGGTTCGAGCGTTCGAAAGTTATAGCGAGTTGAACGAAAAAACGTCAAAAGTAGAGATTTTCATGCCAAAACATGAACAGTTGCGCGCGCATCTTCAAGCAGAGTCTAAAGTCAGAATCATCATGTTGCCAACATGGATCAAAGATAACGTTAAAGAAAAAATACTATAAATTATTAATTAAAAGGTGTTTTAATTAATAAATAAGGAAGAAAACTATTCATTAGTCAAAAAATAGGACTAATAAAACATATAGTGTAAATATTTCAGACCAAAAGGGCCTGAAAACACATAATATATGGAAAATACCTTTTTCCCAAAAAGGGAGGAAAATTGGCTCCAGAAAAGTGGATTAATTCCCACTGACAGGGAGACCGAGTTTTAATCGTCGAAAGACGATTACTTTTGATTTGGAATCGACGCTTAAAGGACGTTTCTTCTGCAACCGACTCTGAGCTGAGAGGAAGATTCAACTGTCACTCTACTAATTGGACTTAGAATAATTTCAACTTTAATCGATCTTCAAGGCGACTTAGAAGAATTCGAGACCAGCATTCAACTACTTAGCAGCTTACAGACTCTGGATAGAAAACATCACATCACTATCATCTTAATAATACAACAAATTCCAAATCCAACTAGAACTTCTATTAAAGTGTGAAGGTATCTTATACTTAAGGAATAATTCGCAAATATTAACTTCTTTTCAAATATAACGTCATTAGGGGAATTATTAAAAATTAAATTCATTTTTTAAACCTCTGCTTTGGTGTTGATAATAATTAATAATTTAAATACGACTTTTTCAGTACAGGAAAAACTGTTTGTGGTTCTGTCTGGAAAGTCAAGCGCTTTTATTTTTGTTTAATATATAGATAATCTTACATTAATTAATGTTGTTAAATGAATAAATAGTTGTGTTATTGTTCAATTAAATTGTTTTGTGTGGTTAAAAAAGTTTTGAATATAAAATTTTTCTGTGGAAAAGAGGAGATAATATACAAATAATTCATTTCTAAATTTTGTTGTGTTTTTAATATAAATCCATTCTGTGTATGCTATTAACTTTGTTTTAACATAAATTTTATATATATGTGCTCTGGTAATATAATTTGAAAATTTTAAAAAGTTATCATCAGAACTTAAGAGCCGATTTCTCCCAAAAGGCACGACCTTGGAGAGAGAGAGAGTTAATCTTAAAAAAGTTAAATAATCGAGCATTGAGATAAAATTCAGGGAATTTTGCGTTAATTAAAATTTAGTAAGTTTATGAGGACAAGCTCATACTTATTAGAGCCAAGAGTTGCAAAATCTTTGATTTAAAAAAGTAAAAGTGAGCATCTTGGCCTTGCCCGCGCCTGCTCTGAAAAGAAAGGTGGTTTGCCCAGTCGGTGGTGATCGTACAGCGAGTTTAAGAGTTCGTGATAATAGTGTTCCAAAAAAGGGAACAAGAATCTTAAATTCGCGTCGAAGCAGCAAAGAATATCGGCGTGGTAAGTGGCGTTCCAACGTGGGGCAAGAAGAACCCAACTCGAACACACTAACGTGGAGAGAGGCGGCGTGGCAAGTGGCGCCCAACGTGGGGCAAGAAGAACCCTACTAGAACACACTAACGCGGTGAGAGGCGGCGTGGCAAGTGGCGCCCAATAGCGTGGAGCACGAAAAAGCAAAGTTTTGGAACAAATTTTCCAAATTTTGAATTTTTCAGTGTTTCATACGAACGAGAATATCTTAAGTTCTGATATAATTTATATGTACATGTGTGTTAGTAATAAGTTGTGCTGGTAATTACAACGACAAATATACTAAATTGCAAAAATAATAATAATTAAAAGTAGAGTCCAAATTAAACCGAAATTTAAATTTTTTAACTAATCAATAAAATCAAGTGAATAAGTGAAGTGAAAATGGGACCAGCGAAAGATCCAGCAAAACCGGAAGGTTCAAAGGAACAGGAGACAGAAATGCAGAAAATGGTGAGGTACCTGAACCAAATGGAGGATAGAAGAAAGCAAGAGAGAGAACAGGACAAAGCAGAACAACAGAGAAAAGAAAAGGAGAAGGAAGACGAGGACAAATTAAGAAGATTAGAAGAAAGAATCGAGAGAAACCAGGAGAAGGAAGAAATGGAATCATTACGAAAGAAGGAGAAAGAAGAGATGGAGGCCAAGCGAAGACAAGAGAAGGAGGAGATGGAGACCAAGTGGATCCAGATGGAGGAATTACGGAAGAAGGAAAAAGAAGATTTGGATGCCAAATGGAGCAAGAGAGATGAGGAAGCAGAAAACAAACGGAAGCAGGAGAGAGAAGAAATGGAAGCAAGATGGAAGCAGGAGAGAGAAGAGAGGATGAAGAGAGAGGAAGAAATGGAAACGAAACGTATCCAAAGGGAAGACGCCCGTAAACAGGAAATAGGGAAATATATGGAGGAAATTAAGGAATCTATAGATAGTAATATGGCCGAAAATACGAGGCGAATAGAAAATTGTGAAGAAAAAGTGGAAGAGTGCGTAGGGGAAATTAAAAAAATGACGGACAGTTTAAAGGAACAGGGAAAGTCGACTATAGAAATTGGGGAGAAAGTTAAAAAATTAGAAGTTAAAATTAGGGAAGTTGCCAAAATTAAAGAAACCGGTGGTAATGCTAAAAATATAATTTATTTGGATAGGGCAAATTTAGAGTCAAAAACTATAGAATTTTGGGGAAATTCAAGAGAAAATCCTGTGCAATTTTTGAAACAAATTGAAGAGGTATTCCAAGAAATAAATCCCGTCATGGAAGAAAATGATAAATTGAAAGTAGTGGAGAAAAAATTGAAAGGAGCTGCCATGGAGTGGTGGGAAATAATCAAGCGAGATACAGAAGAATATAGCCAGTTTAAATTGTTATTTTTGGAGCATTATTGGGGTTATCAAACGCAACAAGTAGTTAGGAATCAGATAGAAAACCATAGATATAATCCTAACGGAAATATGAGTAGGGTTGATTATTTTTGTAGAATGGTGCGAAAGGCCGAATATTTGGAACCCAAAATTCCGGAAGAGTTCCTTATCTACCAACTAATGAGGCATTTCGACCAAAAAGTTCAATTAGCGTGTATTGGTAGGGCTAGTGAGCATTTGGAGGACGCTATCAAGTTTTTGAGGACCATTGAAAACGTAGACGGAATGACGAGAGAAGTTCGCCGACCAGATAGTTTCGAAAGGAGGGACGGACCACAAAGAGATCAAAATTTCAGGCAAAGGAATCAAGACTACTCAAAACCATCCCAAAACCCTAACCCTCGATCCTATGGTCAAACCCAGAATAAACCTCAACCACAAATACCTCAAAACCCTGGTCCTTCAAATCAAAAATTCCCGCCCAAGGTCACAAAAAACTAAAATACGAGATCTCAAGGCAAAATTTTTGGCAGAAAAAGGATAATACAAACGGAATTGAGATCGACGATAAAACCAAATTTAGCAAACTTAAAAGGGGGGATCAGAAAATAAATAAAATTAAATTGGGGATTTTAAACACAGAAATTAAGGAAGATTTAATGGAGGAAAGAGATAATAAAATTTTAAATAGTGAAGTTTACGAAAAATGTCCGGAAATAGGGATAGAAATCGAAAATATAAAAGTAAATATGTCCATTGACACCGGAGCTCAAATGTCCTGTGTTCAAGAGGATTTTTATAAAAATGTGCTTAAAAATAGGAACGATAAAATCATGGAATTACCAGTTGTAAATACGGAAATGGTGACAGCGATAAAAAGCCAACGACAGAAGATTAAATTACAGGCATTATTGGAGATTAGAATAAACAACCAAGCAATAAGAGGGGTATTTATGGTGGTACCAAAGCTGGAAAGCAAAATTATAATGGGTTGTGATTTGATGTGCAAATATCGAAGTCGCATTAATATGGAAAAGGGTTTCCTACAACTGGTAAAGGAAAATGAATTTATTGTTGTAGATTTTCTTAAGGAGAATAAGATATCAAGATTGAGCAATAAAAACGCGCAGAACGAACATCAAAACGGCGGCGAAACCGGTAAAATGGTAGAGTCGTCAGCTGCAAATAAAGGAGGCTCAAATTCGTATAAGCGAGTATCAGGGGCTTATACGTTGTCTACCAAAATGCCGGTAGACATAAAACCAAAAGCAAAGGACGTGTCTAGACTGAAATGTGACTATACCGGAGGTGACAAAGAGTGTAAGAATAGGGTGAGCCAGTTTTTTGCAAAAATTAATAATAAAGTAGTGCTTAGAAAAGCGGAGAAAAGGAGTTTAAGATTGAGCAATAGAAACGCGCAGAACGAACATCAAAATGGCGGCGAAACCGGTAAAATGGTAGAGTCGTCAGCAGCGAATAATGGAGGCTCAAATTCGCACAAGCGAGCAAAAGGGGCTTGTGTGTTGGCCGTTAAAATGCCTACGGACCTAAAACAAAAAGCAAAGGACGTGTCTAGACCGAGTAGTGACAAATCAGAAAGTGGTCAAAAGCGAGGAAGCAAGTTAAGTGCAAGGAAGGAATCGGCGAAGAGGAAAAATGCAAATTTTAATAATGATGAAGTGCTGTTAAAAGCGTGGGATAAAGGTAACCAAGTAATTAATAAAGATGAAGGGCTGAAAGGAGCGGAGAATAAAGGAAATAAAAATGTGCCAAAGGCAATAATCGACGAAAATAATAAAATAATACAATACGACGAAAATTTGCAAAATAACTCTGAAAACGATTCGGAACTTACACAAGACAGATTCGACGCCAGAGACGAGAGTAATTGGAGAGCTATAATACAAATGGCGGATCCGGAGAGACAAAATGGACGAAACTTAAGGTATCGAAAGAAGAAAGTTAAATTCAAAAATTCTACGAAGTGTAAGATGAAAGAATGGAGGCCCGAAGGGAAAGTAATATTTAAATGTGAAGGACTAAGGAGATATTAATAGAACGTAAGAAATTTCATGAATAAAATGTATAAATTGGAATGTTTAAAAGTTGTAATATGGAAAGTGTAGAAGCGAGTGAGGTAAAAGGGAAATAACGGACTCTCAGCTGATTAAAAGAAGGTAGCCTAGGTCAGTGAATAACAGGATAAAGCTTCAATAAATTCATAAGTGTACAAGGTCAGGAGCATAGCCGTAACACGCATCTGCAAGCCGCACCTGAATAAACAAAGTATAGACGAGGAGGTGAAGGGGAAGACAGGATATTGATAAACAAATATTGAACGACTGCGTGTTCAACAAATTAGCAGAGGGGTGATGGAAAAGAATGAATGGATGTTTAAATGTGTACTGTTTTGTTTTTTATTAATGAGAGATTCCGAATAAAATAAATAATTTTTTCTTTTAGGATAAAAATCGTTGTAGTTACCAAGTACTTTATATATATGTAGGCATAGTTTTAAAATTTAACCAAAGCAGATAAATATAATCATATAAGACGAATTATTCCTTATATAAATGTAATATGTTTTGTGTGTGATAATGTGTTTATTTACAGCAAGGACGTTTAGATGAAATGGCTGTAATGGACTATAAGAACGCTTAAGCAAATTTGTATGTATACCATAATAAATAACATGTGTTTTGAATATATCAATATTATACTATCATGAATAAAATGTGTTTTGAATATATAAATATTATACTATCATAAATAACATGTGTTTTGAATATATAAATATTATACTATCATGAATAAAATGTGTTTTGAATATATAAATATTATACTATAATGAATAAAATGTGTTTTGAGTATATCAATATATGAAATGATGGAGGAGATGTTTTTTGGATATAAATAAATGTGTTTATATAAGTTGTTAGGCTAATATGTCAAACTTTATGTTGATGATTAATAGAGATGATAAATAAATAGTTAATATGAAATGTGATATGTCGAAAAAGGGGTTTAATACTAAAATTTTAGTTTTTTAAAAAAATGAAAAATAGGATATTTTCATTTTAACCGAAAATTTTAGTTCAAAGGGGGGATTTTGAGGCGGTTTGGAAAAAGCCAAACGTCTCAAGTCCATTTAAAACAAGTTAAATTGCCGCGCTAAACCTTGTAGAGTGGGGACGAGGTGGGGCGATGACGTCACGCCAGCTCGAGAGCAAACTTGCTTGTTCGAACGTGAAAAGTCAAACTGCCTTAGTTCCTATTTTATTAAGAAACTAAATTATTAATATAAATAAATATTCAGTAGAGTCAACCGACCAATAATATCGAAGAATAAATTTAAAATCACATAAAACAAAAAAGTTATTCAAGTTTTTAGAAGGGCTCAAAAACCTAAAATTTGGAAAAAGAATAAATTCAAAATTCAAAAATCGTAGAGTCATAACCAACTGGGGAAGTAACAATAATCACAAATAAAAAATATGAATTAATAATAATTAACAGGTGAGAATGGACTTAGAAAGTCATTCTTGGGGAGTTTTTTGGAATTTTTGAGTTGAAGGGGGGATCATTTAAAAAATAATAATAAGTACCATTGTAGAGACCACAATAGGGCACAATAATAGGTACTTAGAATCAAATTTGAAAATAAAATAAGGGAGATATAATAATTACAAAACGTAAAACTTCAAAGCCCAAAAGCGGGTAAAATAAACGTTAAAGGGGTAAAGTAACATGATAATTATATGTATTTAGTATGTAAAATGGTAACACACCAAAGCAGAAGTAATAATATATAATGGGGGGGTTTTTATGAACATAAACTCATACGACACAAACTTAAGGACTTCAAAGGCGAATAACTCGACAACCAAACGAGTTATGGGAAAAGTGCAAACATAGTTTTTCGTCGTAGTAGAAGAGGAACAAGATTTCGTCAAAAGAATTTTGAGAAAGGACTTATCTCAAAATTTGAAAAGGGGAAAAATCAAATTTCAGGAAAAGGGCGATAACTCGCGAACGAAGCGTAGTAGAGCGATGAATCAAGTTCCACAAGACCCACAAGATGGAAAGGAAGAAGAATCCGAAAGGAACTTTAAAATCGGTTCGAGCGTTCGAAAGTTATAGCGAGTTGAACGAAAAAACGTCAAAAGTAGAGATTTTCATGCCAAAACATGAACAGTTGCGCGCGCATCTTCAAGCAGAGTCTAAAGTCAGAATCATCATGTTGCCAACATGGATCAAAGATAACGTTAAAGAAAAAATACTATAAATTATTAATTAAAAGGTGTTTTAATTAATAAATAAGGAAGAAAACTATTCATTAGTCAAAAAATAGGACTAATAAAACATATAGTGTAAATATTTCAGACCAAAAGGGCCTGAAAACACATAATATATGGAAAATACCTTTTTCCCAAAAAGGGAGGAAAATTGGCTCCAGAAAAGTGGATTAATTCCCACTGACAGGGAGACCGAGTTTTAATCGTCGAAAGACGATTACTTTTGATTTGGAATCGACGCTTAAAGGACGTTTCTTCTGCAACCGACTCTGAGCTGAGAGGAAGATTCAACTGTCACTCTACTAATTGGACTTAGAATAATTTCAACTTTAATCGATCTTCAAGGCGACTTAGAAGAATTCGAGACCAGCATTCAACTACTTAGCAGCTTACAGACTCTGGATAGAAAACATCACATCACTATCATCTTAATAATACAACAAATTCCAAATCCAACTAGAACTTCTATTAAAGTGTGAAGGTATCTTATACTTAAGGAATAATTCGCAAATATTAACTTCTTTTCAAATATAACGTCATTAGGGGAATTATTAAAAATTAAATTCATTTTTTAAACCTCTGCTTTGGTGTTGATAATAATTAATAATTTAAATACGACTTTTTCAGTACAGGAAAAACTGTTTGTGGTTCTGTCTGGAAAGTCAAGCGCTTTTATTTTTGTTTAATATATAGATAATCTTACATTAATTAATGTTGTTAAATGAATAAATAGTTGTGTTATTGTTCAATTAAATTGTTTTGTGTGGTTAAAAAAGTTTTGAATATAAAATTTTTCTGTGGAAAAGAGGAGATAATATACAAATAATTCATTTCTAAATTTTGTTGTGTTTTTAATATAAATCCATTCTGTGTATGCTATTAACTTTGTTTTAACATAAATTTTATATATATGTGCTCTGGTAATATAATTTGAAAATTTTAAAAAGTTATCATCAGAACTTAAGAGCCGATTTCTCCCAAAAGGCACGACCTTGGAGAGAGAGAGAGTTAATCTTAAAAAAGTTAAATAATCGAGCATTGAGATAAAATTCAGGGAATTTTGCGTTAATTAAAATTTAGTAAGTTTATGAGGACAAGCTCATACTTATTAGAGCCAAGAGTTGCAAAATCTTTGATTTAAAAAAGTAAAAGTGAGCATCTTGGCCTTGCCCGCGCCTGCTCTGAAAAGAAAGGTGGTTTGCCCAGTCGGTGGTGATCGTACAGCGAGTTTAAGAGTTCGTGATAATAGTGTTCCAAAAAAGGGAACAAGAATCTTAATTTCGCGTCGAAGCAGCAAAGAATATCGGCGTGGTAAGTGGCGTTCCAACGTGGGGCAAGAAGAACCCAACTCGAACACACTAACGTGGAGAGAGGCGGCGTGGCAAGGTGCGCCTCCCAGATGCCGGGAGGTTGAGGCTTGTCACTTTTGTTTATACAGCTGTGAGGGTTGCTCCTTTGTCTAGCCACTTTCTAATCCTACTGTATAGTAGAGGCCAAAGTTAAAGATAAAAGGTCAAGGTAGACTGGGACAGCCCTAATCATGTGTTGTCAAAACATTCATATTGTTGTGAACCCAAGCGCCTAACCACCTGGATGCTACCGGTCATTAGCACCGATTCCATTAAAGTAAGCGGCAAGTCTTTTGTCATAACAATTCAACGGAGCGTCGTAGAACTATGATTCAAGTTTTGTAATAAACGTCTTAACCAGGTGAGAAAAATGACCTGACTCTTAATTATATGCGATCAATCATAAGTTTTTTCAAGCAATGCTAACTTTGCTCTGTTTTTTTTTATATAAAATTGTTTTAATCTTTAAAAATATTTAATGGACTGTCTGTTTTTTACTGTAGACTTTACTATAAATTTTATTACAGCATATTAGGATAGGTCTTTTTAGTTTACTAAGCCTATTGTACAAGGCCAATACTTTTTAAATCTCATTTGACCCATCGATAAATTTCATTTTAATGTGTGATTGAACACACTATTTTTGTTGTTGTCAGGCAGGGACTTTTTTGCAATAAACGTGTAATCAATAAATGTACAGTTATATAAAGTAATTTTGAGTATTTGTTGCAAACCTAACCATTAAATACCAAAGTTCCCTAAAACTCGACAACCCCCAAACTCGAAAATCTTAAAGTCCACATTGTGTCGAGTTTGAGGGGTTCTACTGTAATGTGAAAGCTAGAAATTTAGTACTCTATACTTCATTCAATTGATAATTCAAGGATAAAATAAAGCAAAGGCTTAAAGTTTCAAATATTTATTAGTATAAATGAGCTACAATTGTTTCGCCTTGCGGCATCGACGGGCTACAGTAGCCCGTCGATGCCGCAAGGCGAAACAATTGTAGCTCATTTATACTAATAAATATTTGAAACTTTAAGCCTTTGCTTTATTTTATCCTTGAATATGGAGTTTCAACAAGAAATATCTGCTATTACATTAAAGTCAATTGATAATTGTTCGCAAAGACATCTAATCCGCTGCAATTTGTTCTACTCTATGCTGAGAACAAAATTTAGAACTAAATACTTGTTCACTAAATTTAGAGATAAGTTGTGTTTTTATAATACTCTAGAGCTTGATCAGGGTTATGAATGATTTGATTTCCAAAGAGTTATAATCTTAATCTGACAGAATGAGGGTTGTATAATCCAAATTACTTTAGCCTCATAAATTTTCCTATCAACCAAACTAAAATTACCTTGGACAGATTTAACATATATATTCGACACACAACAATTTCATTTTCTACTTACAATAACAGCCATGCCGTTCAAATCAGACCCTGAACTTGCTGCTGTTGCTGAGGTATTGGGTACTTTATCTGTTGAAGTTTCAGAGATATGTATCCAAGATGCTGGAATCCCCAAAGCTCTGCTGGCTACCTATTTACATAAAACCAATATTCGTCATTATAATACATCATTTTCAGAACCTACTCTTTACATAATCTCTAACTGCACGTATAAAACTTGTGAAGCTACATGTAACAACTACGTTTGTGTTGTTGAATTGGTCCTGGTAGGGCTTGCAATCAGTGCTGAAGTCTGGGGGTGACTTATACACATATGTCATAACTCTATAATATGGAGGAGGTATTGAAGGAAAATTTGAATTATAAAATATTTTTAGACTGTTTACTGTCTATAAAATCAGACATTAAATAAGAAAATTAAAAATTACAAAAAATTATATTTGTTTCAATATTTTAAAGAAATTTAATTGAATAATTTTTACTTTCTTACATAGACTTTTTCATGTCAATTCTAGAAACTCTAAGAGGATCTTTATCACTTATACCAAAGTATACCACTATTATGTATAAAAATAATACACAGTGACAGTGTAGGCTTTGGAACTCGTTACCGTAAAATAATAAAAGCAACAGAATCATGCTAGTTTAAAAATACTTTGAAATGCTAGTTTTATGATGGTATTGCTTAGTTCGTGGCGTCTGAGCAGTTTAGAGAAGTGGTTTGGATGCAACCTCCTCATCTTACTTACACCGTTACAGACAACCCACCAACATCCACTGGAACATCTTCTCGAAATCAAAACAATTTTTTTTTCAACCTTAACCGTAATCCTAATATCATCAATATCAAATGTATTAATCATTTCATGTTTATTCAATCTATCTACCTATCTAGTTTAAGTACCCATACCTTAATATCAATTCATATATGGACGTCTTTAAACAGAAAGGAACCAAGCGCCAACCGTACAGTTTTGAGAAAATGAGGGTTACACTCTTTTGTGAGTCTAAAATTCCTGAATTATGTGAAGTCTTTGGATATTGTTTATATTGAAAGATTTATATTTTCTTTAATTAAAATCAACAGTTGTCATGGCAATGGAGGTGTTTTTTTTATAGTTATTAAGAAAAATGGTGTTTGGTTCCTTTGTGTTTAGAAGAGCTGTTGAATTGTCAATTTTTGTTAAAGGAACTAAGTTATATTATCTGTTAGTTTTATAGCTTTTTGCTATAAAAATGCCACCCTTTATAGTAAGACTAAGTCAAAATAGAGTAAGGATTGAATAAATTAAAGAGGTAACTGTGTTAACATACAAAACTTAGATATTTTTGTATAGTGTAACAAACATATTATGGTACCCACTGTGTTGGTCAATATCACATGTTAAAATACAATTTGAAAGGGGCTAAGCATCATTAAACTCAATATCAAAATCCAAATCTTCATTAAACCCTTCTATATCATCAATTACACTGGGATCCTCAAAAAAGTTTCTGTAGAACGGTTTTGCATACGGTTTTGGTATTAAACTAAGCATAGACTTCAAGTCCTTCATCTTGGGCTTAGAAATTCCTTTGCCATTTGGCCATCGAGGATTCAAGTCATAAGAAAACATAGCTCCAGAAGAACAAGGTCTGCCTCTAGAGGCTTTCTTAAAAATGTTAATCTCTTGCCATGTATGATGTTTCCACTTAGCCAATGAGTTTTTTTCTCATTGGCTAACTCTACCATGGCTTTTGGTTCCTTTCTGTTTATTACAGCATACTGGATACAGCAATTAACTTTTTTTGTTTGTTATTTTTTACTGCTTAAATGACAACAGATATTTTCTGTTTTTTTATATATTAATAGTATGAATGAGCTACAATTGTTTCGCCTTGCGGCATCATCGGGCAACTGGTGCCTGATGATGCCGCAAGGCGAAACAATTGTAGCTCATTCATACTATTAAAATATTTGAAACTTTAAGCTTTTGCTTTATTTATCCTTGAAGTCAATACTTTTTATGATTACCAAACTCACCCAATTACTTCTATATAATACGAAATAAATATTGTATTACAGTTCTACAAACCTGTATCATCTTCGTATGTAGGCCTTGCCCCATTTCAGTTCCACCATGACTTAAAAGTACATATCCATCAGAGTAAACTAAAATCAAAGCACCAGTCTGGTTTAGGAACCTGGTCTCAAAAGCTATTCCAAACATTGTAGGTACCATTGATATTCCTCGTTTGCGCCATCGGTTTTCTCTGAAAATTTTAAATTAATAAATGCAGTGATAATAATAACATGCCATGGATTAAGTTAAGTGTTTTTTAGAAACACATACTACAAGCTGGATTTTTTGCAACAAATGTGTTATAGCTCTCAGAAAAATAATCCATTCACAGCTCGAAAATAAAAGTATGCATAACAAATTTAAAACTGTTACAAATTTTTTTAGATTTATGGAATAACTTGTTAGGATCACATTATATGGAAAAATGTTTCATGACAAAGTTGTTGGTGGAAATTTTCCTAAAAAACTCCAACCTTGTGAAATCAACATTTAAAATTAATTATTGATTTGCCAATGAAATAAAAACAATCTAAAAAAAGGAGTAGAAGTAAACAATCAGATTCTTGCTCCCTCTCAATGAGACATGTATTTCTGATATCAATGAATATCCATATAATTTATCAGCCCTACAAGTTTTAAAATAACTAATTAATTGAAACATTAGTGTAAAAAAAATTTATATTAATAATATTTTGTTTAAATATGAAGTCTAAAATTCTGTGCCAATTTTTTTCTGATTTTGTAAAGATTAAAGTAATGTAGAATAAGACAAACACATCATCAGCAGCATTGTAATTTCAGAGATTATTGTTTGGAAGCCGTCATTAGCTTTTGTTATGTCGCCTCTTTAATTAATAATGACCTGCATAAATTAATGGGTGTACGATGAAGAATATCAAACAGAAACAGAACATATTTTGCCTTGCTCAAAATAATACAAAATTCGGTGTACAACTAAGTTTTAAAATTTACAAAACCTTTACTAAAGCATTTGTGGGAGTGAAACCTGGATCTTTAGTAAAATGAGAATAAATCTATTTGATAGATTTTAGGGAAGAATACTGAAGAGGATTGTATGGCCAATACGTGAGAATAGAACATTGTCGAAGAAAGAATAGAGAATTGTATACGGACTATGAAGATCTAAGTTTTGTCTCGTTCATCAAGATACAATTGCTAAAAATATTTGGACGTGTTTTGTAAATTAATGATGGTAGAACAGCCGAAAAGTTGTACCAGGCAAAAAGAGACCTGGAGGAAGATCTAGGTGACGATGGTGACATTTGACAGCTAAAGCTGAGTGTCAACAAAATAATGGACCATGATAAATGGGCTGCGATGGTGGAACAGGGCAAGGGGAGCAACATGCACCTGTTTAACAGTGGAGAAGAAAAAGAAGGTGATCCTTATTACCAAAAACAAAATTAAGAATAATAATTTTTAATTACAAGGATCGTATTTTAAGTAAGATTCATTTGTGCACTGTGACAGCACCACAGGCTTCTTTACGTGATAAAATGTTCACCCTGTATATTTTATTGTATCACTTTGAAACCACATTGAGGTATTTGTTGTAAACAATATTATACAATGAACTTAACACTAACTTGTTAAACTTTGTAACTTCCTCGCAACGCTGGTGATAGTCAGAATTATTCACACACTCTTGCCAACATCGCCTCAATGTGCAATACTCCAGCTGTTGATTATAGTGCGTTTTGTCACCCTCACTGAATAAGTTATTCCATTGTATCTGAAAACAAAACTCAATCAATACCTTGGTTTCGTAACCAGGGATGTCTTTCCTTATAGGTGGATTAGGGCTATGTTTTGAAAGACAGCAAGTTCTTTTTTTTTTAATATAAGCAAAATATTAAGAAATGTTTGTTTTAATTAATATTTATTTAAAACACATATTTATCTAGTTATAGTAATAAATATAAAACCTAAAAAATATTAATAGCATGAGCATTAAAGTATTAAAGCCTTTATTTTACAATTTATTTTTTAACTCAATCTGAATGCAATGTACGAGTGCTGGATGTTACTGTGAATGATTTTAAGATGTACTACTTCTGCAAAGCAAGGCTGACTCACTCTTTCTCCGCTGCACCTCTGTCCACCTCATCTCACACCCCTTTTTCAGTCAGTGTATGTCAAGTTTTCAAAACAAACTTGCATTTTTTTTAGTAAGGTGATTGTACATGACCGCATGAAACTTGTTGGTTTTTTTTTGTACGTTATCCGTCATAACTGTAAAGCCCTTCCTTTCATTGTACGTCTGTATAAACATAATGTTATTATTACTTGATAATTGAGAATTTTTGATACAATTATCCAGATATAAATATTTATTTAATAATATGTAAACAAGGAGTACGTCATGAAATATTTTGTAATTATTTATTTTTAACCACAATTTTCTATATCAGTAGTTTACGATATTAGTAGAATACAAGAAGGGTAGGCTTAGAGTAAGTCTACAACAGTGTGGCAAAATAATTTCTTCCTAGACCGGCAAAAGTCTAAATTAACATTACGACCAAAGATGAAGTCTAAATTAATCTTTGGTTGTAACGTTAATTTAGCTCAACTGTTACATTACAAAAATAATAACTAACCTCAAATAAATCTTTCTTCAGATAAGAAGCAACATGACGCATCATTGTCTCGGCTACCAACATGGCTTGAGGTGCTCCAAACCCTCTGAATGCAGTGTTGGATGGGAGATTAGTTTTACAAATATAACCGTTGATGTTCAGATTGGGAATGTTGTAAGCGTTCATCACATGTAACACAGCTCGGTTCATTACCTAAACATAAAATATTAAATAAGTCTTTAAT
Organism: Aphrophora alni; assembly: GCA_963513935.1. Lineage (NCBI taxonomy): Eukaryota > Metazoa > Arthropoda > Insecta > Hemiptera > Aphrophoridae > Aphrophora > Aphrophora alni. Next base: position 46,392,495 of record OY740778.1, on the reverse strand, counting down.
ATTTTTGTGGCAATTATATGACACCTAAGCAACAATTTTATTAAAAATAAACAACAACTGATATATACATACAGATTAACACCAGACAAGTGAATATCTCAAAAATGTCAAACTTGGGAGAAAAATATTTTTGAAAAAATTTATTTGTTATCAAGGGGGAAATAAAATGACATTGTTTTAAACACTACAGGTTATAAATATACAGAATGAATGAGAAGTCATTCATGGCCTCCTTTAGATGGTATTTAATTCAAGAAAGTAACATCATGTTCTTCCAGCAGAAAAGAACATCACCATAATCTATTTTCATCATCTAAAAAAAAATCATAACAATGGATTGGATGACCAACCATCCAATCCATCCTTTTAAATGACCAACAAATCTTACATCTATAGATTTTTCGGGCGGACTCACTTAAAATCTTGTCAACCAGATGTACTAAGAATCTAAAGAAAGAATCATAGTGGAATGCAATAAAATTGCAAAAGAAACGCTCCAATGTGTTCATAAATTATTCAGCTGTGGAAATAAAATGTCGTACAAGTTGAAAGAGAATATTTCAAACATAGCATATAATTAATATTTAGGTATAATAATATATGGAATGTAAAAATCTACTTACTTTTAAATACTATTTGATGTATTTGTTTACTATATTTATATGGTACATTTTTTGGTTTTATTCATTTCACACTCCTAGTTATAAGGTTTACCATAATATTGTAAGAGCTTAATTTTTCTTTAGGAATTCACTAAAAAGACAATACTTTATTCAAGTAAAATTAATAAGAACTATTAGAGTTAATTTTGAGAAATTTCTTCTTTTTTATTTACGTTTATATGTAATAGATAAAAACACAGTTTTAAATAACTAATTGGTAATAAATAACTGCTTCCATCATCTCGTGACTCGCTAGTGTAATGAATACACTACTGTGGTTTTAAATCCATTTTGGTATACATCTTCAAGCAACGATTACTAGGAGAATACTCACATGAGATCATCAGAAAAATGTTAAATTTCAATAAATAGACAAAAACACAAACACCATAAGCTCAAAATTTTGAATATCGGTTCATCAGGCCTGACATGGTATCTTATATTAATAGTACTGGACTGATATTGAATTATTATTTCTCCTTCGCTTACGTCAATGATGAATCCTGGAATTTACTCCAATCACACTCTTGCATAGTTGTGTCAAACAACATTTTATCGTTTAACACATTTTGTAGGTCCAACTTTATAAATTTACAACTTTATACAGGTCCAACTTTATACATATACCATTTTATAAATTTCAAATTCCTCTATCAACTATTCTGAAATGGTCTTAATAATTTCACGTTGGTATGAAAGTTCATGTAGGTGTATTCACAATTAATCAAATAGGCAGTAAATTGGACTTCTTCAGTATGTGTTTACTGAATCTCTTCTTAAATGAACTATGTAATGCGAGCATTTAGAATACACATTTCACATCAACTTATAAACTCCTACATTTGTACTCATAATTCTCTTCATCTTGCTATTTGGTTTCAACACAATTTGTTATGTGCCCTAAATGAGGATCATGTATTCATTACTCTCATGAACTACAAGGTGATTAAAACAGATAGAGCTTGTGCGTTTCTTCATGAAGCCTGAGGTTGGTTGGAGAAAGTTGTTTATAACCGGTTATTCATGGGTGGGGGTAAATTAACGTCAGTCTGCACTATCACCACGTCCGAGTATCATCTCGTTTCTAAAAACATTATGCTTGCTCGTTTAGTGAATTTGTTGCAAAATATTGTAGTTTACAATATTTTTTTTTTAGTATACAGTTTGGGATTATGAAAGCAGGTGTTAAATACAATTTAATCATGTTTATCTATTGTAAAAAAAAATAAATAAATAAATAAATAAATCTAGGTTTTCAAGTTATTTTAAACGCTTTTACGTTTTAATAGCTAATATAGTATTTGATATTAAGAGCCAATAGTAATGAAGTAGTTGTGCTTGTCTGTGCCCACGAAAAATCGTTGGCTCATTAGAGAGTAATTTTTAGAGTTTTAAAAATACTCTATATTTTAATATAGAGATGCTATCAGCCGTTTATAAACATATCATATTTCACTTAACAAAGTAAAAAGTTAAATATTTATTGAAAATATTCATTTCTGTTATGGAACCCTTTATTAACCTACATTAATATGATTGTACAACTCGAGAGAACAAATACCGATTAATGTCTTTAGTCAGACTGGTAGCTGAATGGGACGGCAACTTCCCCTCCCGCGCTCAGCTCCCCACTTGCCACTACAGCCCCTTACACCCAGGCTTCACGAAGAAACGCACGACCTCTATGTATTATGATTATTAATTGAACAGTGATCTATGGGCTTCAATTATGACATTGTTTAACTCAGTGATCCAAAATGGATACAATGAATATGTTTTAGACACAAAATTAAACACTCATGTTTTCCAACAGCTCAATAGTTATTTAACAAGTACAGCTAATACTAACAGGTCCAGAAAGGTCAAGCGATATTCCAGCATTATTGTAAAGTGTAAAATCACATGCTGTCAATGTTCCATCATCGTTAAACCCAACAGTGTATTTGGCATGGAAAGGATGTCGTTGTCCCGTACTTAACATGTCTTCATCACGATCCAACATGCAACGGACTGGTTTCTGCAATCTAAAACATCAACAATAACATAAAGTCAGTAAGAAATTTTGAGGAAGAAATGAATGATTACCTTCTTACATACATGTAATATTGAGAAAGTTGGAATGGGTTAAAAAATTGATGGGCGAATATATCCATTTTGTGGTACCCTCAGTAAAAAAAAAAAAAAAAAAAAAACCTTTTTGGTCCATTGGGCATATAACTGTGATAATGTTGCCAAGTCCAGTATTGTTTCCCTTTGCGTCGGTGGGTTTATACATAATGAGTACAAAAAAATAAAAAGACGCATTTGATTTTGATAAATTAATATAACAGCACTATGAAATTTTTGATTTTTTTTTTACAGATAACTCATAAACCTGTATTTTTGAAGAGATTGACCAATGTATTTTTTATATATATTTTTTATTTAGTCTTTAGGGGCTAAACTAAAGCAGAATTTTACTAAATCTAACCTAGCATTTTTTTTTCCTTATGGCAGTTACTCTCAAAGTTTAGTTATTGAAAAAATGAAAAAGAAAAAATCCAGAAATATGATTAAAATATGCCTACATAACAAACCTGAGTTAAAAATCAGTTGAGGTATTTAAGCAATAGAGAGACATATGACAGATGCTAGACAGACAGACAGACATTTCAAAAACCACTGTGTTCATTTAAGTTATACGGGAGGAAGTACAAATTGATAAATAAATAGATGTATATTAACATTTTAATAGTAAATTAATACAAATAAATTGTTTTCAAACCAGCATAACTTGTATAAATTGTATATATGTTCCAGCATAACTCTAGAACGCTTGAAGCAATTTCAACCAAACTTGGTACACATATGATTTACAGTCTGGAAATAAATACCTAGGAGTAAGACATCTATAGCACTCCTGGGGTTGGTTGTGAAGGAGTGATATGTTGAAATAATCTAAATATACCAATATTAGTGTCGAATTAATAGTTTTCAAGATACTTTCAAAAGACGTTTAAGTGCAAGTTCAGCCTTTACTGTCATTGGGAGTGGGAAGGGGTGAAAAATAAAATAATCGAGATTAGTGTTGAATCCATAGTTTTCAGCGTCACTATAGGTAACTTACAATCTGGAAAAAATACTGTGTGTTTAAGACTATAGTTAAGACTAGCACCTCTAACAATGTATGTGAATGAGTTACAAAAACTTTCAGATAAGCAAGGTTTACAATATTTACTTGTGAGCTGCAAAAGCGACAGGTATTCCATAGTTACAAGGTCGAGACTCTTTCCCTCCGAAGCCTCCACCCATTCGTTTCACTTTAACCACAACTCTGTTACTGGGCACTCCTAGTACGTGTGAAACATGCATCTGTAACAATAACATACCAGGCATAATTTAACTTACTGATTAAGATTTTTTTTATAAAAAGCAAGTTGATAGGTGTCATTACGATAATTACCCACGCAAGCCGATCTTCTAAATGTAATTCCCAAAAGCTAGTCTCTTGTACATTGTTGTAGGAAATATTAAATTATATTAGTAGATCAAAGGATCTTGACCAGTATCTATAGTATAGGGGAAGTTTGTTTAAAACAGTTAGTTATTACACAGGTTTTCTTAAACTTGTAATTGCATATATTACAACTTTGAAGTCAACTAGGGTCTAACAATCACAAGAATGAACTCAACGTATGAGATGTGGAGAGAGAACTACGCATGCGCTGATCGCATTTAGACTACTAGACTAGTAAAGTCATTTAAACTACTACCGTACTAATCGATTATAAAATATCAGGTTGGAATTTTCCACAGCTGTGGATATTTTGCCTTTGGAGAAGTTTTTTAGGCATGCCTTGTGACTAAAATTACAAGAGTGGGTGTAGGTGGCTATTCGGAAAATTGTGCTAATTCCGGTGACATCTGATAGGAAAGAGCTGCAACAATATCTACGAATAAGGATGGGTCACTCCAGGCCCTTAGAGTCATTCAGTGTGCTTGTATAAACAAATACTAGGAAAGCTACGAAACCATCCAGGAATAGTAATTGAAATATAGTTATTGGGAGGGGGGGAATAACTGTGTTGTAAGAGAGTTATATGTGATTTAAAAGATGCCTTGATTGTGTTAGGTGGTTGAATTTATCCAAGTTTTGAAATATTAAAGTTGGAAAAAATAAGATAAATGAAATTAATAGTCGTATGTTCAACTTTGAAAATGGGTTAGGGAAATTCTTAAAGTGGGGAGTGTATAAAAAGAGAATAAAAAAAAGGAGGGTTGGGGGCAGGAAATTTGAAAATTAAATTAGAACTGAATGGGGGGTTATAACTTTAGTTTATATTAGAATAAGAAGTTTAATTTTATATTGGAGTATCGGAAAAAAATTTATAATGGAAATAATGAGATGATTATTTAATTCCACAAAACAGCTTTAATTGTGACATATGTTTCGCGGTTAGGCATTTTCAAGTAACTAAATTGAAAACAAAACAAGTCTAAACTAAAAATGTGAGACAGAAGGAAAGGTTAGAGTAAAGGGGATGAGAAATGACAAAAGAAAGGTCAACGATCTAACCTGTGGGATGGGAGTGGGGATGTTTTAGAAAACAAAGGTTACATAATAGGTCTCAATAGTGGTGATGAGTTAAGATATATTTGTTCATTTAAGTTGGAAGTATGGTTTTTTTAAATTGATCTATTGATTTCTAAACATTCCAGGTTATTGAGTTTCCTACTTGTTTTGTTTTCAATTTAGTTGCTTGAAAATGCCTAACGGCGAAACATATGTCGCAATTAAAGCTGTTTTGTGGAATTGAGTAATCGTTTCATTATTTCCATTAGAATAGGAAGTTTAATTTTATATTGGAGTATCGGAAAAAAAATTGTTTTACAAATTATAGTTATTTAAATGGAGGGGTAAAAATAAAAGGGGGTTAATATGGAAAAAAATAAAAGAGGAAAGTAGTTATAAATTGAGGCATTGTAGTTCATTAGTAAACGTTTCTTTAAAAATAAACCTGAAAAAAATATTTGGTTAAGCTCAAAAATAAAAATAATCAAATAATGTTTTAGTTGTAAAGGGACAGAGATATAAAAGTTAAATTGTAATAGTTTCCACTGTATTAGAGTAGAAACTAAAGGTAGTAAACAAAGTTAAGATAGTTACGGCTCAAGTTCAAGATTAATTCTATCTTCATAATAAACAGCTGTATAGCGAGCTTGATAAACTTGTTTTAAAATGGTCGACTTTTATATCGGCTATACATAATAAGTAAATACATTTTTTTATTAATTAGGAAACATAGTAGGCGATGATTGACATTATTAAAACCTGAAAAGAGTTTGAATAATGCAAAATTATCCTTATTTTAGATGAAAATAATAATAAATTAGGCTAATCATAAAGAGAAAGAAAAAAATTTGAAATTATTAAATTAAGTTTTTATCGTTTTAAGCCCTATTTATGATGTGCACACAAAAATGTTGTAAAATTTTACAAGGCAAGAGTTGCGGACTATCGACCTTCTGAAACCCGAGATTAAGAGTAGGCTATTAATTTTGTATCTTTTGTAATTAATTAATTCTAAAATAATAATTTTAAATAAATAAACTTGTTAAAACACTTACATGTTTTATTATATATAATTTTATATTATTAAATTCCTATTAAAAAATAGAAGAAAACAAATAAAACATGGCAAAATAAAAACCCAACAAAAAATCCTAAGCAAAAGTGAACAACCATTATCAATCAAAAGTGAAACAATTAATATACATTGTACTCTTATTCGGGAGAAAGTATGCATGTTGTAACATTTCCTAAGATATAATTTAATGTGACAACAGTTACTGCTTGATGAAATTCCATAATAATGGAAATAAATGTAATAATTATTTAATTCCACAAAAGAACTTCAATATGTTTTGCCTTTAGGCATTTTCAAGCTATTCAATTGAAAACAATACAACAAATTTAAGTAAAAAAAACTATAAGACAAAGGAAAAAGTAGAGTAGGAGAGGTAAAGAAATGACAAAGGCAAGTATTTGGGACAGAAAAGACAAAGATAAGTCCTACGGAATGGAGGGGTTTTTAGAAAGCAAAGTTTAGACAATAGGCTTCAATATAGGTGATGAGTTAAGATATATTTTGCTCATTTCAGTTGGAAATATGGTTTTTTTTTTTTTTTTTAATTGATCTATTGACTTCCAAACGCTGGATATTGAATTTCCTACTTTCTTATTCTGTGTGCAGAAGTTTAACAAGCACTTACCCTGCCCATAAATTTGTTCCAAACAGTTATTACAAAGGTTTTCTAAGCCTCTTTAAATAACCGCTAAAAAATCTTTAAATGACCGTTATTTTTGGCATTTTCAATTAGATTTTTCTGCATTCTAACACATGCATTCTGTGATAAGGGTTCACATGAGCACATTAAAGTCATGTATACCAAATTTCATGTTCCTCTTTTTTTTTTTGGCTTCTATCAACGATAATGGATGGACGGATGATCGGACAGCATGTCGAATATCACTTTTTTGATTTCATAACAATAAAGGGAAAAAATATAAATATTTTGCAATTACCAAACTTACCCTATTTTTGTATTGGGTAAGTAAAATGTTTTGGATATCATCATTTATCAATTTAATGAAAGAGGTCCCTACCCATTTCATAAAAACTCCTTTCATTAGATTATTCGAGGGCTTTTATAAAAACTCCTTGCCCTCGAATAATCAAATAGCATCAGGGTTTGAAAAGAACAGGAGTTGGTCAAACAAGACCTAATATGAAAGATGAAAGAGAGATCAATGTGGACCATCCCCAACTTTTTTTGGTCAGCCGGGAACCCCTGGTAAAAATCCAGAAGCTCTCAGCTGGCTGGAGACTGCATCCACGTGGGCCGAAATTAGTCAGGATGGCGCCAAGGACGCGGTCTCGGGCGATAATTAAACAACACGCAATTCAGTGTTTAAAATGACTTTGAGTTTTACTTCAGAATGATTATAGCATTACAATGTTTCAAAAATTGGAAAAGACATGACGATTACAGCGGCCGCGCGTTGCCTAAAATGGCCCGACTCTGCTCTCTCGCGGAGCGAGCTGTATCTTGGGGTATCTCGAGCCGGACTGCCTACCCAAGCCGCACAGCTTCGGACTGTGTCCCCCCCCTTATTAAGTGATTACGCTAACTCAACAGAATTGGTCTACCTCTTCTTGTCTATTCATTTGGCAATTATTATTATTAATTATTTATTATTTTTTATGGTGTGCCCCTTGGCTGGGCCACATCAAAACCTTTATGAAAAAAGGTATAGAACCAGGTAATATCACTCAGGATTGCAATGACCGTAGTCATTATAGTAATCTCCTAAGGGTGCTGTTACAGACACATGAACAGACAAAACAACCATTCTCTTCAGATGCTACAATTAGCCTACAAAATTATTGAGAAATTTTGTTCAAAAATTGTTTACATTTACACAGGAATAAAAAATTTGAAATGACCCACCTTATCTCTTGCAAATACTGCCTCGCCATACACTATTGCACCAAATTTATTATTATCCTCTGGTAGATCTTGGGCAGAGAAGAATGCTTCAACACCAGTGAGACCCAAAGCAGCTGATGGGTCAATACTAACAATACGAGCATGTGCTCGAGTACTGAACACAAATGCGAGGTAAAGCTCACCATTTACATGTGGTACATCATCACAATAGAGTATAAGGAAGGTGGTAAGGTTTCTTACAGGGCACACCAAGATAAATTATCTATTTAGGAATGAATAAGCACAAATGGTTGATGTAGAAAAGCGATATATTGCCCAACTGAAGAAGAAGAACTATAAAATATAGTTAAATTAAAATACCTGTAACTCCGTAGGATGCTGAGTAGAACAGATGAGCTCTATCTCATCGTCTTCATATTTAGGCCGAGCAATGGTAGCTTGAGTTTCCAAATAAAAATGCTCCTGACCTCCCACGTGGATCTCACCGCTCACGACATGTTTGGATTTTGAAAGTGCTGTTTTTGTGTTGTCATTTTTCAAATTTTTCGTAGCCAGGTATGATTCCTCTTTAATAGCATCCTATAATAACATTAAGCCAAATGGTGAAAAACAAACTTTTTAAAATGTCCATTAATCTGATACTATTAAATGAGTAATTCTTGTGTTTGTAATTGGAACTTGATTCAACTTATGGAAAACTCATTTAGGGTGTTTAATATACATACCTAATTTTTTTTTTTTTTTTTTTTTTTTTTTTTTTTTTTTTTTTAAATCGACCTATTTAAGGACCAACAAAAATAATTTAAGTTAAATTATTTTTACCAATTTTGTATACAAATCTCCATTAAAGCTATATCACGTAAATCTATTTTATACATTTTTTACAAACTTTTTTATATGGAAAAATGAAATAAAAACTCACTTTTGCAACACTCCCTTGTCCCTAAATAAAGTCCCTAAATCGTCTCTACTCAATGAAATGTATGACTTTTCTGACCATCAAAATTCTCTCAATTTTCTCTTTCACTGTTCAACTAAATTACACAGACATTTTTCGCAAAATATCCCTTATATTTCCCTGTGTGACCTACATTATTCATCTACCTTACTTACATCTATTGTGATAATAACAGGTGATAAATTTTCATATTCCACATTAACCAACTTGGATGCTCTCTGTGCCAATGCCTGGTCCACTGCTACCACTACACCAATAATTTGGCCTTGACATGTCACCTGTACAAATAAACAATGTACTAATTTACATATAAATATGTGCAGAAATTTTTAAAAAAATATTAGTAGTTATAGTAATATAAATTAAATAGCCATTACTATAAAGAAAAGATATGTAATTCAAAAAATGCTGTTGTCGACATTTCAAAATTTTAATTTTGGATTAGGTTATATTCCAAAAAACAAGGAAAAACTTTACATTAGTTTGATTTTTCAATGCAGAAACATTAAAAAAATTTTACTACATAAATTTTAGTGATGGTGGATTATGAACGACTTGTTCATAATGAACAGGTCGCAAAGGTTATCAGTAAGAACCAGATCTTATATTTTTTATTATCTGAGAGAACCAAATAAATGTACTGGCCTTAAATGTTACATTGGATTATTTGGCTCTCCGATCACTAGTCAATCAAAGAACAAATGAATGAAGTAACTTTGGGCCAGTCTTCATTAAGTTTTGTTACCTACTCTGAATGTTACATTTATGTTATAACAGGCAGGAAATACAATTATCCAAATAAACGTGTTACTTTGATGATCAAACTAAATGATCCAGATCGTTAAAATAACCTGTTTTGCCCATCTATAACATCTTATGTTCATCTTTTTATTTGAAGTAACTAAAAGGAAAGTATCAGTTTTGTCATATTAAATTAAACAGATATTTATTTAAAAAAGTTGTACTTATGGTTGTCATCTTAAATTTGTAGAGATACAAATTGAAATTGTATAATGTAGATTTCTTATTTTAAACACAATACTGAAATTGCAAAGTTCTTACATTTAAATATATTGAACAATGAAAATCCCATGAATATCTCTAGGCTTTAGAGACAATCTCACGTTGTGGCAAATAAAAACGATACTTACGTATTAACGCCACCGCAGCAACTTTGCGCATATATATATATATATATATATATATATATATATATATAGCTACTGTCCAAACCTGTCATGATATATAATTATATCGTAAAGTAAGCAAATATTGGTGCATATATATATGCGCAAAGTTGCTGCGGTGGCGTTAATACGTAAGTACCATAAAAACATATTTAAAATACAAAATCTTTAGATTAAAATTTTTAAATTGGGTTTCCTAGTGCATAATTTTAAGCCTACAACAAGTAAAATAACAGTATAGGCAATTACGAGTTAAGAGGTTTCTGCATCATACTTCACAAGTAAGGCTGTATAAAACAACTTGAGGAAGTCTGGCAGAGTTTGAAACTAAAAAGCACAAAATTTTGTAAATACATACAAAAAACAAATGGACTTTTATGGTCCATTGACTCGAGGTGACTCATGTGTACTAATGCTTTATATATCATCTTACAAAAATAAACCACAAACATATATATATATATATATATATATATATATATATGCATTTTTCTTGTTGTTTAAAGGCAAATAACGTTATGGTTATCACCATCTTATAAAAACTCCTTGCCCTCGAATAATCAAATATCATCAGGGTCTAAAAAGAACAAGAGTTGGTCAAAAGAGACCTAATATGAAAGATGAAAGAGAGATCAAAACATATATGATAAAAGGTATAGAACCAGGTAATATCACTCAGGATTGCAATGATCGTAGTCGTTATAGTAATCTCCTAAGGGTGCGGTTACAGACATATGAACAGACAAAACAACCATTTTCTTCAGATGCTACATTTAGCCTACAAAATTATTGAGAAATTTTGTTCAAAAATTGTTTACATTTACACAGGATTAAAAAATTTGAAATTACCCACCTTATCTCTTGCAAATACTTCCTCGTCATATACTATAGCACCAAATTTATTATTATCCTCTGGTAGATCTTGGGCAGAGAAGAATGCTTCAACACCAGTGAGTCCCAAAGCACCTGATGGGTCAATACTAACAATACGAGCATGTGCTCGAGTACTGAACACAAATGCGAGGTATAGCTCGCCATTTACATGTGGTACATCATCACAATAGATCGCCTCACCTGTGAATATGTAAAGAAACTAAATACAATGTAAGACCATATACATCAATTTATGTTACCCATTTTCAGTCACTCAGTGCAGCAGTCTATTTTTAGTTTGACATTTTTATTCAATTCTCTAATTATTGGTAAATTCTATTAGTATTTTTTAATTTACTGTGTTATTGTTTTATGTTCTGTTTATTTGTAATTCCAAATTTATTGTACACTTTTAGTATTGAATTTTTAATTTATATAATTTTATTGTTGAAAGTGGTTATGGTCATAGGTCTACAAATATAGTTTTGTTCTAGGCTGTAATAAAATAAATAATTAAGCAAACTGTTGCGTAAATACAATTAACGTGATACAAATAATCTTGTATTAACACTAAAGATCACAAAATGGTTCACAAACATTCTGTGACATATATAAATAAGTTCTGACACCAAATATAAGGATGGGGTTAGGTAATAAATTTATACTGGATTGTTTGAAAAGGAAATACAGAAGGCTAGGACATACAATTATAAAGGAAAAACAACATCAGAAGATATTTCAGAATGGAATCCTCCAGGAAAATGTTGCCGAGGAAAGTTGAAGTCCATTTGGAGAAGGCCAATAGAGATAGAATTATCAGAAGAGGTAAAGATTGGGGTCAAAGAATCATGTCAAATGATGTAAGTTAAAAAAAACAGAGTAAAAATCTATTCATGATCACTATTATTTTCTTATTACGAATTTTAACTCACCCGTCGCTTGTTTGAAAGCGGACATGTGAACAATTGGACGACCAACTAAATCACTCTTTTCTTGAGTTGATGGAACCTGAAATTTTAAATCATTGTAAACAAACAAGAAATTAACAGTACAAACATTTCCTTATATATAAATATCCATCAAATCAAACATAAACATAATAATCATTACATTACTAGTTTTTTTTTATTGATGTTTTTAATGGTTCAATCTTGGCTTACGCCATTCTTGATTGAGCTTTCCAATAAAGACCAAGCAGGTATTTTTTATTCTGTTTCCCTGCAACTAGTTTTTTACTGACTAGAAAATGGCCCTATTTTATCTTGCTGCTAGGGTATTTGCACAACTCAGAAGAGAGATTTCAATCCTGGTAAGGTGCCGCACCAAACAATTGTCTCCAGAGACCGAGTAAAATTGGCAACCGATGATCTAACTTAAAAAGATAAATTTTTATTCTTGTTCTTGTTTTTTGTAATCGAACTTTATAGTATGTTGTAGAGGAGATTTCATTCTACAAGTTGGTAGCACTTGATATAGGCAAAAGATACTTTCATGTTATTGTTTTTAGCTTGGAATGAAGCCTAAGTTTGTGAACAAAATGACGTGTGAAAGCCGTCTAGCGGTTATTGATTTGGGATTATATTTCTCTCATTCTGAAGGTTTGTTTTATTTATTTATTATAAATTGTGTATACAAATTACAATATCAGTATTATTGTTTGTAGAATTTATTGTTCTGAGTGAATGTTATTGTCAGACATCAAATATTGAGGCTATCTTGAGATAGAGGTTATGTAGATAGAGGTCTTCCTTCATAGCAAATTTGTAGAAAAACATATTGTGTTTACCAATACAAATAATTTTGTCTAATAAACGTTTTATAAATTGATTATGTTTTTACCAAAATATATGCAAAATGTCTATAAATTTATATATGCCTATCTATAAAATAGAGAAAGGTTTTTCTGAAAAATGATAACTTCATTTTTTGACATCTAACATACTTAATCCAAAACCGTTTCAAAAAAAAAAATTTATTACATAGATGAATTCTATGCATCTTTCTGAGAAAAATGATGTCTTATAAGTTAGGTTTTGTATAAAAATAATATTTTTTTATTAATTTTTGATCAAACAAAGTGAATTTAGTGTGCCTGTTCTAGGGAAGGGGAGTCATTTAAGCTAATTTTTGTTTTTAGCTTGGAATGATGGACTGATATCTCCTCTTTAAGAGTATGAGACAATAACTGTTTTGTTTATATTATCACACCAATATTTTCAATATAATTAAAAAATTTGTTATAATATATACATAAAATACAATTGGATTTTAGTATTTTTGAAAGCCTTCTACAGATAATGCCCAAGTTTCATGTGAAAAATCTATACACAACATATAGTATAAATCCTCCCCCCCCCCCCTATTTTGCTCAATAATAACAAAATTACTAAGAAGAAGAAAATGCTGAAAACCCATCATACTTTTCAGGACACTACTAATGTATGTTCTAAAATTTGTTTAAATTATTTTACTTTCCAATTACACTTTTCTGAGAATCTAAAAATGAAAAGAACTTTGATTTTTTTATTTATTTTTTTTTACCTGAGAGATGGATGTTTTATAGATATTGTAACACAGGGAAAATCAATAGTTTTATAAACAATATCATTCAAAGTAATTTCAAAAAAACATCAAAAGGTATTGAAAAAAATACAATATTAAAAATAGATCAAATCAAAAACTTGTATTAAAGTAGGAAGAAAGAAACATTCTTTGAAAAAACAAACAAACAAAATACAGCAAGGAAAGTGCATTTTAGTTATCATTGTAATAGATAGTGATACATAATACACTTAAAATAACTTACAACTTGAAAGTACTGTGAACTTTTAGGCGTGAGAGTCTTGAAGCACTCTGGACCACTTTTGTAAGTGTCGGGTAGTTTCTCACTTGTCTGATTGGCTGCTTCCAACTTTTGATTCACTGCCAAGAAGAATTTGAAGAGCAAGCTGTAACCCAATTTAAGTAATACAACTGATACAAACATTATATGGTGCTAGTTTCTTTTAATATCTGTGGATTATTGATGAATTTGAAATTAATTTGTAGGCCCCTACAGACTGTCAATCTGCAAAATGTAAAGTATGAGAGCTGATAAGAAAGTAAGTTTTGATTCCTTTCGACACACTGAGGAGTGAGGTTAGTGTTGTGATCTTTGCATAGCTGTGTAGCCCGGCTCAGTAGAAGTCAGTCAAAACAAGTGGGTAGGTTGTTTAACCTGCTCTCATACCAATACTGTTGTTCAAAATGGCCACTAACTCACAGTTTGTGAAGTGTGTTCTGTTATTTACTTTCTTTGGGAAAATAACTGTACAATAGACATTCATTGTAAACTTTGTGCAGTGTATATGGAAACAACATTATCGAGACAGTACTATTAAGAAATGGTCAGGGATGAACGGACTAATCTCCATGATGAAGAAAAAAGTGGATGACCATCTTTTGTGACAGATGAATCAAATAGAGACATTGCATTGTGCTACAGGAATTCATAATCTCAAATGTTTTGAATGAAGAAAGCCTATTTCCAAAATGGTTACATGATGGTTCTGTAATGGCTCCTCCCCATTAGGGTCACAATGTTCGTGAGTAGCTAGATAACACAGTTTCTCAACAATTGGATTGACCTCTGAAGACACCTTAAGGCTATGGTTTATCAGGAAAAGATTAGAGATGTTGCTCAGCTTAGACAACGCATCATTGGAAACAATACGTTGTCTAAGTTGAGCAACATCTCTGATCTTGAGGTAAACGGCCTGAAGTTTTGCACGGTGTTATGTATGAATGGGAATTCAGATTACCTTTTGTGTTTATACCTAGAAGGGAAACATGTTGAACATATTTAGTAATCTGTGCAAAGTAAAAAAAGATTGAACAGTAAAAGTAATAAGCAAAGACCAGAGCACTGTGGTGACAATATATACAGATACACTTTCAAACGTCCCTTACCACACTTGGGAATAAACAAATAACAAAAAACAAAAATTTTTGTCAAAAGTAAAATGTTTATTCCTATTAGACCCTTATAGCTATTACAACAAAAAAGTTGTCAAAGAGTCTTTGTTAAGATTCCCTCTGAAGATGACAACTTTGTTGTTGTAATAGCTATAAGCAGTGGCGGCTTACCCATAAGGACTCTCGGACGCCGCCCCCCCCCCCCCCCCAATGATAATATTATTTTAATAATGTAAATACCTATATGTATTTAATTCTTTGGACATAAATGAATTATGAATTGCCGCTATGGATTTCACCATCATTTGTAGCGGAAGTTTTACAATAAAAAATTTTTGACGAATGTATTCTGGAGTTCGGACGGTGGCCAGAGCGTCCCAGTTTCATTGCATTTAGTCATATGGGGCAAGCAGCAGACAGAGCTGAGGGTGCCGTGACGTCATTTACACAGCATGTAATGGGCTTCTAGGGCAGAGTCCGAAGCTGCGCGCGCAGACATCAGTCAGTGCATAAATTAGATGTTCCGCATTACTAAAAACCTTGTTTTCGATGGGCAAAATAAGTTGGCGCAACTGTTCTAAATAGTGTCTCGCCACTCGCACGAGATGTTTGTTTATGTTTTTAAGTTTAACCCTTTGTGATTGTGAATGTTAAGTGAATGATAACATGTATAAAATAAAACAGAGCCTTACGTATATAAAATAAAACAGAGCCCTCCCATTGCCCTTAACCATCGGCCGCTACTAGCTATAAGGGTCTAATAGGAATAAACATTTTACTTTTGACAAAAATTTTTGTCATTTTGTTTATTCCCAAGTGTGGTAAGGGACGTTTGAAAGTGTATCAGTAAAAGTAATATAAAACAAAAATATTACCTTAATATATCCTTCAATGACTTTATTATCAATTCCTCTTGTTAATTCACACGTTTCGGGATGGCATACCATCATCAGAAATCACAAATATATCTGTCGATACTTCACATTAAAACAACACAAACTACATTATAAATGAATAAATTTAAATTAAAAATGAAAACTGAAGGCCTTAAATAAATGCAGGTTTAAAGATATCATGATATACTAAACATTATGTAGCAGAATTTCTGATATCATATGAACTTTGATCATTTGAGTTGTGCTGATAATTTATTGCTGTTTTATTAAGGTAGTAGGAATAAAATGAAAGCTGTTCATTGAGTACCTTAATTTGAAAGCTTTATAAATCTCATACTCCTCTAAAGCATCCATAATGTGTCTTTTCTTACATATATGTAACGGTGTTAAATTACTATTCAAATTGTTATTAAGAATGCTTGAAGTCCATCAAATGTTCACCATATTTAGATCTTCAATTTATATTTTTATATATTGGTGATGTTTCTTAAATCTACCTTTAAAAGATCTTCCTGTTTGTCCTATATAAAATTTATCACAATCATCACAGTTCAATTTATATATTCCAGTTAGTTGATCTTTAGGGATTTTACCATTTATTATTATTTAATTTTTTTAATTAGTTCTAGGTGTAGTTAATATATTATGCCTAATTTTTTTTTATTATTTAGGTATTTTTGAAGTAAATTAAACAGCAATAAACCTCTTATTCTCTTTCACATTTATAATCCCTAACTTATGTTTAAATTTATGTTTTTTATACTTTTTAACACGTTAGCTGCCGAGGCCTAATATGATACTCTTGCCTGGGAGTGCCACGATTACCAAATTATGTTTCCATTATTATTTTTGCATCTACCTATGTTAAATAATATAAGGCAATAGTATTTACTAATTTTATTTACATTTATGCATATATAGTTTCGAGAACGATTGGACCGAAATGCAATTTTTCGGCTTTAATTTTAATCGTAGTATAACGTTTAGGTCTGATCGGACCGAGGTAATTTTCGTGTAAAAAAAAATCTAAACAGGCTATTTCATTTCTTTGTGTTGGCAACGCTCACTATTTTATTTGTCTAATATTTATTTTATAAATACATATATTCATTTTACAACTGTATTCTTTGTGAATTATTCATTACTAAACCAAAATGTTTTTGTAAAATTTTTAATCGGTCCGATCGTGCCGACAAAAAAATGAAAATATCCACCGATTTTATTATTATATTGAGTAACCATGGTAACGGTTATTAAAACATACAATTTACTACGTCCAACAAACGTCTTTACCCAATCCAGAGAATACCAAAATTGGCCGATAGGTTGCTGCACTATCAAAGTGTGAGCCACAAAACAAAACATTACGTCAGTGACTTTATCGGTCCGATCGTGCCGTAACGCTGCATGTACATTCACCTTAGTGTCGGTCCGCTCGGACCGATATAGCAGCTAACGTGTTAATCAAAGATTCATCGTTGAAGAGTTATAGCTATTTGCTTGAGCAATGTATTTAATAGTGGTTTACTTCATCTAAAAAATCTTAGTTGTTAAGAGAGACATTAAGGATATGATGCACTAAACTGTTGTAGGCAGCCAATTTTTGTGTTATCGGATGGTAAGACTTCTCATCTGTGGTAACATCAGTTGTTGTTGGTTGTTTTCTATAGATATTGTATAATAATTTATTATTGGAAAGATCCTTTTACACAGTTAAATCAAGAAAATTCAGCATATTTTCACATTCAGTTTCAATGGTAAACTGTATTTTGTTATTTTGGCTATTGATATAATTCTTCACATTTAAGGCTTCTCGTAAAATACCATTATAAACTATGAAAGTATCATCAACATATCTGCCATAAAAAACAATCTTATCTATATGTCTATGTTTGTCACTCATGATTAAAAAAAGTATTCTCAAAGTCATTCAAAAACAGTTCAGCCAAAATGCCTGATAATGGTAATCCTATTGCTAATCCTTCATTTTGAATATAAAAACCATTGTCAAAGGTGAAGTAATTTTGCTTTAAAATTACGCTGATTAATAAAATAAATTCATTTATTATGCTATTATTAAATTTTATGTTGTTCCTTAATATTTTCAAAGTTTCTTTTACAGGTATATCAGTATATAAATTGTTATTAGTATATTTGTTTGTGATATCTTATATGTTTGTAGTTTGTGTTGTGTTAAGGTGAAGTATTGATGAACATATTTGTGATTTCTGATGATAGAATGCCATCCCGAAACGTGTCAATGAATTAACAAGACAATTGATAATTAGCCACTGAAGGAAATATTAACGTTATATTTTGGTTTTATATTACTTTTACTGTTCATATACAAAGTGACTTGGAACCTTCACAATGAATTTAAAAAAGATTGTACTTGTATTCTAATAAATGTTATTTAATTAGCCATTTTGTTTGTATGGAAACTAGTGAACCACTTGTACAAAAACTCTACTCTCATATAAAACCATACACAATCAGACTCCTAAGGCAGTGAAATGTCCACCACTCATTTACCTAGCTACAGAACAGTAAAACCTCTACTAAGAACATTTCTAATACCTATATTCAAATAGATTAAATAAAGACAGAAAAGATTATAATACTAATACAGTAGAACCTCTGTTAACCGGCCTATATTGTAGTGTACTGGTTGGATGAGAGTTTCCGAAAATAAATTGTATTTGAAACACCAAAGCGGTGGCGAGTCAAACGACTTTGTCGATAGCGGTATCCCATTGTCGGCGGCGTAAAAACACTGCGGCACCAAAGCAGCAGCGAGTCAAACTATTTTGTCGATAGCGGTATTCCATTGCCAGCGGCGTAAAAACACAGCGGCACCAAAGCAGCGGCGAGTCAAACGACTTTGTCGATAGCGGTATCCCATTGTCGGCGGCATAAAAACACCGCGGCATTGGCACCCATCGGTATAACAGACATACACAGACAAAAACGTTTGATGGGCCGCTTTTTTTCCACGAATCAATTTAGTATACATTATGGAAAATATAACATTTCTTTTCAGTTTTCTTCTTGTCTTTGACTGGTTATGATCTACGTACAGTATATACAGTAAATAAAAATGAGGGAGTTACGAAAACGGAAGCGTGTGTTGGTTTTGTTTGAGACACGGTTAAATGTGTCAAAAGACTTGACAGAGGGGAATCTGTAAAAAAGCTTTGTAGTGTTTAATTTTTTCATATTTGATGTATAATATACATATCATAATATATACGATACATTTACCTACAATAAAATGAGTTGCAATAACATCTTAATTGCATAATTCTTAGCGCTACCTAATTAAATAAGCTTTCTTTGAACGAAAACCGATTTTTCACGGGAACCTCGGATTAACCGGCCAAACGGGCAACCGGCCCGGGTGTCAGTCCCGACTATACCGGTTAAGAGAGGTTCTATTGTACATGTACTGCAGAAAAAGATATGTACAATTTTTATTAATGATAACCAATTGTCTATACTACATTTCACCTTTATTTGGTTGTGTTCTTTTACTGTTGTGAATTTGCACTACTACTCATCTAAAAAACATCACCTAGAGTAAACAATAAATATAAAACTATATTCTGAAAGGCAAGAACCTAAACAATAAAAAATAAGTTGATGAGACATACCATCATGGTACTTACCCAGCCCCATCATACAGTGTAATATCCTCTAAATGTAATGTCTTGGGCCTTTTAGAAAATGTTAAATGTTAGTCTATTGGTAGATCAAGGTATCTTTACCCAGTAGGATAAGTTTGTTCAAAACAGTTCTTAGACAGTTTTCTGAACCTCATAATTGTGTATAGCACTACTTTCGTAACGTTATAGAAGTATATATATTAAAAAGTATCCACTCATTTCACCCATGTCAGTGGGTCTCAAAGTTGAAGCCACCAATTGCTACTCATCTTAGTGACTTGGCCCCTGGTACATCTCATGAGTATACAAATATCATATTTTCTTGGGAGATCAGGATTCGAAATTACATTTTTTAACAATAACTTTTCTATTTCTTATCATAATAATGTAGGTTTGGTACCATTACATGTAGAATTTTAATTTGCAAATTTTTATCAAATTTAAGTATGTTATCAATTTAAGAACACACGAGATATGAAGAAAAACTGTTAAAAATAGCTGACATTTTTAATTGGATTTTTTTTCAAATTTCAATAGTGGGAACTATATACACACACACTATAGATCCCTATACCAAATTTCATATTCCTAACTTAATTTTTGCAGCTGCAATCGTGAAACAATAACAAAGATGGATAGATGACATGTCGAAAATCACTTTTTCGGTTTTCTTAGGCAATGACATGCGAAAAACACTAAAAAAAACAGAGGTCAAAATTTTTTGACGATTCCAAACCTACCCTATACTTTTGTGACCGTCTCCACTTCTTTTGACCAGCTGGAAGCTTCGGCTGGCTGGAGACCGCGTACACTTTAGCCTAATTTTGTCAGGATGGGCCAAGGAGTTACGCAACGCAAGTTAAATTAAATGTTCTCTTTTATTTTAGCGCAGAATTAGAAGATTACAGAAATAATTATAATTTATAAAAAAGACATAACGGCTAGATAAAGCCTCTAATAGTGGCCGAAAAGAATACCGATTAATTATATAGTACGTGGCTGAAAATGGACTGGCCTCGTCCCGTAGCGATCTGCCGTTCAACTTCCTTCTCGCGGCTCTCGGAACAGACTCTCGCTCGGCTTGCTGGTTCAAGCTCTCCACTCCTCGTCTCTCCCCCCCCCTTCTACATAATCTTGCACTGCTCAACAAAATTGCAAGTGCCAATTGATATTTATTATTTAGAATCCCTTCCCATTACATCCAAATTTATACTTATTACGGTTTTTATTTGGTGGGCTCCTTGGCTGGGCCACACTTTGTATACTGGGAAAATACAAAATAAGTAAATAACATTCTATACTACATGTTTAGAATTGTAAATAAACATTGTAAATAAACATTTCATGGTTAGTTAGCAGTGTGTATTTACTGCACTGTTACATACTGGATAAAACCGCTTGATCTACCAATACAATTTAATATTTCCTACAAGGCCCAAGAAACCATCATTTGAGCAACTACTTGTACTACATTGTATGTTGAGGCGGGTTAAGTACTATAATGGTGCCAATTAACTTGTATGTTTTTTTTCATTTGACATTATGAATTTCATTGTAATTTTAAAACTCCCATTTGATTTACACAATCAATGCATTTCATACAGTGCCAACTAAATGTGAAACAATGGCCAGAATTTTTGTTGGATTTCAGTCAAATCTGGCATCAAGTTGAGGTTAACTTATTTGTTGAATATGTTTGTTATTTATAGATAAAAGAAATGTGTGCAATGTTTCTTTTTTAACCAATTGAATATTTATAAAGATTAACATACCTGAGTGTAAGTGAACGGCGGTACTGAATCATACCACCAGGAGCGCTAGGATCTAGAGGAAGTTCTTCAATCATTATTGTGAAAGCATCTTCTACTGTTTTTGAATTCCATTTTCTAAACATACGATAATTGATCAGATAAATAGTAAGAAATTTTTTGTGGTCAATTTTATCGGAAAAAATTCGATATCTTAATGTTCTTAATACAGAGTTTTTAAAAATATATTTCTCTACTTTGAGAAGTGATTAAGAGCATCAAAATAAAAAATAAAAATTTGTTATATACATATGTCCAAAAACGCTTTTTTATATGTTCATCAGTCATTTTCTGTTTTTTGTTGTTTTTGGTTTGTTTTTTTCCAGAAAATAAAGATAACTTTAAAAGTTAGTAAAGTTATTTACGTTTTTTATAATGTT
Organism: Aphrophora alni; assembly: GCA_963513935.1. NCBI lineage: Eukaryota > Metazoa > Arthropoda > Insecta > Hemiptera > Aphrophoridae > Aphrophora > Aphrophora alni. The sequence goes on along the minus strand of OY740778.1, from coordinate 46,370,624 downwards.
ATTGGTTTTAGAGACATTTTAACCTGTTGAATCCCATCGATGCGGCCGCGCGTCCGTGCACTAGTCCCGCTACCAGCCCAGCGACGCGGCGCCGCGTCCGTGGTACAGTTTGAACTTGCCGCGCTTTCTAAATTGAAGTAAGAAGAAGAAATATGACGTGTTTGTTACCGTTCTGTTCGGGACAATCTGTCCTTTCAATTGGTATATTTCGTTTTGCGCTAGCTGGAACGGCATCCCTGCAGCGATCGATAAACTTCAGCTGTTGTGGTATTATTTGTAGATCATCTGTTGCGTAGTATTGGATGTTTGTTTACTATGGCGAGTTATGCTGGTCCGTCTCGAACCCTTTGTGACAATAATAACTGAATATTTAGAAATTGATAATCTAAGTTTATTTTTTATTTTGACTATTTAGCCTGTGTTTTTTACTCAATGAAAATAAATATGTATTTTCAGTAAAATGAAATGATTTATTTCAGCAATGTTACAGAATGGCACTAAAATCTGAATTTTTTACTTTTACAGCGTACTGCATTTTTGGACATAATTCATTTTGGTGATTAGATTTTTTATTTTATAAACATTTCTATGTAGGTAATTGAATTTCCTACAAAATATATATATATATATATATATATATATGATTTTTAAAAAATGTTTAATATTACTGTAACTTTGCTTTTGAAATTTCTGGTAAAAATTTGAATTTTTTGTTTTTTTAGATTTTTTTAGAAAAAAAATTGTATATGTTATTTTTATACTATTTTCAGCTTCTCCTGTTCTTTCTGAACAAAACACATACATATATTATTATGTTTACTTCATTTTTAGATTTTGTACAAACTTTTAAAATGTAGTCTGCAAATTAGCAAAAAAACCCGGGCTGGGGGGAATGCCTGGCTATGCTATACCTGGGATTCAAAAGGTTAAACATTGAAAATTTCAAACAGCCACCATTTTGAGAAATTATAAGGTAAAGTTTTGATTCTTGGTATAGTGGTATAATGTTGTGTGAAAAATGTGTATACCTAATTTCAACTCAAAATCCTAATTATTTATATATATATATATATTTTTTTTTAAGCACAAAATGACTAACAGTCAGATAAAGGGTTTGTGGACACATGTTTATAGGAATTTTTTTTAATTTTAACAGTACGATACATTTTTTCGAACCTGTCTGCATATAGTAACATATATTAATGAGTCAAAAATCAAAACTAAGTTTAAAAAAATATATATCTAAAACAAATTAACATGTGCTTTCATAACACAACGCATATATGTAGATACTTTTATATTTGTTAGAGCACAGTAACATTTCTAAATTGTGAATTCACTCACTGTGTTCATGATAGTCCTTGTGTACCTCGTAGTTGTTCATACTTAAATTTATGTAATACTTGTAGGGCACAATTCAATTTACTCATGTCGGCAACGTAGCCTTAATGAATTTCTTTGTAGTTTGTATTTATACCTTTTTTCACAGTCTTGTGTTAAATCCCTCCCTTTCAACTTTCCTATCAGGTCTCTCTTGACCACCGTTTGTTTTCTTCCAACGGTTTGAATATTCGAGAGCTATATTATTTGATGATTTTATTATATGTTTTTTACTTCCTTTTTGCATAAGGGAATGATGACCAAGGGTTTTTTTTGCCTTAAAACAACAAGGGAAAAAATATTGAAATACATTTTTGTTAATTGTGGTCACTCCAATTTAGTTTTTGCCAATTACTCCAAAAAATTATTTACTTTTACTTCTAATTTAGCAAAAATTTGATTGAAATTGATAAAACAGGATTTTACAGCAATCTTAGTTTTTTTTGCAGATAATTCTCAAATCAACATTTTTGAGGAGACAATGTTTAAAACAAAATGTTTTATTTTGGATCTTTTTTGTTATTTTTAAGGGGTATATTTGACCAAAGTTGTTCAAACACTTTTTTTTTCTTTTCTTTTTTTTAAATCCATTCTTTCCTCCTTAACATAGATACACCAAATTTATAGAATTTATATTTTATATCATAAATTAGGAGTCCAAAAAATCCTCTCAACACCAGTTTATGAAAGAATCTTTTAAATAGATTCTACAAACAGGCATTCAAAAATAAATACTTTTTTGGTGCACACCTCATATTCAAAGTTGTTATATTCACAGAAATCGAAACATCATTATTTTATCAATCTATACAGAATTAAAATGCGAAACAACTAAAATATTTAAAAACCTCACAATTTGTTTGTTTTTTTAATGAAATTACAAATATGTAAAAGATTTCAAAAGAGTTACCATACGTTTTCTAGCTTATAACTATTTTAAAAGTTGACTACCAAGTGTTAAAAGATCAAGTTTTTGTGCATTCTAGTGAATTGCCAAGAATATGTAAAGAGGTTTTGTGTACTGATATCTCGGATATAAAAAATAAAATAAATAAAGATATCATCTTGTTCAACATTAAAAGGGCTAAATCTTTTGTAAAATTAACGCTTTTTGAGATATTCAGCATACAAAATATTAAATGAACACCATTTTAAAATGGTTAAGTGAAAAACTATCATATTTTTTTGGTACATTGTAAATAATAAAACATTTTACAAAATTTGGCAGGGACATATCAATTTGTTCCTATTTTTGAAGAAAGACAAGACAAAATTCAAAACAGTATTTTTCTTCTTTTTAATCTTTTTCTTTATTTTGAAATCTAGAATCATTTCCCAACGAGTGGTAGACTAAAGTTTGTAAAACACCCTACATGAAGTATTACAAATAGATGTCAAAAGCCACATGTCATGGTCTTTAAGTTGGGTCGAAGCTCTTCTATTATTAATAGTTATGTATAAAATCTAACCAATTAAAACAAAAACTTACTTTCCCACAAAAGTATTTCCTGTTCTAGGTGCCATGACAGTAGTTGGTGCCATTCCACCAAAAGCCATATCGAAGCTATCCACAGTGTCGGTATCAGTATTCAACACCAAATTAAAAGCTGCATTAACGATGGCAATGTCATCCTCACGTCTCTTGGATTGTTTGTAGGCAAGGAAAAATTGATTCTGCAAAAACATATACAGAACAATTTAGTAGTATTACAGTCAGGTTACATTTATCAGAACTTAAAAGAGCAAAACCGATTTCAGTTGAAGGATAGTTTTATTTGAGAATTAAAGATATCAAGCAGCGGCGTATATCAACTTTTATGCAATGATTGCCCAAAAACGAACATAGGCCAAACCGGACGCACTTTTCAAACCCGCTTCAAAGAGCACTGCCCATCTTCCAAACGATCCGCCAACAAGAAAATAGATTCCAAGTACACCGAACATTTAATTGATGCAAACCATAGTTACACAGACATTAACAAGAATTTAAAAATATTACACCACTGTAAGAAGGGCCCGTTGATGAATGCATTAGAGGAATTCCACATTTACAAAGTGCAGAAACATAACCCCGTCCACTTAGTTAATAACAAGCTTCAATTTCATTCCCATACCATTTTTGACTTAATCGATAATATAGAAACCATACCTGTGATTCACGATGTACAGACTGTATAAGTGCCCCCTCTTGATAACGAAGATCATTATCAGCTGACCAGGTATTAATTGAATTGACGATCGTGAGTCAACGAGAGTGGTCACTGACAACACGCGTTGTCCGTGTATTTATGTTTTTAATCGTGTTTTTTAAATGTGAACTAATATGTGTCGTTAAGTGTTTCTATGTGTTTTTATATTTGAAAATGACTAAAAAATAGTTGAAACGCGTCATATAAGATAGTGAAAAATACAATTAAGAATTGTTCGACAGTAACACCTCAATACAAGGTAATTAAATAGTAATTAATTAAAGGTAGAAAGAGCTGTAGGTGTCAGCTAATAGATTATAAAAAATCAAAAATACTACAAAGCAAATACAAAATAGTAAAGTTCAATAAAGTAAGTACATTTATTTATTACTTGCCCAGTATTGAAATTATAGAGTAAATTAGGTAATCTTCAAAATTTTCGACCTATGTTTTTTGACTGATCTTCACATTTCATGGCCTCAGAAGGAAAAAAACTGATTTTCAACATGCCATCCATCAATCATCATTGTTGCCTGTATGTAATCATGATAGCGGCCACAAAAATAATGACAGGACATAAAATTTGGTATAAGGGACTACAGAATGCACATATAAAACTCTATTGAAATTCAGAAAAGTCAAATTGAAAATGTCAAAATGGTGGCATTGTAAAAAGTTTTTCCATTCCTATGGCGTTATTCAACTTATACTAAATTAGATAAAAAATGTGCAGATTTTAATTCTGCATGTACCTTATCACCATTTAATTTAAGGTCTCATCACCAACATGTGATGTGATACGTGAAAACCACTTCACATATCTACAGCTTTGAAGTACGCAAGGACTGAGATATTGATACAAGCAAGTGAGTGGGAATTTTAAAAATATTTACTGTACATATCTACAAGGCCTATTAGAGCCTAGCTTGCGGTGAACATCTCGGCTACCGACTGAGGCGAACGTCAGCCCTCGTTATACGATATGACCAGATGTTCGAACCGCTTAAGGTTCCGGAAGGAGTGTTTGGAAAAACGTGTTAGGACTTACCCAGTAAATACATTTGATCGTTAATTAACCCTTAGTCTCAACCCAACTAATCACTATGTTCACAGCCAGCTTATGATGAGATATAATTTAATTACTAAACCAACTAATTAATTATTATAATTACTTAACTTATGGTTAAGAACTTACGGTTAGGGACAGGCGTGATGGGAGAATTACGTTAACCCTTTAGGTCATAATAATTCCTTCTCAATTTCAGTCGGATGACCTACTAATGACTACGTAACACCCGGGGGTCGATCAGACCCCGCAATTACGGTTTAGGTAGCCATTTAGGTTTATTACCAAAAAGTTGAATTCATAAAACGCAACTCACGTCCGCTGACCTCGACGCACTGTGAACGACTGTGTCTTGTCTTGGCTACATGTGCGCACGCATCAGATATCTTATACCGTGATCTTAATACGGTGATCCCTGAATACCCGTGGAATTACCACAAGCTGATGTCAAGAAAGTTGAAAAATGTGTGTAACAATTGTTTTAAACAAAGTTGAGCAAGACCCCCTTGATCTGCCAATACAATTTAACATTCCCAACAAGGCCCAAGAAACCAACTTTTGAGTATTATTTTTTAGATTATCTGACTGTATTACATTGTATGTTGGAGCTTCTAAGTACTACGATGACACCCATCAACTTGTTTTCTTTTACTATTGACAAATATACATTGTCTAGCTATATTGTATAAATCAATAATACAGCAACAATATACATACTACAATAAATTAATAATACAATATTATACAATTTTAGTTATTAAACAATTAAACTAACAATTCAAACATAACTATTACAATTATAGAGTTAAATATACAGTCACAACACAAACATAATCATAATGTATAAGTTGAACAAAGTGAAGTCAGAAAAATCCAATCCTTAGCGGCTATGAACAAAATTCACTTGACGAATACACACTCCTTGGCCCAAAAATTGTTGTTGTTGTTGTTTCCAATGGCAGACTATGTGAGAATCAACACATGAGTCTCCTGGCATCCCAGTACAATTTAGGAAAATTCATCGAAATCTGGTGCTCAGAACCAAGCCTGGGGCACCTCAAAAGATGTTCCCTATTCATTGGCTCCCCCCATTTGTCGGCACAACACACAAAGATCGGAATCCAGGACATGGATCCTCTTCAAGTGGGCCGCCAAACAATCATGTCCCGTGCCAAGGCGTAGATATGCAACAGCCTCTTTCCTAGGCTTGTTCTTGTTGTGTTGCCATTCGTTCTCTATGCACTTCCACTTCCGCTCACTTCCCAAGGCTCGTGCTTCCTTCAGAAATTCCTCTTGTGTTCCATTGCTGATTAGTCTTCTAGCTGAATGCAAGTTCAAGGATTTGTTCCAATGAAGCAGATTGGATCCCTTCTTAGCAAGGACATCCGCCATCTCATTCCCCATCACTCCCACGTGAGAAGGCACCCACTGGAAATGGATCGTCTTTCCCAGTCTTTCCATCTGTGTGATAGCAACTCTTGCTTCCCTGACAGTTCGAACGAAAGATAACTAGTTTGAGGCTACAGCCTGGATGGCTGCCTTTGAGTCTACCAGGAAGAATATCTTACATAGTTTGGTGTGTCTACATAGGGGGCAAAGTTAATCGCATCCCCAGCAAACCTTAAGCTGCATGTGCCTCCTGGGTGGTGCTAAATGAGTAACAGCGTTGGTACAACTGACATCCCAAGACAAAAACAGAGAATGGCCCAAAAATTTTTAATTTTGATTTGAATTTATTTATATTATAAATTATCTTTAGAGATTATAGTAGTCTATTAAATAGAATAATTCTGGCTTGGACAGAGAATCTTTTATAGATGTTCAATCTATACTAATCACATCCAAAATATAAAATGATGTCTAGTTAATTATGCAAATAAAATTTCACATTTCATCACATTTATTTGAAATTGTTTGAATAATACTTTAATACTTTGTTGCTTTATTTAATCCTCTAATAATAACTACTTACCTTCTGAGTATAAGGGATAGTAATGGCGGTCAAAATTTCATTAGGCTTCACAATATTCTTCCTGTAACCAGTCCAAAAACTGCTGTCCAACTGTACAATCCGTGTACCTTCTGTAAAGTTAAAAATTAAATTAGGTACTTTTTACATTTAACTGAGAATATTCTTAAAATGTTTTAAAATTATAAAACAAACATTTTACACAACTTTACATCCTGTAACATTGACCTACTCTTCACTATTAACAGATATTTTAAATAAAACAATAACAACAAACAGAGCGCAGATGTGAGTTAACTGAACAGTTATATCATATAAGTAGTTATATGCGACAGATAGGGTTTCTGTACATGTAACAGCTGAGGATGATGATGACTTAGTCATTGAAACCTCTTGTATTTGTTTTCATTAAATTGGTTGTATTATACGGCAGTTGTGTAGAGTATCTAAATTGAAATTTGAAAACAAGATTGCCACCAATGGTAAATATGGAAAACAAGGATTCCCAACTACAAAAACAAGACACAAACTAAGATTATAATAAATCTAGTATGTTTATTACATTTTGATGACGTAGACATCATCCTCAGAGGTTTAGAGCTAAACTGAATATAAACCTAAAGTTAAGTAACAAGTAACACCCTTCCCGCTCTTAGGTGGCCAATCACAAAGAAACACATTTTCCCTCAGGCAAACAACACAGATTTGGAAGTATCTATGATCTTGGCAACTTTATGGACTACCTGGTAAAATAAACTATATACTAAATCAACAAGTGAGTACCTACTCTTTATCTAGAAAAAATAAATACAAAATAAAATGACCTTATCACTATGAAAAAAAAATTGAAAATTACTCTTAAATCAATATAAAATGAAAGGAATCAAATAATTAATAATGATTTTAAGTAAATAAATGAAATAAAATAGAATATATAAGAATTTACTACACTAAATAATTCATCAATCTCACAAAGTATAGGAAAAGCCCTGTACCCAGCACAACAAAACGTCCTGCAGTAGAGCGGGCCCTACTCTAAGGTCCAACTTATCCATACCAATGGTAAAACATAAGAAGAGATAAGACAAATAAGGATATGGAAGAGTGGGAAGTTTTACACCATGGTGAAGGATATGGCAATGCAAGGTAGCGAAAAGAGCCAAAAATAATGGTGTATAAAGTATACTACCAATCAATTTTAACATAGAGATCAGAGACTTGGATATGGATGAAGAAAACCTGAGCAGACTGGAGGCAACAGAGATGACATTTGTCAAGGGGAATAGAAAAATGAATGGGGACCCTCGGTACAGGCTCACGGTTGAATTGCTGAAGAAACAATTAAGAAATTTTGTTTGAAATGGTTTGAGAACGTGATGAGTATGGAGGATATCAGACTGTCTAAAACATCATTGGATAGAACATAAAAGAGAAAAAGACCAGGGGGAAGGCCATGAACAAGATGGAAGATGAAAAATTCAGGATATATGGTCCAAGGAGGAGGAGCAGGTGTGGAGAGATTGTCAGGAATGGAAGATGTATTGCCAGATGATCCACCAATGAGGAAATGCCAAAACATGATTATGTAAACTGAAAATTCAGAGATCAGCACAATAGAGCATTACTTTTATATATTTTTAACATCCTTTAGTATTTAATTACAAATATTGCTTTCATAAATTGAATATATTCACTATACTCATTTAAAATTGGAAGTAAAAGGTTCAGAAATACATTTTGGGTATTTCATTTTTTTTAAAATACAGTAGACTTTCTACAATCCGGCCAAGGCTGTGGTGTAAATAATATTAAATTGGATTCACAAATTTACTCCATAAAAAACAATTAATTTACATTACTTTTTTATTGTAAGGCCTTATGAAAAAATGTCTACACCAACATACATGTATCTTGTGTAGTTCTTTTATTCCAATTAATTAGCAGCGCTTACCTTTGGAATTGGCTTACTAACATAAAGATTACTGTAACAAAGATTATTATGTAGATCACTGACCTACATGAGCAATGTACACAACTTTTTTTCACATTTGTATAATTAATTACAGCTCAATTATTTTATAGCACACAGTTAACTTAATTGGTTGTTTATCCGTCATACACTTTTATTGGTATGTTCTTATTTTGTTTTATAATCAGTTGTTTCATTCAGCTTTATTGGTGTGTTCTTATTTTTATTTATGATAAGTGAGTAATTTTATAACTGTTCATTAAATATGAATGACACGTACAAGATATATATTACCTGATACATATTATCTTTGTTACGCTCTTTAAATAAATGTTACAGTTTTATAAACATTTTCAAAATTTTATTTAACTTTCCTGATTTAGATTAAATTAACATTTTTTTTTTATTAAAGTCTATGAAAACATGTATGAAATGATACTGATGTTTAGTTATTATATATTTGTGTATTTATTACTCCTAACATCTGGTTATCTGGCCTAGCCCACTGCAATGTTGGATCACGAAAATACTGTAATTATTTCATTAGGTGTAAAATCAAGTTCTGCACATTAAAATAATTATGGTATCTTTAGTAGAAATACTGGATTGTTCACATAAGAGAAGTTATTGAATATGGTGAGTACGGTTGGCAAGTTATCATTTAAAATAGTTAGGAGTATTGTTTGACAATGAATTAAATTGTAAAGTACATTTGTCTAAGTTGAAATATAAATTAAGTGGTAACATTGCAGTGGTTGAGAGTGTTATATTTTCTGAGAAATATGCATCTTCCAGACATGCATAACGTATTGACATATTTTTTGCTGGTTAAAAATAGAATAACGTATTGTTTACAAAGGGAAGGGACTTATAATCATTTTCCATATAATTACTGAGAATTTGTATTTTTCCAATATCATGGTTATCTTTAATTTATTTTTTTGAGTTTTAAGGCGAAAAACCATTTAGGTCATTATTGCCTTTGGTTATCTTTAAAGTTACAAACTAAACCTAAAATGATATGTATGTTTCTACTATATATAAATGATCTCCCATCATGAGTTGAACATAGCAAACTTTTTACGTTTGCCGATGATACCACAGTTGTATTTGAAAATAAAAATCCTGAAGATCTGGAAATCAAACCCTATACAGATTTAGCTCTATTTCACAGTGCCTTAATTTTAAAAAAATTTACGGTAACTACAAAATACTAATTACATAACTTTTCTTCAAGGAAATGTAACTCTTCTATTTGTATTGGTGATGCAAAACTAAATTCCTGGATTTCGTGGTTGACTAATCTCTCACATGGCACCCACACATAGAACATGTACATATAAAACTAAACACACGCCTTTTCATGCTGCGAAGACTAATGAAAATCAGCTCCAGATAAGTGAGTCTAATGGTATATTACTCCCACTTTTAGGTTGGCGTGAGTGTGTGGGGCCACCAACCACTGAGTCTAACAGAGTTTATCAGCTCCAAAAGAAAGCAATAAGAGTTATATACAAGCTACTGACTCATGCAGAGAGGTAATTTAAAAGCAATATATTGCTCACCTTCTCTTGTACTTATCTTTCAGAAACGCTTTTATTAATTTTCTCTGCAAAATTTAACCCACTTCATAACAATTAATTCGCAGCCATGATACAAAATCAAAAATGACTCTCACATGACTCCAATTTCCTCAAAAAGAGGCGATAACAATCCTCCATGCTGCGGTGAAACTCTTTTCAGCATACAGCTGATATAAAAGAACAACCGTCTCAACATAAATTATTTCAGAGGAACTTGTAGCGGTATCTGGCCTAGGGGGTGTTTTATTCTGTTTCAGAATTCCTGCCACAGTGAATGATGCATTGTTTGGGGAATAACATGATATTAATATAGTATGTATATAATTCATTGAAGTTTAATTGTTTTATTTATTGTTATATTCCTATGAAATGTATTGTTAAATACTTATTTATACATTAATTTTAATGGTACATATTTGTTTATTATGTTATTTATGCAGTTTATATTTTATGCTAATTTTATGTTATAAAATTACTAACTGACAATATCACACATGTTAAAACATGTAAACATGAGATGGTAATAAATAATTACCGATTTCTCATTGAATCACTTTGAGCCTACCTTTGCTTTGTAGTTCCAGCTGACACTTGGCTGCCATAAAGATAGGGTTTAAATCGGAGATTGGACTTCCTGTCATAATGTTACCACCAACAACCTAAAAATGGAAAACACAGTGAGCTAAAAGTAATGTAGCCTACGCTATCCCCTCTTAGTAGATATTTAACTGATTTGTATTCATATTACATCATAAAGTATGTCTTAAAAACGAACAGAGCAACATTAAAGGGTGCCCTAACTTTCTCATTTATAGGTTTGCACAAAATATCAAAATTAATATCCTTTTTTATTTATGAACTAAAATCTTTTTGTGTGTGGTCAGAAGCCAGAGGGAATATGGTTAAGTTGAAGACCCTTAAATTAATATAAGTCCCTCCACTGGGAAGATTATAGGGTGTTCATGTTTTGTTGTATGGTAGCACCACCATATGGGGCCATTATTTTTGAATAATGTTTCTTTTATTAAATTATTTATTTTTTAAATAAAAATATAAGTTATGAAAATGTTGTGAGTACGACAGTCCGTCATCTAAAATACATGCAATTTAGCGTCGTCGTCGTCGTCGTCGTCGTCGTCAACACAGAATTTGTTAGATTTATAAATCTTCAATACTTTTAAAAACAAATTTAAAGATGTCATTGATTTAGAGATATGTAAATGCACACACTGGTCATATTGAAGAAAACTTCCTGGGATTTTTACCAGTTGAAAGTACTATTGGTGAAGAATTAACCACATCTATTGTTACAAAAATTAAAACTCTTCGTCTTGACATTAAAAATTGTTCGGGCCAAGGCTATGACAATGGGTCAAATATCACAGGTGACTATGAAGGTGTAAATCAAAATATTATCGGAAAACCCTTTAGCATTTTTTACCCCCAATAGATGCCATAGTGGAATTTATTGTTATGTGGTGTTTACACATTGTTTTCTGCTTCATCTAATAGACTAATAGATGGAACATTTAATAAAACAAAACTAACATTACCGTCACTCTGAAGTCATTATCTGATGCTAGGTGGGAATGTAGAGTGTAAAGTGTAAAGTTGGCTCTACGTTACCAACTTAACTAACTTTAGATGAAGTTCAAGAGCTTGAAGTTCTAAATTAGCTTGTTTAGAATATAACAATTTTATTTCAAAATTTAACCACTTCCTTCTTACACTTTCCTCGAGTTGTTTAGTAAATATGTTACTGTAGGTATTTTGACTATCATAAATTTCAGAAACACTTTTCTTTTTCTACACATACTTAAAAACCAAATATCATCGGATAATAATCTACCTTTAACTTATGTAGCAGGTTCAGCTCTACTGACTTGAGTACTATATTTATACATAAATATTGAGCTTGACTTGTGAGATAATATTAGATAGAATAAAACTTGAACACAAGATCTCACAAATATTATGTTTACTTAATGAAGCGAGTTTCAACGACAAAGTCGCCATCCTCAGTGATACATGAGCTACAATAACTAAACTATAACTAACCTAGCACTGCACCAAACCAAATATAATAGGCCTGATAAATCAGCTACAGCTAAACTGATTTTTTTTTTTTATTACACTAAAATTAAAGTTACAACAAATACCTATTTTTCCACATAATTTCCTGCTACATTATTCACTTGTTATATCAGTGAAATAAGTTATTTTAAACCCTCTTTACAGGACTCCTCTGCCTGTGAATGGAGCCATACTGTCCCTCAACTCTTTACCCTTATCAAACCGCTGTGACACTAGCAATTATTTCATGTTAGGAAAAAGGTGATAATCACTAGGAGCCAAATCAGGGCAGTACAGAAGCTGGTTAAGAACTCCCATTTGAAACTGTCTAGTAGGCCTTATATACATGCAACAGTATGCAGACTATTGTTATCAAATAATAAAAAAAAACAATACCAGAACTCAACATGTTATGCTGTTTGGTACGAATAGCTCTTCTCAGCTTCCCTCAAGTGTCACAGTAAATTGCAGAGTTTATTGAAGTGCCTCATTTCATAAAATCCACCAGGAGTATACTATTCCTGTCCCAAAAGACACTTGCCACGAGTTTTCTTGCAGAAAATTTTTGCTGTCACATTAGAGATTTCGTGGCGAGCTAGTTTGATAACACTCCATTGACTGATTTTTTTCCTCCACTTTGATGTACAAAACCTCATTTTACCTCATGTACAAAACCAGGTCTCATTTTAGTCACAATACAACTGAGAAAATCACCTTCTGTATCATATCGTGAAGAAAAGTTAATGCTGTACCCATCCTGTTGGTTTTGTGGTCAACAGTAAATAGTTTAGGCACTCATTGCGCACAAAACTTGTGGAAGCATAGCTTGTCAGTTACCAATTTGTACAAAACTGTTCATGATACCTGAGGGAAAAGATCCAATAATTCTATAATTTTGAAATGCCAGTTTTCTCAAATTTTCTTAGTCACCTTTTCAACAAGTTCGTCTGTCACATCAAGTGGTTGTCCACTTCTTTCTTCATCATGGATGTTAGTCCATCTATCCCCGTAACAAACGGCACCATTTTCTAACAACACCATCACTCATAATAGTCTTTCTACACAGTGCACAAATTTTGTAATGAATGTCTATTGCTGTACAATTGTTTGGCCATATAAAACATATAACTATACTACACAATAGGCGAGAATTTCAATGGTAATGGCCATTTTGAACGACAGTTTTGGTTCGTGAACAGGCTGAACAACCTTCCCACTAGCACTGCTTGACTAGTGAAGGTCACACCATTATCTCCACTCCTACGTGCACCAAACAGAAACGGAACTCACTTTCTGAACAGCCCTCATAATTGGTCTTCCAAGATGGCATTCATAATTCATTTTTACTTTTCAATTAATAATTTATGAACCTGGATTTTTGAAAGAGATTACGCTTTAATTTTGTCATGATTATATGATAAAGCTAGACCAATGTATGTACACCATTTATTTTGAATAGTTTTTATACGCATTACTATCCAAATTTAATCTCTACTCTAATTAAAATGGACATACCGTTATTTTATTACAGTTACTTACTTTACAAAACTATTCCATTCTGAACTTTGACTAAATAGAATAATACCTAACTTCAATGTAAATACTTACGGCAACATTTCGTATCTGTTTGCCAGCAAACCAGTTCAGCATTTCCACGATAGCTTTGAACACTTGAGTCTTAAAGTCTGCAACAAATCAATTGGTACATGTTTATTTTCTAAAGTTATAAGCACATTTTTATAATATATGCGCGGAAAGAAAACAGATTGTTCAAAGAGGTAGTAAGAAAGATTATTCCTTCTTATTTTTAAAATGACAGATGGTATATATTTTCCCACCCACAAAGTTGAAAATTTTGGGTTGAAAATCCTTCACAATGATGAAACAAAAATAATGGTGATTATATATATATATATATATAAACAAGAAAACATTACGGTTAATTGATAAAAACTATAATGAGCCTATTATCAACTGATAACAAAGTCAATGACAACAGGTGTTACTGTATCAGTTTTCCAAACTGATTTTTTACAGGGGATTTTTGAAGACTTAGCGCTTCTAAATTATGTAGTGACTCCGTTGTCATAGCTAATATATGTTGTTTATATTTTTTGTATTTGGAAAAAAGGAACAATATAAGCAGCTTCTTGGACCACATTAATAGTTTGAGAACTTCTATACAAGTCACCGTACAACTAGAGAAGGAAGGATGCTTGCCCTTTCTAGATGTTTTAGTTTGGAAATTCGAAACCTGTGACTTCTTGACAGAGCAATTAAATGGGACCGCATCACATGGTGTTCATCAACTTGTTTTAGTATATGTGTAACAAGCTTCCTAGATATAAGTCTAAAGACTGTTCTAATACAGGTGTCTTGTAGCAAACATAACAAATATATATATATATATATATATATATATATATATATATATATATATATATATATATAAGTTCATATGAGAGTTTCTTCCAATAAACATCGATATGAGGTTTAAAAAGTCTACTACACCGAGGAGAGTTAAAACAAATGTTTAAAAACAATATCAGTCTAATAAAAGTTGACATCAACAAGTTCCCCCATGTTTATTCCTATAATCTTGTTTCAATTGTCAAGTCGAAGAGCTTTAATAACATCTGGTGGAACAATAGGTCAGAAAATCTTACAATGGACATCATTTTATAACTATGTGAATTAATTTGCTGGTTAAATTAATTATATCCAAGATAATGTTAAAAACAACCTGTTGTGAACAAACTCAATTGTTAACAAAGTATAATTACACACATACCTGGGTGTTGACTAATCTGTTGTAACAAAATAGTCTCTAAATTTGACAAAGCTACAGAAGCTCCAACTCTAAGTCCTCCATCAGTTGTTTTCATAGAAACCAGTTCCGTTATTTGATTAGGATGTATTAGCACTGGATATAAACAATTTTTAAACTTAACTTCCACACCTGTAACATTAAACACATGTAGATATATCTTTTTCAATGGAGTATCTAAATATTTAAGTTTTAACCAATTAATTAAACTTATCACCCCCAGTGGGTTTATAGTATAGTGCTGATCATATATTAGTAAATATTCAGTTGTTACACTACATAATACAATAGGCAGTCTGTTTTATTGTTAGCTACATGATTTGAAGATTTTGACCAACTGTGAAGATGTCTCCAAGCCTTCTCTAACCCCTTTGGGTATCTTATGACAGGCCGATTATGAGCTAGATAGCCAGATGTCAGTCAGGACATGGCAAGCTGTCAGGAGCTGTCTCACCAGACTCCTGAAGGTTGTTATGTCAAGTTAACCAGATTAAGATATTGACGTTCCTACTTTGGTTTGATTATCCTTGGAGAGACCAGAACCTGCCTGTAGCATTAGTAGATCTATCGCCTATAGTACAATTACAAAATAGTCTAGAGAGGAACATTATAATTGGTCACAGAACTACTATGGACAAACATTATACAAAAGACTTGCAAGAGCCCTAAGTGGTCAACTCACATGTTGGCTGGTGAGTAAGAGTCTACGACGTATAAATAAATAACTATGCTTATTACTGGACACGACCATTTCAAAAAGCACCTGTTTAAATTTAGTACAGATTCTTCGGGATTATGTGAGGTTGGAGATAAGGAGAAGATTACTTTTTGGAAGATCTCAAACAGGGGAAGATGTTGATACTGGTATTGGACAAAAGCTACTGAGTCTCGATGAAGGCTCAAATGCTAGTCTGTCCTGCTAGGACTACTGGGAAGCACAATAAGCCTTAATTGATGTGCAGGGGCTTCGAGTTCTGAATAAATCTAATCTAATCTTAGATAGAACAGTAGCAGGATTGTAATCTGCAAAGATCCCAAAAAAGTTTGTTGGGTTAACAGATAACGCTGGCTACAGCTATAGTAGTCACACTATTTTTTCTAACTAAAATAATTATGATGATATTAAATTAATGTACATTTAATTTGCTGACTACTATGCAAATGAATTTACCAAACAGATATTATAGGTTTCAGTAGCACAGTTATAAAACTAGATGCATTCAGATTATTGATGATCCCTGTTGTATATTAACCAAATCACTTAACAACTATTATATTTCAAGATCAAGACGTTTCAAAACCTCCCATTAAAATAAAATAAATACATATTTAGACATTTAAGGTTAAACAGTATAATTGGTTTATTGTGAATCCTATGTAGAGTTTAAATTACAGTAGAACCCCTGTAATCCGCCCTCGGGTGGTCCGTTACTCCGGTTAATCCAACCATGCTCGAGCTCGCAATATTGTGCCGACTTGCCGATGACTCACGGCCCGTATGGCGCCATTCTTTCCGGTTTGTTATCGCTTTCCCGCTTCAGTGCTGTGTCATTTCGCTTCAGTGCTGTGTCATCTCTCGTGTTGTTGCTATTGATTTGCTACAGTACTTGCAAAGTTTATATATAGACTTTATTATATAGACTTTTAAAATTTTATATATCACTTATTTCACTTTAAAAAAATCTCTTTATATAATATGTAATAAATATTGACTTTTTTCGGATAATCCGACCTTTTTTGCGTTCCAACCATGCCCCCAGTCCCGAAGATGACGGATTAGAGGGGTTCTACTGTAATTGAATACCAGAAACCTCAATTTAATGTTTGTTGAGTATTTATTTATCTAATGATGTTGTAGGTATGGTTTTTAATTGGTTAGATAAGAGTAATGTTTAAAAATGTGTATGAAATGTTTTATATATGAATTAGTGTTGATTTAAACTTTCTTGTGTTAGTTTGTTGCTATTATTTAGATTTGCTTGGGATTGGTATATTTCAATTTTCTTATAGTTACAGTTTTATTGCTTTTTATTCCCAATAAATTAGAGTTACATAGAACAATTCATATTATTATTGCAATTTTTAAATATTTTTATATTGCTTTTAATGGACTTGTAATTAAAATATTTTTTTGTATATTTAATTATTTATACTAAAGCATATCTATTATAATTGCATCTTTTTAGAATTTAGTTTTAGCTTATATAGTCTTCTTGCAGGTTCCCTTTATACTATAAATTAATCCAAATTGTCTCAATAAATTATTGCTAGTCAGAGCAAACACCTTTTCCAAACTTACTCGAGATATATTTTAATTTAAACAAACACCATATTATCTAATAATCCCATTTATTTAAATGACATCTAAATTTAATGTTAGATAATAATTTCTCTTATCTCTATTTTTGTTATGGATTTCTCTTATCTATTTTTGATATCTTCACACGTGGCTGTCTTTAACTTATATAAGGTATAGAGATAATATATGGCATAAGACTAATACTAGGCATACTGGGACTACCTAGTAGAGAATCATAAGGCAAGTTTCTAAATTCAGCTTTGCTGAGACCTCTGGATCTAGCAGATTTCAATATGATTTAGAGACACGCAGGATAACCTTTGAAATTAATAGTTTGAATCTGCACACACTCAAAAAATCTCCAAATTTAACACAAGAAGATTACGTAATTATTTTTTGGTGGAGCACATAATTATCCCCAGGGAAGAATTTTTCCCTAGCAATAAAGCAATCAATGGTTGAAATATTAAGATTATCAGAAAAGATAAATGTGGTAATAAAAATACTATCCCTAGATCAAATAACACCCTATTGAGGATGGATCTGATGGATTTTTTTCAAACAAGTGATAAATATACATCATAACAAGCATACATGCAAAATTAATATTTAATTCTAAAACAACCTCTAAGCTTCTTAGATAAGTGGCTAAGTAAACCAAACAAGAAATCTACTGAGAACAAAATGTAGAACTTTATGGAAAAGAATACACATCATTGTGCCCGAAAGGGTGGCTCCATTAGAAAGATGCCTACAGACTGGCAGGACATTCTTCAGAAGTGATTGTTTATAAATGAGAATGTGACGGAAGTAAACTCGAAAGATACAAGTTTTTCTTATAAAATGTCTGAGTAAACAGTTGTGTTAATGTTAATAACAATACTATTACTATCCTAGTTCCTAGACTAGAATGCGAATGTAGGACCACATTTTGTAAGAGTTACCCAAAGTTAAAGTCCAGTTTTAATACCATTCAGCAGAATTCACAATTTGCCACCAATAAAAATTTTAGGGTAATTATATAGCAGAGTGGCCTCACTTCAAAATCAATTTTTATGGGTTTTATTCGTCAAATAAATGTTGGAAAAATATTTTATTATCGAAAAAAAGTGTCGGAAAGATGATTACATAATATAATTACACAAGTTGTTTTTTCGTGAAAAAATTAACTCTGTGTTATCTTTCATATTCATGACATTCACTTCAATAAACATACGAAAGGTTTGGCCAGGTGGTTTTATATATATATATATATATATATATATATATATATATATATATATATATATATAGCAACCTGGCCAAACCTTTCGTGACATATAATAATACAGCCCTACATATTTACAGCAAAGAAAACATTATTTATTCTTATGAAGTAAGGTATGTAGTAGAGGATAAAAAAATAAAACAAGGAAAATTTGGCGCCACCTTAACCTCCTAAGACCCAGAGGTGAACTAGTTTATAGGCCTAATAGCCTGATGTACTTTTTCCGACACTTTTTTTCGATAATAAAATTTTTTTCCAACATTTATTTGACGAATAAAACCCATAAAAAACGATTTTGAAGTGAGGCTACTCTGTTATACAATTACCAATTTTAGAATTAAACTTGTTTTGTTTTAAAGCTATGCGAGTTATTTTTGTGGTCAGTGAGCATGGTTTCAATAAATGTATTATTAATAGTTTTATATTAGACAGATTTAGTTTTAGTAAATTAAGTTTCCGGGCCACATTTCAAAGTTGGAAGTGTTGCAATTTGCATACTTAGGGTTGCTATATATATTTTTTTAAATTTTGAAGTGTGTAATCATGGACATACATGACTAAAGCACCAGACAGGTTTGTAATTATAGTGCTAGACAGTACAGGTTAAATGTTTACAGTAAACTGCCATCACAAGCAGGTTCTAAATTGATAAACAATCTTCCCCCAAACATTAAAAGTTTACAAAATTATACTACTTTAAAAAAAAAACTGTTGTCTCGATCATTTTACTCTGTGGAGGAGTTTCAGCATTGTCTGTTGTGATCTGCTGAGTACCCAAGTTATTTTTTTATGTTCCAAAATTATATTCAAAGTTTAATACGCTATTAATGTTTGGATTATTTTATTGTATATTTTTTGTTTTGTAATTTTATTTATTACTATTTATTTTGTTTGTTTTATAATGTATGGTCTTATTGTGAAAATGATTATTAACAATGTTAAATGACTTGGTCATACAATGTAATATTGTCAATGGCTGTTAATAAATAAGTGAAATGAGATGTCACTGTGTGGCCCAGCCAAGGAGCCCACCAAATAAAAACTATAATAAGTATAAATTTGGATGTAATGGGAAGGGATTCTAAATAATAAAATATGAATTGGCACTTGCGATTTTGTTGAGCAGTGCAAGATCACGTAGAAGAGGGGGAGAGACCAGGAGTGGAGGGCTTGAACCAGCGAGCCAAGCGGGAGTCTGATCCAAGAGCCACGAGAAGGAAAACCGCTACGGGACGAGGTCAGTAAATAATTAAACGGTATGCTTTTCGGCCACTATTAAGGCTTTATCTAGCCGTTATGTCTTTTTATAAATTATAATTAGTACTGTAATCTTCTAATTCGGCGCTAAAATAAAAGAGAACATTTAATTTAACTTGCAATGCGTGCATTCATTAGCGTCCTAACCCGACTCCTTGGCCCATCCTGACAAGATTCGGCTAAAGTGTACGCGGTCTACAGCCAGCCGGAGCTTCCGGCTGGTCAAAAGAAGTGGAGACGGTCACAACTGCTTGATTAGTGATGAAACTCTCGACTGTTCAAGTTAGAAATGTATTGTTGAAGATAACATGGACACTGCTGAATCAGTTCCAATACAGAATAAGGTTAGGTTAAATTTCGTAATTAGCCAATTCTAGTAGTAACACTAATGAGCCTTTGACGTCTTTTGACCAACATTGTGAGAAAAAAATAGAGAATTTATAATTGGAAGTAAACTCAATTGGTCTAGTTAATAATATTAGAACAACGATGACAGGAATTTCAATGTGCGAACCACATATCATCGAACTGAAAAACTGTCCATCATCCAAGTTCTTCATGGGTGCCATAAAGCTAATACTAATAATATTTAGTGTAAATATAATTAATATAAATAGGATTTTCCAGTGGAAGTAATACATACATGGCTTCGTTTAATCTATGTAATTACCCACTCATTTTATCTCCACTAAACTATTAAACTTTTACAAATAAACCAAACATATCAACCATGATTCTATCATCAAAAGAATTTACTATTTTCCCCCAATTTAAAATAATATTTAAGAAACTGAATTTGATTTTAGATCTTGCTTCACTCTGAAAATAAAACTCAAACACAAAAATAAATGGACGCCTTACCTTCTTCTCCCCCTGGGATTTCAATTAGCATTTCGAAAATTTCTCTTCTTGTCGCTACACCCAAATCCACTTACCACCTCTCCAACAGATTCACCCCCCAAAAAGAACCCATTCTTTATCCTCCCTGGTTTATTTAAAACCTTTTCATCTTCCATTCTCAACCATGTCATTTTTATATCAAATATTGAGTAAACCAGCAGTCTAGTCAGCATTTGCTCAATTTCTCACTTTGTGTAGCGTCTTCTCAAATAATGTCCATGATTCACCACTGAATTTTGAAACTTACCCTATTCGAGCTTCGTGAGATGAAAATAAAGACATTATCTATGCTAATACAGTAGAACCCCTCAAACTCGACATAATGTGGACTTTAAGGTTGTCGAGTTTGGGGGTTGTCGAGTTTTAGGGAACTTTGGTATTTAATGGTTAGGTTTGCAACAAATACTCAAAAATTTTAAATAACTGTACATTTATTGATTATCAATGATTAAACGTTTATTGCAAAAAAGTCCCTGCCTGACAACAAAAAATAGTGTGTTCAATCACACATTAAAATTAAATTTATCGATCGGTCAAATGAGATTTAAAAAGTTTTGGCCTTGTACAATAGGTTTAGTAAACTAAAAAGACCTATCCTAATATGATGTAATAAAATTTACAGTAAATAACAGACAGTCCATTAAATATTTTTAAAGATTAAAACAATTTTAGATAAAAAAAAACATTAGAGCGAAGTTAGCATTGTTTGAAAAAACTTTTGATTGATATTTGTTTTTCATTTTCAACTGGACGTCTGGCAGCTTCATCTCGAAGTCGCCGAAGAAAAAGAATGTCCATACCAAACACGGTCCAATACAAATGCTATAAATTGAACTGCTGATCGCATATAATTAAGAGTCGGGTCATTTTTCTCACATGGTTAAGACCTTTATTACAAAACTTGAATCATAGTTCTACGACGCTCCGTTGAATTGTTATGACAAAAGACTTGCCGCTTACTTTAATGGAATCGGTGCTAATGACCGGTAGCATCCGGTTGGTTAGGCGCTTGGGTTCACAACAATATGAATGTTTTGACAACAAATATTTAGGGCTGTCCCGGTCTACCTGCACCCTTTATCTTTAACTTTGGCCTCTACTATACAGTAGGATTAGAAAGTGGCTAGACAAAGGAGCATCCCTCACACATGTATAAACAAAAGTAACAAGCCTCAACCTCCGGGCATCTGGCAGGCGCACATGGCGTAAAACAATGCAGTGAATGACCTTGGAAATCCCATGCTCCTTGTCACTGGCCCTGTCGAGTTTGACGGAATGTCGAGTTTGAGGGGGTCGAGTTTGAGGGGTTCTACTGTATTATTTTATATAAAAGAAATATTTTATTTTTTTAATGGCCAACTTTCTCAAGTTTAATCAAAAACATTAGCAAATTATGATTAAATTAGATATTTATTATTATTTTTAATGACAAATATCTTAAATTTGTAAGACGTTTTGAACTGTTATTCTGATTTGTAAACTGCTTACCTAATTCTGTGTTTCCGTTGACAATTTTAGCATGCGGATATTTTGACTTCAAATGGAGAAGTTCAGAAAGACTCGTAGGACGATACCATGTCACTCGTGGTCCTTTCAATACTAAAAATTGACTGTCAAAATCAGATGAAATCTGTATAAAATCAGAAACAAAAATCAGGAATCAACCATTATATTTATAAAATTATGCAAATTCTAAAAAATAGAAACTCATAGCGAGTATTATATGGCTAAACAGGTGTTTTATTTCATTAAAACAAAAAATGAAAACAGAATAATTAATTAACCATTTGTTTAAAACCTTTTGTGACTTACAGGACACATTGTACGATATCAAGATTTAAATTACATTAATCAAGGTTCATATTTGATTGATCCCAGTAATTTAACATAACTTTCTTTTTAATGTATTTTGGTTCAATAACCTACTTATTTTACTTAATTTTTATTCTATTCAGAGGAGGCAACAATTTTGAAAAACACCACATTTAACAACAGCACTTTATAGTCTGTATACCGTAACTTGGCGTCTGAACCCTTGGCTACATGCTGAGGCGGTTTGGAATTGGCCAAAACGCTCAAGGCAGAATAAAAATTGTAAAGCTGATTCGTTAGCAACGTAGTAGGTAAAGCCAGCAGTTAGCGATGTTGATGCGTCACTAACGGGAATAAACTTGTCCGTGAAACAAAAATGTTTCAAATTTAAAAAATAAAGTACCGAGAAAGATTGTAAAAGTAATAATAAAAATATTTAGTAAGGGGGGAAATTTTCATAAATTAATAATTAACAAAGTTACGGGGAAAACAACTTAGACAAAAAATACTAAAATATAAAATAAAGGAAATTAACAAATGGTAAATTAAATATAAATAAGTAAGGGGGAAATAAAGGGGAAACATGAAATAAAAATAATAACTCCAACGATATTTTAATAAAAAAAAAAAAAAGAAAAAAAAAAACCTTAGGCACTTATAAAAATACCAATTTATCGAAAAATTAGATAAACATTATAAATAGAATGTATTTATAATTAAGAAATGTTTAAATTAGTGTGTTGTACAGAATGAACAAACCAAATTTATAAAATCAGTAGATGGGGGTTTTAATAACATGTTTTCATGGGAAAACGATGTAAAAAACTTTAAATCAAGATTTCTCGCGAAATAAACATAGCAGAGAAAAAGTGATCATAGTTACATTCGTTCCTACCAAGAACAAAAAATAAAAAAGTGTTAAAAAACCAAAAACCAAATCAGGGAAAAAACTAAATTTTGAAATTGTTTAAATTACGTAAAAGCTAAATAACTCGAGAAAGAAATGGACTACAACCACGAAACAAAAACCTAAAGGATCCCAAGAACATTAAGAACCAAGATCTAAAAAGAAATCGAGAATCGGAAGAGCGAAGCAGAAGTTAGAGAGAAAAGAAGAAAAAAGTACAGAATTTCAACCAAAATCATGTTTTAACAAGAGGAGGGATCGCTGAGCGAAACTCGACCGTAACCAATGACAAAGAAGTGGAGACAACCGATAAAAGATAAAAATTTGTGAAGAAATAAAGTAAAAAGGAAGAAATAAAAGGATTAGAATGAAATAAAAGAATAAATATAATAAATAAAGAATCTGTAAATATTTTGGGAAATGAAAAAACCCAAAATAAAGCATAAACTCGCCGAAAACGTATAAAAACGTGAAGGGATAGTTTATGAGGGAAACCAAGTTAAGTTGGTACTCAAAATTCCCAAGTCAGAGGAGCTCTGAAATATTCAAGGTAACTTGGATACTCTTTTTTCAACCAGCCTACGAGGAAGACGTGCTTCAGGAGTCAGCACCAGCAGAAAATCTACTCATTGAACTTACAACATTAGACTACAGGCATCGGGAGATCATCTCAACCCATCAGAATCTTCAGCATCGTTTATGATTTTCATTAGTGTTCAAGGTACCAATACTTTGATTTATTGGAAACTTTAGGGAATTAATAATAATAAACGTAAATTCATTTTAATTAAATATTCAATAAAAATTATAGGGGAAGTGTATTTTTTAAGTAAATTCAATTTTAAATGATTTGTTCTGGTCATTCTGAGTATAAAATTTAATATGTTATAGAGTGTCTATATAAAATTTAATGTGTTGTAATATATGTGTATAAAATTCATTGTGTCTTATGGTAGAGATTTTGTAGTATAAAGAAAAATATAAATTTACCAAACAAAAGAAAGACCTTCAGTCATAATATAAAAAGTAATAAATATTGATAATTGATTTGAAAAATCTTTAATTGCTTTTCATTATTCTAGAGATTCCTATAGTTGTATGCCATTTTAAATATATATCTGTGAAATAAAGTGTGTGCTCTAAAGAGAAATTTACAAAAATTAATTATTTGTACATTTTTCTAAATGGAATAAAATTTGGAAACCAAACTCTCCCACACGGCACGACCTCTAGGAAGAGTCGTATACACAAGTTTAAGAAAAGGTAAAATTGACTGAGCAATCAATAAATTCATTAATAAATAAAACGAAATAAAGTCGAAAAGACTTATTTCTTGACAATTTACGATAAAAGTAAAATTGTCTTGCATACGATACGTTGTCGCAAGCGGGGAAAAAGCCGGAAGCAAAATTTGAGTAAATTCCCGAACGATACGTGTTAAATTGAGAGTCTACGTTAATCTTGCAAGGTGTATCGTTGCAAGTGGCGCCCAAATACGTGGAGCACGAAAAACTAGAATATTTTTTTTTAAAAAAGGAAATTCTTGTTTTTAGTGATCCATACGAACGAGAGTTCCAAATTTTGTTCCATAAATATATGTGTGTAAGTTCTAAGTTGTGAGTTCAATAAAGGTGGTTATAAACAAGTTAATAATCATA
The DNA here is from genome assembly GCA_963513935.1 of Aphrophora alni. NCBI lineage: Eukaryota > Metazoa > Arthropoda > Insecta > Hemiptera > Aphrophoridae > Aphrophora > Aphrophora alni. The sequence continues at coordinate 46,345,468 of OY740778.1, read as the reverse complement.
AAAATTAATAATAAACAAATTAGTCGCGTAAAGAAAAATTAAATAAAAATGCCGCCAACTAGAGATCCTAAAGCTCAAGAAGAACCAAAACAGGAAGCTTCAGGAATAGACAAGAAAATGGAACAAATATTTAATTACATGAAAAGTATGGAAAATAGAGTAGCGCTAGACAAAGAAGAAAGACAGAAAGAGAAACTTGCAGAAGAAGAGAAGAGGCAGAAAGAAAAACTGGAAGAAGAAGAGAAGAGAAAGAAAGAAAAACTGGAAGAAGAAGAGAAGAGAAAGAAAGAAAAACTGGAAGAAGAAGAGAAGAGAAAGAAAGAAAGAATAGAAGAAAGGAAGGAAAGAAAAGAAGAATTAGAAAATTTAGTAGTAAACATTACTACTACCATAGAAAGGAGCATAGGAGAAAACACATTAAGAATAATAGAATGCGAAAAACAGATGAATGAAAATGCCAGGGACTTAGACGAGTTAAGAGGAAAAATAGATGAAGAAGTGTCAAATAGGACATTAGAAATAAATAGCGTAAGAAGAGAAGTTGGAAGTAAAATAGAAAGTTCAGTAAAAGTTTTAGAAACAAAATTAAAAGAAGTAGCTAGAAATAGAGAAAGTGGAGACAAAGAAGCAAGGGTAATTTATATAGATAAGGCACAGGGAGAAAATAGACAATTGGAATTCTGGGGTAATGCTAGGGAAATTCCAATGAGATTTATTAAGGAAGTAGAAAAACATTTTGATGAGATTAGTACGCTAATGGATGGAGCCGAAAAATTAAGAATAATAGAAAGATTATTAAAAGGTGCAGCGATGGAATGGTGGAAACTTGGGAGCAGAAAAAAGAGAAATGTTTAAATCGAATTAGAACGGCAGGAAACAAGAGAGCTGATAAAATTAATGCAAGAATTAAAGAAACTAAATTCAGAATTGGAGACAAAGTTTTAATAATTAACTCGAACCGGCCTAGTTTATTATTAAACCAAACTGACAAATTAATGTTAGTCTACAGTGGTCCATATCAAGTCACTCGTGTAATGGGCAGAAGAACATACGAAGTTAAAAATATTCAAACAAATAAAATCAAGGGTCGATATGATATTAAAGACATGAAACCATATTATGAATAAAAATATGTCACATAACAAAAGAGCTAAAAATAACTAGGTCAAAGAAATCAGCTGCTAGCGCTTAACAAAGGAATCCTTAGGACAACGGATGCTCGAAGCCTAAATAAACAACCGCATAATGAACGAGGCTAATCAACCGCTCCATTCATCAAATCGATACAAAAACTGCGTAAAAAATTGAAGGATGTTTATTTTGACGGGTTGATGAATGAATGCGAAATTTAAAGTATGTTAAAAATTAATATCATTTTATAGCCAGCTTTTTGTATTATTATGTGTTAGGAATGACCATAACAAATGATTATTGGGGATAGTTAGAAAATTAATAAGATTTTTGTTTATATCCAATAAATCAGGGTAAGGTACAAGATGTCAAAAAAGTTTAGTGCAGAAGCTGTAATAAAAATGTGTATACTAGTTAGTGTGTTGCAGGACAGTGAAAAATCTGAGAAGCAAACAAGTAAAAGCCATGGACCATCTTGAGATGGAAAAATTTAAAATGAAAATTTATTCATGTCTTATGTATTTGTTATATTCAGGTCTTATGTAGTTGTTATATTCTATGTTTTATGTATTTGTGTTATTCATGTTTTATATAATTGTTTTGTATCTATATTGTGTGTTTATGTGTTATAAGGAAAATTAATTGTGTGATATAAAAGTATATTTGATGTTTTAAGAATTTAATAGTTAATATAGGTATTTTGTGTTATATGTGTTTAAAAATTTTCAAATGAAAATTTAAATTATATAATAAAATGTGGATTTAATGAAAATTGTTTAAATTAAGTAAAAAATGTCATAAGGGGATTTAATATCAAAAAAGGCTGATGTTAAAACATAAGCAATTTTCTAACTTTGCACGGGGGATATTGAGGCGGTTTGGAATTGGCCAAAACGCTCAAGGCAGAATAAAAATTGTAAAGCTGATTCGTTAGCAACGTAGTAGGTAAAGCCAGCAGTTAGCGATGTTGATGCGTCACTAACGGGAATAAACTTGTCCGTGAAACAAAAATGTTTCAAATTTAAAAAATAAAGTACCGAGAAAGATTGTAAAAGTAATAATAAAAATATTTAGTAAGGGGGGAAATTTTCATAAATTAATAATTAACAAAGTTACGGGGAAAACAACTTAGACAAAAAATACTAAAATATAAAATAAAGGAAATTAACAAATGGTAAATTAAATATAAATAAGTAAGGGGGAAATAAAGGGGAAACATGAAATAAAAATAATAACTCCAACGATATTCTAATAAAAAAAAAAAAAAGAAAAAAAAAAACCTTAGGCACTTATAAAAATACCAATTTATCGAAAAATTAGATAAACATTATAAATAGAATGTATTTATAATTAAGAAATGTTTAAATTAGTGTGTTGTACAGAATGAACAAACCAAATTTATAAAATCAGTAGATGGGGGTTTTAATAACATGTTTTCATGGGAAAACGATGTAAAAAACTTTAAATCAAGATTTCTCGCGAAATAAACATAGCAGAGAAAAAGTGATCATAGTTACATTCGTTCCTACCAAGAACAAAAAATAAAAAAGTGTTAAAAAACCAAAAACCAAATCAGGGAAAAAACTAAATTTTGAAATTGTTTAAATTACGTAAAAGCTAAATAACTCGAGAAAGAAATGGACTACAACCACGAAACAAAAACCTAAAGGATCCCAAGAACATTAAGAACCAAGATCTAAAAAGAAATCGAGAATCGGAAGAGCGAAGCAGAAGTTAGAGAGAAAAGAAGAAAAAAGTACAGAATTTCAACCAAAATCATGTTTTAACAAGAGGAGGGATCGCTGAGCGAAACTCGACCGTAACCAATGACAAAGAAGTGGAGACAACCGATAAAAGATAAAAATTTGTGAAGAAATAAAGTAAAAAGGAAGAAATAAAAGGATTAGAATGAAATAAAAGAATAAATATAATAAATAAAGAATCTGTAAATATTTTGGGAAATGAAAAAACCCAAAATAAAGCATAAACTCGCCGAAAACGTATAAAAACGTGAAGGGATAGTTTATGAGGGAAACCAAGTTAAGTTGGTACTCAAAATTCCCAAGTCAGAGGAGCTCTGAAATATTCAAGGTAACTTGGATACTCTTTTTTCAACCAGCCTACGAGGAAGACGTGCTTCAGGAGTCAGCACCAGCAGAAAATCTACTCATTGAACTTACAACATTAGACTACAGGCATCGGGAGATCATCTCAACCCATCAGAATCTTCAGCATCGTTTATGATTTTCATTAGTGTTCAAGGTACCAATACTTTGATTTATTGGAAACTTTAGGGAATTAATAATAATAAACGTAAATTCATTTTAATTAAATATTCAATAAAAATTATAGGGGAAGTGTATTTTTTAAGTAAATTCAATTTTAAATGATTTGTTCTGGTCATTCTGAGTATAAAATTTAATATGTTATAGAGTGTCTATATAAAATTTAATGTGTTGTAATATATGTGTATAAAATTCATTGTGTCTTATGGTAGAGATTTTGTAGTATAAAGAAAAATATAAATTTACCAAACAAAAGAAAGACCTTCAGTCATAATATAAAAAGTAATAAATATTGATAATTGATTTGAAAAATCTTTAATTGCTTTTCATTATTCTAGAGATTCCTATAGTTGTATGCCATTTTAAATATATATCTGTGAAATAAAGTGTGTGCTCTAAAGAGAAATTTACAAAAATTAATTATTTGTACATTTTTCTAAATGGAATAAAATTTGGAAACCAAACTCTCCCACACGGCACGACCTCTAGGAAGAGTCGTATACACAAGTTTAAGAAAAGGTAAAATTGACTGAGCAATCAATAAATTCATTAATAAATAAAACGAAATAAAGTCGAAAAGACTTATTTCTTGACAATTTACGATAAAAGTAAAATTGTCTTGCATACGATACGTTGTCGCAAGCGGGGAAAAAGCCGGAAGCAAAATTTGAGTAAATTCCCGAACGATACGTGTTAAATTGAGAGTCTACGTTAATCTTGCAAGGTGTATCGTTGCAAGTGGCGCCCAAATACGTGGAGCACGAAAAACTAGAATATTTTTTTTTAAAAAAGGAAATTCTTGTTTTTAGTGATCCATACGAACGAGAGTTCCAAATTTTGTTCCATAAATATATGTGTGTAAGTTCTAAGTTGTGAGTTCAATAAAGGTGGTTATAAACAAGTTAATAATCATAAAAATTAATAATAAACAAATTAGTCGCGTAAAGAAAAATTAAATAAAAATGCCGCCAACTAGAGATCCTAAAGCTCAAGAAGAACCAAAACAGGAAGCTTCAGGAATAGACAAGAAAATGGAACAAATATTTAATTACATGAAAAGTATGGAAAATAGAGTAGCGCTAGACAAAGAAGAAAGACAGAAAGAGAAACTTGCAGAAGAAGAGAAGAGGCAGAAAGAAAAACTGGAAGAAGAAGAGAAGAGAAAGAAAGAAAAACTGGAAGAAGAAGAGAAGAGAAAGAAAGAAAAACTGGAAGAAGAAGAGAAGAGAAAGAAAGAAAGAATAGAAGAAAGGAAGGAAAGAAAAGAAGAATTAGAAAATTTAGTAGTAAACATTACTACTACCATAGAAAGGAGCATAGGAGAAAACACATTAAGAATAATAGAATGCGAAAAACAGATGAATGAAAATGCCAGGGACTTAGACGAGTTAAGAGGAAAAATAGATGAAGAAGTGTCAAATAGGACATTAGAAATAAATAGCGTAAGAAGAGAAGTTGGAAGTAAAATAGAAAGTTCAGTAAAAGTTTTAGAAACAAAATTAAAAGAAGTAGCTAGAAATAGAGAAAGTGGAGACAAAGAAGCAAGGGTAATTTATATAGATAAGGCACAGGGAGAAAATAGACAATTGGAATTCTGGGGTAATGCTAGGGAAATTCCAATGAGATTTATTAAGGAAGTAGAAAAACATTTTGATGAGATTAGTACGCTAATGGATGGAGCCGAAAAATTAAGAATAATAGAAAGATTATTAAAAGGTGCAGCGATGGAATGGTGGAAACTTGGGAGCAGAAAAAAGAGAAATGTTTAAATCGAATTAGAACGGCAGGAAACAAGAGAGCTGATAAAATTAATGCAAGAATTAAAGAAACTAAATTCAGAATTGGAGACAAAGTTTTAATAATTAACTCGAACCGGCCTAGTTTATTATTAAACCAAACTGACAAATTAATGTTAGTCTACAGTGGTCCATATCAAGTCACTCGTGTAATGGGCAGAAGAACATACGAAGTTAAAAATATTCAAACAAATAAAATCAAGGGTCGATATGATATTAAAGACATGAAACCATATTATGAATAAAAATATGTCACATAACAAAAGAGCTAAAAATAACTAGGTCAAAGAAATCAGCTGCTAGCGCTTAACAAAGGAATCCTTAGGACAACGGATGCTCGAAGCCTAAATAAACAACCGCATAATGAACGAGGCTAATCAACCGCTCCATTCATCAAATCGATACAAAAACTGCGTAAAAAATTGAAGGATGTTTATTTTGACGGGTTGATGAATGAATGCGAAATTTAAAGTATGTTAAAAATTAATATCATTTTATAGCCAGCTTTTTGTATTATTATGTGTTAGGAATGACCATAACAAATGATTATTGGGGATAGTTAGAAAATTAATAAGATTTTTGTTTATATCCAATAAATCAGGGTAAGGTACAAGATGTCAAAAAAGTTTAGTGCAGAAGCTGTAATAAAAATGTGTATACTAGTTAGTGTGTTGCAGGACAGTGAAAAATCTGAGAAGCAAACAAGTAAAAGCCATGGACCATCTTGAGATGGAAAAATTTAAAATGAAAATTTATTCATGTCTTATGTATTTGTTATATTCAGGTCTTATGTAGTTGTTATATTCTATGTTTTATGTATTTGTGTTATTCATGTTTTATATAATTGTTTTGTATCTATATTGTGTGTTTATGTGTTATAAGGAATATTAATTGTGTGATATAAAAGTATATTTGATGTTTTAAGAATTTAATAGTTAATATAGGTATTTTGTGTTATATATGTGTTTAAAAATTTTCAAATGAAAATTTAAATTATATAATAAAATGTGGATTTAATGAAAATTGTTTAAATTAAGTAAAAAATGTCATAAGGGGATTTAATATCAAAAAAGGCTGATGTTAAAACATAAGCAATTTTCTAACTTTGCACGGGGGATATTGAGGCGGTTTGGAATTGGCCAAAACGCTCAAGGCAGAATAAAAATTGTAAAGCTGATTCGTTAGCAACGTAGTAGGTAAAGCCAGCAGTTAGCGATGTTGATGCGTCACTAACGGGAATAAACTTGTCCGTGAAACAAAAATGTTTCAAATTTAAAAAATAAAGTACCGAGAAAGATTGTAAAAGTAATAATAAAAATATTTAGTAAGGGGGGAAATTTTCATAAATTAATAATTAACAAAGTTACGGGGAAAACAACTTAGACAAAAAATACTAAAATATAAAATAAAGGAAATTAACAAATGGTAAATTAAATATAAATAAGTAAGGGGGAAATAAAGGGGAAACATGAAATAAAAATAATAACTCCAACGATATTTTAATAAAAAGAAAAAAAAAAACCTTAGGCACTTATAAAAATACCAATTTATCGAAAAATTAGATAAACATTATAAATAGAATGTATTTATAATTAAGAAATGTTTAAATTAGTGTGTTGTACAGAATGAACAAACCAAATTTATAAAATCAGTAGATGGGGGTTTTAATAACATGTTTTCATGGGAAAACGATGTAAAAAACTTTAAATCAAGATTTCTCGCGAAATAAACATAGCAGAGAAAAAGTGATCATAGTTACATTCGTTCCTACCAAGAACAAAAAATAAAAAAGTGTTAAAAAACCAAAAACCAAATCAGGGAAAAAAACTAAATTTTGAAATTGTTTAAATTACGTAAAAGCTAAATAACTCGAGAAAGAAATGGACTACAACCACGAAACAAAAACCTAAAGGATCCCAAGAACATTAAGAACCAAGATCTAAAAAGAAATCGAGAATCGGAAGAGCGAAGCAGAAGTTAGAGAGAAAAGAAGAAAAAAGTACAGAATTTCAACCAAAATCATGTTTTAACAAGAGGAGGGATCGCTGAGCGAAACTCGACCGTAACCAATGACAAAGAAGTGGAGACAACCGATAAAAGATAAAAATTTGTGAAGAAATAAAGTAAAAAGGAAGAAATAAAAGGATTAGAATGAAATAAAAGAATAAATATAATAAATAAAGAATCTGTAAATATTTTGGGAAATGAAAAAACCCAAAATAAAGCATAAACTCGCCGAAAACGTATAAAAACGTGAAGGGATAGTTTATGAGGGAAACCAAGTTAAGTTGGTACTCAAAATTCCCAAGTCAGAGGAGCTCTGAAATATTCAAGGTAACTTGGATACTCTTTTTTCAACCAGCCTACGAGGAAGACGTGCTTCAGGAGTCAGCACCAGCAGAAAATCTACTCATTGAACTTACAACATTAGACTACAGGCATCGGGAGATCATCTCAACCCATCAGAATCTTCAGCATCGTTTATGATTTTCATTAGTGTTCAAGGTACCAATACTTTGATTTATTGGAAACTTTAGGGAATTAATAATAATAAACGTAAATTCATTTTAATTAAATATTCAATAAAAATTATAGGGGAAGTGTATTTTTTAAGTAAATTCAATTTTAAATGATTTGTTCTGGTCATTCTGAGTATAAAATTTAATATGTTATAGAGTGTCTATATAAAATTTAATGTGTTGTAATATATGTGTATAAAATTCATTGTGTCTTATGGTAGAGATTTTGTAGTATAAAGAAAAATATAAATTTACCAAACAAAAGAAAGACCTTCAGTCATAATATAAAAAGTAATAAATATTGATAATTGATTTGAAAAATCTTTAATTGCTTTTCATTATTCTAGAGATTCCTATAGTTGTATGCCATTTTAAATATATATCTGTGAAATAAAGTGTGTGCTCTAAAGAGAAATTTACAAAAATTAATTATTTGTACATTTTTCTAAATGGAATAAAATTTGGAAACCAAACTCTCCCACACGGCACGACCTCTAGGAAGAGTCGTATACACAAGTTTAAGAAAAGGTAAAATTGACTGAGCAATCAATAAATTCATTAATAAATAAAACGAAATAAAGTCGAAAAGACTTATTTCTTGACAATTTACGATAAAAGTAAAATTGTCTTGCATACGATACGTTGTCGCAAGCGGGGAAAAAGCCGGAAGCAAAATTTGAGTAAATTCCCGAACGATACGTGTTAAATTGAGAGTCTACGTTAATCTTGCAAGGTGTATCGTTGCAATGCGAGCAGCCGGAACCCCCCCCCCCTTCCTCACCCAGCTGTTTCAGCGATGAGTCACCTACTAGCGTTAACACTGCACTATTTAACTTTTTTATGGGAGACACTATTTTAAATTTTTTTTCAGCACAGTTAAAATGTTTAGGAAAATATAAGCAAATTGATACCAAACACGACACTATTCCGTTTGTAAAAGCCGCCAGTAGAAAGCTCTTTACACAGCTACTTTTTGCATAATCACATACTTATTATTTACATATTTACGTACTATTTACATACATTTGTGTCGTGTTTGGTATCAATTTCCTTATATTTTCCTAAACATTTTAACAATGCTGAAAAAAATTTTTTAAATTGTGTCTCCCATAAAAAAGTTAAACAGTGCAGTGTTAACGCTAGTAGGCGACTCATCACGGAAACAGCTGGATGAGGAAGGGAGCGAGGGGGGACGTCCGGGTCCAGACGCCAAGTTACGGTATACAGATAATAGGCTCATTTTTTATCTATAAACCCTAACTCATCCAAAGACAGAAGGTTTAAATTAAAAGTCTCAATAAAATAAAATTTAATCTATATTATTAGATAAATTGGAATTTTGTAAGTGTTCTTAATGGTACATTCAAATTTAAGCTATAAGAAAACACATGTTTTTAAAAACAAACTGAGATATAAAGTCAAAATAGTCTTATACCTAATTTTATCCAAAATCATTCAATTTAGGCTGTAATAACTTAAACAAATGAATAATTAAACCATAATTTTGAATTCAAGATCACAAAAAATTTACATTCTCAACGAGTAACCTGCTTAACAAACACAAAATCTGTCAGAGGCTCATTATAGTATGGATGTGACAATCTCAAGGGATCCTAACTGGTCTATACATTTTTTTCATATAGTTTTGGGTTAGATTCCTCTCTTCCTATCAGATCATTATTGACCTACTCTAGTTCTTTTCTGACCCCGATAGAACTAAAATATTCAAGAGCTAAGGGTGTTTATTTGATATTCTTTTCTTCCTTTTTTTTATAAAGCGATGAGGACTAAAAAGTTTTTTGGCTTTAAACAACAAGGGAAAAAATAAATACAAAACAATTAACCTTGAGTTCAGGAGGAAAGATTGGTTCTTGAGAAGCGTCGTAAGGTACAAATTCTCTTGAATTAAATAACACTTCCTCTTCATCGATATGTCCATTGCTGCCATTAACCACACCATTCTTCATTTTGCAACACTGATTTCCCATTCCACATACACCATTAACATTCATTAAGCCATTAGCTCTCTGTTGATGTTCCCATTCTTCAGTGAAGGTACGGTAGCCTTCGAGAATCGGACGATATCCGGTACAACGACACAAGTTACCTGCATAACAAACAATTGTTATAAAAGATGCATAAACATTGTCACATATTGACGGAGATGGTAATATTATACTATAAAGTGATTATTAACACAATTATATAAGTGAAACACCAATTTTGGCTGTCATTTTTCCAAGATGTATCCACTAGAAGTATATTAAGACAATAGTTCAAGACTATATCAGGAGTACTACTAACTGCTCTTATAACTGCAAGACATGGCAATCGTTGAATTTCTACCAGTCTTCCCACTGATCTCAGAAACTCCTATTTTTGGCCATCTTAATCTTATAACACTAGATTTTTTATTAAAATGGTTCTTATTTAATGAACTCTATAAAAACTTGGAGATGGTAAGATGGATTTTTAGATACAATAATTAAGTAAATTTTCTCCACACTTGTCTCGTCTCCCCTGGTATACGGAAATGAATCTTCATTATTTAGTCTTAACAGTTCTCAGCTTTAAAATTATTTCATTTTCATACATTTTAAACTTTCAAACTCCTACATACCTTGGAAAGCTGTCTCTAAATCGTGCATTGTAGGTTTTCCTGTCATTCTGCGTAGCAACGTGTACATCGACATTACGATCCCAGGAGTGCAGAATCCACACTGAGAACCATGTGCTTTAGCAATTCTTTCCTGTACAGGGTGTAACCGACTTCGGGTGCTACCTATCCCTTCTACTGTGGTGACTGCTAGTCCATGCATAGCACATACTGGAGCAAGACAAGCATTGGCTGAAATATGACTAATAATTGTTAAGGAAACAAATATTGCTCAGAGTTTCTCATTTCCTCAGTCATATGTTTAAGTATAATAATTATATTTTAAAATATAAAATCTTACTTAAACAAAATATGTATTACCATAGTATGTATTGATAGTTGTAATAAAATTCCTTTTCTTTTACTTTTTCACATATACAAGTACAGAGAAAGCTATGTGATTAGTCAAAAAAAAAAGTCAAGTTTTGTGCAGTTATATTCATTTTGAGATCCCCTCATTCAAAAGAGTGGTTTTTGGAATGATGTTTGTCATGTGTACAGTGTTCTACAGCTTAAGATGTGGACCGATTTCAGTCAAATATGATATGTGGTATTAGTCATATCTCATTACAATATTATATTTTATTTGTGTATTTAGAGGTTAAACTTGAGGAAAATGTATCAAAATTAATTGTAAGAGCCGATTTAGAAAGAAAAAAAATTATTATATGTTTTTTAAGTTGGGTACTCCCAAATTTTGAGTTATTAAAAAAATTATAAAACATCCGAAGACAACCACTTTTTTGGATTCAGAAACCTCAAATTGAATTTATCTTTTCAACGTATATTTTTTTATTAATCACATGACTTCCTCTATATTATGTGCATGTGTAAAAGTAAATAGGCTTGACTACAACTTAAATTTCAGCCCAAAATTTTAAAATTTTTATTTCAATGGAATTATCATTCAACTTTGGAGTGTTTGGAGAACTTTTGTATTTAAATTTAAGTTATTGTTTCCTTGTATGGTTGTATTGTGAAGTCCATTCACAAATCCAACATCATGTAATGGTAAAATGAAGATAAAATAAATAAATAGGGAAATCTTTTTTAAGGGGAGTTCAAAACCTAAATTGGTTTAAAAATTCAGTTTTTGTTTTATATATTTATGAGATTCTATATATATATATATTTTTTTTTTTTTTAATTCATGTAAGACGTGTTTTATGCAAATCGGTTTGAACAGAAATTTGTTTATGAATTTTCGAAAGTTATGTTCCATACTTTTTTTTTTTAATTTTCAAGGTTTTAAAAAAAAACCCTTCAACAAACAAGATCTACCAATTGTCCTCACAAAGCAACGTTTTGTGCTGTATGCTCTTGATGTTAGCTCAATTCACAGCAACAGGTATATAAGATGAATGATTGGAATTCTATTTCCAATACAATTAAGTCTACATTCGTACAAATACAAGAATTATTACTATTAAAAGAGCTATTAAAATTGTATAAGCAATTTTAACCTTGATAAACAAGAATAAATCCACATGACACAATAGGAGTTAATTTATTTTGTTTGATCTAGACATCAAAACCTACTCATCCCTTAATATTTGATATACTTCGTCTTTACAATTTAACACATCAAATCACTATTATAATAAATTGTTGCAAAGGATACGTGACTTTATTTGAAGATCTGTCAAACTTTGAGATCATAACAGTACAAGCACCACAGCCTCCTTCAGCGCATCCCAGCTTTGTGCCACATAGCTTTACTGATATATAATTAAGGAAAACACAGATTTTCTCACACATGGTACAAACTCATACATAAACATAGAAAACAGATACAAAATGCATTAACTTAGTTTCAATATTATAGCCTTTGAATTATACAGTATATCCATAAAGTCGTGGTATAGTTTTGAATAAATATTTATTTTTAAAAGTGTACATTTACCAAAGATGAAACACGAATGAAGAAAGAACAGATCAAAAAGTTTTTCTTGTTTATCTGAGTTCTATATGGTCCTGGTGGTTAGCTCTGCAAATGTCCAAGTGATATTCCAGCTCTTCCTACGCTTGACCTAGAACATCAGGAGTTATTGATCCCACGCTTTCAAATATTCAATGTTCAAAAATATTTCACTGTAGATAATTTGTAAAACATACACCCTTGGGTGTAAAATTCCTTGGACCTTTTGTAAAAGTCCTTGGGTGTAACGATCGTGGTTGTCAAGCCTTCCACCCATCACTTCCAATCCAATTTTGAGGAAATCACAAACATTGGCATAGTGAGGTGATCCTCCATCTTACTGAAAAATCAAGTTTTCACTCTTGATTCGGGGAAACATGTATAGATCCAACATGTCAAAGTAGACAAGTCAACTTTCAGCAAAGAAAGAAGGGTGATATTGCAATCCTCGACAAGATTGCACCAAACATTGATTTTTGACTGTCATGCTTGTGTTCAACAAAATTATGAGAGACTTCATTTACTCAAATTCAAATATTGTGGCTATCTACAAGTCCTAAAGTGAGGAAAATGGCCTCATCACTAAACATAACTTGGTTTATAAAATTCTTATACGCTTTAATCAAAATGTCTACAGCAGTCATAATACCTTTAAAGGTTATTTCTTGATCGCAAAGCATGAAATTACTGAAATTTAAAGCCTGTAAACATGAGCCATTTTTTTCATAGGCAAATTTTTGTCTACATAGTAAAACATGTTTACCTATGTTTTCAACAATTTCACTGATAACTGAAAGCCTATTTGAACACTTCTTATGTAATAAGCGACCAGTTTCATTCAACAGTATGTCCCATCTATGACATATTATTTATATGTGAAGATTCTCCATGAAACACGCCAATACTCAAATTGCACTAGAGTTATAATATTGAATTTTCCAAACCATAAAACACACTGAACTTTCCTTTGCATGTTTCTTTTTTAAATGAAATGGTCCAGATGATTAAATGGAACAACAATGATTACCCAATTTTGAATTAAAGTAAATAACAGCTTTTTCATGGACCTAGGGTGTTTCAATAACAATTTTAAATCCCGTCATGACTTTATGGACACACTATATATTAATGAAAAATTGTTTTAATATTCAGGATGATTTAATTGTGGATAAAATTTAACCCCTTATCATATATGAAGTTCTATCCCATTACAATTGTTGTGGGACATGTGCCTTGGAAATTTTGCTTACCGCCAACTTTTTTTTCCATTTTGGATCCGTCTAAGTACAAAAATATATGTTGTTTAAAACCTATATATAAATAATAATAATAATAATACAAAATGTTTTCAGAAATTAAGTGCCATTAGGCTATAAGAATAATGACAATCTATTGTAATATACAGATTTTGAAATTTTGAATATGAGATGAAACTCGCGGTAAAATAGATGCATGATGTAATTGTATCAAAAGCAAATGGAAATTGGTAACTGTTTTTAGAATAATGAAATAAATCAAAACAAATTTCCAAAAGATGTATTTATATGTATAGTAATGTCTATTTTTAAGATAAACTTAATATTTGTGTGAAATTGTGCTTATATGAGATGAAAAGACTTGTTACTAAGTGGTTCTGGGTTTGAGGCTATAATCACGTGATTGAGATGTGATATCCGGAACTGAAAGTGTGCATAGAAGGCTAGTCTAGAATTAGAAGTCATGAGAAACAGGCGTATTTCCATATGTGACATAAGTCGAGTTAGAACCATGTGCTTTGTGTGTAAAGACATTAAAAAAGGTGAAAACGAGTAATGTCAAAGAAAGACAACGATAGAAACAGTCGTAGTTGTTTGTAATCAGTTTGTAAAGTGGTCTCAGAGATGGACAGACATATTTTTCGTTTGTGAAAAAGTTAGTCTTTAATGAATGAGCGCTAAACACGTGGTGTGAGTTGAACTGTGTTCGTTATATAAAAAATTTTAAACGATATTTTAATCAGAAAGACTCTGAATACTAATATATGAACTGTGTTTTATTAGTAGAGACAAGATGTGTAAAATTCATAAATATTGAATTGAAATCTGAGACAACGTACAACATGGACTAGGTCAGACCTCAACCTTCAAGACGAGATCTTCATGATACAACCGAAGTCTACTTTGGAGATTACTACAATGTGGTAACACAAATAACAGACAATATCATTTTGTTTTCTTTGTATAAAATTATTAATGATAAAACTTTTAAATTGTGATTGAGATATTTTAGAATTTTGTTAAATAAGTAAATTTAAATGTTGTAAGTATTTTAAGAATATCTAAACTAAAACTTCAATAAAAATTTCTAACTTAACGATGCATCATAATTTTCAATATGAGACAAAGATGCTCATATAAAAATTTAATTAATCAAAGTTGCAACTAATTTTAAAGTAGAGTCATTTACAAGAAACTTGGTCTCTTCAAGACAAAATAATTTTAAATTTGAATATAATATAATTACAAATGACAAATTTATGTATGTGTGTTTATAATCTATGTTAGAATAAATTACATGTTCAGTTTCAGAAAAATAAAAGGATTTCTTATTTACCATTATGCCATTTGGGAGTACACTTTTAAAAGTATCTACGGCCCTGAGATTTTTTAACAAATAAAAATAATTAAACTTTTTTAACTTTTCTAAATTGGTGAACTAATGTCACCTGGCGCCCATAAAGCCATTGGAATCCCTAGCTGAATCTACACCTTTTTCATCTACTCTTGGGTTAGATTCCTCTCTTTCATCTTTCCTATCAGGTTTCTCTTAACCAACACTTATTCTCTTCTGACCCTGATCCTATGAGAATATCTGAGTGCTATGTGTCTCTTGTAAAGCCATGTGATGGAGAATTTTTTAACCTTTAAGTAATCAAAAATAACTCAACGATAATGCAAGTAAATCAACAAAAGTTACAAGTTGCAGGTGTAATATTGAGACACTCTGTACCTATCAGCTGTTTGCTCCCTAAGCTAAAATAAACTTTCAGCAATCAGTCACAGTTTTTATAATCAATTTGGCCTTCATAGCGCAGTGACGCTGTCAATTTATTCATTGTTATATACAATCCTTGATTATCGAACTGAAAACAAATCAAATAAATGGTGGAAAATCGTTGTAAAAACTTTGTCACGTGCCCATCTCCAAAAATGTCAGTTTGGTAGTTGTCAATATATGATATACATTTTGTTCAATATTTAAATAAGGGTCTAAATTTGCTATGCTTGTGCCATAAATATTTTATAACCATAATGTTTTTCACTTGTGATTATGTACACGAATTTAGATCATTAAAACTTTATCAATAACTCAAGAACTGAAAAGATGGCTACAATACATTTTACTTAGGTACTTGGAGGCTGCAGTTGAAAAAAATTTGATCAAAATAGTTGGAGCCGATTTAAAGAAAATTATAATTTTTGTGCTTTTATGGTACCTACATAATTTGAGGGTTATAGAAAAAAGAAAAATTCTGAGATATGGCCAAAATATGTGTGCCATACCAAATTTTGATTAATTACAGCAACCCCTGGTATCTTACAATTGTTTTTTTTTTAACCTATTGCATATATATCAGGGCCACCGATATGACAAAGTTTAGTTAAAATGTTAATCGTTGCAACAGCTGATTTCAATTTATTAAGTTAAATCTGAGATTACGTTTACATTGTTGCTCAAAAAAGTGCACAGAATTGCTGCACTGTGAAAACTAGTATTTAAAGGATACATTTAGTACGTAGGTAGTATAACAGTGTCCATTCTGGGTCTACATTGCTTTCTACAACCTGAAACAAATACAACAAAAATAACAATTAGGTTTTATGTGAATAATTAGGACTCGAAATATCCTCTAGCTCGGAATTTTTAACAAAATAAGTTTCTCATAAAACTTTGCAGATGGACATACATGTTTTGAATGAGGGAAGTGGAGGGGTGGTTACAAATTTAACTTAATTTAAAAAATAAATTTTTGTTCTCTTCAGAGTGAATAGATTTTTTCCTTGTTTAAAAGTGAACAACTTTCGGTCATCATCACCAAGTTGATGGGTGCCATAATGGTATTTACCCAACTCCACACAAAATATAAATAAAAACTGATTTTAATGGCTCTCAATTTGATTTTTAATTTAATTTTTCTAAATTACAATAGAGATCTATATGTGTATAATATTATAGCCCCCTATAGCATATTTTCACTATCCCATATTAATTTGTGTACACCCTATCGTGCTTACATACAGATGGATGACAACAATAACGGGCTGATGGCACGTCAAAAAACACTTTTTCGGTTTCCTGATGTCATGAAACGTGAAGATCAGTCAGAAAACGGAAGTCGATATTTTTTATGAATACCAAACATACCCCAAACTTCATATACTGGGTAAGTAAAAAAGGAAGAATTTAGCATAAAATGAAGACCCTAGCCCTCAAATACTCGAATAATGTCAAAATTCAAAGAGAACAAGAGAGACCAGATAAAAATAAAAACAAAAGAGAGGGATTAATTCAAAACGGTGTAGATCCCTCGGGATTTACATGCTCATATAGTGAGCTCCAGCTGGTAGAGTAATTAGCAATAGTGTATTGGATATGGCGACTCAAAAATGTGTCTTTACTTATAAATCACGAACCGGAATTTTTGTCAACCAACACATTTTATGTGGATTCTTAGAGGCTACACTTGTGCAAAATTTTTAAAGCTGTGCTTGAATATGCCCTCACATAAAATTTGATTAAAATTGGTCCACAAGTTCGGGTTGCAGACCACTGCACGTATGCCAAACAAGATATCATTCCAAACATCACTTCTGTTAGACTCGGGACTACCAAAATGAATATACCCGTTGAAAACTCGAAATCAATTTTTCGACCCATCATATAATATAGTTATCACTCGCTAAATTTAATTTTGTAATTTCAATTATTAACCAAAACAGATTTCAACTATCTATATCCAGATAGATAATGTGTGGTAATAGAAGGGGTAGTTAATTACACAATATCTGCTTTATATGCTTTATATAAGAAGACCTAGTTACCTGGATTGGTTTTTCTTTCGTCCTTTCCCAACTATTCAGCTTATCTTAACATGGTCTATTATGTTACATATGTATTATTAACATGTCTACCATGTTAATTTCTATGTTACTATAAGGCTTACTCTTTTTTACAGTTTCAAAAGCTTTTGAGTCACCATCTACTAAACATTTGACGTACCGGTACAGGGCTCCATGCTGTTCTAGAGATCGACTAAATATTGACAAAGCGGCAACTGACTCCATTTTACCATTTGCTCCTTCAAAGTTTTTCTCACAGTTCTCGTCATGGATTATTTTTTTGTCATTGTTTTTTAATTTTAGTGCATCCACTGCAATATTTTGTTAACACTTCAATATCTAGCACTTTACCAGTGTCCAAATATGTAGCGGTAAAGTTTCCAATTTTTTACTTGGACCCTCGCTTCTGAAAAGTTCCATCATACGCTACACTGATATCTATTTTATTTTCATGATCTTCTATTCCTTTCTGGTTTTCATCTATAGCATTTTTAGCTGCATTCTTCATTGACTGTTCAGACACTACTTTCAAACATTGTAAAGTGGCAGCTGTATACTTTCTATGAGCAGTGCTAGGCTGCGGAATATTCACCATCCCGCAAAGCATTTTACCAGCATCAAGGCCTTTCCCTATGCAACGTAGGCCATAAAATAATCTCACATTAGTTTCAAATAAACTACCTTTGAAACTCACCTCAGAAGTATAATACAAGTCTTTCTTGTTACAATATTGACAGAACACACATAGCCTATTCACTAAACCATTTCTGTCCTCTGCGTTCTCTGTCAAAGCAAGGGAGTTTCCACATTGTTTACATGAAGTATTTTCAATCATGGTTTTTAAAATGTCATAACCTATTACAATATTTGAACTGAACCCATCAAATTGTTCAATCTTATTTACACTAGAGCTAAGTTTCTTCTTTGTTCAACTGTCAGGTGTAACAGGATTACCATTGGAGGCTAGGCCTAGTCCTACTTCTGTACATTCTGCTGTTGTTGGCAAAGTTCGATAAAATCTATTACCTTTGTTTCTTATTTTTTTAAAAGACTCTATTACTTCTAGGAATCTTGAAAAGCAGTTACAATAAATAACTATAACAGCAAAAACCACAAAACTCACTAGATACATCAAACTACACTTTCTACTCACAAAGTACCATGAAATAAACATTCATAAATTCATATTCATAACCTATTTGCAATGAGAATGTAAACAAAACAAATAGTACACAACTCCACAACAACTGTACAAAATACAAAACAGCTGGTTGGAAAGAACACAACACAAATCCATTCACGGCCCTTTTGATTGTATAAATATGATGAGAACAAATCAGTACAATATAAATATTTATTTAAAATACTAAAAATTATAGTATATTGGTTTTTTTTATATATGTTTATGTTCAGAAAATAATGAATAATAATAAACAATAATAAATAAAAAGATCCGTTCATCTCCCATTGCATACAAGGCCCAAGAAACCAACTTTTGAGCACTACATTTAGAGGATTTGTTTGTATTACATAATATTATAACCGGGTTAGCTAAGTACCATAATGGCCCTTCAATTAGTTTTTTTTTTTTTTTTTTTTACGGGTAACTCACAAACCGGTTATTTTGGTTGGCGAAGAACCTATCAGCAGTATCTATCAAACTGAAAGATATACTAACAAATCATTTTAAACAAAATCAACAAAAGTCTTATCAGTTGCGTATATAATGACGTTATTGTAAACAAGGCCTTTGATCCTTATTTTGATATGAAAGTTTGACGTGTTGAAGTTTATATAGACATAATATGCCTCTGTATTAGCGAATTTTGATAGCCTATAAACCATTCTGAATAATGGTACCGATATATCTTAATTCTTTTTGGAATTGAGTCTCGTTTTTGAAAAAAAAAGTCGGTCAGACTAAAAACGAAATATTTTTGGACATATTATATTTGAGGACTTTTTTTCTCTATTTATTTTGATGTTCAGAATCACTTCCCTAAGCTTGTTGGACTGTCGTTCAACATCCTGTACACTTAGCTTTGTTGGAGAAGTTCATTGGACAAAAAAAATTCAAATTGTGGCCATCTTATACAATTCGGCCGTGCATAAATATGTTCGCTAAATAACTCCTCAGCGCCCACTCAACCTGCAGAGATGAGGATGGTCTCATTAAAAAGCTTAGGGTCTGAGGATTAATAATATTACACCCACGGTCATAAGCGCACTTTTTTGGATTTTTAGATGGTTTTTGCCCAAAACCTTATAAATGCCTATTTTTTTTTATACGGTTTGTTTCAAATAAAAAAAAAAATTTTACCATTATTTGCAAAAATTATAAAATGTCAATTTTATTTACTTTTCATATTTAAAAAACATATTTTAACACATATTAACAGTCACTATTACGTTTGATTTATTGGACCTAATCAACTGTTAGTATTAGTCCAGGCGAGCAAGCCTAAAATTAGGTTTGAGTAAAATGTAATTTAATAAAAATCTGTGGATTTTCACGATAAATGGCTAATTAATTGGTTTTTTTTTGCTAAAAAAATGTTAAACCCCTCAAAATTTTTGTTTTTAATTTTCCAATCACATGAGACCTATAACATAAATAATAGTCAAGTATAAGCCGAGAAATAAGTTATGTAAAAGAAAAAAAAGAAAAAAACACTAAAAACCGTGATTTAAAAAGAAAATTTTTTAAATTGACTGAATGGTCAATTTCTCAGCTTCTACTCAACCAAATTCAATTTCGGCAGATGGAAAATCTTCGTCAATGTTACTAGAAAACATTCTGATAGGTTGGTAAGATTTCTGACTGACTGAATAAAAGTTGCTAAAAAAATACGCAAGTAATTTTTTTTTCAATTTTGAAAATTTACGCTAACTTTGGATCTAAAAATATATATCAAATATTTCTAAAAACGGATTTTTTATGGTTGGACCTTAAAATGATGAACAAATAGAATATATCTCCGCAGAGACATGTCAAAAATATTACTCCTTTGCGAAATACCACTAATTTGTTAAAAAAGAAAAAAAAATTAAATAAATAAAAAGGATATTTTTTAATAACTCCCAAAAGTTGAACAAAAATAGCCAATATTTTGGGTTTATTTCAAAAAAAAATCTACAGCCTCTCAAAATGTTCGTCTAAGTTTTGCCAATAAAATAAGACCAAAACATTAATATCGGTCAAAAAGAAGCCAAAATATACGCACAAAACCATTAAAACAGCGATAAATGGGCACTTTTTTCCAATTTTTGACTCTGACGCGAGGTATTAGGTAGTCAATTGATTACGTATTTTGTGTTACACATAGTAATTCTCTGTTTCAAGTTATTTGTTAATGATGGAAGTTCAATTTGATTATTATACATTTTTCGGACATTTGCCATCATTTGTGTGTTAGAAATCAAAACACGACGTTTCGGGAATAAGAATCAATTCTCGTTTTCAATGTTTCTTTAATTTTTAGTTACTTGATAACGGGAATTGATTCTTATTCCCGAAACGTCGTGTTTTGATTTCTAACACACAAATGATGGCAAATGTCCGAAAAATGTATAATAATAAAAACAAAGTAATTAATAAACAAAATTTTAACATAAAATAAAAATTTAAAAAATACCAATAACTATCTAGTAGCGGGAATTTTAAATTAATAAATTCACATACAAATATATTTTTAATTAAATACAATATACAACTGTAAACAATTTATATATGGCATTCAGCCTAGTTCTACACAGACTGATGAACATTACTTGTGTACAAGAATGTTATGAAACCTGACCTATCATAACTTCTTTATTCACCACACGTCTCCCTTCATTGTGTCCACAAACTGCCTACTTAAAAACCACTTTTGTTACATTACAGTAATTGGTACTTACGTATTAACGCCACCGCAGCAGAAGTTGCGCTAATGCGCATGCGCCATTATTCTTCTTAGTACTTTGATGGGTGACCGCTTGGGAAATAACGCGCAATTTCATTTTTTTTAACCCTAGAACACTACTCATTCGTAAAAATTACGACCGGCCCTTTGTAAAATTCGGAGAACTCGTAGACAAAAGACGGACACGCTCTGTCTTTTTGTTTACCTTCCTTCCATTGTGAATAGAGGCCACTGTCTTTTCGGCTAAGCTCAAACAAAGTTGAACCGTTATTACCGTACTCAAGCTCGCGTCGTATATTTTACGAAAGAATAGTGTTTGCGAAAGTTTTAACTATTAAGGGTTTGAATTTTTTTTTTTGTAAATTATTGTTTTTATATTGTTAGTTTTTAGTGTTGTAAATAGTTTATTGTGTAAATAGTGATTTTAGAGTTCAAAGTGTTTGATTTAGCTACTAAGTGTATATTAATCACTGCAAGGAATGGTGATTCTCAGTGAAGACAGGACTCTAATTTTGGCATTTTTGGCATTCTACCTAATGAACTTATTGTAAATCATTTTTCTCTTTTTATATAAATTAAACACTTATAAATGATGTATTTTATGAATATCCGATTAATTTTTCCAATAAAATATTTTTTTTTTTTCGATTTTTTTCCCAGATTAATTATTTTTTTAAAACGTACTTGTAGTGGTGGTAAAAGACTTTTTTTACAGTTAAAATATGTAGGAGTTTATTGTTAAATATTTTTAAAAACACTTAAAACAATAAAGGATTTAATATAAAAAATAGTCAACACTAAAGTAAAGTTTAAAAAATAATAATAAAAATAAAAACAGAAAGTAGTAAAATTTACGAATGAGTAGTGATTACGTAACAATGAACTAAGAGTAGTAATCTAGGGTTAAGAAATTTTCGCGTGGGTCAGGTAAGGTGGCTCGCGCTCTCTCCCCCCCCCCTCTCTCTCTCTCTCTATATATATATATATATATATATATATATATATATATATATATATAGCCACCTAACTTAACCTTGTAAGGTAAAAAGTCGCGTAGGCCTACATACCTATTTTAACGCGTAATTCACTTAATGGATCTTAACCTAGAAAAGTTGAATATATGTTTAATAAAAAATTTAAAAATCTCAAAAAAAGCAGTAACTTTCTTTATAAACAATTACCTATGAAACTTCAAACAAAAAATGGCGTCATTTTACTCTTTATTGGCGCATGTGCATTAGCGCAACTTCTGCCCATTAATTAACAACATAGTTTCTGTTGGGAGTGGCGCGTAGACTTAAAAAATGCTGTAGGGTCCACCATGACCATGACATATAATGTACAAGCAGATCCTCTAAATGTAATACCCAAAAGTTGGTTTCTTGAGTCTTGTAAGACATATTAAATTGTATTGGTAGATCAAGGGGTCTTATCCAGTTCGGCAAATTTGCTTAAAACAGTTGTTAAACAGGTTTTCTGAATTTTGTAATTATGTACATCACTTTTCTTTGACGTCACCTAGGTTCTAACCGGCCTCGTAGATGTGTATATTTGTAGGAGCCTCCACTCACTACGCTCTGGCCTGTGACTCGCCGGATCTTAGATTTTCTTGGGAGGTCAGGGTACAAACTTTCATTTTTTACATAAATTCGCTTGTCATCGCAGAATGAGATTGGTGCCTTTACATGCAGAACTGAATTCTGCAAATTTTCATCTAATTTATTGTGTTATAAATTGAATAACACACGAGATATAAACAAAAACTGTTTAAACGACCGCCATTTTGACTTTTTAAAATACGATTTTTCTGAATTTCAATTGGGTTCTATATCAGCACTCTCTACCAAATTTCATGTTCCTATGTTAATTTTTGTAATCACTATCGTGCTTAAAGGACAAAAACGTAAACGACGGCGGGAGGGCGGCATGTCGGACCATTTGGGTTTTCTAAGGTCGGGAAACTTAAAGATTAGTCAAAAAAAGAAGGAAGAAATCTTTGACAATTACCAAACAACCTATACTTCGTACCTGGATAATTACGTAATAACCTATTTTAATAGAAATATTATTATATAAGCTTATAAGGTCAATGCCATCTGGGCCGATTCTTACATAACGTGTTTTAATTCAGGAAAAAAGCCAGAACTGGTTGTATCTGTTTTTTTTTTAATCTCAGAATTGTCTATAGACTTTCTCATGTATCATAAAACTAAATCAAAACTGTTAGACCCGATTATCGCCTTTAAACAAAAGGGAAAAATATATTAGTAGGCATAACTTTGAATCTATGTTCGCTAATTTATGTCAAATTAAATAACCTTACTTTTATTCCCTAAATTCCCTTTTTTTTTTAAAGTCCATAACAACTGTACAGTCTGAACATTTAAACATTTTATTATTTTTTTTATTTTATATTGTTGTAAGTCTAATATAAATTTTTGACCTCAGTCTTGTTTCTACAGATTCCAAATTTACAAAGAAATGCCATCTTTCGACTAGGTTATAGTAAACAAAAAAAACCTACAATTGAATTTTATAATGTAATACCAAATTAAGCCACATTAAACTCTAGATTTACTTAAAAAAAAAAAACTGATTCATACAAAATTCCCTCATCATTTTTATGACTTACCTTTTTCCCATTCACAAAAAAACACAAAACTGAAACCATATTATGTATATCTTCTCCCATTGCGCCGGTAAAAACACAATTTTAAACTTGACGTTTCCAATGCTAGCAAATTACTGAATCTAAACTCACAAAGAATCATGTGGTCGTAATCTTGCCAATGCAACTAGTCAAGTTACGTAATCTGTACAGGTTGACCAATCTACAGCGAATAAAATATCGTATTTGAGATTGAGTTAGAGGAGTGTGTGATGAACGGAGCAAACTCAGTCTTAGTGTAGAAACGTTCGGGTGGTTACCTGTAGTTATAGTTAAATCTATTTCTCTTTCTAACATTGTAAATGGTAGTATTTGTGTAGTAGATAAACATAATCCATGTCTTGTACGTAAGTTGGAATATATTATCTCTTTTCTGGTTAATTAATTACATTAATCTGTTTAGTGCAATTAAATTTAAGTTGTTAAAAATAACCAAACTTGAATAGGAGCTATATTTTAAAGTAAAAACCGGCTGGGCCAGCCACCAATATGGCTGAGAGCCCAGCCTCACAAATGCCTAGCGTATCCGATATGGAAACACAGCAGGCAATAGAATATTTAGTACTCTCACAAAATAATCCTGACAATGAAACAATTACAACTCCTATAAAAAGGAAACATGACCAAACCTCACCAATAGTCTCAAGCCCTGACAGGTCACCAAGTTTTAAAAAAATAAATCAGCAAAAGGTTAGGTACTATAACAAACATAATGATGGTCCTTTCGTAGTTATCATTAAAAGTAATGACAAAAATAAAATTAATCCATTTCATGTAGGCAAAATCATAAAACATCATGATATAGAACAGATCCTTAGATCTGGCAAAAATTTAAAAGTTATTTGCAATTCATTTACAGAGGCAAATAGCCTAATTCATTCGGAAGAATTGAAAAATTATACAGTTTTCATACCAGCTAATAAAGTAGAATGTACAGGGGTAGTTTATGTAGAAGAAGATATTTCAGAGGAAGAAATTCTAATGGATAGTTTAAGTGAAGCACGAATAATCAAAGTAAATAGAATTAAAAAAAGGCTAAATAAACAACTTGTAAATACAAAATTTGTTAAAATTACATTTGATACAGACAAATTACCACACAATATAGCATTAAATCACGTGCGTATGATTGTAGAACCATATATAATTCCAGTGAAACAGTGTTACAAATGCTTTGCATATGGCCACACGGCTTTACCAGTTTGCAATAAAGACAAACTATGTAGGGATTGTGGTCAACCGTTTCATGACACACATTGTGAAAAGCCAAGACAATGTGTAAATTGTCTTGGACCACACAGTAGTAATAATAAAACTTGTCCAGAATATATACGGCAAAAACATATTATGGAAAGAATGAGTCTTTATAGAGAGGATTATTTTGAAGCGAGTACTTTCTACCCCATCCCAGGGTATAAGGGTAAAACCCACCAGAAACATAGGAACATTGCATATGCCCAAGCAGTTAATATTCAAAACAAACAGGAATTTCCACATTTAATTAAACCAAACAGTTACAATAGAACTAACAATGTTACCAATAGATATACAATTTTACAAACTGATGATGAAAGGGAACCTAATGAGGACAATACACACCAAAATATTAAACCCATACCTGTTATAAACTACAATAAATCAAAATTTAAAACAAACAGTAGTTATAATACCAAAATAAATATTAATAGGCCTACAGATATTACACCAGTAAATTCAAGGCAACAATTAAAGGCAGTTCAGGCACCACCTAGTGATACTAGGCCTACATCATTAATAAACAAACAAGAATTAAAACAGTTGGTAGATAAAAAAATAAATGAACTTAGGATTAAAATACAAGGGGAAAAAACATCAGTAATATCAAAAAAGAAACTGGATGAAATTATCTCTGATTTCATTAAAAATCAAAACGGAGACATTAATAATAAAAATAAAGAGATAATAAAGAAATCTAAATCAACATAATAATTAATTTATTTAAAAAAAAAAAAAAAAAAAAAAAAAAAAAAAAAACAATTTTTTAAAAAATATGCTAGGTGAAGCTCTTAACTTATTTCAATGGAATGCAAGGTCACTTAAACACAAGTGGCCAGAAATAATAGCCACATTCAAATCTCAGAATATACATATCGGAATAATCCAAGAAACATGGTTAACCAAATCAGATACCCTAAGTGATAATAGTTATAATATATATAGACTAGATAGATTAGATGGTTATGGGGGGGTTGCTTTTATTATACATAAAGCAATAAGTTGCAACGTAACGCACAAAATTAATTCTAGCTCAGTACAACTTTTAGCTCTTACAATTAATAATATGGAAATTCCAATAACAATTTATAATATATACTGCACAAACAAAAAAATAGACAATGATTTTTGGCATAAAGAAATTTTTTCCAAAGATAAAGGGTATACCATAATTTGTGGTGACTTCAATGCACACCATCCTTTCTGGAACTGTGCAAATTCAAACAGTAGGGGTAATATATTATTCAAAGAATATAATGAATCATCACTTATATTAGCAAATAATAATGAGTATACAACAGTTCCAAATCTATTCCACAGACAATCAGTAATAGACCTGACTTTCATTTCACCAAAAATGTATAATATATTAAAAAACTGGGAAATAAAAAAGGATGCAATGGGAAGTAATCATTTCCCAATAATAATAATTTTTGAAATTAAATTAAAACACCACAATATAAATAATGTACCCCAGTTAAGCTCTCATTTTAATAATACCACCAAAAAAAATTTCAAAAAGGCAAATTGGACTTTGTATAAAACATTAATTAACAATAATCTAAACTTAATATCAGAAGTAGAATCCCCAAATTTAATACCAAAATTTTATGATATTATATATAAAGCAGCAGAAATAGCAATACCTAATGTTATAAATCTTAACCCATTAGATAATAAAAATTTCACACCTAAAACCTGGTGGACCGAGGATTGCTCACTTGCAGTAGCCTATAGAAGATTAACTTTAAAAAAATTCAGACAAAACATGAACGCTATAAACTATAGAAACTATCAAATAGCTCAACTTAAGGCCACAGAAACAATACGTCTAGCAAAAAAACAGGGATGGGCAAATCTATGTCAGAAATTAAACATAAAAAATAATAGTAACTATGCTTGGAAGATAGTAAAAAAATTAAATAGCAGTAAAAAATTAAATAACATATCAGAAATGGCCACCAGTCAAGATCTAGGTGAGAGATTTATGAAATTCATCATTCCAGACTATGTACCCCATCAATCCGAGATTAAGTATCCAATAATAAATGATTCAAACCACTTCCTAGAAGACGATTTCAACTTGAAAGAATTAACGGCAGCAATTAACACAAAAAAAAAAGATACGGCCCCAGGGCTTGACGGAATTACATATAGCATGATTAAAAATTTACCACAAAATGCTTTAGCGATATTACTCCAAATATTTAATAAAATCTGGAACGGTATAATAGAAATCCCACTTAAATGGAAACAGTATAAAATAGTAGCATTATTAAAACCTGATAAAGGCAAATATGACGAAAAATCGTACAGACCTATATCACTCATACCATGCTTCATGAAAATTATGAATACCATGGTTAAAAACAGACTGGAATGGTTGACATATAAATTAGAAATTATCCCCGAAACTCAATATGGTTTTAGGAAAAAGCGAGGATGCCCAGACTATATGCTAAATTTAGTAACTGACATCCAGATAGCCCTATCAAATAGTGAAAATACAATATTAGCATCCTTAGACATAGCTAGAGCATATGATAATGTATATATTCCAGTCTTATTAAGCAAAATGTATAAACACGGAATACCTTCTAAATTCATAAAACATTGCGCCTCAATGCTTAATGATAGGCAAATAAATTTAATATTCCCAGAATATAACATATCTAGATGCACAAACAGAGGGTTACCACAGGGTAGTGTTTTAAGTCCACTTTTATTTTCCATATACATTGCAGAAATTAATAGTTGTTTACCAAAACAAATCTTTTCATTACAATACGCCGATGACATAATATTATATACTTCAAACAAAACATATAATACAGCATATGTAAACATTCAAAATGCGTTAAATCAACTAAATATGGTATTTAAGTCTCTGCATCTCGAAGTGAATTCCACTAAAAGTAAAGTAATTATATTCACAAGGAAAAAATCAATAGACCATACAAATAGTCCTTTTACTATGAACAATCAACAAATGATAATTGTGGACACAATTAAACTTTTGGGAATCACCCTTGATAGCAATTTATCTTTCAAAATGCATATTACCAATTTATATATACAATGTATAAAGGACATTAATATCCTAAAAATACTAACATGTGCTAGAATAGGAGCACATCCAGATTTTATAATACAGGTATTTAAAAGTTTAATTCAAGCAAAGTTAGATTATTGCTGTTTTCTATTTGGCCATCTACCAAAAAATGTACTTAATAAACTCAACATGATACAGAACCAAGCAATGAGACTGGCTATAGGTGCTTTTCGAACTTCACCGATAATTGCACTTCAATCTGAATGCGCAATATTACCGTTAGATTTACGACGTAAATTAATTACCGAAAGAATAATGTATAAAATAATGTGTGATAATACTCACCCAGTATATAGCAAAATAATATACTTAAATTTTCTGATAGAAAATAAACCCTTTTGGGCAAAGAAAAAAACACCACTATATATTCAAGCTTTAAATACAATTAACGAAATCAATCCATATTTTAACAAAACCAAAGTAGAATTCACTAGATACTGGGAATTTAATAAACCATTACAGATGTTGAAACACAATCTAACATTTAATACAACGATAGGGCCAGAGGAAGACAATTGTAACAAGAAAGAAGTGTCATTAATACAATTACAACAAATTTTCAGAAATAAGATCAACTCATTCAGCAGTAATGCAATAGTTATATACACAGACGGATCAAAGAATTCAGAGGGTACAGGAGCGGCATTTTACATTCCAAAACATAAAAAAAGTTTCAAATTTGCTCTAAATAAAATCATGTCGAGCTATACAACAGAATTGTATGCCATATACAAAGCAGTAGAATACATCGAAAAATTACAAGAGAACGAAATTGTTATATGTACAGACTCTCAATCGGCAATACGGTCGTTGGAAAATTGTCTACAAATTTGTAAAGGAGAAGATATAAACTTAAATATATTAAAATCAGCATTAACTCAAAACTCCAAATCAATAACATTCCAATGGGTACCAGGCCACTCAGGCATATCACAAAACGAATTCGTAGATAAACTCGCGAAAGAAGCAATATTAAGTGGTATACATACAATGGAGCTACAAGTTCCAACAGATGATTTTAAATCATACAGGAAAAAAACACACAAAAAAACCTTTATCAAACAATTAAACGAATCTAGTAAAGCCAACTGGTACAAAAGTGTCCTTAAGGAATACACTCAATATCCCTGGTATAAGGATAGTAATATGAGTAGATGGGAAATTATTAATTTATGCAGATTAAGAATAGGGCATGCAAAAGTCAATAGCAGGTTACACATGATAAAATTATATTTCACACCATTATGTTTAAACTGTAATATGGGTAGCATAGAAACAATAGATCACGTGATTTTGGAATGCCCGAAATATTCCCACGCGAGAGACCAATTCCTTAAAAAAACCAAAATAAACAATAATTTAGACAGAGCAGACCTAAAAACTATACTAGGGAAAACTGACATAGGTATTCATAAAGAAATCAACCAATTCCTATATGAAATAAAAAGGGTTCTCTAAAATAAATAATTATCTAAGATTATCGTAAATAATCAAATTGTAAACACAAAACACATGAATGTTTATCCATTCTGGGATTCTTTCATCCGTGGTCCACTCCTTTCGGGATAGGTGAGCCTGATGGATCCCAGGCTAAGAAGATACATACCCAACACATATCTCCTAAAAATCCAATCAATTCATTCCTCATATATTTACTTATCACTCTTTAATGTGACTAACAAGACACATTTAGACACAAACAGAAACATATAGGACAGATAGTAACGTAACCAATACAAAATACCCAACTAACAAAAAAACAGTAGATTGTAAATAACTAAGGATTAAAAATTAACATTATTAATGTGTATGTGTAGATATACTCCAAAAAAGTTTAGGTAACCACAGGAACGGAAAAAAAAAAAAAAAAAAAAATATCGGGAAAAATAAAGATAAGCAATAGAGTAGTGTGAGGCTGCATGGAAAGTTTCCAAGCCTGCCAATTGGCGAACTAGAAAAAAAAAAAAAAAAAAAAAAAAAACGGAGCAAACTCATACATTTTGTAGAACGTCGCCAACGTATTTGAATACATAATAAAACCAAAATTGTTTTGTTATATGGCAATATACAACGGCGGTCAGGGTTAATTTTTGCTTTTTAACTTTTCTCACTTATAGAAAGAATTTTATGTGAAGGAAAAAAAACCCATTTTTCATCACTTTGTCAGTTTTTTGCTATTCTAAAAATAGGGTTTTACAATTTGTTTCAATTGGTTAATAAACCGAAAAACGTTTCACTCATTATTGCCTTTAAAAAAAGAAGAAAATAATATAAAATAAAGACCCCTAACTCTCGAATATATAATAACACCAGGATGACAAAAGGACAATAGTTGACCTGATAGGAAATATGAAAGACTAAGAGAGGGATCTATCCTAAAAAAAACACGAAAAAAGATTTTAGATCTAACTCGGTCTCTCGGGAGTGCAATGCCTTAAGTAAGACTGAATGGATTTGTTGAATAATGTACAGTAGGTCTGTCTATTTGTGTTATTCAGCCCAAACCAAACTAGTGAACCGATTTTGATCAAATTGGTTAATCAGGATATTTTAGCCATTTTTCTGTTTTTTTTCTTCTGAATATAGTTCTAAGTGTCATTTATACTTCTCACATATTGAAAGTAAATTATGTGTTGGATAAAAAAATTGATGTCTGTCACTCTGTCTGCTGTGTCATCTGTACATTGCTCTACAGTTCCAACGCCTGGACCGATTTCAATTAAACTTAGCATGCAGACTATTCGCCATATTTAGGGTATATTTTTGATGAAAATTTAGAGTAGCTGCCATAAAAAAACACACAAATATACCATTTTCTCAAAATCAGCTCTTTTGGTCAAATTTTGCTCAAGTGTAGCATTTTTGTAATCAGTAAAAGCGTTGTCCACCATCTCTACAATGATATTGGGTCCGTCAGTTTTCGGAAAAAAAGAAGAAAAAAACAAAGATCAAATAAAGACGTTTAGGACTTAAATACAGCATTAGGATAGGAAGAGAACAAGAGTTGGTCAAGAGAGACCAAACAGTAAAGGGAGCTAATACAAGACTATAGGAAGAAAGGTATAGATCTAGCTTTCCTCGGGTTGGTCACCATTAAGAGTGAGCCACTGAGGCTCTTTCAAAAAGGAGGGGGGGGGAGCAAACATAACACTAAAAACGAAGTCTTTTGTATTTAAATTAAATATTTTGCACATCAATTACTTCACATAATTACTTCCCAAAGATTGTATCCATAATTAATGGACCCTCTGTATAAAATTTAAAATTTCTTTATCACATTTTTATTTTGGTGTATGTAGAAGAAAGCTGAGATATTGGTATAAAAATTAGGAGTGTTTATAAGTGGTTTGTTTGACGTGAATATCCACTCACCCAGTCTTATCACAACCACAATGGTATTAGCGAGAATCTTGTTGGTGAATTTGCTACACTGGAGACATAGTGCAAAATATTTAATTGATAATTTTAATTATTAAAATAGTTGGTCAACAGAATTTACGTAATGACATCTAATATTAGGTTTAAATATTCTTCTTTTTTTTTTTAAATCAGCCGTTTTCTACAATAATGTGCCTACTGCAAATGTGGTTTTTCAAATCGTATCAGTTTTTGTAATTGTTTAAAACAGATTTTGTAGGTTTTACCTTAGGTATACAAGTTTAAGTAAACATTTGGTATATACCTAGTTCATCCTAATAATATGGGATGATTATTTCAATGGTGTTTCATGGGTACATCAATAGAAGTATCAGACATATGAAAAGCAAGTTTACTTATATAAACTGCATGTATACTTCATATCATTTCAGGGTTAGATATAGTTCCAATGACCATGACTTACATGAGAGGAGAGTGTGTAGAAGAACTTCCCTGTGCGGCAACATTATCACGTAATTATTGCAGGAAACCCATGTTTGAAGGTTTAAGTATTAATCAAGTAATTAAGTAACAGATTGTACTTTCATAATTTTTGACAATGTACATGATATTGTTATGTGGAATACCTACTCAAACAAATTTAGTACCTGCTACATTGTGCATTAGAAATAAATAATAATAACTCTACAAAAGGTTTCGAAAATAAATTCATTGTTCATTATTTGTGCGCATTTCATAATGTAATTTATTGTATATTTTTGTTTTATTAATAGTGAACATCTTTAGAATGTTTAAAAAAATTTAATATTAGTTCTGATGATGCCTGAAATGAATAGGTGAAACAGCTGTAAACAGAGAAAACGTCTAAAAATGAATTGCTAAGGCAAATATAAATAAGATTATATTATTATACAATAGCAATCGGATATGGCCACAAATACAATAATGGTTAAGAAAAATTATTAGAAGTTATACGGTACTTAAATTAAAATATTTTTAGTCAAATTATGTGATTTAAAACTTATGGTTTTGTTTTGGGTTTAATTTCAGATCATTATCGATTATGCTGTGTGATATGGACAAATTCCAATATTTTTATAGTACATACAGTGTCTCTGATGAAGGCATGTACATTTTTAAACAACCACCAAGTACATATGCATCAACCAAATTGTAAGATTTTACATATTGGAAACATATCTCAAAGTATACCAACAAATTTTTAAGCTGATATCTGCAATGGAAATAAAATAGCGGCTGTTGATAGAAATGTAGTTTAAACGACAGCGCCT
Organism: Aphrophora alni; assembly: GCA_963513935.1. NCBI lineage: Eukaryota > Metazoa > Arthropoda > Insecta > Hemiptera > Aphrophoridae > Aphrophora > Aphrophora alni. The sequence goes on along the minus strand of OY740778.1, from coordinate 46,312,455 downwards.
GCCGCTGGAGAACAATATAACATAAATTTTCCAAATGTTTAAACAGCTGGTTATTTTAAAACAAACAGCTGTTTCTTTTATTTCAGATCATTGTATTGTTGACAACTTTTATTGTATTTGTTAATATGCTCAAGAAGTGAAAAATCTACTAAACACTCTGGTCGTTGGATTGAAAAAGGAAGCGATTTTATGGACTGGCTACCTAGATCACCGGACTTAACAGTTTGTGACTTTTTTCTGTGGGGTATCTAAAAGAAAAAGTGTACTTGCACGACATAGAAATCGATGAGGATTTAAAAACGCTAAACGAAGAAGAAATGCTTAACATCCGTAAGGAATTCTTCAGAAATGGCTTTGAGGCTTTTGTTCATCGATGCTACCAGTGCATAGCAGTAGACGGGTTTCAATTTGAATGATTTTTTGTTGTTGTGAAGAAACATGTTTTATCATAAAAAGAAATTTGATTATTTGGTATATTGTGGTAATTAAATTAAATACAGTAGTTATTAAAGTCTATAAAAGAATAAACAGTTATTTTATTGCTTGCTATCGTTTAAACCATAAATCACTGTCAACAGCCGCTATTTTATTTCTACTGCAGATATCAGCGTAAACATTTGTTGGTACACTTTTGGATATGTTTCCAATATGTATGAATAAAATCTTACAATTTGGTTGATGTATATGTACTTGGTGGTTGTTTAAAAATGTAAATACCTTTGTGGGACATACTGTATAATTGAAATAAAATTTGTAATATTCACAGACTGAAAATAAAAGGAATAATAGCAATATATCGCATAACCTGCAGAACAATATGGAAGAACAACTATAACTTTTTAATACTACTTATATTACCTGACAGGTCAACAATGGCTCCTACCTCATCCCATAGCTTCCTTAATATTGTTGAATTCTTGTAGTCATTGTGAAGTATCTTGGTATTGTTTGTATCTCACTAATTAAAATTTTGTCAATGTATCTGTCAATTTACATTAACCTTGTGCTTTGTTTACTTTCGGAAAACTAGAACCATCCATCTCATGAGACATGAGTCGCACTTAACGTGAGCGACTTCAGTGATAATGAAAAATATACTTATGTATGTAAATACTGTCTCACACTCGCAAAAATATTGCACTAATTTTTTCTCGGCCATACATACATACAAAACATTTTGAAAAGAAGACATTTTATGTAAACAATCAGTATAATATTTTTATCTCGTGGATATGGGTGAGCCTACATTTAATTCCTCTCTGCGCCACGAATAGTGTGCAAAGTAGGTTGCATTATTGAAAATATGAATAAATATATATATATATATATATATATATATATATATATATATATATATATATATATATATATATATATATATGTGGAGTTTTGTTTGTTCTCTATGAAGATATGTGTAAAGTAAGTATTTTAGTATTTAATGTTAATGTATGTTACTTTCAAACTGAACTTTATTTATTATTAATTCATTATGTACATTAGAAACTATCGTTCAACTATTAGATAAAGATGTTGGATTAACCAAAGTACAGTATCCTCAAGGTAGGAATGTGTCTGGGGTGGAGAGTAAAAGATGGGGCCCCACACTTTGTTTGTTATGTTTGCTTTCAGCGGTACAACCCCAATAAAAAAATATAGACCTCAAGTGCTTCTGTGTAAACGAGCATCCTACTTTGTTTTCTTTATCAGTGTAAATAAAAATAAAAAGATTACAAAAGTGCACAAAGATGCATATTAAATAGATGGACACAATTTTGTTAATGAACAGAACGTGTAACAATTAGTTGTTTTATTTATAAATATATATGTTAATCTTTTGTAAATCATTATTTAAAATGTTTTTATAGTAAAACATTTACTAAATATACAAAAAAAGTAATATATGTTATTTTAAATGATCTCATTCACTCAAGGTCTAAGCTTGACTATTCGATTTACATAGTGTTCAGAAAATGTTGTTCCAAACTTTGTATTGGTTACATGGGTCAAATTAAAGAAAAAAGTTCCAGTAAACATATGTCCGGTAAGCGCTTCGTTTTACATCTTTCTCCTACTTTGTGTTTTTTTGAAAAAAAAATTTAAGTTTGAAATTTTTAAGGTTTTGAGTCGAAATTTGGTAGTCTATACAAATTTTGTATGTTTTTTTTACCAGTATACCTAAAACTAAAATTTGATCATGTAAATTTTAAATGCTCTAATTTAATTCAATTGCTTTCTTGCACCTGAAAATGGTAGATTCACCTCATTTGAGAGGATTTTGTACTTAGTCCCATTTACAAAATAAAATTTACAAACATACAAAAATTGCTCATTTGATACATTATAAAAAACAAAATGAAAGTAATTGTAAATGTATTGACAAATTACATACAGTGTAAAATAACTCCTAACATCTGACTAATTTTGTAACTGTGACAACCTTAAAACACATTAGGCAATGATTATTTACAAGATTATTTATTGTTTTAAAAATTATGTCCTCAATTTGAAGTATAATGAAAGAGGGCAACTAACAACACCCCCCTTTTTATAACACCTTAATTTAAAGAAAAGAAAAATTGCAGATACAAAACGACTCTATGGGAACTCTATCTCGAATTATAGGGGTTTGAAGTTTGAGTAGGTTTTTCAACAGAAAAGTAATAATAAAAAAAGAGAAAGAGAAAGTAGCATGGATCTGTGGACCTACTTGATCTCCTAGGCTGGTTGCCAAGTTTGTGCCCTAATACCACTATATAACTCTTTAAATCATGGGCACCAGCCTGTTATAAAACAGGGTTCTGTGGCGACCTCAGTGCGCCATTACCAGATGACAGCAGATTTCAAACCAACAACCAAATACTAAAATTTATATATGCCCTTGCGGCTTACGAGGACGGAAAACCACCATAACCGAACCAATTCATCTATCATCCATACTAGAAATTAAAATATATATATATATATATATATATATATATATATATATATATATAACACAAAAAGGTTACAATTTCATCCTGTTAGTATTTAAAAGAGTTAAAAGGATCAATTATTATTTATTTCATTTTCAAATACATTTTGTTCTATGCCATAACAAATACATTACAACTAATATAGTAGAGCAGTAAAAACTCTAAAATTAATACTTGTATATAACAAAATCTATTCACAATAGAAAATAGGTGAGGAATTTCTCCTTTAACAGATCTTTGTGCTATATATCAGGAGAAGCCATTCACAATCAGCTTTTAAAATGGCAGTTATATGGTTTTTTTTATAGCAGTAATTTACAATTCAAATTATAGTAGTGTTATTTATTTTTATAAAGAATAGTAGAATTATTTTCTACCATTTGAAATGTAAATATAGGTACTACTTTTAAAATTTATATCACACAAGTGCAAGACAGTGTTCAAAATAACTAAATCACCTACAATGTCTATTTTTTAATACAGAATGAAGATATAATATATTTTCCCTTTACTATAAATTAGAAGGAAATGTTTATTCTCTAACAAACAACTCGGTGACTTAACTTTTATCATCATTGAATAATAAATAAATAAAATAGAATCATCATTGAATAATAAATAAATAAAATCGAATTATCATTGAATAATAAATAAATAAAATAGAATAAATAAGTTTCTTAGTAACTAAACACATTTTTTTTTTTTATGATGACTTAAAAAAGTTTCAAATATTTTATTAATTTAGTAATTTGGAATGAAAATAATTCATTAACAATTACACATGAACTCAAATTTCAAGTATATTATGAATTGGGGAAATGATATTTATATTTACTAATTATATATTACATGCATAATTAGATGCCAAACAAACAGTCCAAAAACAATACACAAATTTTCCCACTCGCCCATCCCCAAAACCCACAAAAACTATTTGTAAGAAAAAAATCTTAGTTTGGTAGTTGTTAGAGTCAAAAAATGAAAATGAAACCTGGACGGTGTCTTTTAAAAAAACATTTATACAAGGCTAAGCTTGCTTCTCTTGTAGTGTGAATTGATTGTAATGTCAAGCTATTAATGATGGCCAAATGTATTCCTAAACTGTAATATTTTTACTTACGATTTTACACACCGGTTTGAGTCATTAATCTTCATGTTCTACTAAAATTTTCACAAAATTGGTAGAGCCAATTTGTCTTACAACTACCTCTAAAACTAAAACTAAAAAATCTCGAAATATAGCCAAAACATGCCGACATAGCAAATTTGAAAATCGATTCACATATTTGGGCTGTAGATATAGTAGAGGCCAAAGTTAAAGGTAAAGGGTCCAGGTAGACCGGGACAGCCCTAATCCTGTGTTGTCAAAACATTCGTATTGTTGTGAACCCAAGCGCCTAACCACCCGGATGCCACCTGTCATTAACACCGATTCTTGGATATAACACGGTCCAATACAAATGCTATAAATTGAACTGCTGATCGCATATAATTAAGAGTCGGGTCATTTTTCTCACCTGGTTAAGACCTTTATTACAAAACTTGAATCATATTTCTACGATGCTCCGTTGAATTGTTATGACAAAAGACTTGCCGCTTACTTTAATGGTATCGGTGCTAATGACCGGTAGCATCCGGGTGGTTAGGCGCTTGGGTTCACAACAATACAAATGTTTTGACAACACATGATTAGGGCTGTCCCGGTCTACCTGGACCCTTTATCTTTAACTTTGACCTCTACTATAACTGTACAGACATCTTTCTAAAACCGCTTTTTGAGGCTCAGGGAACTTAACACAGACACATTATACCTACAAATACTTGACATTAATTTTTTGACCATCACTTACTTTTTTTTTATGCTATGTGCATATTGAAAAATAAAAAACTTAAAATAAAAATTTTGAATCAAATCAATACAACTGATTATTAAAACATTACTGATTAACCTGTATATCTTGCTGAAGTGATAACATAATAACAACACATTTTTTAACACAAATAAAGTACAAAAAGTTCATATATAAATAACTACACATTACCTGTACGCATTATGTCACTAGACAAAGTGTTCATAATTAATCATAATCATAATATTAAAGCAGAAAAAAAACTATTCTAGATCAAAATCTTTTATTCTAAATGACTAATAATGCTTTATGATTGAAAGATTATGGCTAATTCCAAAAATGAGATTGTTTATATTCTTTACTACCTACTAGATTGGTCCCAAGTACTGTATCAGACTTCATCGGCTGGTCAGTGGATTATTTTTGGTTTTATTACGTCAATAATGAATTAGTGACAAATTAATGCTTTGTTTGTTTTAAATCTCAGAGTGATCAAATTTTTTTTATTATAAAAATTCCCAAAATTTTCACTGACTAAATATTTTAAATTCATATATTATATTATGGCTGATTTAGCAGTTATGTTTTTGGCAAATTAGGCTATAGTTATGATCGGTGGACATTCCATAGACTTGACTGTCAGCATTTCCATGAGAGAGTTATATAAGTTATATTAAGCATTATTTTTTAATGTAATAAATTCCTGAATTTAAGTGGGATAAATTTTTGATTCAGGGGGAAAAAAGTCAAATAATAAAGTCAAAAATCATTATTCCAATGACAAATGCAGTGAGGAGTACTCAAACCTACAGAATATTTCTGCTCGTGACACACAGGTAAACGTTCTTGGATCTACTCTCTACCTCCTATACAAAAGTGAGAAACCTAGGAATGACAGAGTAATAACAGCAACACTTGTTGACCTCCTCTCTGTATATCACAACCAAATCTCTACTACCAAATTATAATCGTCTATCAACAGTGTCAACAAATCACTAAAAAATGGCACATTCAACTAAAATGAGGCCAATTCAACTCATAATTTAACCAATCAACCAGTAACAATAAGTCAGCAAATAGTTGCACATATTGAGGTAAAATATCTAGAGATTACTTTAGGTGTTTTACTTTGTTAGATACTACAAGTGAAAAACAAAAGATAACAACTTTGACTCAAGTTTAGGCAATTGTTTATTGGCTTCTGGATAGATTTTTTTAACTTCACGGTCAGCATTACCTAAAAAGTTGATGATGCTCAAAGAAAAGCAATATCCAAGTTATAGAGATGCTCTTAAACAAATTACATCACAACATTGTTAACATGTCATAGTAGATTCACAATACAGATATACATCAGGACCCGAACGTGCCTTTCGTAATGAATGAGATCAAATGGTTTACCTGTAAACATACAATTAGAATTCAAGATCATCAAGATGATGAGGTGTGCTACCAATGTGAATTGTAATACAATGGGACAAGAGTCAGACTGAAACCTTTTGACTTGACCTTCACTAGGGAAATATTGAGAGATAATCTAGACTAGTTGCAAGTGTAAAAATATTGGGGGAAGGGAATATAAATTATGATTTGATTTAGTTTCAGATATTAACCCTAACTCTGCATGAAACCAGTTTTAGATGAACTTTTGTTAACACGTTAAGTGCCAAGCCAGTTGTACCACTTTTATCACACAGTGCCAACTTAAATAAACAATTTTAATGATATAACCTGTATATATGTGGTCTTATGGCTATTTGAACAATGATTTTTTGAGAAATTTTTTTACAAAACATTCAAAAAAATGATCAGCCGATCGGCCTGGCATGTCATTTTGAATACCATATTTTGTTTGAAATTTGACGTGTCGGCCGATTGGCCAACCGCACTTTTGATTGATTTCCTAGGATAATGTTGGTCTGTGATTGCACTTTTGGTATGTGATGTTGATAACACATGACTCAATGGTGGGAAATGTGTTGAGTCTGCAGTCTGCAGTAAACCAGCAGTGTGTATTTCTTGTTACTAGCTGATGTGTGCATTTGCAGTGTTTATTTATCGTTTCAGAATATATATTTTCTCTGTGACAAAGTGTTATTGTTAGTTTTTTTTTTAAATGAGGATTTTATACATTCATCGGAAATTGACAGAGAATTGGATTATGAATTTAGTGAAAATGAAGACTGTGAGTCAGGAGAAAGCTATTTTACACCTCCCGTTAGTGATTCAGACGGCCCAAATTCAGGTGACGAATCCCATACCGAACTCGACCAAACAACTTTAGATTCATACTCAAAATCAAGTATGTTAATTAATGATTCATTAGACCTTATGCAGTTAGATTTGGAGCACACACCATCAAGTTTAGATTTAGACATTGCTAATATACCAATGCAGTATGGGACCGACGAATGCGATGAAGTTAACAAAACTTTATTTATTGTCCCAGACGTCACTATACCGCTTCAAGATAACGTTCCTTGTACATCTGAACACAAGAAACTAATATAAATATATCTAGAAACAATGAGCAGGACGAAATAATTGATCAAATTGTCCAACAATACGGTAGCCAACAAAAAATAAAAATATTGATACAAGTTGGGGTGCTTTCCAAGGCTTACAAAAAGAGTTTTTGTTCACAAGTATTTGTTTAGTTTAGCGGGAGATAGTCCTCCAATTGAGTATTACAAGCTTTTTGTTTTAGACAAAATAATTGATCTAATGGTTCTAGAAACCGATAGAAACGCAGACCAAACATTAACCACAACACGACTTAGTCGCAGTCGTAGGCTGCGAAATTGGATGCCAACTAACCCAATCGAAATGAAAAAATTTCTGGGACTCTTAATTTGGATAGGTCTAACAAACTTTCCTAGAATACAAGATTATTGGTCTACGAAAGTCTTATATAAAAATGATGTTGCGAGTAAAGTAATGATCAAATGTCGTCGTATAACTCAGCAGTACGAACGACACTAATATGGTACCATAAAGTTGCAGAACATTTACTATTTGGCACCTGCATTATAAATGCTTCGCTCCCTTACAAAAGCAATGTAGGACCACGACCGCAACACCAATACTTGTCAATAACAGATTTTAAAGAAAAATTGTGTATGGATATAATGGAAGTGTCAGATGAGGAACCAGTTCCTGCAGTAAAACAGACAAGCCACCACTCTCTAAAAGAGTCAGACGTCTTTGTGGGACAAGGACAAAACAAACGACGATTGAGAAAAGCATGTAAAGTTTGCTACAAAGAAATCGCTTTTCAACAGAACGGAAAAAAAGCTAAAAACATGACAAAAGTGACTACATTTTGTGCTAGTTGTCCAGAGCAGCCGTACCTCTGCAGAAAGTGCTTTGAGGCCATCCATAAGTAAATTTTTTTAAATAATTTTGTATACTTTATATTAAAATGTTTTCATCTTACAGTTTAGACAGTAATAATATAAATAAATGATTTTTAAAAACTTAATTGTAAATAAATAACATTGTTAAACAGTTTTAAAAAATTGCTTTCCAATTTTGTAATCGTTCAATGTTTTATACAAAAATATGCAAAATTTATTGTTTAGCTTACCGTAATAGTTAACTTTTATACGTTTATTTTAAAAAAAATATAACAACTGTAGAATGTTCAAATTGTATATTACTTGTTTTAATGCATTAATCCATAATTCCAACTGAAAATTTCGCTGCCGTACCGATTGTTATGATGAAATTAACATATTGTTGAGGTATTTTATTTGGTTGCTACACAACACTATTTAAAGATAATAAAATGAAATATCTACGACTATTAGCTACAATCTTCTACATTTCACTTAGTGTATGTTTTTTCCGCTAGGTTGCAACACTTACTGGTAAAAGACTATAAAATAAAATCTTGCATTGATGGCAGTGTCGTACCAATCGGCAGACACGCCACTTTAACTATGAGCTTGCTGTCGTACCGATCAGCCCCCCATGATCAAAACGTGTTAATGTTTTCATCATTCATGACTAGAATCGTCCTCATCATTTCTTTGACTTTAGACATTGTAATAGATCATATCATTTATATTGACATTTTTTCTTTCCAGTTCATTGATAAGGGATATAAATTCTTGCACTTCTGGTAAATCCCTCATTGTAGGGATGTCTGTAAATTCTCCAAATGGTTGACTGCAAACATAAAATGTAAGTTTAAAACAAAGTTGTATAGAAAAGAACAGTACAAAAACTTCACACACACTTTCTCAATTGCCCATTAATGCAGTCATTATAGGTAAAAATTAGTTTAAAAAAAGACATAAACTGATTTCTTTATTGAAGTACTTGAGATATGACTAGCAGAGTGGTGATTATGAGTGTGGATACTTGTATGAAAATTTTAAGTTGTTGCAAAATAGTGTTTTTATTTAGTATTGATAAAATAACTTGTTATAAAAATGATTCCTGAGAAAGTTGTTGGGAATCAAATTTTATAAAGTCTCTAACTATTACAAAATTGATTTTTTAAATTGTTGATCTATCATGCTGAAAAAACCAAATAAAAATGAGAGTATAAATAAACTTTATAATCACACAAATTCTTGCCACTTTCCTCATGATAATGAATATTAATAATTTTTTTGATAATACTACATTTATGGTTATTAACTCAGCATTCATACTTAATGCAGCATCTTTGGCAAAATTTTACAAAATTTTTAAAAAAAAACACCAATTTTATGATGGTTTTTATTGTTTGTACAATTTGTAATTATCTGGCCATGAACGGATTATTATTCTACATAATACATATTTATTATATTAGAAATACCAAAAGCAGCACATGACTTTTTTTCCAATTTCACCTCCTCGTATGCTTAAAAATTGGGCTACATACACAAAAATTAGCAAACAAAACATAATCTTTGTCATTTCCATTCTCAAAATCCTAGTTTGGGATTTTATCTATAAATAAATAAAAATAGCCTACGGACATTTCTTAAATGGTCGAATGACTCAAAATCAGCCCATAGTTATTTCAATCAATTTTGATGAAATTTGAAGATTTATGCCCTCATTACATAGAAAATTTATATATTACATAGAATTTGTTCAATAAATATATTATACCTCTAATTTATTTTTGTAAATCAATGGAAAATTGTACCTTATTCTATTGTATTTAATGGACCACAACACTATTTTTTCATATCTTAGCAATGAAAAATTTGCATTATTTTGTTTAGTATAAGTCTAATATTTTCTTGTCTAGTATTTTTAAGTTTGTTTTTGTTAGTATAAGTATATTTAGTTTAGGTCAAATATTTTACTGTTCAATATTATTTGAAAGATCCACGAAAATGTATACCTTACTCAGTTGCACTGGAAGCAGCACAAAACTCAGTTTTTCATATAAAATATACAGAGTATAAAATTTTACATTTTATTTAATAAAAAACATTTTTCATACACTTATAAATATTCTAAAAATAAACTAATGTTTTGTAATTTTTTAATATTTTCATTTTTACCCTTGTACAGAGAAGAAAAATGTGAAATGCAAAAAGGTATTTATTCTATTTCATATACCTATTAACCCATTGTGGGCGGAATAAAAGTGTGCTGCGCGGCACCCAATAGCAGGAGTAATTTCGCCAGCCACTACGCGCATCTTTATGTTCACGTCCTTTGCACATATTGGTATTCTAACAAAGCTATATCTTTTTTTGTAAATGTAAACAACTATAATGAGTAAAACTAAACTTTAAAACATCATCTTGGTCTGAAGGTTCAACCACTTGTAGCTCGTCGAAAGCTTTGCACAACACTAAATTACGCACGAGCAGACGGGAACAAACACGAACTAACTCATTCCCATCCAAAAACGAAGGATCAGTATCACTATTACTGTCACTACCACTTTCTAATACTAACCTATCAAGTTCCGATGAACGTTAGTTGTCACCCATCTCCCCAACGAAACATAACAAACCGGCACACTCACTCACAAAACAGTGGCAAACTGACAGTTATAATAAAAAGTAGGCATTCACAAACAATATGTTGGATTTTTCTTGAAACACATCGTTAAGCATCCGCGCACAATCTATTGGAGATAATTAAAAACACAAAACGCACAGTGTAGCGGAGTTATCATGAATCACAACATTGACATACATATTTGTTTTCGCCATTCCGACTACTGATTAATAATTAAATATATTATAAGACTTACCGTCACAATAGTCTATGTTTGTCTGTAGTTATATCACTACGGCCGTTTCGGCTATTCAGCCATTTTCAAGAGTACGCGTTGTGACAGTGGGCCTACTACATCATGTTTTAAATGTTTAAAGAACTTGTGTGTTTGTTATGTGTCGTGTGTTCGTAATTTCTGATTTTAAACTAAGACAACGGTAATACCCGCATAACACTTGAAAATGGCTGAATAGCCGAAACGGCCGTAGTGATATAACTACAGACAAACATAGACTATTGTGACGGTAAGTCTTATAATATATTTAACAACATTGACAACGCAGAATAATTGAACGTGACATAGACGTCTTTCGGAGTTTGGTCCACCTTTCTCCTGCAATGGGTTAAAACTACAAAATAAAAGGTAGTTTTAATAATAATATTTTGTATAATTACCGTACAAAATATTGGCCATTGATGGCCAATAATATAAAGTTTAAAACAAAAATACTTATAAATATATCACTTCAAGAGTATAAAGATAAAAAAAAAGTATAAAGATAAAATTTACGAATGGTTAGTATCCACATGATTCTCAGGAAAGTTAGTATTTTATGATAAATGTCACATATCTTAATGCTTTATGGAATGATTAGTATATTTTGTATTTGTACTTACTTTTTGATAATATATACAAGTGTATCCAAATGTGTGGGCATAGAATACACAACCATAGGGCTTAGATACGTTAAAGAACTGCTTGGTGTAATGTTCTCTAAACTGAAAACATAAAGATAAAATAAAATAAAAGAATAATTATATCTGTCTGTGTAACTTTTTGTAATATAAGTATTTTACTTACTTTACGTGATACATTTCGGAACTTGTTCCATCTTCAGATTGTAGATCTGTTGAGGTTGTTATTACATTAAAATAAATTATAGTACAACATAACACATGTACGCGCATACAATAATACATATAATACCATCACGTATGCACGCCATCTGAAATGCGTCATATAAAGTAAGTAAAGTACTCATATTACAAAAAGTCATACAGATGTACATAATTATTCTTTATTCATTGGTGACTAGGATACAAACACAATGAGTTCTAAAATAAAATAAAAATTCAAATATAAGATAATAAAATGTGTACAAAGTCCAGTTTTTAGTTTGTAAAAGGTTTGTTCATTTTTAGTTTTGAACTTATAATAAAAATAAAAATAGTATAGCTGTGTGTAATACAAATTTTGTAAATGTAATATTATTTTTAATATTTTTTTAAATAACCAAACAAAAGTTACATTTCTAAATACCGTAGGCCTCTTAGTATAATGTAGTACATAGAAGGAGAAATTTCTGAAAAACTTTTTGAAAAGCCCATTATATTAAAATCCACCAACTTTATTTTTTAAATTAATAAACATAATTAATGAATAATAAAACCTAGCATACATGCCGGTTAGTAACCCAGCATACATACCCGTTAGTACCCTAGCTTACACCTTTTATTAACCTAGCTTACATGACAGTTAATAACCTAGCTTTCATACCTTAGTGTCTCATGGCTTGGATGCCAGTTATTAACCTACCTTAAATACCTGTTAGTTATACTAGATTACATACCATTTATTAACCTAGCTTAACCCTAGAGAACGTGCACGGGTAATTTTTCTTCATGTCTATTTTTAAAACAACGGACGATATGAAAAGAGCTTCTCTACAGCTTCCCTAGAGCTTCCACCCCTTTTATACCTTCAAGTCGACTCGTCCACTGCCTGACCTTGAGGTTTGGGGAAACACATTAGCAGTAGTGTATCATTGATGGCCGTGTAAACTGCATGCTACGTTCTGTCAGAGACTTTTTACCCCGCGCGCGCTCTCACGTTATACATTTTGGGAATTGTTTGTGAATTGGGTGAATTACCGATTATATATTTGTTCGAGGTTATCCCTGAGTGTGTTGTGCGTATTACACTCAGAAATATCCGCCTGACACGTGCCACTTCTAACCGGTCCACCGACGCGTCTCCATTATCGTGGTTAACGGCGGCACATACGTAAGGAAATATTACTAACTCACAGAACTTCAACAATTTTCTGTTTTTGACAGAATAATTGATGAAATTAAACTATGGCTTGTTAGGTCTCTCATTGGTTTGACTGTTGAACAGAAGCAGAAATGCTTGAACATTACTAAAACAAAGATTTTAATTATGTTAATGGTCAAACATTCCCAAGTTGAACTATTCCTATTGACAAATCGTAAAGTAGAGACTTCAAACCACAATTGAAATCGCAGTGAAATGAGTAGAGACATCGATCTTCAACATGACAAAAAAATTTGACAAGAGTAGTCAAATATAAAACAAATGATGATTATTGCATGATCTCCAAAGAATCATTGTGACGGATATAATTCTGACTGGAACAAGTGTGACAACAAATTATTATCGTGACGTCATACAAAAATTACACCGAAAATAAACAAAATGACTTACCGGTACTATAGAATGATGTATTCATTTTACTTGACATTACACACCCACAAGTAACTAACACTATGACTGAATTATGCACAAATATAAATAGCGATTGTTACCTCGTATACCATATAGTCCAGATATGAGTCTGCCAGACTTTGACTTACTCTCAAAGTTGAAAAAGCTCACGCATGGATGGTATTTTTTCTCCCTGCAAGTGTGTTCTATAACGGTTACTTTCTGTAGCTGAACAAAAGTAGTACCTTTGTTAGAATAGATAGTAAAGCTTCCAAAGCTTTGGCGCATTATGATAAGAAAAGGATTATATAGAAGGACTGTAAAGAGATACTACCTAAAATGACATGTGCATTTAAGTTATAAAATAGTGTGCATTATTTGTGAAATAACTGTTCTAATTGTATGAATGAGTCATAAAGAAAGAAAACTTCAAATGAAATTTCAACTGTTTTTGAAGACTTTCCTATGAAAATTTTTTATCAGACTCAAAAATTAAAACATTCTCCCTCTCGTATAAATTACGACTAATTTTAATTCACATTGTTATATACATATTAAATAAGTTATGTAGTTAACAAATTATATTGTCTAGTTCCATAAAATTTCCTCTAAAGCTTTCAATTAACTTGTTTAGAGTCAAATAAAAAGAATAGTTGAAACTAGTTAACACTTCTAACCAATGAAGCCACCAAACACCAAGGTCTTTCAGTGGTAGGAAATAATATCCTTTTTTCGATATATCCAATGAATGTGATTTTGTTCACAATACGACATAAAGAGCAAGCCATACATAAAGCATTTAACTTAAGTTAGTTATTTCTTCCAATTAGAGATGTTTTGTTCAAGTGTACAATAGCTGTAGTGTATTATTGTACATTACATCAAATGGTAGGAAGTAAACTTTAATGTAATAGCAGATATTTCTTGTTGAAACTCCATATTCAAGGATAAAATAAAGCAAAAGCTTAAAGTTTCAAATATTTTAATAGTATAAATGAGCTACAATTGTTTCGCCTTGCGGCATCATCGGGCAACCTTTCCCGATTTCTCTATTGTATTTCAGTTTCCTGTTACTTATGTTTATATAGTTGTCTATACTTGTAAATTATCAGTTGCCCGATGATGCCGCAAGGCGAAACAATTGTAGCTCATTTATACTATTAAAATATTTGAAACTTTAAGCTTTTGCTTTATTTTATCCTTGGTAGGAAGTAGTTACACTGAGTTTACAAGAAGGATTTGTTGCTCGTATTAAAATATTTAAAGAATGAGATCTACTACCAATATAACTAGTATTAAGTTAGAAAGTAATTGCAATGTCCTAACTTGCCTGACAACAAATATCCTTTTATACGATTCCAAGACTGTGATTTCTTCAAGACATTTCAAAGTAAATAGATACAACATATCAAAACTGCGAGGCTCTTTATACGCAACTTGTTTTCCGCAATCTTTTAAAGTCTGATCCAACAAACGTGAGATTGGTGTAGAGACAACCACAAACCGTAATTCTTTATTCTCCGTATGTTTTCTCACCCAGCCTGTCATAGTTTCTGCGACTTCATCGAATCTCATCGGATCCCAGTAATCGTAAACCTGAAACATTAAAATTTAATTTAAAATGTATCAAGTTTGGATCAGAAATAATAATTTGATATTACAAGCAAACTAAATCAATATATATAATTTTCTAAATGTTATTTTGATCTTAAAATTTGTAAAACAACCATTGAATCAACAGTAAAACTTAGATTATCTGTCAGGGTAGAGACTGTAGAGAAAGTAGAAATATATACAACTAAGAGATCAGAAAACCTATGCAACAACTATTAAAAGTAAACTTACCCTATACTACATAAGATCAACCAATATAATTTAATTTAATTTTCTACAAGGACCAAGGAATAAACTTTTAGGCATTACATTTAAAGGATCTGCTTGAATTATATAATGGTGTTGAGTAAATACCATAATAGTACCTATCAACTTGTTTAGTTTATAACCGATAATTCACTATAAGACATTTTTATAGGGATGGTGACCAATATGTTTTGTTTGGGTCCTTTCTAACATGAGCATAAATTCATCAAAATCATTAGAGTCGTTCCCGGCCGATGCATTTGTTAGGAACGACTCCTCTAAACTGCCTGGGTTCTTTCTTTTAATCAAAACAGTGGTTCAATGTTTTGTTAATTTTTATTATTAACATAAATTTATATCTATCTTTCTTATGATTTTATACAACACAAAAAGAATACACAGTTATAGAATGGTGTGATCAAAACACGTTATTAATTCTAATACAAATATACACAACCATATAAACAATGTTCAAAACTACATATACATCTCTAATAAAATATCCACAATCATATAACATGTTCAAAACTAAATATGCATCATACAAAACCCAGAAGTATTCCAACTATTATTACTTTCGTTTAATTGAAGTTGCTGACATTACAAGTGCCTTTATATGTCAATGCTTGCTCACCTTGTAGAGTCTCAAATTCAGCCAATCCCTTTTGTCCTTCCGTCCAAAAATCAAGCTCCCTGGGGCTGTCTTCTTTCACCACGGCTAGCGACACAGCCGGTATCTTCATACCTACAAAAGATCCCCTCCACATTGTGCCGGCTGCTTATATATGTTTTATCGCTCGTGGTGTTCTACTTTCGATGCAAGTCAAGCATTTCAAAACTTTTTTTATTCTTTCGCAATAGTTGGGCCACTCTGAGTTTTGTATGATTATGTTATACTAAAATGAAATAATTATAAATTAACATTAAATTTAATATATTCCTAACAATGGGTACCCTGAATTTATGAAACAAATGAAAAAAACATACCATGAAATGTTTCACAAATGTTTACGTGAGACTAAGGTAAGGTTATTTCAATGAACTGTCAACCTTGAGTACAATGTACCCACCACACTTTGATGTTTCATAGGTTAGCATAACCCTATCCCAATAATTGTAACAGTAAGTGAGTGTACTTAGATTCGTTGGGCATCATTTTGTAAGCGTATTGAGTGTGTCTTACATACATTTAGTGTCATTTTGTAACGTTAAGCATGTGTACTTAACAAAATTACTGACTAATTATTATTAATTTTACTTACTAGATTCTTGCCTTACTTCACAGCTTTAAAATGTCCAATGTGTTTAGCTGAAAAGGTGCTCTTCAATAATTTTTAGAAACTCATCTTAATTTTTTTAAGTACATAAAATTTTATTAAACATAAAAGGAATTCTATATTATTAATTTTGAACAATTTACACCTGAAACAAGAGCCTTAATTTTAATATCTATAGATGTTAAAAACTATTAATCATTCATTGTCCTACTCTTATAAAGTCTGGTTATTTTAGTCATTACATAATTTACTTACAATTTTATTTTGTCCATATTTTTAATTACATAATTTGCTACCTTTATGGGTTCATAAAACACCTTTATAAGCATCTGACGACATCACCGTCTTCTCGAACAGTGAGTCCGTTTTTAGGCAGAGTTGCTTTTTCTATTCAAAGTCTATGCAACTCCCGCTCTCTTAGGTTGTTTGAATTTTACATCCCGAACTAATCAAATCACAAGATCAGGATGATGTCCTTTTATGGCATATCATGTGATGTTAAGTCTTTGTTCCACATGAAAGCCGTCTTTCCCGCTTACAATACATTCATTTAAATTCACTTTTTTATTCATCATTATACAAACACCTTTCTCCTTTTACCGTATTTCTAAATTCTAAAATTATTATTTATAAACAATTGTTAATATTAACAACACTTAATAATTATTACAATTACCAACTACAGATTATTATTGGTTGGAGATGTCCCATGCTTACACAGTATTTAATTAATTACACCTGTAAGACTACCACAACATGTTGCAACACTTAAATTATGGCACAAAAAAGTGCAATATTTATTTAAATAATAGAGCTGATAGTTGGTTTTTAGTAAATGAACAATTTAGTAACAATATAACAAACGGTATGTACATTGTGTATAACAGCCATTAGGACAACTAGCTCTAACATCCCACGCTCACTGCTGTTTGGTTATAGACTACTTACTGTATAACAATGAGGCTACCTTTCTTTTACTAACCTTGGGTGTAACACCTAGTTCTATGCACGTTTTATTTACAACAAATACACTAGGATACTTACTTGGCAACCCCTATTGCTCAACACAGTTCTAAACTGTTTCATTATAGCCATGAACTGAGGACAGTCTCTTGCATACAGTAGCATCACTGGAGGGAATTCCTCAAAATATTCAGGAATTCTATTGTCATCTGGTGGTGGTTTATATTTATAACCCTCGTAAATTATAACTCCAATAACAATGACAGCTATGATCAAATAAATCGAAGAAAACATAATTGTATTTCTTGTTGCTTTATTCTCTGGATCTACGGGGCTATCAGTATTATTTACTTCAACAGCATCTGGAACATAATTAATACAAAACTAATCAAATATAAATAAATGATGCAAAAACATTACACACCGACAAATAAAAACTAATTAATTGTTACCAAATATGTCAGTTTTTAGCAGTTACATCTTTTGAAACCACATGCTTATCCCTCCATTTACCAATCATTACTCCATTAGCATATTTTGCTATGGTCTCTGTTTTCTTTAGAACAGCTGATTTTCTTCAGTACCGGTACAGTACGTTTTGAGCTTGGATGCCAGTGAATAGCTATTGTAAAAATTATCCATGTATACAGAGTGTCCACGTCCAAGCTTTTCTTTCAACAAATACTTGACAACCTTTTCGGTATGCCCTTTGCCACCTACTTCTTTATCAATTGACCCTCCATATACTAAGAATTTTAAAATCAAACCTTTGTGTTCTGTAAGAGTGTACAATTTGACACCGTATTTATGTCTCTTGCCCTTAATATATTGTCGAAAATGTAATCGCCCTCGCCATAAAACCACGGCTTCGTCTAATGAAAGTTCTTTTTGAGGATAATACACACTTTGCATTTTTAGTGTTGAAAAAATCTACAATCCATTGAATTTTGTCCATGGGATCTTTCTGTTGTTTACTGATAGTAGTGTTGTAAAAATATAAGCATTGTAAGATAGACATAAATCTGTCCCTAGACATGTAACTACTAAAACATTTTTAATTGAACAAGACAATAATCTTGTATACGGTTCAACCATATTGTACCAGTATGGAACAAGATGCCAATGAAAATTTTAAGTTGTGGGAAGGTTAGTTCTTTCCAAAAGTTTAACCGTGATTGAGGAGTCAACGAAGGTTTAAAAAATACTTCAAATCCATACTTATTTGAATATTCACAGATATTTTCAAGTATAATGTCGTCTAATATAAGGTTAAAAAAGTCAAGTGGTGTTCCTTCACCAGGGATTGGTACTAGCAAACCATTAGTTTTAGCAAATTCAATTGGTCTCATACCTCTGGTAGATATAGACCATGTGGGGGCACTCTGAACCAATATCTGGATCATCTTCACTTTGATATTCACTTTCTGAATCATCAGAATCACCATCGACACGTCGCTGAATCTGATTGTTGGCTAGACCTTGTTCGTTATCACTATCATCTTGATCACGATACTGAAAGTCTATGAGGCTTTGTCTCGATGTACCAGGTACAGAGGGATCCATTTAATGCAAAATTTATTAAATTTAATAATAAAACAATATTGAACATAAAAGAATTAAAGAACTAAAGTGTTCCTCCCCTCCTTCAGTGACCAGTCAGCCTGGCGCGCTTGGTTGCTTCCGGTCTCCGGTGACCTGGCCGCACGCAATGTCTTAAGGCTGGCTAAAATCCAGAAGGCAGAATTTTATGGAGAAAGGATTTTGAAACTGGTTCATTACTATAATAAATGACTAAATTTAAATAGTGATAATATAGGAAAGTAATAGAAGACTGTAATAATTGTAAAATGTATAAAATAAAGTTTCTGTATCTACATCGGTTTTATTTATTGTCAAAGAAAGTTACTTTCTGAATGGCTCTAATGTAATTAAAATAATCTGTTTTTGAATTAGAATTAGAACCCCCTCCCCTCTTCATATTTCAATTCCATATTCCCACTTTGAATGTAGTAAATTGTTTTTAATAGTTAAAAACCATTATGATTAACGATCCTGATCAAAGTAACTTGGTCTGCAATTTATATCCCTTACCTTGCCTTAAGTAACAGACAGGGCATGACTAGTGTCTATCACACTATTGATCTATAATTAATTGTTCTCGTCATGAGAAATATATTTTTATTTGTTATGACAGTGTGTTTTCATACTTTATTGTTTAACCATAACCTTTAAAAAACTTACTATATTCTCTAGTCCAATAACAAGGAAGTTCATTGCCCCTTGTTTCAGTCCAAAGAGTCAAACTTTGACACCTGTCATCTTCGAATTCGACACCAACACAGTAATTCATTGGTGGTATATTGGAGAATGTGCAAGTGAATCCATTGTGCCCCTAAAACATAAAATACAACATTTTACTCTAGCTAGGACTGTGCAAAACATCTATTTTAAGGAAGAATTTTCATCGAACTGAGTTTGTTTAAATAATTATTTAAATATATGCAATACAAAATTTCAGACACGTATGAATATGTAGACAGAAACATGCTGAAATATAACCATTATTAAAACCAAAACTGACTTTGTAATATTGACATGGTTCAAGTGTGTGACCGTCTCCACTTCTTTTGACCTGCTGGAAGCTCCGGCTGGCTGGAGGCCGCGTACACTTTAGCCGAATCTTGTCAGGATGGGCCAAGGAGTCGGATTAGGCCGCTAATGAACGCACGCAACGCAAGTTAAATTTAATGTTCTCTTTTATTATAGCGCCAAATTAGAAGATTACAGAAATAATTATAATTTATAAAAAAGACATAACGGCTAGATAAAGCCTTAATAGTGGCCGAAAAGCATACCGATAAATTATATAGCACGTGGCCGAAAATGAACTGACCTCGTCCCGTTGCGGTCTGCCATTCAACTTCCTTCTCGCGGCTCTCGGAACAGACTCTCTCCCGGCTCGCTGGTTTCTAGCCCTTCACTCCTCGTCTCTCCCCCCTTCTACGTAATCTTGCACTGCTCAACATTATTGCAAGTGCCAATTGATATTTTATTATTTAGAATCCCTTCCCATTACATTCAAATTTATACTTATTATAGTTTTTATTTGGTGAGATCCTTGGCTGGGCCACAAGTGCACATTAGTTATCATCTGTGTATGTAAAAATAATCACAATGTTTCAAAACTATATATTTGATTACTCTTGTTATCAAGTAAAAAATGCCAACTTAGAATCCATCTTGAAAACTAAAATTGAACTATTATCCATCTACTAAGTATCTGCAGTAACACTAAGCCTACAGTCAGTCACTTGATTGAGTACCTGTGTTTTAATGGTGTTTACAAATCCAATTATGTGAAAAATTTTGTTGACCAAACACCCTTAAATACTGAATATTAATATTGTCAATACTAATATTTTGGACTCTTGAGTCGTATGAAATATGTAAAAAAAATTATCAATTGAATATTTTTTGACTGTTAGTTAAAAGCCCCCAGAGGAATATCAACCTCTTTTACCACAACATGTAATAATTAAAAGAGAGGTTTTTGAATTGTAATTTATTTATTTTAAAAAAATGAAGTTATTATTTAATTATTAAGTTAAAAAACATGTATCATACGTTTCTAAAACTCTCCTCTATTCAAAACTCATACTGTTTTTAAAACTTGACTACATTTTTTATATCAAAGTTTCATTATTTAACAAAATGCTCTCACACAACTGTTCCCTCAGGACTCTTTTGAAACACATCCTACTACGTCGGACATCTCTCTAAGACTGTTTAAACGCATGGTGCAATTCCATATCCTGTTCGCTCCAGGGTTTACCATTTTTACCCCACGGACTCTTATTCAATCTTGCAGATGCACGCGATTATTGTCTCGCATGACTTAGACACTGCTCAATAGTTTTATTTTACAAATCTGTTGTCTATATTTGTTAACTAACAAAACACTACTTAGTTTATTATTATTAAATATATCTAATATTTTACACATTCATTTATTTAAAGTTTGGAAACCTATATCTTGATTTTATTATTCCTTAATCTTTTAAAGTGTACAATGAGTCATGTTTCCGACTTTTATCTCCCCTTTCCCAAATTAATTCTAAACGTCTCCCGATTACTTTATATTCAAATTAAATTAGCCATTTTACAGGTATTACAACCGGAGGTCACTCTTTTTAATAAGAGGAGGGGGAAAGGCTCCTACAGGCTTAGGTCACATAGACATGTGGTACAGAACTAATAATCATAATGTTGGTTGTCCAAGTGATCGTAACTTTGATTATTCATTTTCTATGTGAAGTTTTTCTCCCAAGTCTGAATCTTCATCACTGTTTTCAAGTTGTATAATAAACGGTTCAGTGTCTTCATTTCTTTATTTAAATCGACGAGTTTCCAGAGTTTTTCTTCTTCATTCTTTACATGTTTTACACAGCTTTCCCATTTTTTTGTAGTCACCTTTTTACGAAGCCTTTTACTTGAGTTCAGATTAGCTCTATCGGGTTTAATTCGCAGCGATAGGGCGGAAGCCTCAAAATTATTTTTGTGTGTTTCTTAGTATCTTCATCAACCTTGAACTTGTCATATTTGGGGTTTTCAATCCCATCTATTTCAAGAAGTTCGCCTTTTAAGCATTGTGTCCTCAACAAAAGTTCTTTCTCTTACAGACAGTTCTTTAGTTGGGTCTTATTCCAAGAAGTAGTTGGCAGTTTTTCAATGTTCATGGAGTGGTAGGGTGCGTTGTCTAGAACAACCACTGTTCCGCCCTCCAAAGTAGGTAATAATTTCTTTAAATATTCCAACAAAACATCCCCATTCATCTCTTTGTGGTAACCTTCATTAGAGTTTGATCCAAAAATAAGGGAACCATGTTTAACAAAACCATTCTCATTTGCTATGTATGAAACTATCAAGTGCTTTCCTTTACCTGATGGGTTTTTCAACCTGTCAGAAAGCACTGACGGCTTCCTTCTGACATTTGCTTTTTGGGTGTTTTGGAAGGCATCCTTTTTGTTTTTTACAGATTTATCTATCCATATTTTTTTCTTCAATATCTCCTTCATTGATACAAGATTCGTCTTGATAGTAAACTTATCTTTTTTTCTTCGTGATACTTCTTAATTTTCTTGAGGTAATTTCTTCTCCAAGAATTATGTCATCTCTTTCAACCAAAACATATTTCTGCCTCTTCTTTTGTAAACAAAGTTTAATTTTTTTAACAATCATTGAAAATGAAAATCTCTTGAAATTTGGTAAAATTGAATCGTCATTCACTTATTTTAGCACCCAGACTTTCCCTGGACAGAGTATATGTAACCAAGACTAAAGCTAGGCTTGATAAATCAAAATAACTAAGACATAATACAAAATGTAATCATGTAAATCACAAGTTACAAAACTAAAAACTACACAAAGAAAGATAAGTAACTAAATAGGAATTGTAAGCCAACAGAATGGTGAATTTAAGATTTACCAAGATGAACAACCTTAAGGCTTAATTTCCTTAATAAAAAGTAATTATAAAAACTGTCAATTTTTAATCAAATAAGAAAACCCTTTCTTCCATTAACCTGTCTGAACTTATAACCTATAATTCTTTTATAACCCTGGCTATTAAATTTACGTATGCAAATCTAACTGGTCTGGACATGTAAAGTATATATATATATATATATATATATATATATATATATATATATATATATATATATATATATATATATAATTCCCTTTGAATATTTTTCTGAATTATTTCTCCTTGCATCAACTTGGCCAGAATCCAATCTTTTGAACACTGTACATTATGATTGTCAGCTCAAAGTGATGGGTGGAGGTATGAAATGAGGGAGAGTTTATTATAATATGAGAAAAGTTAGCACCTTCAAATGTCTGGATCTGTGCACGCCAATAATCTACGTATATCGTAGGTACTTAGGTCATAGATAAATACCTGATAGATACACCGTGGTGATTCTGTTGAATTCTTGCATAATACTTCTGTTTTATTCTGAAAATTAAATTAAATTTTAATTATTATATAGATATGATTATATATTTATATTGTAATTAATTTTTATTAACAACTGTTACACTACTATATTATAAGTTTGTAAATGTTATTAATTTTGTTTAATGTTACTTTTCATGTTAGATCTAAGACCAAACCTAAGATGCTGTATCATCTCTACAGTCGTAACAACTGAGCTGATTTCATTTAAATCATTAACATTAAAAATAATATCCTCTCACTTATCTGACCTGTAATAATTTAAAAATGCTGGTGAAGTTTACTTTAATTATTTATAATTATCTTATTAAATTGCTCGACTAGGGCGCCAGGTATCCTTAACATACCAATTTAGAAAAAAGAATGAATTTAATTATTTGAAAGAAAGAAAAAAAAATCTCTGGGGTCGCAAGTTCTTTTTACAGTGTACTTACAGTGGATTTTGGTTTTAAATGAGAACACTTTGGCTGAAATGTTACAAAGAAAACATTTATTAAAGACAAATAAGTTTTTATACATTAGCATTTGTTATAGAGACATATATCATGAAAACAACTATAGCTATCATCTTAGTTAAATTACTTTTTATCTTCTCAGAGGGAGAACTGATCTTTTATTCTTTGAATTTAAAATTGACTCTAAGTTGCAACTAAAATTGATTTTATGAATAAAAACAAATTGAAATTCCTTTAATAAGGTTAAATATGTCATCAGACATTTATTTCTTCTTTACATAAAAAGAAATTGCTATCCTTTATATATCAAATTTATATAATAAAAGTTAAGATATTAAACATTGTAAATTTCTATACAATAACAGAGTAAATATAATGTGTTATTTAACACTAGTTACCAGACCATAGTCATTGTACATAATTCAATGATGTTCCTGCAGCGTCCTAAAAATGCCGTCGTTGTGTCCGTGGCGAAGTTGTATTTGCACCTCACGAATGTTTATAAAAAGAAAATCTGTTTATACATTAGTCCATTCTACAATTTGTAACTGTTCATTTTCCGACCGCATTGCTATGACACACGCTAATTGTTTATTGTCTATTCGCGTGAACACGTCTAATTAATTTAACTGTTCAAACAGAGTTTTAACACACTCTCACTCTTAATCGACCAACGATTAAATTCTTTACATTTTCTATTTTACTACATATCAAATTATTACATCGCACTATGTCCTTTCTTTCCTCAACTCTACAGAACACATCTTTTCCCTCCAAGTTCTGGACTTCAACTTTTTTTGAACACAACCTGTCACTCCTAACGCTGGACTAAGACTGCTGTTGCCATGAGGCAAATTCTTACTTCCGAAAGCGTTCTTTCCGGTTACTGTTCACACATTTTACCGCACTGCCGTAAAATACAAATAATTTACATTTTATAACAAACAAACTAAATTACATTAAAATTAAACATAATAATTCATACTGTTGTCTTGAAAATCCATTTTTCTTTTATAAATGACGTTACTAAATTTAAATTATTATTTGAATCTCTTATCTCTTTGGCTTAACCGCGTCTTTTAAATGAGTCTATTTTAATATCTGACTTTTCACATTGTCACAAAACCCCACAAGGTTTGTATTTCAATACAGGTATTGGAATACAAAGCTTTTATATATATATATTTCAAATCGAGAAAAAAATATTAATGGATGTTCAAGACATTTCATTTCAGAAGCTAAGGACCTCATGAAAGAAAATAAGTATCCCTAGTATACTTAATTTAAGAAAGATTCTCTTTTTACATAAAAAAAATTAAAATCTATTTGCTAAAATCCTATTTCATTATTTTAATTTGTTAGCGTTATAATAACTCATTGTAAAAAAAATAATACGAATCAATTAGTGCTAAGTCTTATCTCTATTTATACAATAAAACCCATCATCAGTTTCCTTTCCAACCTTGTTGGCTGAAACTTTCCATCAACATTTTTTGTTGACAGGATCCCGTCACTCAAAGCTTATCTCCCAGACAGCCGTCTGTATATTTTCCTGCCATCTAGCATTTCCTTTCCCACACTTTATTTTTCTGCCAAGACGAAATTTCTACATCTTTTATAAAATCTACACCCATCTTTCACTATCAATCTGAATCATTTTTCAACTAAACGCAATTAAAATTTTAAAACTTCTCATTATTAATTAACATTTTTACGAAATTATTTACTTATTACTCAACATTGCTTCAATTCACCTTAAAACTTTTCAATTATCATCTTACTTTATTATTTATTTTAGTTTAAATCCAATAACTATTTATTCTTACTTAAATTCTTAATTACTCTTTGTCTCGCTGGGATAACATGTTAACTACTGATTTTACAATTACAAAAAACTCTTTTCTTCAACTAAAATTTAAAAATATAACATCATTATTACAAAAAAATATAAATTTACTTACAAAACTCATCTATTTATTTCAAAACTACCTCTCTACAATTGTATTGTCTCTCAGTATCCTATCTTGAAATTATTTCCATCTTATCTTTCATATTTTAATAATCAAAGTTGCATTAATCACCAAACAAAAGTCTTCATAATAAAAAAAAACTCCTTATTATTTACCTATATTTTACTTCATAAATAATCTCCTTACTTCAACGTAGCTTCCTTTAAAAATCATAATAATCGTCGTTTATCCGCAGAATTCCTTAAATCTCCCTTTATTTCATTAAAATCGTCGCATATTTCCTTTATTTCATTAAAATCGTCGTATATTTCCTTTATTTCATTAAAATCGTCGTATATTTCCTTTATTTCATCGCAGTACTCAAAAAACCTCTTAAAAACTAAAAAATTACCATTAATGCAACCTAACTACCTTCTTTATAAAAGTTTCTTAACAGAACAACTTCATTTTAAATACCACTTTACTCAACAATT
Source organism: Aphrophora alni (assembly GCA_963513935.1). Taxonomy (NCBI): domain Eukaryota; kingdom Metazoa; phylum Arthropoda; class Insecta; order Hemiptera; family Aphrophoridae; genus Aphrophora; species Aphrophora alni. The sequence goes on along the minus strand of OY740778.1, from coordinate 46,285,933 downwards.
CTGTAAAGTCATCATCTTCATATAAAACTCAAAAATCTCTCATTTAAACTACTTCATATTAAAATCTTCTTAATCATCTATTACTTGTATACAAAAACTTCAAAAATTAAAAAAAATTATCATTGCTTTCCCAGCTAACAACGTATTTCATCAAAATCATCAAACACCTTTATCAAATAACTTCTCACAATCATCTATTGTTTTAAATTCAAACATTATTTATCAAAAATCGTTAATTATTTATTTCATTTATAAATTTCATCAAAATCTCTCTTATCATTGTTAATTTATTACTCCTTCCTTTAAAAAACAAAAACTTAACCTCCCTCATTCATTATTTAACATCAAAAAACTTAAAAACTTTATTATTATCTGTCTTGGCAAAACTCACATAAATTCTCAAACTTTAAACAACCATTCTTCATATTTTCAAACCACAAATCACTTAAAACTAACAATTTTTTATCATTTTATTATTAAATAATTCTTAATATTTAAAACATCAAAACATACAACTTATCATTTTACAATTTAACATCTAATTACCTACTCTAATCAGTTAATTAACATTTTTACAATTTTACAGAACTTTTAACTTTATTCCATAAAAACTCTCCTTTTGTCACGTCCGGTTTAATCTCGTATATACAGATCGATCACTTCTATATATATATATCCTACAATTTGTTTTCAATCAACATCTGTCTAAAATTTATTACATGAAGTTTTTTTATGTAATAATGTCACACTTACTTATGCATTTTTCTTCCTAACCTCTCCTACATAGGTTCTTCTAACCGTCTACTTTATACCGTGCATACTTCTAATTGCTCTTTAGACTCTTACACAGAGTAACATGTTGTGACGTTGAAATGTGCAGTGGTTGAATGCAATATCCCTACTTGATTCAAGATAAAACCCAAAACACATCCCTATTTCACAACACGCCCTCTTATGCAGTCTCAGAATGCCTTATTCTTACGAATAAAACATTCTATTTTGACTACACAAACGCCTACCTCCTCCCAATGTTCATGTACTCCTTAAATGCATCTACACGAAGAAAATTTTAAAATTCATAAAAAATTTCATTCAAATCGTATCATCCGAAGTTGAAATAATGTTTATTTTTACCAAGTTTATTACTAGCATCGTCGATTTTCTGTTTATGTAATCCTTTCTAGATGTTATTATTCAAATTCAAAAAGAAAATTTTATTTTTTAAAATTTATTCTAAGTTCTTTACTTAAAAAATTTACCTTCAATACTATTAAAGTTATTTAAGTAATCTACTTTTGTTCTTGTTTACTTTATTTAAAGCCAATTATCCTTTATTTAAGTAAATTTTATTTGAAAACACAAGTTAAATTAGAATTATACGTCAAAAGTTTTTTTATTTTCCTAGACAGCATTTTGGTAACACCCTATATTTCGTCTCAATGTCATGCATAGGAATTTATACCTGACTAAGGAATAAACAATCTCCCCTAGCTGTATGAAGCAATATATCTGTCTACTGATAAGAAGTGAACCTTTTAGCTCCAACTAGATTCTATTTCTCTCGTCATTATTGAATATTTTATTGAATCCACCTACTTAATATTGAATATTATTTCTTCAACACTACTCTGAATCCTTGCTTCGAACTAACTATCTTATCTATGTCACGTAAAATCAATATTTATCTTAGAGTAAACAACACTCGGTTATTTACTAACAATCTTGCATCTTTCACTTAGCAAATACCTAAACGTTTCTAAATATTATTTCTTCTTAATCATACTAGCTTGGCATATAATTATTTTCTATATTTCTGTCTTAGCTTACAAAATTTATCAGTACACACAAATTATTAGTATTCATAACTCTTAATTATTTATTTTCAAACTTAAACTTACTTATTAACAAAATCTTAACTACTTTTTATTAATTATTTTAAAAATCAAGTCCGTGTGTTTATAAAATGTCCTTACATTTATTTATTCATTCCAAATTTCAATTGATTACAACTCAATTATAAATTATATATTTTTTACGATGGTTCCCAAATTGGTGAAAGATTTTAAAATACATGATTTGATTTTTGTAAATATCTCTAGCGTTAAATACCTCTGTCCACATGGACAGTTTGTCTAGCCTAGTCATCACAACAGACCCTTTCCTAACAAAAGATCTCCCTTTGTTATTGTCTCGGAGTGTTGACAAAATACCTTTCTCTTTCTCCCTCTCAGGCATACCATCACCCCTCCTTCTCTCAAACAACTCAGAATCTACTGACCTAATTTCAACATCCGTTAGTTTAGGAATTCTAACCCCACCATTCTTATACATCATCACAAAGCCTTCTTTTAATATTTCTTTTTTAAACTTGTATTCAAAGCTACTCTTTTCCCAAAAACTTTTAATTATCTGTTCTTGTATTCTAAAAACATTTCTAAATTCTAACATCGTGTATTTTTCAAAATCTACAGTCTTATGGTAAACTCGTTTTTTAAGATAAACAGCTGATTCCTTTATTATTAGATTATTTACCTTTACTTTGTTTTTTGAATTAATTATACCTATTCCAACCCCACCAAACTTATTCACTTCAACATTACTTGTTATCTCTAGATTTACCTTGTTACCTAACCCATTATTCATTATTTTAGAAATTTCTTGAACACAATCATTCACACAATTGTCTTCAATTATTATTAAATCATCTGACATCTCTTTTGTTTCATTAAAACTGTTAATTTCTACTTCAGCTACTGCTTGATCTAAATTGTTATCCAAATTATTAACATTTTCTATCAAAACACCTTCTACATTATTTATCCATTCAAATTCTACTTTTTTCTCACAATAGCTTACTTCAATTTCTACTTTATTATTAGTTTCCATTACATTACTTTCCATTTTAAGATTCTGTTCTAATTTTACATAATCTGATTTTATTTCAACCCTAATTTCTTCAAATTTTTTACACATTGCTTCTTTTAAGTTTAAATTATCTTGTCTTAGCTCTAATTTACTCAGTTTCAAGTCATTATCTATTTTATCCAGTTTAACATTATTTTGTTCAAGTCTAACATTAAAAACCTCCAGTTTAGCATTGATCTCTATCTTGTTTTGATCAAACTTGTTACTTATTTCTTTTAATTCCAAATTGTTTTGATCAAACCTATTATTTATACATTCAAACTTCTTATCATTATCTTGCCTAAATTCTAAATTATTCTGTTCAATTTTATTATTTGTTTCTAATCTACTTTGTTTAATATCATTACTTATCTTCAAACTGCTTTGTTCAAATTTATTTACTAACAATTCATATATTTTCTCCATGCTCATACCTTGATCATTATTTGTTCTACCCCCATTTACTCTATTCTGCTCAATTACACTAACCTGTTCCATTACCCTAACCTGTTCATCCCTTGATTCCTTGTCTAAATTTTCTTCTACAGTTTCTACTCCTAACATTCCTACCATTTCTTTATTGATATCTTCACACTGTTTTTTACTATTTAGAATCCCATCACTATCAAACCCATTAAAATCCGAACCTGAACTACTATTCGCGTTCACACTTGAACGTCTACTATTACTATTACTACTTATTTCTTGATCTAAAAAATTTTGTGCAAATTGTTCATTTGTTTGCTCATTACTTTGCGATTCCTTCTGTAAATTATCAAAAATATCCCCCGTAAATTCCAATGGCTCTATATTATTTAAAGAATTTTGATTTCCTAACCCTACCTGTTCATCACTATTATTAACATTTACAATTTCTGACTCCATTTTTACCTTACTATATTTAACACAAAAAAATTTTTTAAAAAAGAATCTTTCTTATTATTATAAAGAGAGTCCTTACCTTGATTTTAAGAGTTCTCATTACCAAAATCACTGTATTTTTCGACTTAAAAAGCCCTCAGTTGGAGCGACAATTGTAATAATTTAAAAATAAGCGGGCTTATCGTACTTGAAGAGTACTTATTTTTTATTAAAATTGAATTCAATTATTAATTTGCCCCACGTTGGGCGCCAATTGTAATAATTTAAAAATGCTGGTGAAGTTTACTTTAATTATTTATAATTATCTTATTAAATTGCTCGACTAGGGCGCCAGGTATCCTTAACATACCAATTTAGAAAAAAGAATGAATTTAATTATTTGAAAGAAAGAAAAAAAAATCTCTGGGGTCGCAAGTTCTTTTTACAGTGTACTTACAGTGGATTTTGGTTTTAAATGAGAACACTTTGGCTGAAATGTTACAAAGAAAACATTTATTAAAGACAAATAAGTTTTTATACATTAGCATTTGTTATAGAGACATATATCATGAAAACAACTATAGCTATCATCTTAGTTAAATTACTTTTTATCTTCTCAGAGGGAGAACTGATCTTTTATTCTTTGAATTTAAAATTGACTCTAAGTTGCAACTAAAATTGATTTTATGAATAAAAACAAATTGAAATTCCTTTAATAAGGTTAAATATGTCATCAGACATTTATTTCTTCTTTACATAAAAAGAAATTGCTATCCTTTATATATCAAATTTATATAATAAAAGTTAAGATATTAAACATTGTAAATTTCTATACAATAACAGAGTAAATATAATGTGTTATTTAACACTAGTTACCAGACCATAGTCATTGTACATAATTCAATGATGTTCCTGCAGCGTCCTAAAAATGCCGTCGTTGTGTCCGTGGCGAAGTTGTATTTGCACCTCACGAATGTTTATAAAAAGAAAATCTGTTTATACATTAGTCCATTCTACAATTTGTAACTGTTCATTTTCCGACCGCATTGCTATGACACACGCTAATTGTTTATTGTCTATTCGCGTGAACACGTCTAATTAATTTAACTGTTCAAACAGAGTTTTAACACACTCTCACTCTTAATCGACCAACGATTAAATTCTTTACATTTTCTATTTTACTACATATCAAATTATTACATCGCACTATGTCCTTTCTTTCCTCAACTCTACAGAACACATCTTTTCCCTCCAAGTTCTGGACTTCAACTTTTTTTGAACACAACCTGTCACTCCTAACGCTGGACTAAGACTGCTGTTGCCATGAGGCAAATTCTTACTTCCGAAAGCGTTCTTTCCGGTTACTGTTCACACATTTTACCGCACTGCCGTAAAATACAAATAATTTACATTTTATAACAAACAAACTAAATTACATTAAAATTAAACATAATAATTCATACTGTTGTCTTGAAAATCCATTTTTCTTTTATAAATGACGTTACTAAATTTAAATTATTATTTGAATCTCTTATCTCTTTGGCTTAACCGCGTCTTTTAAATGAGTCTATTTTAATATCTGACTTTTCACATTGTCACAGACCGTGGTCTTTAAGTTAAATTTACCCTTGAAAGGTACTCTTCAAACTACTGTACTTTCCTGGAAATACTGTAATAATCAAAACCTAAGTTAAGTGTTTAATACAATTATGCGGAAAAGTGTTTTTATTCATTGATTTTGTTCTTTTCTTTATTTTAAACATAAAATATAAAAATCTTTGTAAATATAATTGGGGATGAAATTTCAATGCTCATAAATTTAGGTGCTCTTACAACCCCCAGCACACATAAATCAAAATTTACAAATTTTAATTATGCATGTAATAAGAATAGAAATTTATTGCAACAATACAGGTCTACATATTTACATATAAATGAATACAAAATTTCTGCAAAAGCAATCTCTAAGACCTTGAATAGTAATATCATTTCCTAATCCTTAAACAAATTCATAATTATATACAAATTCAAAGAAACAAATATTAACTTAACTCTAATTCCATCATATACATAGCATTCTTCTAAAATCTGTAATAGGATAAATAATAACAATATAAATAGAAAATCATACCACTCCAAACAACAGTGAAAAATTAGCAGTGGAAGAAAAGGACAAAAAACTGGAAAGAGCCTTTACTTGTGTCTCAAAGACTACAGGTTCCAACCCTTCTCACACATGCAAAGTTCAGACACTACAACACGGTAGTTAAGCCAGAATATGTCTTTATACAGTAGAGATAATCATAAGAAAAGGTCTGCCTGAGATGAAAAAAAAAGCACAAATTCTTGTTCCGAGAAAAGGGACAGAAGAAACACATACATAGAGATTAGGAAGCAACTAAGAACTCTATGAGAAGTATGAAAATACTGGAAGACAATAAGAAGAAAAAATTAAGGACACCTACAAAAATGGACTTAAAAAAACTAACAAAGAAAGTAATGAACTATCACGAAGACAGAAATATATAAATACAAAAGGTAAAAAGAAGGGCACTGAGACCTAGAAGAAATTGGAATAGGAGAAGAGGAAATAGTTGAATGATACTGGTTCAGAGAAAAAGTAAAGCATCTCATGGTAAAGAAAAGGAAATGGTCATATCAGAAGAGGAAAGACAGAGGATAAAGGATTCTGGAAAGAGAAAATTTTGAGGTTATATTAACCTCCATATTAGGCCAAACAAATATATTTTTAGAAATTGTATGTAAACAAAAATTACACAATTAGAAGAAACCAGCTAAATATATACCAAAGAAAAAAAACCTTTAATGAATTCAAAGTTTTTTTTCAGAAACATATTGAAACCCCTTTGAATAAATAAAAATTCCAAGAAACATCTACTTTATATGCCAGGAAGCGATTATATTATGTAGAACAACTGATATCTACTTTATATGCCAGGAAGCGATTATATTATGCAGAACGACTGATGAGTTGAGTAGAATTGACGCATACAAATATGTTCAAATGTCTCCAAGTTATAAGGCCTTTTGATACTTGCACCATAAACTGGAATATATCTTCATATTTACCTGATAAATTCTCTCATAAAGTATTAAAATAATAAATTATACACAACTTTCATCTAATCCACTAACATTTTTTTTTCTTCAATAATTACCCAAATTTGTTGGCTGTAGATGTGGGAGAAATGTGAAGTTATCATTTCACTTACTCTGCGGGTGTGCCGTCTTGGAATCCACAAGGAAGGAATATTTAGGTCAGGGTTATATATATATATATTATATATAAAAATCTTCTACACTTTACAAAAAGAACACTTCAGTTGTGAAGTGCTGCCTAGTTTATAGGATACAGAAGATCTCATGATTTAGATGCAGTGTTTCTGGTAGCAGGTTTACAACCCAGAGGATATAAAATGATAATCATAAAAAATAGGTCTAAGATTATTGAAGCCAGTGTAGGTTGTTTAATATAGGGTATTCCAAGAAAATCTTTACAGTTTTAATTTAATAATAAACATTAGATGTCATTGCTGCAGTTGCTATTGTGTTTTGTGTTATTTATTTTTGTACTGGGGGTTGGCAACTATCCAGTGTGCTCTTGAATAGTATATTTTTATTGCGGAAACCTATTGGATACCGAACTCTTTAGGTGTTGGTTAAAAAGTCTTTCGGATTGAGTTTAGTGTTTAAAAAGTTACAAGAGTCAACAAGTTTAACAATCAAACTGAAACAGAAAACAACTGGATCCTTCCTCAGTAAATATGAACAAAATTTAAATAAGATAAATGCCAAAGTTTGTTGATGATGTTTGAAATCATCTATTAAGTTCTCCACACTATGAAGTCAAGGGAGATGCAAATCTTATGAGACATGTCAAAGCAAAATTATGGTCGTAAAAAGTTCATGTCATTTAACAACTGAAGTTGTGGGATGAACGGATAGGATTTGGTACTGTTAATGGTTTCAGTCTCGTTGAAGGTTAAAACCAGACATCGTTCATATCTGCTATGAAGATTGGTGGACAGATTATCTTTTGTAAAAATGTCCACGCCGAGATTTATTGATGAATCTTTTTGAAATATGTAGAACAACTTGATGACATAAGGTGATTTGTAACAATCTGACAAAAACATTTCCATCACATCCGATGTTTTAATGGCTCTTAAAACATACTTTCTTTGGTGATGGCGTTATTTCAAAAAGGATCTGTAACCACTCTGATCGCCCAACCTCAGTTTCCATTATTTTTCATCTTTGAGATTTTTTAAATTACAAAGTGTATCTAGATTGTCCAAGAATACTTGGACATCTCGATACTACATCACTCAAGGAAGCAACAATATTAACGTCAACACAGTTATCACAATACCTAAAACTTGAAGCAATAGGTTAATGTATAATGTATTGAAAGAGAAACTTCCAACATTCACTTCAAATGAATTGTTTTGATTTTCCAAATGTTTCTTTGTAGATTTATTAGTATTATAAAATTTCTGATTGAAATAAATGTTTACTGTACAACAAAAAATGTAAAGGTATTCCATCACAACACTAGTAAAAAGGTAAGTAAGTAAATGTATAGCATTTGTCACTATTGTAACCGCAACAATGACATATATTATGAGCTGATTTTAATTTCCCAGAGTTTTGTATAGATTTGATATAGTTTTATGAAAATTCTGTTGTTAATAAATGTTTCCTAGTAATTCTGTATACCCAGAGTTGGAAAAGAAAGCCTGTCAGGCAATCACAAGAGAAATAAAAAAGATTCAGTAAACTGGTGTAGAAGGACAGTACAATATCTATCAAGATAATTATCCTTGGTACTTTATATTGAATGGAACAAGCATTATACATGATATATATATATATATATATATAAGTAATGGGTCAGTTATTGAACTAGTCTCATTATTTAATAGAATTGCCTCACATGTGTACTCTCTAAGATTGTATTATAATCTCAAAACATTCAACGCTACCATACAATTTGAAGACACCTGAGAATTGATAATTCAGGCCTATGATTTGTAGATAATCCTGTTGTATGAATTCAGGTTTGTCTGAGGAAAATAACCTATTTCAGTTTACCCTCACTATATAGAGCTAACCAGTATTTTCAATGTTAAATTTATTGTAGCATATTGAAGTTCATTAGACAGGACCCTACTATTACACACAATGTTAATTTTTTAATTAAATTTACTGTTAATATAAAACTTGTATCCTTTAATCAGCTTACCAAAAAAGTGTTTCAATACTAATATGCCACTCCTGAATGCTGGCAAGGGTGTGTGACACTGGGATATACATCTATCATAACAGACGAGGTAGATATGAAAGGATACCTCATTGGACTTCCATTCGCTGAAAAAATTCATTACAATTTCTCTAATATAAAAAAAATTATGTATATCCGAATCCCACCACCAAATGTTTCAATTCAACACCAATGCAGATGAGAATCGCAAAAACTATTTCTTTAACTGGCTTCATGTGTAAAGTGCTGTTTGATATATTGTACATATTGCATTGTGCTACCACAAAACAAACCTTTATAAACAAAAAAAAAAAAGGAATCAAACTAATATTACCTCTAAAACTATCTTCAAAAACCTGAAAAATAATTTGTTCCTAATTTTTACTTAACCAGTATTAGGATAAGTTTGGAAATCACAAAAAAATCTACCTCATGTTTCATAATATATTAAATGTTGAGCTTGACTTATGAGAAAAATTATACAGTATAACAAACACACAGAACACAATTCTCACAAAAAAATACGCCTAAGTTTCAGACGCATTTCAACGACAAGGTCGTCCTCTTCAGTGATACAGGAGTAGCTCCTGTGTAGCAAAAATCAAACTATAACTCATGTTTCATGGTCTCAGGAAGTTATTTTCAACATGCCATCATACGTCCTCATTGTAATCTGTAGATATGTGTGGTAGCAGTCACAAAAATTAAGATAGGAACATGAAATTTGGTGAAGCTAAAAGTGAAATAGAGTGTGCTCATATATTGAAATTCAGAAAAATTTAATTTAAAATAGCAGCCATTTTAAACAGTTATTTGTTCATGTTTCGTGTGATATTCAACCTAACCCACTAAATTAGATAAAATTGTACAGATTTCAATTTTGCAAGTAATGGTACCAACCAAACCTCTCTATTATGACAAATAGCCAAGTATGGATAACTTTTCCACCAGCTCGGCTGGACACTGAGAGCGACCAACACTAAATCTCATGAATGCTCGCCTGGCCATTGTGAGCGGCCAAGTAAAGCATTCTGTGTTGAAACTATATTCTTTTCTCTGTATAATGCTGGAATTTGGAGACAAACTCTTGTATTAAAAAAGTAAATTACGGTTTGATTTTCCGCCTTTTTCAACATGGTTATTTTACCTCATTATTTTCTGCATTGTTCCAAAGGGGTTAAATAAAACATCACCTCTGTTTTCACTTTCAGTGCACTGTGAAGTATTTCTTTCATTCTGTGAAGTGCATAGTCAATAATAAATCATTTAATAGTAGTTAAAGTTAAAATCTTTTTTTTTATTAAGTGTTAATAGTTTTTAATATTTATAGTTTTTTTTTTATTTTACACACGTTAATGGTAATGGTAATAATGCATAAAGACTTGAGTTTAAGTCAGGATGAAAGAAGAAATGAGTTCGAAGGAGAATTTAATATTACAAGCGATTCAGATTGAGAAAGTTATACTGACTCAAACGTGGGTGAACAGTATGAGGGCTTGATTAACGCTGACATCTGTTATGAAGAAGACGATATTTGAAATGAAGACATGTCAGAAGATGAACACTCTGATGACCAATTTAATGAAGGAAATAAGACACAGTGAGAAACAGGAGTCAGATAATAAGAGGAGGAGGCATATGGAGGGAATGGAGAGTAAGTGATAAAAACTTTAAAAAATTTAAATGGTCAAATGATAGTGCGTTTATCAAATTTGAACAAGGCCGAAATCAGATAAGATAATGAAAACACAAAGACCACATTAGTTAAAGATTTCTTCCTTTTAATGTCAATGTCGTGCACAATAAGTGATGGTGCGCATCATCCATGTTCGCCATCTCAAAGATTGTGTTTTATGCATGTGCGTATTATGTGTTTCATACTTTTATCCTTGTGTTTTGATGTGTAACAACCTCCAACGGAGTGATTATGAACAACTGATGATGGGGCTTCGGTCAGAAACAAGTTTCAGTCTGTAGATGAATGAAGTCACAAGACGGACAACAAATATTATGGGTAACTATAATAATTTGTTTAGAAAAATAATGTAGGCTTGTATGTCTGGAACTACTAATAAAGTTTTCATTTTCCAATTTGTTCTCGTTTTATAACCGATCGACCCTTACTTTTGTTAAATGAGCCTCGTAGTATTTTAAATAAAATGTTATGTAATGGTATATATATAGGATTGTTATATTTATGTATATTTTCTGATTTAGAAAAAATGTTAACACTTTTACATTTTTCTATATTTAAAAAAAAATTTAATTATTACTAGGTTTGTATATTTTGAATTTATTGAAATATATATATTACAAACTAAACTAAAAATCCTTGCCAGATTTTAACGTTAACAATTCAATTTTTAAACTACCACAAACATTTTGTTATTTATGGTGAAAAAATTAACTGGTCTTAATGTTGTAACATACTCCCATGTCACTATACAAAAACTTAACATAATATTTCTTGTTTAGTTCTAATCAATTAGTTACCTTACCACTTCAGCTGTTCTATCCAACTGGAACTTATACAAGATATCACCACGGCATTGTGCTTTGTAAAGTATTACATCCATAACCGCAGGCATGTAAACTTCATTTATTGAAGTATCAACTGTCAAGCTGTAACAAACACTGTGAGTAGTTCATATTTCTTACATAGGCAATATTTAGATGTAATCAAACCAAACTTTGTATGTTCCGATCAGTTTAATACTTAAAAAGTTCTATTATTTTTGGTGCACTATTACTGAAATTGTGATGAATTTTTACCACATTATGACTGGGGATGACATTTAGAATTCTCATTATACACCTATGATAAGTCCTCCAACAAAACTTAAACAAGTGGTAGACTTCTACGACAAAGAGATCAATGCATTTCTGTCATGTCTCATAGAGTGCTTATCTTATATTTTTTACATGATAATAAGGAGATTATGATAAAAATATATAAACATTGCAGTTTCTATTGCCAATTGAAATTTTGTTCATTCATAAGTTTTCATACTTTAAAAATGACCATTGTAGATAATTTTTAACCCTTTGCGCTCGAATAGGGTCTTTAAAAAAGTTCCTCTGGAGTCGTATGGCCACTGGGAGTGGCCACGCCATTTTCTATATCAGCTTGGAATTGTTTTCGCAGTCTTGGTCCGCCCAGCTCGTATGGCCACTCAGAATGGCCAACACAAAATCTTGCGAACACTCGCATGGCCACCGTGAGTGGACATAGCATTACGTATCTATGAATAGCTTTTTTGTATTCTCAAAATTATATTATTTTCTGTGGAAAGTGCTGGAATCTGTAGGGAAACTCTTGAACTATATGAACAACGCATGATTTCATTCCCTCCTTTTATAACAACTGTGTTGAATTCCATAATATAACCTCTATATTTTCTCTCAGTGCTGTGCTAGTCGTTGTTATTGGCGTGATAAATTGTTGATAATTTTAATATTATAAAGTTACGAAAATGGATAATTTAAATTCAGATGAAATTGGAAATGAGTTCGAAAGAGATGTTGAGTTAGATTGTGGTGAAAGTGGCTCAGTTCATGAAAGAAATCTAGCTATGTTTTGGCTCATGGTTGAAATACTATGTAATACCATGTTTTCTATTTCAAATAGGTTGTATTTGTCAATAAACAGAGCTTATTTATAAAATATTCATGTTTGCTCTTTTAAATAGTTACCTAGATGTCAAGTGAATTCAACAAAACAATTCCTAGCTGGTGATGCCGTCCGGTCAAAATGGCAGCTGTGTAACAGCCGACGAACGAGCGGCCATTCACGGTGGCCATGCGACCTGAGAGGACTAAGCTCACGGGAAATAATACAAGGTGTCTAAAAGTCGGGTGTGGCCACTGGTAATGGCCTTTCGAGCGCAAAGGGTTAAGTGGTTTTCTTAATGAATTTACTATGCAATGTTAATTTTTATAATAATAAATAATACACATTAAAAATACATATAATGTTATGATTTGTGGTTTGTTATAAATTAAGACACATCTATGGTAAGGAAATAATCTAATAGGATGAAAACAGCTGTTGTTGAAAAAAAGATAACATCATCAAAACAAAGGTAAAATACTCACATTTAGATTAAAAATGTGTATACAATATATTATTCTATTTTTGCTCATTTTATGAATATAATCAATTCTCTGCAAATGGAATATTATTTTATGAAATGTATTATATGTAAATTTGTAAGATGTAAATATTAAAATTAAGAAATATGATATACTTAATTCTATTAACAACTACCAAGGATGTACTACCAATACTGTTTGACTAAACTTTCCAAACTGGCTGATTTTACACCATTTTGTAGTTGCTTCATCTTTACTAACAATGGGAGTATATATTTGTTTTATATTATTTTGTTAACTTATATTTAACTTAATTTGGCAATTAACTTTACATCGTAGCCATTTTTAGTAGCAAATTGTTTAATAATTAAGTCTGTACAAAAATTAAGTTTAGACATAAGAATGACATGCTGTGGTTTGAGGTCAATTTATGATTATAATTCTTTATTTCTAATTTTATATAAGGCTTAGTTTTTGTCAACACTTTGTGATAAGGTAAAAATTAAGATTTAATTGAATGTTTGAATACAGCGCGTGCAATAGTGGGGGTTAACCGGATGAGATAGTTTTTCGTACTGAATAAAGTTATTTCTAAGATAAAAATAGATTTTCAAAACAACAAAATAAATAATCATGTTTAATTTTAAAATAAGTTGTTTAAAATAAAGTGTTTATAAAATTAGTGAATTTGCCAGGAGTATGTTGAACTTATGTAACGGTTAACCAGAACAGCTCGCTCTCGGAAGAGGAAAAATCTCATGGTTAGATCAGTCTAACCTTGGGGCTTGATGCTCTAAGACCTACGAATGGTAGTTCTCCGAGTTTCTGTTCGAACAATAGAAAATGTGTTAAGAAGTTTTAAATCTGTAAAAGACATGGTGTACTAACAATTTTGGAAGTGCTAAGACAATATTGTTTTCCATAAATAAACTTTTAAATGAAAAAGCGTGATAATTCGCAATTTTTAGTTATGTTGTGCAATTACTGCCACGTGATTTTCGAATTCTCGACAAAGAACTTGTCTATAAGAAAAATGGAACAATTAAAGTTATCATAAGACATTAATAATTGGTTTTAATACAGGTACAACAAAATAAAAATAAATCTTGTGAGATATGAACAAAAGACAATTCTTTTGACGATGGACAAGCATCTCTGCAGTATTAGCACGCAGTCACATGGAAAGACACGAATCATCCTTCGAGGAAAAGTGCTTTTTAAATAAAGAATATAACGTGATTTGGTATAACACGTTTAGACTTTCATTATTTAACCATATATATGTACTTTGAACAATTTAGACTTTTTTTTTTATACTTTCAAGATATATATTTGATATTATAAAATTATGTATTTAATCAATAAGATTCAATGTTTTTTGTTGTGGAGTCTTAAAGTATAACAACATGATAAAATTAAGTTAATTTTTTTTTATTAATTAATTAATTTTCAATTTCAGTAAAAATTATATTTTTACTAATTAAAATTTTTATCAAGAGAAGTAAAATAAAATCTTTTTTCATTTTCTTTAGAGTTGCAACTAAATAACTTAAATTTATTAATATAATTTGATTACATTCTTTTTCTTTGAAGATCAAAGTAATGATGATAATATTGATAGGATGTAAGATATCTTATATGAATTTTTCTTTTGATTTTTGTTACATGAAGTTTATGTGTTTTATGTTAAATAAATGTTTTATATCAAAATTTCAGCTGCAAGTGTATTCATTTCTATTCCAGAAATCACTGTAAGTACACTTGTAAAAGAACTTACGACCCTGAGGTTACATTCATTAAATTCATTTCTTTTCAAAATTGGTAAGCTGAGGCTACCTGGCGCCCATAAGCTGAGCAAATCTTTAAAAATAATAGTATTAAATTCATTTTCATTTTTTTTGTAACCCAATTATATGAACTCTTCAAGTGCATAATTTTAAATAGTTACAACTTTGATGAAGTACTATTATAAATTTAATCTTGGGTATAAATTTAAATTTTAAAGCAATTTAAAATGCCAATTGCGAGGACAATTTCATAAAACAACTTGAAGATGTGATGTTCACTTGTATCGACCAAAACTATTTCCAATTTAATGGTAATTTTTTTCAACAGATTGAGGGTCTTGCTATGGGCTCTCCTTTGTCTCCCCTTTTAGCAGAAATTTTCATGGAACATTTTGAAAAGAAATTATTTAGTGTTAGTAATCCTTTGTTAAAGAAAATAGTTTATTGGTATAGATATGTGGATGATGTTTTGTGTGTGTTCGATGGTAGTACTAGGCAACTGTATTCTTTACTTAATCTTGTAAATGGTATCAACAAAGCCATTCAATTCACTATGGAAGTCGGTACGGATAATATCAATTTCTTGGACTTAAATATTAAAATCACAGATGGGGTTCATAGTTTCAAAATTTTTAGAAAACCTACTTACACGGATACGATTATACCCGCTAATTCTAAACACCCCATTAGTCACAAACATGCTGCTTTTCACAGTATGATTCACAGACTCTTAACCATACCTTTATCGCCAGAAGACTTTCACATTGAATTGAATGTAATTAAGCAAATAGCGATTAACAATGGTTATCAAGTTAAGCTCATAGACAGTATTTTATTTAAGAAACAAAGGAAACTCACTAATAGTTTAGTTTTCACAAATGATGCTAAGAGTTTAAATAAATATTGTAGGATAAAATTTGTTGGCAATATTAGTTATAAGGTAGGACATTTAATAAATAGTAAAAATGATGTAAAACCAGCTTTCTATTGTAATAATAATCTTGGTAAATTGTTAGTCAATAATAAGGATAAAAGAGACTTATTTGACAATAGTGGTGTCTACAAAATTAATTGTCATGACTGTGATTGTGAATATATCGGTCAAACTGGGAGATCTATCAAAACTAGATTAAAGGAACATGTATATTGTTGGAAGCATGGTAAAACAGATTCCAATTTTGCAAATCATTTACTAGATTCAGGCCATACATTTGATCCCATTGATAATGTCAAAGTTTTACACATAGAACAGAAAAGTAGGAAATTAAATAGTTTGGAAATTTTAGAAATTAACAGATCTGTTGTAAAATGCCATGCTTCTAACCTGAATGAACAAGTCAATAACCCATCCCCTTTGTTAAAACCTATTGTTTAAATACTTTCTCTTATCCATGTCCCTTTCAGGTAAAACCAGGTCATTGCCCAACCTCTGCTTTCATCCCCACCTTCATTCCTAGATGTTAGTGTTAAGTTGACCTGTATTTTAGTTTTTAGTTCTTAGTTGTCTGACGATGCCTAACGGCGAAACAGCTGTAGCAATAAATTGTTTTTTGTGAAATTATAACTGCTTTTTCATTTTTGTTTTGCCTTATTATGGAATTTCACCGAGTACCGACTGTAGTCACACTCAATAAAATGTTAGTAGTGTGAAATTTACGATTCCCCAATGTTTTTGACCTGTAATGTTTTTTTTTTTTGTGGCGGAGTCAGAAAGGTTAATTAGTGATTGTTGTTAATAGGTTCTTAGAATTTATGGTACATTAATAAAAAGTTAAGGATCATTAATAAAATAGTTGGGTCACTTATAATAAGTTACGGTTCAATTTGAGATTGGCGTTAGTACATTTTTTTAGGAATTATCTTACAGATAGCTTTTGTGTATAAATACTGTTGTTTCCGTACACAGCACTATTACTGTGATTGATCATCTCAACAAAATACAATAAGTATGCAACTTATATATATTATAATTATTAAATTATTTCAAGTTATAATGAACATTTTATAAATTTGATTAACAGTTACTGATATATATATTTTTTAAATTCATTTTCATTGAAAATAATAGAACTTTTATAATTTGAGTAATAGTAAATAACTGTTTCTTTGTTATATTAACAATGGAGAATAAATTAGGATATTTCAAACTTTCTGAAAACACATTTGAACCTGTAAAAAATCATCATTTCAAGCCGCAGGTCTAGGCTTAAGAAGTGCTTATAATTATACTATTCAAAAACATAACAAGGAGTTAATTAAAACTGATTTTATTATTATTATTCTAGATCATTGTTATGGAAGGATTGCACCTAGGTCTAGTCTAGCTTTAAATAATTGTATAGATGTTTTAGCAGGAGTAATAGATAGAGATTATTGGGGAAATGTTTGCATATTACTTTTTTAATCATTCTGACCGTGTTATACAATTTAAAAAAGGGGATAAAGTAGCCCAATTAATATGTGAGGTTATTAAATATCCTGATATTATAGGAGATACTACTGATAGGAACGATGGTGGATTTGGTTCTACTGGAATCTAATATTTTCTTAATTTTTGTTCGATTAAATAGTATAAATTTTTGTGTTGTTGTAGTTGTTGTTGCTGCTGTTTTTATTATCTTTAATATAATTACTTTTTTTATAGTAATGGAGGTTGAAAAAAGTTAATGAAACCAATACACCTTCTATTTCGCATGAAAGAAGATTTAACATTTTTTGGCTTTTGGAGTGGGTGCTGGGAATGAGCACAGTAAATATATGGGAGGTTGTGATGAAGAATTTGAAAACTTTTAAAAATGATTGGGATCAGGAAATGATATGTATATATAACTCATTAAATATTGTATGCGAATATTTAAAATGTAATGTGGGTATGGAGGAAAATTCGCGGTTAAAGTTTTTTAGCAGCTAGAGATTATAAATTTAGTTTTCGTGAATTAAATTTACCGTTACAAAATAGTGACATTAAAAAAGAAAATAATTTTGAATTGTTGTTAATTAATTACAAATGAAATGAAAATTACTCATTATTGTTATATAAGTAATTTTTCAAAATTAATTAGTACATAGTTGAATGTAAACGTGTCAAGGTAAATTATCATCATTATCATCAGGTAAATTATCACGGTCAAGGTAAATAACTTAAATTAGAAGCAAAAAAAAAAGTACACCAAATAAACCTGTATGTGCTATTATGCCTGATCCCAATTTGTGAATCAAGTTTAATTTTAAAATTTAAAAAATGTTCATAATAGTTTTTCTGTTCCTTTCGTAATTTATGCAGATTTTGAATGTTTGTTAAAAAATAAAACTGAAAGAGTGTCAAAATTTACATATGGTCATAATAACCATGAGCTTATGAGTTTTTGTGTATACATTCTAATTCAAATGTTTTGCCTCAAGAAATTATTGAAATGTTACCTAAAGAACCATATATTTATAGAGGAAAAGATGCTGCTAACAAATTTATGTTATATGTAATACAGCTAATTTAATAGGTAAATTGATTTAAAATATAAATAAATCAATGTTACCGCTTACTGAAGAAGAATAACACAAATTTAAAACTATAAAAAAATTGTGAAATGTTTAATTGTATTACAATGTTATATCCACCTGTACATGATCATTGTCATTTTACAGGTCAATTTAGATCTGTTTTATGTAATGAATATAAGTTAAAAAGACAAAATAAAAAATGTTTACCAATTTTTATACATGGCAGTTCAAATTATGACTCGTTTCATTATAAATCAATTAGGCTGTGATTCACAACGTATTAATATTATTCCGAATTTGTCAGAAAAAATATTTTTCTAAACATATATCTAATGGCATAATTTTGAGATTTGTGGACTCATTTAGATTTTAAATACAAGTTTGAGTTCTTTGGCAGGATATTTAATTAGATCAATTCCATCACATACTAAAAAATCCTTTGCGGAAGAAGATTTATTTTTAATCGTAGTACATTATAGAAAAAATCATACATCAATGTTTTGATCAATTATAAAACACTAAACCCTATATATATATATTGGTTTATTAAATTTTAGGCATTCGCACTGCATACAGGACATAAGTTTTCATCATACATTCTTGATTCAATATAATTGGGTTTACATAAAAGTTTATTTAATCTTTTTTCTGTGTTTACCAGCTCAATTATTTGTCTTTTTCTAATATTTTCTATAGTTTTGCCAAACATGGCATTATTTAAGAGTTTTTAAAATTCTTTTTCAAAAGAATTTTTTGCTAATTTTTGTTTGTCTGTATTAAACACAATGTAGGGTTTCAACCAAATATCTTAATTAAATTAAAAAATTATATGTATTTTCTTTAAAAGTAATTCATTTTTAATTGCCTGCTTTAAATTTATTTAATGAACAATATAATTAGTTTTATCTTCTAAAGTGGTTAACAATTTTTTATGTTTTTCATTCAGAGGACATTTATTTTCTGCTAGAAAAGGAAATTCATTACGATCATTATGATATTTTGCTGAGTATTCTATATCTACTTCAAGTATATATAACCTTTTGAAGCATCATCTTCTATCGACATGATATGAAAGTTAGTAACTTTTTTTTTACCATTTACAGCTATCTTTAGGCATTGTTTTACACATCATAGTCCAGTCATAAATATTATTACAGTCAATATACATATAAGAAGAAATAGGTACGTTTACATTATAATAACTTTCTAAATAAAGAATATTAGCTTTTACAGAACGCTTAACACATAATGATATTCCACCCCAGTGGCGGCTTACTCATAAGGACTCTCGGACGCCGCCCCCCCAATGATAATATTATTTTAATAATGTAAATACCTATATGTATTTAATTCTTTGGAGATAAATGATTTATGAATTGCCGCTATGGATTTCACCATCATTTGTAGCGGAAGTTTTACAATATAAAATATTTGAGGAATGTAATCTGGAGTTCGGACGGTGGCCAGAGCGTCCAAGTTTCATTGCATTTAGTCATATGGGGCAAGCAGTAGACAGTGCTGAGGGTGCCATGACGTCATTTACACAGCGTGTAATGGACTTCTAGGGCAGAGTCCGAAGCTGCACGCGCAGACATCAGTCAGTGCAGCCACCATAAATTAGATGCCGATGCCGTTGCCGGTAATATGTCAACGGTAAACGTTGTGACAAATGATGTAAGTTTAATCATTAGTCAAGGAATTAAAAACATAGAACATAGAATTGCCTTAAAAGATTTAGGACCCCCTAGGCCTGACATGGTAATAAGTAAATCTCAAAATAGTTCATTTATTTTATTTTTATTTTTATTTTATTAGCTATACAAACTTTGCTTTATAATCGCCATGTAGACACCACATGTTTTTAATATGGAGTGAATAACACTTCTGTTACGCCTGCTTTCTGAACCGTAGTGTATGTTTTGATAACATGCCTTCCTTTACGTGTATAAAATAAAACAGAGCCCTCCCATTGCCCTTAACCACCGGCCGCTACTGTTCCACCCCTTATTCCTCTTTCTATAAACATATATTTGTCATAGTCAGAAAATAATTCAAGTTCAACACTTGTTAACTTTAGAATGACATTAAGAGTAAAAGTTGGTAGTATGAGGTAATGTGCACAATATAAGTTATAATTATTGTTATACAATGTTCTGAATTGTTTTAATATATCACTCAATTAAGTAATACATCAATTTTTAAATATAAATCACTGTAATCGTCAATGTTTTTACATTTGAAATGATCCCATACATTTTTAGCATATTCATAATCCTCATCACTAATATCAGAATCTTGCATACTATTATAAAAACAATCTTTAGAAGGAAATTCAAATTCATCAAGTTTGTCCCAAGAATTGGTATATTCATAAGGATATAGGTACACCTTTTCTTGTGACAAATTTTATATGTGAGTAAAATGAATTTTGTATATATTGACACAGATAGCTTTTTCCTAGAAATATATACAGATGATATCTATAAAGATTATAACGATTCGAATTTACCCCTAACCACAATTATTGGAAACATTAAACTTAACAAAGGGCCAGCCCAAGCCTCTATCTTACTGGCTAACTGATCTGTTGAGTGGGGGGGGGGATTTTAGCTTGAATTCAGGTTATTATAGTTTTAGGTTTAATTTTATTTCATTAGTAGATATGTAAGTTTAGATTTAGTTTAGAAACAAGACCCTCCGATGATGATAACCATGTTATCGAAATGTACATCAGGGCATATAGTGGAAAAAATAAATAAATAATTGTGTTTTATTTAAAGTTTTCAGTGATTGTGGTTAAGGGTAAATTCAAATCATTATTGTGAATTTCACCACAGTGCTCAACAAGATTGTATCTATAAAGATGTTATAAGTGGTTCTAATTTAAAAAATCATTTTGACACTTCAAGTTATCCTTCTGATCATTTTACTTATTTTAATTTTAATAAAAAAGTATTAGGCAAATTTAAAGATGAGTGCAATAGTATTCCCATTTATAAATTTATTGGTTTACGACCTAAATTATATTCTTTTATATCTATTGATACTGATGGAAATATATACACACAAAAGAAAGCAAAAGATATAACAAAGGCTGTTGTCATGTTGTCAAAAATAAAATTACTCTTGATTATTTTGAAACTTGTTTGAAACATTTTACATCAATCAGAAGAGAATGTAGATTATTTTGGTCTAAAAAGCATTGTATTGAAACTATAAGTGTTAATAAATTAGCATTAAATGTTTATGACAATAAGCGAATAATTTGTGATGACGGAATAAATACTATTGCTTATGGACATTGTAATTTGTAACTAAAAAATGATTATTGTTGAAAATATTGTGGATTGCTTATGTTAAAATATCACTCTATAGTAATAAACTTAATGTTTTTTTTTTTTGTTTTTTTTTAAATCGCTAAATTGTAATTAATTTTTGTATTTATGTACATTGTAAATAAACTTCTTATTTATGAGTTTTATTTTATTTTAGATATGCTGAACAATAATGGAAACAATTTAGATGTTACAAAATCAAAACTACAGATTAT
The DNA here is from genome assembly GCA_963513935.1 of Aphrophora alni. Taxonomy (NCBI): domain Eukaryota; kingdom Metazoa; phylum Arthropoda; class Insecta; order Hemiptera; family Aphrophoridae; genus Aphrophora; species Aphrophora alni. The sequence goes on along the minus strand of OY740778.1, from coordinate 46,263,957 downwards.
AACATTTAAGAAAGTTAAAAAATTTACACCAATGTATCCACAAGATAGTTTTGTAGACACACATTTATATTGTTTTCCTGGTCAAATTTTATATAACACAGATGAAATTCGAGTAGGTGATTGTATTGGATATTATGGTTTCAGTGATTCATATTATGTATATGATAGTGAAAATGTAATTCGTTTGTCGGAAAATCGAGATATTATGGTTGACCAAATAATAAAATTAAATGAACTTCGTATGTCAAACTATTTTCTAGCATCAGCCAGATATATAGTTACAAACGATGGAGAATGTAATCCAATTGAAAATGAATATAATTATTGTCCTTATGGAATACATTACAAATGTCCTGCAGCCATAGAATATTGGGATAGGAAAGAAAAAGAGGAACTGTATAAATAAAACATATTTATTTTAAACAATCAAGAATGTTTATTTAAAACCTTGTCTTTAAAATATTTTACATCTTTTATTGTCAATAATATCAATTTATTTGTTACCAATCATCCATCTATTGTTATTTATATAAATTCCATACACATTATCAATCCTTTTAGGATATTTTATGAATATAAGTAAAGTATTTTATAGATAATTTTCCTTTAAAAGTATTTTTAATTATTAATTCCGCCTCACGTCTACCTTGTGGTGAATTTAAATATTCTTTGGCTGATGGGCTCGTTTCATAAATTTCTGCTTCCATAGGTTCCTCATCAATCGATTGTTTCCTATCACTATCCGTTTCCATTTCCATCGATTGTTTCAATTCATTATCCGTTTCCATTACACTATTTTCAGCAGAAGATTCACCGTCTTCTTGCATTTGTAAATCTGGATCTAGAGGTTTTCTTTTAAAAGATGTTACACCAACTTCATGTTTCTTTTTTTTTTCCTTTTTATAGAAGAGCTCTCCGGATCCATAGGCATGTTTGGATTCAATAGGTGTATCTTCAATTAATTAATCTTGATTCTTTCGTTTTTCACAATTCGGTGGAACCATTCGTTTTGCAATTGATAAATTTTCTTCTTCCACATCTTCATCAGAATCATTAACTTTTCTTTTTCTCTCTAATTTTTCTTAACATTTGTTCTTTCGTTTTATTTTTTTTTCCATTTTAGTTGCTAATAATGTTTTTTATTTGATTTCATCCAATTTCGCATCAGCGGATCCTTACTTATTTGATCATATATAGGCTTAATTAATAGTTCCATAAATTGGTTTCATATTTTTCTTAATATGATATTCCGTGTCAGTAGTACCACATTTTAAAGCACGATGTTTTTACTTGATTCATTGTCTAATTCTTTTATTTCCATTACAATTTTCTCGCGTTCGTCTATATCATTAATCTTGTTCATTTTGATGACAACTAAACTATAATGTGTAATCTATAACCTTGTGTAACCTATAATGATATAAATTTGTCAAACCCAATTCGATATCATCCCTTATTCCAATTAATTAGAATCCATACCAATCACAAAAAAACAGTTTTTACTTTTTCTCCACACCATTGAACATATCTGTTTAAACACTTCAAAATTCAAATCAGTATTTTCATGATCATTATGAAAAATGAAAAATAAATGATAATTGAAAATACATATTTATATAATGATACTCAATATTTTTATTATTACACCATTTTCATCAATTAACAAAAAGTAATGAATTAATTACATCATTTTTTTTCTTTAACAAATTACAAAGAAAACCCATGATTCAATTTAAATTAGTACTTCATCTATGTGTTAACAAAAACTGAACCTTATATAAAATTAGAAATAAGAAATTATAGTCATAAATGACTGGAAACTAATACTATACATGGTGTTATTATTCTGTACAAAATATTTTTGCCTTCCTGACTTACCTAAACATTAAAATATATAGAATGATAATTTTACCTGTTGAGCTGTATGGTTGATGAACATGGTCACATACTTTGAAGAAAGAACATAGAGTATGACTTTTTGAAAATAAAAGTATAAATTGGCCTCAAGAAAGACAGGAATGAACAAAAATTTCACAACAAAGAATTTCATGATTTATACTGCTCTCCAAACATTGTCAGAGATGTTAAATCTAGGAAATTGAGGTGGGTAGGTCATGTGGTCAAATTTAAAAAAGTAGGAATACTTTCAAATTTCGTATAAAAAACCAGCAGAAATGCCTAGGTACAATTGGTTGGGTAATATTGAATGGATCTGATGGAAGTTGAAATCAAAGTAATGAATTGCATAAAAATAGTACAGGATAGGCATCAATGGAGAACTCTTGTGAACTCGGCATTGAACCTTCGGGTTCTATGGTTCCTTTCGGGTCAATGGATGTAATGCAACATTTAGGTCTAAATAAGTTTATTTTATTTTACAAAATATTGTAACATTAGCATAATTTCACCTACCCACTTACCTTTGTTTAGTGTAACCGATGTTAAATGTAAGAGGTTTGACAGCAGTTTTGGTAAAATTTGTTACAATATAATGACGATTTGTGTACAAAGGAACTTGACCTTCAAAAATGATCCGGAATAAATAACATCCTGTGTAGACATATTTGAAAGTCATAACTACAGTCTGAAATAAACCAAAATCAAATGTTTAAAAATGAAGAACTATGTATACTTACAAAACCCCCCTCATACTTGAAATATGGCTATAGGTGTTAGTAGGGGGGGGGAGGGAAATCATCACATTGGAAGGTGGACTATTTAACTATTTTTTAAATTTTTTATCTAACTCATAGTCACACATAATTATTTAACTTCAAAAACCACTAATGGACTTGTCTGGAGTTTATATGACAACATAATCTTACATTAATTATACTCGTAGATAAAAAAGTCAATTCCACAGCAACACAAAAGAAATATGGAGAAGTCTCTCACTTATATTATTAGGAAGCAGGTAAAAGACATATTGTGTACTTCCAAGTTCTTTGCTCTAGTCAGCTTAACTATATATCCTTTATAGAACACAGAATTTGGTTCACTAGATCCTCAGCATTTCCTGGAGTAAGAGACGGATGAAAAAAATCATTAGTCTCTTTTGCTTCAGTTCTTCACATTTCAAAAGTAAATATTCTGCAGTTTCTGTGAATTTATGCCTCCATTCCAAACCACCATGGGTTAGAACCATGGTGTTCATGTGTTTATTGAATCGTTCATGTCTAGTGAAAAAGCTCAAGACTTTGCTCAGTGAAACTACATATATGTAAAGTTTTTAATTGGGGTTGAATAATGATCCCTTGAGGCTTCTCTCCATCTGTTAAGATGTCTTTGTACATATACTTAGGGTAGTTATTGCTACAGATTTACTTGTCACAAACAAATAAAAATGAATAAAATAAAATAACCTTACATATAATTAAGAGGATGTGTGCTTGGATGGCACAAAAGATTCAGTGAAGGCCATCTGAACATGAAAGGCGAAGAACGCCCTGGAAGTCCTTCCACTTCAAGATTGTTCAAAAAGACCACCACCTTAGTTGGAATGATAACCAAGCCCATGAACATTGACAAAGATACTGAGAGGAAAATTTTCAATGAGGATCTCAACATGAAAAAAATTGTGTGCCAGGACAATCCCTAGGGCACACTGGAGCAATAATAACACAACTTTATTAACCCGGGAGGGGTTGTGCCTGGTCATATGTGTTCAAGGTCACAACACTGCAACTGCGAAAGCGGGTGGTTCCTCCCCCCCCCCCCAGTACCTTCAAATGGACTCGTCCACAACACATTCTCGCAGTTATGTCCTCCCCCTTTGTCTACAAGTCAGTCCTATTCACACTTCTAACGGCGCGTGTGTCGAAAACACCCAGTGCGCCCCCTCGTGTGTGCCAATTGTGTGTGATTGTGTGACCACGAAAACAAAGTGTTTCCTATATTTTTCGTTGTTGTTAATTGGTTTTTGTTAGATTATAGTGTTTATTGAAGTTTTATTGTTTGCCGTGGATGGGGGGGGTGAAGAGGAAAGACTATTACGTCTTTTAGACAGTGTTGAAAAAGAGGAACGATGTGAAGAAGAAAGAATCGTAAACACAGACACAATAAGGCGGCAATTAGATGAAGCAATTATCCAGTCAATTGACAAACCAGGTTCAGGTGTTGAAGATCAGGATCAGTTAGAGATTCAAGGAGATGACAGCCAATCAGAACAGTCTGGAGATGATGACGAAGTTACTGCTGCGACAGGGCATGAGTATACCGGTAAATATAAAGTTACTAAGTGGTCCATTCACTGCCCACCCGTTACTAGACGAACAGACGAACACAATTTGGTTCGGCGACTTCCAGGTGTCAGGCGTAATGTGAACATTGATTCCATGTTTCTGTAGTAAGGAATCCAGTTTTATCAACGGTTACATAATGTCACTTGAATTTTGTGAACATATCCAAACAGTGCTTCAAAATAGTCAAACTATTCTAATAATGTGGAGTAAATGTGGCATCCATCTTGACGATAACTTTCTCATGCAGGATATTAAAAACATATTTATCTAAGATGTTAACCATCTTTACCTTTATTGTGTATAAACATTTAATGATTATCTAACAACACAATATCATGGATTTTTAGTGACCATTTCTTTAGTGTGACATCATTTGGACATCCCGGATGCTTAGTAACGTTTGTGTAAACCATATCATATGACAGAGCAGAGTCCTTATAATATTTTTTAAACTGTTCTTTAATTTCCTTAATGGTTATTACACACAAAAGGTAATCCTTCATCAGCACAGAATTTTTTTTTTTTTTCCAGTACAGCAAAGAAACACAAACTATTATTGAACATCGTCCAAAATGTTCTATATGTAAGACTTACTTGAAACTTTGTGTCTACACATATATAACACGAGAAATGACAAAAACAAAATAAATCTTATGATTTGTCATCATTTCTTATCAATGTCACCGACTTATCAAACACTCCTCGTAATGTTATTTAACAAAATTTTAATAAATGATATTTGAAGATTATGTAATTTATCAAACATTCATACATTATGTCCTTAACTCAAAATTGTATTTTTATACTCTTGTATGGTAATTAATTTCTCATTTTCACATCATTCAATAATCAGCTACATTTCATATCACTCATTAATTTCACCCTGGATATAGGAGATAATTATGTAAATAAGATAAATAAATGTATATGTATAAATACGTGATTTAAAACTAAGTAAAAATTCTGTGATTTTTTTATAAAATGAAATAATAGCTGATGATAAGAAGAAGAAAAGAAGAAGAAGAAGAAGAAGAAGAAGAAGAAGAAGAAGAAGAAGAAGAAGAAAGGAAGGAGTAAGAGGGCAACAATGACTTTGGGATTGCTTACTTAAGGTTTTGGTTAAATGGTTGACTGAAAGATTGTAACTGCAGACTGATTATAATTCAAATTTAATATTGTGCCTATTTGCAAAATAACATAATATGAACAGAAAATATTGGGCTTACCAATAAATATTCATTAGTGAAATATCCATATTTGGAACATTTGGATGAGTCTTGATTTTGTAAATACTATAAGCCCACCAATACTACAAAAGAAAAAGTCCATTAAAAAAACTGTAAAACATTTAAAGTAATATATTTATTTCAGAACAAATCAATGACATTTAATTATTTATTCTAAAATTGTACATACAGCTTAGTCTTTTTTTTGTTTGTCTATTGTATAAATCTGAATTCATTGTCGTAATTTGTCACTTTTTAAATTGTCAGTTAAGTTAATAAATTTAATTTCACTATTGCATTCCATATTTTCTTTCAGTAAGTAAATGATTCCAAATTATAACTGATAATAAAATTCTTTTATCACTTAGTTGATAATAGTTAATGATTCACTACTCGATAAAGTTAAGACAGGGTTTGTTAAGTTATCTGACTTACCCCACTGCACGTGTTGCTCCGTGTATTACAAATATCTGATGTAAATCTCCTGCAGGAATGGGTTTCAGTATTTGCTATTGATGATTCACACGTTGTCTTATTCAAATCTGTGAGGCTCAGTAAAGTAATTGTATAAGTGTTCGATGAAGTACATTTATTTTCTGTCAACTGATATGAAACTTCTAACATGCCAAGATTACTGTCCACTAGCTTCCAGTATAGAATTGGCTTACTACAATTTGATGAACATAAAAAATCCGCTCTACAGCCTGAAACAGTCAATAGTGATATTTTGAGCACATTTTAAATGTTACATGGATGAAGGTTGATGAAAAATAACAAAAACACAGGATGAGCAACATAAAACCTGATCATTGAAAAGGTCCAGTAGCCACTCGTGCAGTATAATATTAATACTTAAATAATATGTAAATTTAATATTGTGCGGCAATATGGGGAACCTATTAATGATTACTGGTATTAATTTAAGGTTGGTTGGGAATAGAGGATCGTGGATCTTATAAAACTTGGTTGACACAACGGTCACAGCCCAGACCTATCGACTAAAACTAAATACAACTCAGTCAGCCAGCACGTGATGAGGGACTAATAATAATTACTAAAATTACTTATAATATGATTAACTTACTTAACAGATATGGTTTTTTTACAAGGATTGACTCTAGCAAAATAGTGGTCCCGATGTAGACACTAGCCTAAAATGGCCGCCGTTCTACACTGCACCGACGATCGCGGAAAGCCGAATGTTTGCGCACCATTTAACCCGGGGTCGTCTGACCCTACCCAATTTGACTATTAAGCCATTATTTTTTGGGGGGTTAAAACTAGGAAGAAGGATTTATATAGTACGATGAATTGGCGATGATTGATTGTAGTCTTCCAACGATCCAGCTCCTTGCGAAAGCGGTGCACAACTGCTTATCTCTCGTTCGTGACCCGACTTCAGGGTTCGCAGGGTGGGGGAACATGCGAGGCATCATCTGCTGCCCCTGCATTTGTGGCACCGGGCAACTATTAAGGCACTGAGTACGGACAAGCAACCGCCACCCCAAGCGCAGGGGGAACCATGGTGGGCAGATCACCACAATTGTGTATGATTAAATAAATGAAATATTGTAAATATAAACTTGTCTCGGATTGTTTCATAGTAAATAGAAAGTAAGTTATATATAAAAGTTCAGTACTTAAAAGGGTAGATAATTAAAAAATATATACAAAACAAAATAAATAAGTATTTATTATATTATATATGTTAAGTTTTATCTTATTTATTATGTAGGACTATGTTTTGTTCTGACTGTATAATATGTACTGGTGTGTATAGGGTATTTTAAACTGATTTTTTCCATGTAGCTCATCGCAAACAGTGTATGACAATAAAACACAAATCAAATCTAAACAATTAATTACTTAAATCAAAAATTACTTTTTAAAAAGACTATATATTTTACACTACACATTACACAAGTAAAACCTAACCCCAAATCTATATACTCAGGTAGAAAACAGAGTTAGATTTGTGAGGTGATTTTCAATGAGAATACGCAATTTGATTAATATTTTATGACAAAGTTTCCATAGATTAAAATAAAACTGGAACACAATTTCTCACATAAAAAAAAGTTTATTAAATCAAACACGTTTCAACGACAATGTCACCATCTTCAGTGATGCATAAACTTTTAAATAAAATCCATATTCAACGTCAGAAGGTGGGTCAAAATGTTAAAAATTACAATACCTTAAAAAGAGTCATCAAACTTTTCGAAGAACTAAATTTTTACAAAAATTTTCGGTGTACAAAATGTATATGCATTGTTTTTGGACACTTGTGTGATGAAAAATTTGATTTTTTTTTTTTTTTTTTTTTGCATGGATTTTTGTTGTATGCTCCAGTGTTGCTAGATCAGTTTGTTGTTGTGCAATAATAACAAGTGACAATCAATAGAGGGAAATATTTATAACACAAGATTAAATTGTTCTAGTGATAACTTTTGAGTGTTTTATCTGAAGGGTAATAAATTTGTCCTACCAACATCTCTCATAATATCGTGTAACCTTCAGTGGAAACCACGGCTTCAAGTCATTTTTACTTTCTCACATATAATTAGCATAGAGAAAGTTATGGATCAAAAAACGAATATATAGTTTTTTTGTGGATTTACCCACAGATAGACAGACACCACTGAAGCATCTATTAACTGTTAACCTACCTGTATTGTTATTTTTTACTTTCCACATAAACGAAGTAAAAGAGAAAGTTATGTAATAGATCAAAAAATTTATGTCGTGTTTTTGTTGTCTGATTTGTTGTACTTGCAGCGCTCTAGAGCCCAAATACAGTCAAATTTTAATAAAATTTGGTATATCAGCATATTTTGGTCATATCATGGGATTTTTTTTTCTTCATAACTCAAAATTTGGTAGTAGCTGCCATAAGAAAAAAAAACACAAAATTAGGATTATGTCAAAATGGGCAATAATCATTTTAATGAAATTTTAAAACATTATTCACCATGTCTCCAAAAATTCCATTTCTTTAGTTCGGCCATGGAACAGTTATAAAAGATGCAATTTTTCAAAATCGGCTATACACCAATTTTAGTATAATGTGAAGATTAATGATCCAAAACTGTGTCCAAAATCGAAAGTTAAACAATATTACTGTTCAGGAATAATTAATTGAAAATATACAAAAACTAATTTCCATCGCCACCATTAAAAACAATTTAGACTGAGACCATATTCATGCACACACAAAAAGTGTAGACCCTATTTAAACTATTTTTTATAAAGACAAGAGTCCATGATTCATTTTCACTTTTTTACTGAGTGTACTGACAATTTCGGTGAGAAAAAGTTTTGGTTGGTTTTCATTTGATTTTGGGAATGGACGAATGTGAAAGTTTGTGCAAAACTTTTGCACCGTTTATTTTCCATAATTTTATTTCCTACACAAATTATTTAAAGTATTTTGTATATTTAATAGTTGTAGAAATGGTAATGGTGACCCTCTTTCACTTAAATAAAATTAAAACAACAAATTTTTTAGTATCAACCACAATGTTTTAATAGAAACTTGCCGACCATGGTTTCGCTAGTTAAAGCATTGTCAAGGACTTATACAAGAATATTGTATAAGTCATTCTTGGATATTCTTGAAATATTCTTGAATAAGAATATTGGACTCATTCTTGTATAAGTCCTTGACAATGCTTTAACTAGCGAAACCATGGTCGGCAAGTTTCTATTAAAACATTGTGGTTGATACTAAAAAATTTGTTGTTTTAATTTTTATTTAAAATGGAATACCACCAAGTACCTACGGTCTCTAGCATAAATAGCTCTTTCACTTAAATGAACACACTGTATGTATACATATAACTAATGTTATTTTTGTACTTCAATGACCACAAAGATCAAAGCTATTAAACAGTTGATTTTCTATTAGAAACAGTTACTTCTGCTACAGTTTATTTTACCACCCGCTTTCATTGCTTCATCTGTTATATACAAAATCAGTATGGTTTCAGGAAAAGATCATAACTATAAAAATACTAACTGTATTTAAATAATTTGAAACCTGAAATAATAACATCATTCACCAACCACCCATTCAGTTACCTATTTCTATAAAAGCCAAATATACTCATCAATGTATCTCCGAAACTTTGTATCCCAAGCTTGAAGCAAGGATTATTATCCAAAGGAAGGGCTAAACATTCTCAGGGTTACCCATTCCAAGTAGGTCTGGAGGTCTGCTAAAATTTTCAGCATAAATACGATATAAATTAGAAGAGCTTGTTACACCTTAAATGATGGTAGTTCGTTTCATTTATTCAATTTTTTTTTCTTGTTGCTTAAAGGAAAAATCTTTCAGTCAACATCACTTATAAAAAAAAAGAAAAAAATGGAAAAAAACAACAAAAATAAAGACACCTAGCCCTTGAATACTCTAATAGTGTCAGGGTTAGAATAGAACAAGAGTTGGTCAAGAGAGACTTGATAGGAAAGATGAAATAAATTGATCTCACCCAATACTACACAATGTGTAGATTCAGCTAGGATGCCTCGGGATTGCCATAAACATAATGACTATAGACCCAATAAGATTTTTAATTTATTCATATCTACTGATCTACAGATTTAAAGTTTAAGTAACACACCTATACAGTCAGATACCATACGACTGAACAGACTTCACAAGTACTTGCACTAGGAAACCCAAGAAGGAATAAAAAATAAGTGAATTAATTTATATTGTAAAAATTGTACTACATAACTAAAATATATTTAACTTTAAACAACTTTAATGTTGGTTAATAATAAAGATAAAAAAGAAATGTTAGAAAATAGTGGAGTTTATAAAATATCTTGTCGAGATTGTGACTCTGAGTACATAGGTCAAACAGGTAGATCTATAAAAGTTAGAATTAAAGAACATGTAAATAGCTGGAAACATGGTTATAGAAACTCTAACTTTGCTAACCACCTTTTGGACTCGGGTCATAGTTTTGATCCGAAATTGAATGTTAATCTCTTACATATAGAAAATAAAAGCAATAGATTAAATAATTTAGAATGTTTAGAAATAAATAGATCTATTTCACTTAGGCCTATTCTCAACTTAAATGACCACATTGTATTAAATTCGTCACCTCTTCTAAAACCCATCCGTAACATAGTTCATTAACCTTTATTTACCTGCTAGGTCATCCCCCTACCTTTCCCGATTTCTCTATTGTATTTCAGTTTCCTGTACTTATGTTTAAATAGTTGTCTATACCTGTAAATTATCAGTTGCCCGACGATGCCGCAAGGCGAAACAATTGTAGCTCATTTATACTATTAAATTTTTGAAACTTTAAGCTTTTGCTTTATTTTATACTTAAAATATATTTACTTGTAATTAGAAGTATATTATATACAATATCAGAAAACATACATTATCAAATAATGAACGTTTTTGCTGCATTCTGGCATTTATAACTAGGAGAATTCACTATCACATTAGTTCCTGGCCCAATTAGAAATTACCCATCTCAGTTTTGACTTGACATGATTTGATATGGGTGTTAACCATACAGGTGATGAATTATCTTTCTGGGAACCAAAAATGTCTAACCGCAAGTCTGGTCCTCAACTTGTCTGTAGGTACGATTGCTATCAAACTGTCAGGTTAATCAACATCATAAAAAGAACCTCAGCAACGCAAGCATGAGCAATAAATTTCATAGGCATCATTTTAATTTTTACTAAAATATGGTTAATTCAATAAAACAGTCCAGTGAAATTATTTCACTAGATTGAGTTGATAACCTAATTTTCATACTTTTCATTTTTAACATTCACTGTGAAAAAGTGAATACATGATAAAATATTATTTCTTATTTTCATGGTACTGTAAGTTCAAGATCGAGGAACCTCCATTGATCATGGAACTGTACATTTCTTGCACTATATAAACAACATGTTTCACAGTTTTCTCTTGGGGTTTTAATATTAAGTAACAGCTTTTTTTTCTATTTTGTACTCTCCATCTGCAAAAACACCATTCCAAATTTCTTTTCTCAGCACCAATACAATTTTTTTAACAATGAGGAACAATTTATTTTTATTTTTAGCATCAAATCTGCTGAGGAACAATGATAGGCAAACTGTATCCCAGAAAAAACTTAAAATATTGTAAATAGTTTTTTAAAGTAAAAGTAAATTAACTTTGTCACAGTTTGTTTTCAAGTATTATATATATAAGTTTGGTTTTGTCTTCTTCTTCCTATAATAGCTTCTTTCTGGCTTTCTTGATCTTGTTTCCCAATTGGTGAATCCATTTGTTGTTGTTTCTCTTTATTATGCGGTTGTAATGGTGTAGACCATTATGGACCAAAAGATGATCTTTCCCATAATAGTAGAATGGCATTCACATATTGCGCACCAGTTGGAGTTATAGATGTTTATTATAGTTAGTTTAATGTATTGTTATTTATTTGTATAATAAAATACACCCAAGCAGCATAACACTAATTTCTCTTACAATCACATCGAAACGTGAATATTAAGTAGTCAATGGAATTTATTTTCTTCTTATATAATTTCATATTATATTCTTTATAATCTTATGTAAAACTATAAAGTTTATTCGCTTTTTACACCTGACGAAGCCGGCTGTGAACGGCGAAACAGCGCTGTAGTGTTTCTACAACAAAATAAGAATTGCTCTGACTACTAAAAAAAGGTAGTCAGGTATATAATACGATTTCATTATATAATCGTATTATAGTAACATTTATGGAGTTTTGTTTATATCAATAAGAGTTCGCCAATTTTGGACTCACTGTGTATTCATGGAACATACATTTTATCCCACAGAGTACTGCCTTTCTTTATACAGAGTAGAAAAAACAACTTTCAAATGACAATTGTTCAAATGAAATTAACTCCAATAAAAGATAAATACAGTAATAAGATGTAATACCTCATTTTGTAAACAGCTAAATTTGATGTATTAAAGACCAAGTCCATGAACAAAACTGCCAATCCCTACTAGAAACAGTAAAATTATAACAAACTTTAATTTGCTTCTTTTAATAGAATCAGCAAGACATAGATTAGATACATTGAACATATAGAACAGTGTTAGTAAGTCATATGTTAAACTTTCTTTTAATTTATTTCAGACTTGGAATAATTCAAATTTATATGGTTATAATTATAATCACAATTATTCAACTTGATCAATGTACAAATAAAAAAACTCAAGCTTTCTAACCTACTTTGGTAAAGTCTACTTGGCAAAGAAAATTACTTAACTTTACTTTTATTAAAAGAAATATTTCATCAATGTTTTGAATTGCTCAGCGGAAAATATATATCCTTTTTCCCTGAAAATAGCTTCCAGATGTTCTTTTTAACACACCAATAAGATTGTAGCATTTCGACATGTCTATTTGATTTTTATATAAATAGTGGATGTGAGCATGAATAAATTGATGGTGGTTTTTAGATTTGGGAGAATTCTTCAACATAAACAATCAGAACATTCCCAGAAAATTAATTAATGCCATTTTGTTTCTCCCCAGTGCATGAATTGAGTATACACTTTCTCATACTTTTCCTTTGATTTAGATTGTAAGAGATTGTCTATAGCCAATTTAGCATTTTTGGTTATGTTGCTTAGTGTGATCAGCATATTTTCTTCATCACAGCAACTAAAACTCATTTAAAATTATTTTAAAATAAAAAACTCAACATTAGTACGTTCAAAATAACAAACAATACAACAAATGTAGATCAGCTAATAACTTCAGAACTGTAGTTGTAAAAACGTAGACTTTCAATTAGTTATTGTAGAACGGTTTTGTGCTGCGATTGGTTAAAAATCTGTATCAGTAATGGAAAAGTTGAACTTTAACGAGACTTGTTACAATTCGTAGAGTCTTTAACAGTGTAGTCATAGATAAAGAAATTATTAATTTAAATGAATACAAAATATGTACAAACATGTACGCTCACATTCATATATCATATATGTTATATAAAATTCCTTTCCTCGACATCCCAAGCAAAGATCAGCTCATATCTATAAATGTAATTTAATAGATTTTTCTAATTGGGTATGGCTATCAATGAATTTAAAGGAATCTGGCAACGATTTCCATAAACCACATGCTGATACCCTTATACATAGCTGTTCTGTGCTTTGACACTGTTAACCCCTTTACTGTACACTTAGTACTTATATTTGAAGCAAAATCAAACTTATTTGTCAAGCAAGACGACACTCCAATTTGAAGAAGAGCATACTAAATTAATGGTTAAAATATGAAAAGTTCTGTAATAATTAAGTTTAAGTGAATAATATGGACTAACATGAAAATTGTGTTATCAAACATAAGTTACAATATTTTTGAGTGGGTTGCAGTTTATTAACCAGTCTGATAGTCATGCCATTGACTTCAGTGTCACAGAGTAGAAACAATAAAGTATAATTAAGGTTATTTGACAAGGAGCACATATATGAAATGGTCAAATATCTTTCATTTTTTTAAAGAATGAATTTCTGCAAATATTTCATCATTTGTCCCAGTTATACAGGGTTATTCAAAAATAACTATACACTTTTAGTTGGCTGAAACATTCAAGATATAATTAACAGAATAGCAGGGTTTCACAGCTGGAAAGAGCACATTTTAAAGTTTTGCAACTATTAAAATATTCAATGTGGACTCCAAAGGTCACTCAGTAGGCATCAATGTCATAATCGAATTCTGTTAAAACTCATTGAAGAATGTCCACAACAGCACTTCGTACTACTGCTGTTGTCCATTGTCTTAATTCCAAGAAGTTTGCAGCCAGAAGTGGACCAAACACTTTATCCTTTAAATATCCCCACAAAAAGAAATCACAGTGGGTTAGATCAAGACTTCGAGGACGCCAACACAAAAGTGGCATGTTTACATTAGCAGTGTGACCAATCCAGCATTGCAGAAGATTTTCATCTAGGTACTTTTTCACATAGCTTAACCGGCGTAGTTCAACCTACGTGACGTTGTCACTGTCCAAGTAAACTATTCCTTTGACTGTATTTTTTTTTTGAAAAATGGTCAATACACACCTTGTAGCTGATACAACACAAAAAAATGTTCAGCTTAGGAGGATCTCTCTCATGCTGTACGACCTTTCTAGGATTTTCAGTTTCCCAAATACAGCAATATTGTTAACTTTTCCAATGGAAGGTTGACTCATCACAAAAAATAATGAGTCATTTAAAAAGAAAAAATCTTAACTATGTACTGCCATTACAAAACTCAAAGCAAAAAGAAAGAAACTTTATTTCTCCAATGAAATGTTAACATAAGTACAATACAATATGCAATAATATTAACAATATATTGATACAGAAACATAAGCAAATTGTATTAGAGTCTTGGATTACTTATCGCAATGCTCGAGCTTGACTTGATAATTCCACACATTACAAGAAAGTAAAACACTTCTCACTACATACAATCTACAATAATATTCATTATTTGCTATATTTTTAACCTACACATACACATCAATATCGTACACACTCATACACATATTTCCTGATAGATTAAATGTTACAAAAATATTTAAGAGAAAAAAAGAAAAACCTCCAAGGCATCGCCTGTTTGGAGGTATGTTCATGCTGTTTGGAGCATTTAACTTTGTTGTCATCCCTTAAATTTTGGAATAGTTGAAACTTATAGGGAATCATTTTAAGCCTTTTCATAATTCTCCAAACTGTGGTCTGCGGTATTTGAAGTTCTAAACTCATTTCGGTCATAGACATTTGCAGAATGCGTAAGAGAGATAGTCGAATCTGTTCAACTTGATCTGCAGGCATTGCTAGTCTACCTGTGTACAAACAGCCTGTATTCTTGAACTTGTTGATTGACTTCCTAGTTGGAGGATCTTTATGATAAAGAGACAGTAACAAAAGTCAAGCACAGAAAAAGACTAAATATAATTATATATTATAATTACCTATATCATTTATTAATCCGTCTTGTGACTTCGTTGTTTTCAAATTAAAATGCGATTCAGTGCTATAGCCCCATCATTAGTTTTCTTCTATACTCCGTTGGATGTCTTTGCATATTAAACACAAACATTTACACACGAACACTTAACATGCACATACATAAACATATTATCCTTGTTTGTGTGTGTGTGTGTGTGTATGTGTGTGTGTGTGTGTGTGTGTGTGTGTGTGTGTTACGTGTTCGTGTGTAAATGTTTGTGTTTAATATGCAAAGATATCCAACAAAGTAAAAAAGAAAACTGATGATGGGACTACAGCCTCGAAACAATTTTAATTTGAAGACAACGATGTCACAAGACGGATTAATAAATATCATAAGTAAATATAATATATAATAATATTTAGTTATTTGAAGTGACTTGGATACCAAAACATGGAACTTAAAACAGAAAAAGACTTCTCCGTTGAAGTATTGGTCATTTGTTTGTAAAATAATAGGATCAGCTGACTATATTGTTGACTACAATCAGCTGTTGGAATTAAAACCAAAGTCATTGCTATCCACTAATACCAAAAATGACTAAATTTAATAATGTATATCATGTTTTATAGACATATGAAAGTGTATACTTCTTTTTGAATAACCCTGTATATTCTGTCCAAGAGGAATTGAAAGGAAAAAAACTCCTAAAATCAGAATTACTGTTTAGATGGTGACAAATGCTTTGTGTTTGTTTGCTATTTATTTTTGTGTATGTGAGAACATTTGTGTAGTGTTTATTTTGTTCCGTGTCAAACTGTTAACTTATATATCTTCAAATATCCAAGGAACCTTGTGTCAACATTCACAATATGGGGAATCCTCGTTTTCCTTATTATAATACATTACCAAATAATTGCAAACACTTACTAATGTTTTCAGCGTACAATGTGTTGTCATTACATCTTTGATTGAGATCATATTCCTGAAATATAAAACAATATCACATTAGATTCTATGACTGAACAAGGTTTGTTATATAGACTGATGATGTTCAGTATTTCAAATTTCAAAATTGTATAATAACTAACAACAAAATAATGAATTTTTGAGAGAAAAAAAATTATAAGATTTTTGGTGATTTCCCTTTATCTTGAACCCCTTTGAATTGCTTTATATATCATTTTTATTCATTGTTTGTTGTTTAGATAAACATCTATAAAGGGGGTCGAAATAAAGGGAAATTACCGATTTCGATTTTTTAAATAACCTCGATTTCAATGTATTTTTGTCAATTCTTTTAACCTATCAACAGTTTCGGTAGGACAATTATTATTAAGCCAAATATGTTTTAATTCGGATAAATACAAGGCTAAATTCAGATAAAGGAACTCGTAGGCTTAAAATGTCTTTACTGGTGGATTTATTTTGGCCATTTTGCAGGCTTATTTCAGAAAATTCATAAAACCTAATGAATTCTAACCTAACCTAACCAAAAGTAATCTAACAACATCTTATATTGTAGCTTTATTTCATAACACTCCATAGAATATAGTTTTTAACGTGATATGAAAAACAATTTTTTTTTCATTCAAATTTTAAAAATCCATATTTAGTTTTTACTTGGTTTCTAATAATAACAAAATACAATCAAAATTTACAGTGTTTCTAAAGTTAATTTTTTTTGAGTGAATTTTAATTCAAATATTCTAAAATAAGTTTTCAACTATTTTTTATTTGTTTTGGTGATTATCAGAAAATAGACATAACCTAGGTTTTTAGCGATTTTCAACTTTTTACGTTAAAAAAATATTTTCGTAGTAAAAATTTTAGAATTTTTTAATTTAATTTTTTTTTTTTTTTACCAATTTCTATTCATAACTATATTACAAAACTTTTTTATGTATTATTAAAAATATATAAAAATCTTTTTGAATAGGAAATGTAGAGTAGGCCCTATATTATGGAATTTTGGCTTCGGCTATTACACTGATTTTTGTAATAACTCCAAAATTATTACACCTAATTTTTTTTTGAAATACACATATAAAATCTATGTACATTTCTGAACAAAATGATTTGAAGAAGTTCTGTTTTGCATAATATTAATATTTTTGGTGAATTTTTAAAAATAGGCCTAAACATTTTAGCGGTTTTCAACTTTTACATAAAACAAAAATTTTGTAATAAAAATTTTAGTTTTTTTTTTTTTTTTTTACCAAATTCTATTCACAACTATATTACAAAACTTTTGTATATCTTGAAAAAATTCAAAAAAAAAAACTACCTAGCGTTTGCTGAAATCGGAGCATTGACTGCTTTAACAGATGGAGGATCTCAAGATGCATATTCTGTTATTGGTTATAAGGATCGTAAGAAAAAATTATCAGACAAGTAGTAAAAAAAAAAATCTTCAAATCCGAAATCACTAAAAAGAAATCGAGGAATAAAAAGATTAAAATCATCAACGATAAACAATAAAAAAACAAATACTATTTGTTAACAAACATCGAAATCCTTTATTATGCTTTAAAATACCCAATTTTCAGTGGTGTTTTCATGCGAGATGAATTACCACAGTTTCCAATAAAAATAATAGAATGCGGGTGTAATTAACTTGGCTGATTCGAGTTTAAACAGTTCACATTGGACAGCATACTATAAGGATAAGGTTAGAATAATATTATTTCGATTCGTTCGGTAATATCAATCCTCAGTTAGAACTTGTAAAATATCTAGGGAAAAAAAATTGTTCAACAACAACGATAGAATTCAAAATTACGATGATCCACCGAAGGTTTTCTTTTGATAGTGTAATATCAATGTTGAGAGTAAATGAATATTTCTGGGTTGATAGTTTTGAGGAGTAATCATTTGCAACATTTGTGATAAAAATATAGATTTGCAAAATAATTTTTTTTTCTCTTTATGAGAGAAAAACTGGAAAGTGTAAACGAAAAGTATATGGATGACATTGTACGATCTGAATACAAATCATTTTATCCTATATGTTGAACTTCAATGCACCGAATAAGGAAACAGAATTTATGACTGATTGTAGAGATTCATTTTCCATATCGAGATATCAGTTTTCAGCCATTCTTTACAAACATACACCTAACACTAAAAAAAATTATTTTCTGAATTTCTCAGTAAAAAGTTTATTAAAGTCTTAAAATACATTTAACCTAATATTACCAACAATATCTTTTTTTTTAATTACCAATTTTTACATGTAAAAAATGCAATAGTTCCAAAATGTTTATGTAAAATCAGTAGCCAAATAATCAAATTATATATCGCTTGTGTTTATATTACCTTTACTTCGTAATTTGCTATGCAACTACGAATCTCCCTTATGTGTACGGTATAGCCCCGCTCTCCCCTACATTTAGATCTCTAGAAAGGTAATTGTGCAATCGCGTACGAAATGTACAAGGATTTCAAAAGTGTTTACTCTGATGGTTTGGATATGTTGGAATTACCCTCCTCGTTTAAGAATAACAAATGTATTTACGTTGTCGATAAGACTAAACAGAAAGATAACATTTCAAGGTCAAGGAATACCTCAAGTCGACTTCTCAAAACCTAACGAAACTGATAAATGTTATAATTTGTATCTCATGTAAAATTATTATATGATATTTTGAACAATACCATTAAAGACGTTTTTAAAAACAAAAAGTTTGTAATGAACAAAATAATTTTTAAAAAATATAAGGATGAGGTGAAGAATAAAAATAATAATATAAAGTAAGGAAGAGATGATGGTTGGTTGAAGTATGGACAATGATAAAACAATTAAAAATACGCAGCATAATTCTTTTTCTTCTTGTTGATGAATTATCAAATTCATATAAGAGGACAAGGAGATGGAGAATAAAAATACTACTATTACTAATGTGAACTATGTAAGATTTTGTGAAGCTTGTAATAAAAAATATAACAACCAAACTGAGCAAGACATATAAAAATAAAAACCATTTGAAATTGAAAAATATCATTAATGATATCGATAAACAAAGACCAGAGCACTGTGGTGACAATATATACAGATACACTTTCAAAAGTCCCTTACCACACTTGGGAATAAACAAAATAACAAAAAACAAAATTTTTGTCAAAAGTAAAATGTTTATTCCTATTACACCCTTATAGTTATTACAACAACAAAGTTGTCATCTTCAGAGGGAATCTTAACAATGACTCTATTTGTTAAGAGTGTTAAGTCATTGTTAAGATTCCCTCTGAAGATGACAACTTTGTTGTCGTAATAGCTATAAGGGTCTAATAGGAATAAACATTTTACTTTTGACAAAACATTTTTTAGTTTTTGTTATTTTGTTTATTCCCAAGTGTGGTAAGGGACTTTTGAAAGTGTATCTGTAATGATATCGATATAAGTACAAATAATAAAAATAATACAAGATTTTGTGGTCAAAACCATAAATACATTATTGGTCAAAACATATAAAAATAAAAAAACCATTTGATATATCATCGATTTAGTTATGGATTAGTAATAAAAATGTGACTAAATTTAATGTGAATTGGATACAACATCTAAAAACAAAAAGGATTTAGAATCTGGTATGGTTAACGGTACAGATTAAATGGTTACAAATCGTTTCAGAATAAAAGAAATTTAAAATTATAATAATTCTGGAGAAATACTGGATCCTGCGTTTGAATATTAATGGAGTAGAGATTCTATTTACAATAATAATGGTTCAAGTTGTGATTCTCTTTATAGTAGCCTTAGTCCTGATTCAATCTCTTAATGAGTGATGAAGATTACAAATTGCTAATTTTGTTTTTCAGATTTCTGAATCCAACTTTCAAATTTCAGAACCAAAGTTTCAGATTTCTGATATCAGAATCCAAGATTTACGGAAGATGAAAGGAATTACTGAAATATGTAATTAAAATTTATGCAAAAATTGTAGTATTCAAATACTCATCTACTTATTTTAATAGATAAAGATTCCCAATTCTCTCTCTCTCTCTCTCTCTCTCTCTCTCTCTCTCTCTCTCTCTCTCTCTCTCTCTCTCTCTCTCTCTCTCTCTCTCTCTCTCTCTCTCTCTCTCTCTCTCTCTCTCTCTCTCTCTCTCTCTCTCTCTCTCTCTCTCTCTCTCTCTCTCTCTCTCTCTCTCTCTCTCTCTCTCTCTCTCTCTCTCTCTCTCTCTCTCATATATATATTGTAAGGAGATGGAGAATCAAAATATTGTTAAAAATAAGGAAGGGACGATGGTCGATCAAAACATCCAACCTCCAACAGATCTCAACACTATTAAACAAGTCTGTGAATTTTTACCAACTACGAAAATATCCTATCTCGACGTACTTTAGATCAAATGTACCGAGTACTCAAAGTTAGAAAGATAAAAACTAATTCGGAAATCGTAACGTGTTGGAGAGTGAACTGTTCCAATGTTTCCTTCTAAAATACAATCACAAGGTAAATCTTTATTTCCAGACTCAAATCGATCATAAATTACCGTCCAGCATTCGAAACAAGTAAGCGTCGTTTTAAAAATCAATCATCATCGCCAAAAATACAGTTTAAACTAAATGAAAGCAAGTAATTTTTTCTGCTTTCCTCACATAGTAAAAAATATTATTTTAGTTTCTTCCTTTTGTCAAAAAAATTGAGATCTACAAATTTTTTTTAGGTTCTTCGTTTTGTCAAAAAATAAGTTGAGATCTACAAAAATATTATTTTAGTTTCTGCCTTTAGTGAAAAAGTAGGTTGAGATAGAAAATTTTTAATCAAATTTTAACCAATTTTAATCAAATATCATATGCGGGCATATTTTGGCCATATCTTGGAATTTTTTAAAACTCTTAATTTGTTGATATTTGCTAAAGGACAAAAACACAAAACTCTGTTTTATTAAAATCGGCTTTACCAATTTTGATAAAATCTGGCTAAAGTATACTTCTTGAAAATCCAAACAAAATGTATTAGTCGCCCCATCTTTTCGAAATTGCCGGTTCATGAGTTAGCAGTAAAAACTAAAAATCATATTTTTATATATATACTATTTAAACTTCTCTCCCTTCCTATTTTTTCACATAGGTATATCGAATTATTTTTTAACCAATACCACCAATTAGTTAGTGTAAATGTAAAAACACTAACTTTTCAAGTGTTTGAGAGTTATAGGGGGTGTATTCAGGTCCAAGATGTAGACGTCAACGTTAATGCGTAGGTGGTCATGCGATATATCGTTTAACGCTGTTTTATTTTATTTTTTAAAGTAGTGATTGAATTAAAACGGAAACGATTTTAGCGTTTTCGAGATATCAAAAGGTGTAAAATTTAGGAGTCAATTTAAAAGTTGTAATGAGACAGACATCATATCTTTCAACACCGTATTTTGTTCTAAAAATAGTCCTAGAATTAAAACTGAAATGGTTTTAGCGTTTTCAAGATATCTTAACCTAACCTAAGAAAACGGTAAACCTTTTTAGTTTTGATTCAATCATTGTAATTCTGTGTTAAACGATATGTCGTATGACCACCTTCACAGTAAGATTTTTGCCGTTGACTCCTATATCTTGGACCTAGAGTGATCCCCTAACAAATCTCAAACATTTAAAACGTTAGTGTATTTTTAACATTTATGTTGTTGTCCAATGGCTTTCTCTGGCTCACACCATCTTTAATCTTGCTTCCCAGTAGAGACCAGGGAGGTCTTTTCCCTCTGCTTTTCTTTATCCAGCTTTCTGCAGACCAAGAGATGGTCCTTGTTCATGACGGTGTCCGGGCATTCACACAATGTGCAGTTGTCATAATCCAAAATCTTCATCCTCCTCAGGTGTTCATTCAGGCAGTCGTGTCCAGTTGTAAGTCGAAACATTGCGACAGATGTCCTCCTCTGCAAGTCCTTGACTTTCTCATACAAGTCGAATACATCTTCATAGGACTTGTTCCTTATGTCCTCTTTGACCTTATTGGTGAACTCAAGATGAGATGCTCGTTTCAGTTCGCCAATCCTTGCTTCCAGGGTGTGTACTCTTCTTGGTTACTGTATTATGTGAGTTCCTCGCTTGGCCAGCTCATCTGCTTGCTCATTGCCTTGTATGCATACATGTGATGGGATGCACTGCAGAACTATTTTCTTGGTAATATGCTTGACTATTTTATACTTCTTTTGGATTGATTCAGACAAGGAACTTGTTGGTGTTTTTTAACATTTATAATGAGTAGTATTGGCTAAAAAATAATCTGATATAAAATTTACAAAAATGTAGGAGGAAAAGGCCTTGAAATCAAAGTATAGATATGTATATAGGCTACATTTGTGGTTTTTTAAGACATTATCCAACATGGTGTTACTTCTTGACCTACACCTACCGAATTGACGTATAGTTTTGGTTGGTTTTTATTTAATGGATGAAAGACTTTACTACATCTTAACTATTTAAAACACTTCAAAGTGGGCCTATATACATTTACGGGGGAAGTTGCAAAACACCGTAAACCGGGCATCAGTTATGGAAATATAACTGTCTTATAAAGTGTAATAATGTGTAAAGTTAAACTGAACATAACATCAGTGTACTTACAACAAATGATGTGCATGACATTCCATTACACTTCAGAGCAACATATGTGATCAATACAAGTGTGGACGATAACATT
Organism: Aphrophora alni; assembly: GCA_963513935.1. Lineage (NCBI taxonomy): Eukaryota > Metazoa > Arthropoda > Insecta > Hemiptera > Aphrophoridae > Aphrophora > Aphrophora alni. The sequence continues at coordinate 46,240,897 of OY740778.1, read as the reverse complement.
GTCACGAGTCCAACCATCGTATTCTGAAACAAAATTGTACACTTTAATATATAATGGTTTCCCTAAACAGGATTACAGTCAAAAATAGTTGAAATAGTCATCATAAACTCAACAAAAAAAAAACCTATTATTGACTTTTCTCTTTGGATATCCAGGGTGTTTCCTAAACTTCAGGACCATATTCCTCACATCAAAATCAATGGAAAAAAAATACGTAAACATATTTCCAAACTTTTTTGTTTTGTATCTAGCTGCCATTTTGTATTTTTAACAAAAAAACTTCATAAGTTTTTAACGGTAAATAATATGAAGTTGTAATTTGGCTAACTACTTATTCATCTACAAAGTTGTCATCTTCAGAGGGAATCTTAACAAAGACTGAAGATGACAACTTTGTTGTTGTAATAACTATAAGGGTCTAATAGGAATAAACATTTTACTTTTGACAAAAAGTTTGTTTTTTGTTATTTTGTTTATTCCCAAGTGTGGTAAGGGACTTTTGAAAGTGTACCTGTATATATTGTCACCACAGTGCTCTGGTCTTTGTTTATAACTACTTAGTGTTATAAAGACACAATTTGAGACAAAATAATCAACCAATTGCATTCCTCATTTCGAAATGACAATTATTTAAACTTTTTAACGTTGCATTACATAAAAACCGTTTATTTAAAACAATTATCTACAAGAAACAATAGATAAAAGTTGTTACATATTATTTTGGGCGTTTCGATAACTCAGTTGTACTTTTAGGTACAGGAAGATTTAGAGGTGAAAGGTTGCAGAATTTAAACAATTATTTTGGTTTTAGACTAATCCCGGTCTCACAAGTCCACGACTAACTGCTACATTAAGGCGTCACACACAAGATGTGCAAGCTACGGAGTTACTTTGAATAAATCCGCCAAAAATGCGCCACAAGATATCAGCAGAGACGACTGAAGCCTCTCTGAATGCAAACTAACCAGTTTCACGATTTTTTTTAAATTTAAACTAGTAAGGGTCTAAATGGTCTGCGTCAGGCCTTGGTTAATTCATTTAGGCCTTATTTCAGCCATTGAATTACCTCCACACAAGTTGTGAATTAAATTTAAAAGTTACTTTGGTTCCGTATAGTCGGAACTTTTTAACATAAGTCTCGATAGTGGACACAATCTAAACTGCGTTATACTTAAAACATTATTTGTGCTTATATATTCACTAGGCTTGCCTGTTATTGTAACAAAATATTAATAATTATGAGTGCTTACTCAATAAGAAACACAATATGCCAAAACGAATATCTTATTGAAAAACTACTACTACTTCGATAAACTAAATATTTATTCAAACAGATATTTATGTTACAAAACCAAAAGTAAGGCCTTATTTTGAATTACCTAAATATTTATTCAAACAGATATTTATGTTACAAAAACAAAAGTAAGGGCTTATTTTGAATTAGCTAAATATTTATTCAAACAGATATTTATGTTACAAAACCAAAAGTAAGGGCAAATTTTAAATTAGCTAAATATTTATTCAAACAGATATTTATGTTACAAAACCAAAAGTAAGGGCATATTTTAAATTAGCTAAATATTTATTTAAACACATATTTATGTTACAAAACCAAAAGTAAGGGGATATTTTGAATTACCTAAATATTTATTCAAACAGATATTTATGTTACAAAACCAAAAGTAAGGCCTTATTTTGAATTACCTAAATATTTATTCAAACAGATATTTATGTTACAAAAACAAAAGTAAGGGCTTATTTTGAATTAGCTAAATATTTATTCAAACAGATATTTGTTACAAAACCAAAAGTAAGGGCATATTTTTAATTAGCTAAATATTTATTCAAACAGATATTTATGTTACAAAACCAAAAGTAAGGGCATATTTTAAATTAGCTAAATATTTATTTAAACACATATTTATGTTACAAAACCAAAAGTAAGGGGATATTTTGAATTACCTAAATATTTATTCAAACAGATATTTATGTTACAAAACCAAAAGTAAGGCCTTATTTTGAATTACCTAAATATTTATTCAAACAGATATTTATGTTACAAAAACAAAAGTAAGGGCTTATTTTGAATTAGCTAAATATTTATTCAAACAGATATTTGTTACAAAACCAAAAGTAAGGGCATATTTTTAATTAGCTAAATATTTATTCAAACAGATATTTATGTTACAAAACCAAAAGTAAGGGCATATTTTAAATTAGCTAAATATTTATTTAAACACATATTTATGTTACAAAACCAAAAGTAAGGGGATATTTTGAATTACCTAAATATTTATTCAAACAGATATTTATGTTACAAAATCAAAAGTAAGGGCTTATTTTGAACTACCTAAATATTTATTCAAACAGATAATTATGTTACAAAACCAAAAGTAAGGGCTTATTTTGAATTAGCTAAATATTTATTCAAACAGATATTTATGTTACAAAACCAAAAGTAAGGGCTTATTTTGAATTAGCTAAATATTTATTCAAACAGATATTTATGTTACAAAACCAAAAGTAAGGGCATATTTTAAATTAGCTAAATATTTATTCAAACAGATATTTATGTTACAAAACCAAAAGTAAGGGCATATTTTAAATTAGCTAAATATTTATTCAAACAGATATTTATGTTACAAAACCAAAAGTAAGGGCATATTTTAAATTAGCTAAATATTTATTCAAACAGATATTTATGTTACAAAACCAAAAGTAAGGGCATATTTTAAATTAGCTAAATATTTATTCAAACAGATATTTATGTTACAAAACCAAAAGTAAGGGCATATTTTAAATTAGCTAAATATTTATTCAAACAGACATTTATGTTACAAAACCAAAAGTAAGGGCATATTTTAAATTAGCTAAATATTTATTCAAACAGATATTTATGTTACAAAATCAAAAGTAAGGGCTTATTTTGACATACCTAAATATTTATTCAAACAGATATTTATGTTACAAAACCAAAAGTAAGGGCATATTTTAAATTAGCTAAATATTTATTCAAACAGATATTTATGTTACAAAATCAAAAGTAAGGGCATATTTTGAATTACCTAAATATTTATTCAAACAGATATTTATGTTACAAAATCAAAAGTAAGGGCTTATTTTAAATTAGCTAAATATTTATTCAAACAGATATTTATGTTACAAAACCAAAAGTAAGGGCTTATTTTGAATTACCTAAATATTTTTAAAAGAGATATTTACGTTACAAATAAAAATAAGAGCAAAATAAATATCTGTTTAACATTATTACAAAATTAAAAAACATATAGATTTACGAAATAAGGCTTTGGTAGTACCTTGTAAGCTTTAATTTTGGTTATGAACTTTATGATTTCATCATTTTAGAAAATAGGAAATCCTTAAAATTAATATTTCTCACTTGGCTGTATTTGAGGTATCTCCAAATTGAATAAGGGATAATCAATACAGCTATAAAATTAAGTTTTTAATTTATTGTCTACTTATGTAAGGTTAATACACGACAAGCTTTACATCTTATTTATAAAACTTTCCCACATGCATTCATACTTATATCAAAATCTATTATAAAATTTTTAGTGTATTACTTATCTAAGGTTTTTGTTTTATCTAAGTACATTTCTGTGTAATTCTATTCTTATTTTACCATGCTACTTTCAAAGATAAAATGCATGTGCAAAATTATAAAAAACAATTTATTGTATCCTTTAGTAAATAGTGCCTTACATTATATTTTATGTTATACTATTTATCTACATACGAAATTAATGTCCCTTTGTTCTTTCCTTACAAATTTAGTTACAGTTCTTCTGAAAACACTTTATATAAAAAAATATACTTATTAAAAAATAAAAATAAAACTTATTTATTATATAACAGTTATATTTTTTATATTTTATTTAAATGTTTCTTTTTAGTTTATTATTATTTCACATAGGTGCACATGTTTACTTTTATTTTAATGTTTTTCTTTCTGTTCTTTGAACCTCACTGAATCCCAGGTCCATCTCTCCCCCCGTCCATCTCTTCCTGTCAGATTTTAACACTTTCTTTATTCATACTGGTTGAAATGGTTACATGAATTATTTCGTTTTGCTCATTGTGTGAGACCGATTTATTGATATTTGATTATTTTAACCTCGAGTTTACCGGACACGACTGCCTGGGAGGTGTAGTTTCACTTAATTTTTCTGTTGATTTTCTTTATGATTTACAACATGTTGATATTTTTATGCTGAGAGAGTCAAAATTCTGGGCTGTCAGAACAACACGAGTTCTGCACACAGTAAAGCGATAAAAAAATATATGCACAACATATCTCTAAATAAAAAATAATCTATTATTTTGCTGATTGGGCATAGCAACAGGTCACACTCACTAGCTGATCTTTAACGTTGCACGTAAAAACTGATATTTTTTTTTGTCAACCATTATCCTTGTTTTCAAGCTTTTAATCATACAAACAGTTTGACTTGTTTAAACATCATTAAAGTAGAGTTAGTGCTAATGGCTACCGCTGGTGATCAATAGGGAAATTCCTTTTTATACAGAGTGTTATTTATTACATGACCCGGGACAGACATTGCTCTTTCTCATACACCCGTAATGATAGATAGATTTATTTTGAGTGGCGAAGTTGTGATTCAGTTTAAGGAAATATTTTGGTTTAAGCAACACAAATATTTAGGCCTACCGGCAAACTGTTTAATTAGCTGTCGCCTAGCTTGTTATTTATAGAATAAAAACCAGTATCTATCTTGTCCAATTAAAACTCTGAGATAATTATGCCAATTTAATATTTTTAAATGCCTTACAAAAACCGTTCGATGTGTCATAACTTAAAGTAAATCTTAGCACAAATATAATGCAGTGACAAAAATATAAGAATCAATGATAACGGTTTAAATGAAATTATCAAAAAAAGCTAAATTTGTACAAAGTTGGGGAAAAAAATTGTGACCTGAAGAGTTTTAATACATACAGTGTGTTACGAAAGTTACTGAATTTACTTTTGAACGATTATAAGCTAAGAATTTGGATCACCTATTTTTTTCAAAATGGAAATAATTCTTTCTTTGAACGAGAAGAAACCTTCAAAAGGCCAAAAAGTCGGTATTGGTGATAATGTGAGACACCCTCCACCTCCTTTCTCTTTACAACACTCAGAATCACCATTACATCAGAGTAGCGGAATTTATACAAGATGAAATTTTATTTCGAGCACTATTCCTTAATGCTGCAATTGTTCATTCTGGCTCATAATATTAACAAGTTCATTCCTTTGTCTTCTCTAACATAAGCAGCAACAGATTCTGACCACTTAAGATGCATCCCAAGCAATAATCTCTAACTTCCTTTCTACCTTCCAACAAAAGGATGTAAAAACTGTGTGCTAACAATGTCCACCCTGGGTAGAAAGCACACACTCATCCTTCTCGCAAAGTCTGAAACGCTACTTAAAGTACATGAACCAAACCTGGATCACGTAGTAAATGGTCTCGCCATGTTGTCTCTTAATCCACACTCTCAGGTCTGGTATGAGGGTTTCGTCCATCTAAACATTCCTGAATCCTGAGCTCAACTCGTGTAAGTATTGGTCCTCATCCAGTTCGATATTCTCTCCTTCCTCTGATATTTTATTAACATAACGCCAGAATTCACAAGAGTCGTCTCAGATAAAACAATGCAGTATGCACGGCAGAAAGTTCTTTTATTTTATTGAATTGTTGGTCCATCCCTTATATTTATTTTCATTTATCCAAGTTTCAAAAAAAAAACATTTTCAAATCTACATTATGCATTTCCCCAAGAAACCGACACCTCCACAGAGCTACGGATGGTTTTTCTATTAAAACTTTATTGGTATTAAATGTTGTGTACTCGAAGTCAAGCTCTCCAACTACTTCATCAAGGAAGGTGTTCTTGTGCCACCTTACGTTTCCAAGAAATGTTTTCGTAATGTTGGAAATTGCCACTTCTTTACTTTCAGAATAACAGAAAGTGCAGCCTTTTCATCGTGCAATAATAAAACGTAATTTTTTATGGGTTGGGTTTTTATTTTTAATAATTTTGTCCTAACGGCCGCTTCGTCTATCGTGGCAATTATTACTGCTTTTATTGAGTGACTGACGAATATCTGCATCAATTCGTTGTGTCTTACTCAGTGGGATACCACAAGTTTGAAACACTCTTTGTAAAACCAACCCGAGGTCCTTTATTAACATTTTATTTCATACGATAATGGATGACTGCAGCTACCATAATCCTTACTTGTGTGGGTAAAATTAGTTTATTTTATGTGAACTCGTTACAAACAAATACGATACTTAAAAAACGGTAAAATTATTATACAGAGAACTATCTAAAAAATACCAGGGTTAAATATTTGATCCTGCGCCGTTTTGAAGAAAGACAAATCCCGTTTTGAAAAGGGAAGTGTGTTGATTGATCCATACTCTTGTTATCACTTGTTTGGCATAGTTGGGAGGTAATTATTATTGTAGATGTTTACTCATAGTCTAATAACCACTTACAGCTTGTTGTACTTAGTAGTGCCAATGACTACATAAATACTATAAGACACGACATAGGGTAGGGAAATAGTCTACGCTTTACGGGTGCAAGTTTGACACACAGCTATCAGAAAGCGCTAGCAGCAGGTGCTTGACTGTACGCATCCCACTTGGTTGAGACTGTACAACTGTTGACCCCTCTCTTACAAACGTTCTCACTTACTTCCGTCAGCATAGTCAGTGTTGTCAGTTCGTGCGCTGAGATAAGCGATTCTCGACCTTCCCTCGCATCTCTGGTCCCATATGTGGCATCAGTGCGTTTTCTCTTACCCGCCTGAAACATTGTTTGACCGTAGAGCCACCTAGCGCCAGTCACATCAACTTCAGATTCTCTAGCAGAGCGACCTAGCGGGTATTGGACAACTCAAGAATAAGCGTAGAATTTTTAACATGGCCATGTCGTGTCTTATAGTATTTATGTAGTCATTGGTAGTGCTACCGTCTCATGGTTTACTATATATGGTTTACTACTATATATACTCATGGTTTACTACTATATATATATTCTGATATATGGTAACATATATCAGAAGAAAACATAGAATCTTGAATGTGTATTAACCCTAAATGTTAATATCGTCTAATAACCTATACTAAGTTAAACATTTATTACATTATAACATTTATAAAATATTTTACTGTTAGGGGTTTTATGGAAAATATATTTTAGTGTAAGTTGAACGAGTTTATTTACTGTTAACCTAACTTTGTTTTATTAATCGCCTTCCATAAACGAAATTTAAAGCAGTATATTTTAGTTATATCTCGCTTGGTATTATTTTGCTTAGAGTTTTATCGTACAATTCCATAAATATTGTTTATCGTAATTCCATTGCTGTTTTAAGTATCAAGAGATCTGAAGTACAGTACTGCTGCGGTAAGAATGAACGCGCAAGGAATGCAGAGGATTAGCAAATATTTTAGTCGATACTGAACATCTCACTACTACTCTAATTAATAACATTGACTCAATGGTTTGACACGATAAATACTCCGAAATGAGTTACAACTGCTAATTTGAATGCTTTTCTGAAACACTGAAACACTTAAAATAACTTTAATAACTATCTACACTTACATATCACTTACACTATCATATACAGCCTACGCTTACGCTTAACCACTCCCAACCTGATATTTTCTAACCGATTAGTACGGTAGTTGTTAAAGGGACTTTACTAGTCTAGTAGTCTAAATGCGATCAGCGCATGCGCAGTTCCCTTTTCACCTCTCATACGTTACGTTCGTTCTTGTGATAATCAGACAGTAGATTAATTATAGGGGCGAGGCATCCGCTGCGCTTGTGTGAGTGTAACGACCCTTCCCATAGCTCCATTAACTAATTAACCCCCTCAACATTAAAAATAAAATGGGACAAATTTTCCCATTCAACCATCCCCAATACCAAAATAAAATCTAATCTTTACCTAAAACGTAATTCCCCTAGTTGTCAATCAAAAAATGAAAATGAACTTATGAACAAATAGTTCTTTAATTTAATTAATGATCCAAACCGGCTTCGTATGAGCTTTTGACGGGGGGTCAAGCTTCACTTTTGTTTTTGTCAATTATTCCAGAACTCTAATTTGTTTTACCTGCGATTTTGAACACGTATTTGCATCATCCATCTTGACATTTCAACTAAAATATGAACGAAATCCGTAGAGACGATTTGAGTAATGAAATATTTTATAATAACCTCAACGCCGATGTTTATTTTTTTTTTTACTGATAGCTCACGAACCGATGTTTTGGAAAAGATGGCGAACAATAAATTTCATTTGTGTCCTTAAAGACATGAACAAAATTTGATCAAAATCGTTGGAGCTGATTTTGAGAAAATCGCCATCGAGTGTTTTTTTTTTATGGCAAAAATTGCAAAAAGTCCCGAGATGTGCACAAAATATACCCATATACCAAATTTGATTGAAATCTCTCCACGTGTTTGGACATGCGACATACAGATCTGTCTATCTGTCTCTCTGTCTCTCTGTCTGTTTCTCTGTCTCTCTCTCTCTGTCTCTCTGTCTCTCTGTCCTCTGTCTCTCTGTCTCTCTGTCTCTCTCTGTCTCTCTCCTCTGTCCTCTGTCTCTCTCTTTCTCTGTCTACAGTCTCTCTGTCTCTCTGTCTGTCTGTCTATCTGTCTCCCTGTCTCTCTGTCTGTCTCTCTGTCTCTCTGTCTCTCTGTCTCTCAGTCTCTCTGTCTCTGTCTCTCTGTCTCTCTGTCTCTCTGTCTCTCTCTCTGTCTCTCTGTCTGTCTCTCTGTCTCTCGTTCTCTCAGTCTATCTGTCTCTCTGTCTCTCTGTCTGTCTTTCTATCTGTCTCTCTGTCTGACTGTCTGTCTGTCTGTCTGTCTGTCTGCCTCTCTGTCTCTTTGTCTCTGTCTCTTTGTCTCTCTGTCCTCTGTCTCTCTCTCTGTCCTCTGTCTCTCTGTCTACAGTCTCTCTGTCTCTCTGTCTGTCTGTCTATTTGTCTCCCTGTCTCTCTGTCTCTCTGTCTGTCTGTCTCTCTGTCTCTCTGTCTCTCTGTCTCTCTCTCTCTCTCTCTCTCTCTCTCTCTCTCTCTCTCTCTCTCTCTCTCTCTCTCTCTCTCTCTCTCTCTCTCTCTCTCTCTCTCTCTCTCTCTCTCTCTCTCTCTCTCTCTCTCTCTCTCTCTCTCTCTCTCTCTCTCTCTCTCTCTCTCTCTCTCTCTCTCTCTCTCTCTCTCTCTCTCTCTCTCTCTCTTCTCTTCTCTCTATCTATCTATCTCTCTCTCTCTCTCTCTCTCTCTCTCTCTCTCTCTCTCTCCCCCCCCTCTCTCTCTCCCCCTCTCTACTATGTATATGTCAAAAAGTAAAAAGAATAACAATAATTGTAAAATGTTTGATTTTTAGAAGTCAATATTTGTATATTTTAAAATAATTTTCCTACAAAAATTTACTGCATTAAGTTTCTCACACCTACATCCAAGAAACCAAATAATAATCATCTCCATACCTCCCCCCCTCTCCGTTTCCACATATAAAACCGAAAGAGAAAAAACATTTTTTTTACTACTACCGAGCTCTTCACGTTTAGTTGACATGCTATAAAAAGAAACTGGTGCATTACCACATATCTCCGCGATATGTTTTATCTATTACGTGATAAGATGATATTATGTTGAGGACTTTAACGGGACGTCCTGTGCAAATATATTTATGGAAGAATTTATTGTCATTGATTCTTATGAGTTTAGAAAATACAGCATAGGTGTGTGTAAGGGTCTTTTATGTCAGTAAAATTAAACAAATTAATGAATACCATCATGGTACTTACCAGTCCCATCATACAATCTAGTACAAGCCTGTATTGATCAAAAGTTGGAGGTCTTATAGGAAAAGTTAAATTGTACTGGCACAGTATCCAGTAGGGTAAGTTTGTTTGAAACAGTTGTTACACAAAGTTTTCTTAACCCCCTAATTGTGTATATCACTACTTTCTTGACGTGGTTAGGTTAGGTTAGGTTAAGTTAGGTTAGGTTAGGTTAGGTTAGGATAGGTTAGGTTAGGTTAGGTTAGGTTAGGTTAGGTTAGGTTAGGTTAGGTTAGGTTAGGTTAGGTTAGGTTAGGTTATGAGTGTTATGTGGTTTGGCCCTAACGTCCCCCCACATAGATGTGTATACGTTCCCACGAGAAGAGGTCGCTATTTTTGAACTAATATGCCGGACATGTGGAACACTCTACAAACTTGACACTTTACAGTTATGTTACTTAGATAATATGTAAAAAAAAAAATACCCTCAAATTTCATTTTTTTATGGTCATTCAAATCAAAATGGCGGAATAACAAAAAGAACATTAATCGATACAAACACCTCCTCCCACAATAGAATGCAATTAAAATGCACATTGCCATCTGTTGAATCTCTGTTAACACACAACAATGAAACCATTGGTAGTTGTGTTTCAATCAGTTTGTGTGATATCTAACCTCGAAACAATTAAACAAAAAGTGAAATGATGTTCTTGGGTTATTGCTTTTGAAACTGAATATGAACAGATAAGCTGTTTTATAAAAACCTACCTAAATGTGTTTCCTCCTTCAATAAAATTCAATTCATAAATGGAAAACTATGCTACTAGAAACTGGATCAATTTCATAGAATCACCATAGATTTCCAAACACAGAAAATGAAGATACATGTGCTACTTTACTGAAATCTCCAAACAGGTGTAATTCACTTAGAAGTTTCATCCGCTACCGAGATACCAAAGTCGTGGTTCACGGACTGCTGGATGATGGTCCAGAGAAACGAGTGGAATTTGTTTGAAGGTTACTTGAAAAACTTGAAGGTTATTTGATGTGAAAGAATTGTATTTAGATGAAGTATTATAACACACAAAATCCGCATATCTTATACGAAGATGACTTGAAATCAAAGTGTATAACTGTTAGAGCTGCCGTTTTATCGTAACATATCCCATCAGACAATGACTAGAGACAGATACGAATCCATCCTCATCATGCTCAGCTAGAGATGAGGGACTTATTCCCACAGGCTGGAGCTCTTCCTCGTTAATGCTAATGTTACCAAAGCAGCTTTAGCAAATTCCAACCATTGGTTAGGTTAGGTTAGGATAGGTCGTGACGGTAACTTCGTGGACTGAGCTCCAATATCTCCAGACTTGACTGTTTTTCGATTTTTTCCTACGGTGCTTTTTGATAGAAAAAGTTTATTCACACCCTATAGGAACAGATGATGGATTAATGAGGCTGATTAAAGAGGAATTACTGTTGATAGCTCGGGAATTTTGCAAAAGCGCAGATTATTATTTTTTGTTTCGTTCTTATCAGTGTATAGTTATTGATGGACATCAATTCGAATACAGGTCAACTTTGGATCAATAATAAATAATTTATTAATGTTATTTTCTTTTACTTTTCTTTATTGAAATCTTAAAGATTTTCATCCTATCGTTGGAGGCGATTTTGATAAAAATAAGGTGGAGCAAATTTTGAGTTATCGAGAAAAAAAGAAACAAAAAGAGAGTCCTGAGATATCTTAAAATACTTCATTGTAATTTATACACACATTTGGCTAATTATAGAGGAGTGCACAAAAATGATTACGTGGGGTTAGCTCGACACTTTGGGGAACTAGGGTCATCTGTTCAAACTCCTGCTTAATTGGCTAACCTGGTATCCTTTAAAACTAACAGAATACCAATCATAACTATTCTGAACTCATAAGGCACTGTTGAAGTTTATTTAAGTATCCAATTCGATGATGTGTCATATTGTAGATGGGCTTTATGATTGCGATGACCATACTTCTGTGAAGATTGACTAGAAGATACATAAACACTATCTAAAGACAATATCTTTATTCCTTTTAACAATTTAAATATGTTGAATCTAATTCTCTAGTTTGTTATAGTTTGTATGAATTGATTTTAATTCAAAATTGTTAAATGATACTGTACCTAGAGTGTTTATACGTACATATTTAATGGTTAGTATTAAAAGTTAGAATTTGTAGGGGGAAAAACTTAACCTAACCTAACCTAAATAGTGATATTTATTTTCTATTTGATCTTTATTGATTTTAATTATACCCGCCCGACTGGTACCTGATCCGTTCACATTTCCAGGAAGTGATTGCTATTGACTGGGGCGGCCAATATGTCGAGCCAACCCCACGTCACCCACAAAAATTACTTAAGAAGCAAAACTTTTCTACGCCAAAGCTGACTAGCGTTTATGACTTTTAGTATCCCAAAACTGATTTATAAGCGTCACCCTCCCTATGACCCCCCCCCCACACAATTTGTTCACATTATCTTTTACTACTTACATAATACAAAGTACGCATTATCATCACTGCATTACAATGGAATCATCATAATAAACATTCCATTCTCAGTCAACTCAAGGTTGCATAATATGTGATTACACCTCTAAATTACCAAATTTTCTTTTATAGAAATCAGTTGTTATACTGCTTGATAAGCCAGACATGTGTACTGACCTCATCCATCCTTGACACTAGTATATGCTGATAATAGAATAAAACTTTAACACAAATTCTCACAAACACTTTACGATCATACACACGGGTTATTTTCAATCATCTTAACTATTCTGGTTTTAAAGTTATCTAATAATGGTGGATTGTTCTACGGTTTAATCGGATATTTGCCATCATTTGTGTATATTAAAACTAATACAGATTTTCTCTTTTATGTTGTAGTTTTACGCTTGATAACGAGAGTTGATTTATACCCTCGAAACGTCCTGTATTAGTGACAAATGTCCGAATAAGCGATGCTAATAAGAAGAATCTTAATATTTCACTAAAATTTGAATAAAATCGGTAGAGCCGAAATTGAGAAATTACGTCTTTTGTAACAGCCCCATGGCCAATGTTTTAATTTGATTACTGGCTTTATTTTAAGATTGCAACCTTTACATTTCTTTTGGGTCCATGAGATTATGCTTAAGCCTAATTTGATTAAAATCGGTATAATTGATATTGAAAAATTACGCCTTTTGTAACAGCCCCATGGCCAATGTTTTAATTTGATTACTGGCTTTATTTTGGGATTGCAACCTTTACATTTTCTTTGGGTCCATGAGATTATGCTTAAGCCTAATTTGATTAAAATCGGTAGAACCGATATTGAGAAATTACGCCTTTTGTAACAGCCCCATGGCCAATGTTTTAATTTGATTACTGGCTTTTATGGAGAGATTGCAGCCTTTACATTTTGTTTGGGTCCATGAGATTATGCTTAAGCCTAATTTGATTAAAATCGGTAGAATTGATATTGAAAAATTACGCCTTTTGTAACAGCCCCATGACCAATGTTTTAATTTGATTACTGGCTTTTTTTGAGATTGCAACCTTTACATTTTGTTTGGGTCCATGAGATTATGTTTAAGCCTAATTTTATTAAAATCGGTAGAATCGATATTGAAAAATTACGCCTTTTGTTACAGCCCCATGACCAGTTATTTATTTTATTACCGCCTTTTATGGAGAGATAGCAACCATTACGTTTTGTTTGGGTCCTTGAATTTACACTTAAGCCAAATTTGATTAAAATTGGTAGAGCCGATATTGAGTTATTACGTCTTTTGTAACAGCCCCATGGCCAATGTTTTAATATGATTACCGACTTTTATGGAGAGATTGCAACAATTAGAGGCCTTTATCAGTAGAACACAATGCCGCAAACCTTACCGCAAAAGGTTCATCCTAGCTAAAATAGCGTGGGTTTAAAGTTCATAAGGCAAAACAAAAATGATATGGCACTTATAATTTCACAAACAAGTGAATAATTGTTTGTGTAAGATATTGTTTTGCCATATTATGGAATTCCACCGAGTACCGACTGTAGTCACACTTAATATGTTTAAAGTTCATATTAGCTATAACGTACCTTGAAAACAGCTTAATAATGTTTATTAGGTAGAGCTTATGAAATAAAAACTTTGCAAATCAACATCTGGTTTAAACTATTTTTTAGACTGCTCACTGGCTCTTTACCTCCAATGGGGGACGGCCCTCAAGGAGTCAAAAGGAAATCTTAAATGTAAGCATAGGTTGATGTGTACATCAAATTAAAGGTCTTTATTAGTAGAGTACAATGCCGCAAATTCGAACTCAAACGGATAACAGAGCCGGATATGGCAGCCGTTCAAAGATTACTTAAATTTTGAATTATTAGATAAATGAATGAAGTCCATGGTAGTTTGATTATTCACTCAAAGACAAAAATAGAGCAATTGATAATAGTTACATCTAAAGCAAGTTTCCTATTTGCGGGAATACCCACTATCAATCACAAACAATTTTCTCTTTAAGCCCTATCATGTTTAATCCGTTTTCCTTGTTTGATTTAATATGAATTTTAAACCCACGCTGTTTTAGCTAGGAGGTCGGGTTTGCGGCACTGTGTTCTACTCATAAATACCTTTAATTTGATGACAACACGACCTATGCTCTTATTTAAGATATTCTACTTACTCCTTGTGGGCCGTCGTCCTGGAAACGTAGCAGTCCACTGAATACGTACTAAAATAGGTTTTACTGTCCATTAACAATGTGCAAATCTTTGTAACTCTTTCTGTAATGGGTAAATAGTTATTTGTGCAACTAGTGAGCAAAGTGGCACTTTTTTATACGAGAGAAAAATGTTGACGCACGAGGCTTGCCGAGTGCGTCAAGTTTATCAAGTTATTATACTTTGTCACACATTATACTTTGTCTACAGTTATTATTTTGTGACAAATAAAAAAACATACTTCAGCAGTAACACAATTTAACAAAACATTAATTTAATACAGTAGTGTTCAAACAAACAATCAATTACAATTCTATCTTTAATAACAGCATTTTTCTTATTTTTCAGATTATTTTAAAATCTGAACTGTCCATATTTTAAAACTAACTACACAAAATATAGCAGTAGTGCTAAACAACACACCAACACTGATTAGAACTTCTCATGTCAAAACTGAGGTTATTTATGAATATTACAAATAACTTAGGTGTATTGTTGAGGAAACGGGATTTCCAACTTCTAAACTCGGCAAACGAAAAATACTCTCCGTGTACATACACTGTCAATCATCTTCATGAATAATACCTTTCTTTTTCAACTTTAAAACGTTGTTTTGTTGTTTATTTGTGTTATTTTACATGTAAGAATTAATCTAACCTACATAGATTTTCTCGACATTTCCTGTATATTATAAATCAATTCAAATAAACTTAATCTAAATTTCGTTTTGTTCGGTTGCCATTCGGATTGAGCAAAGTAGTGTGAAAAGTAGTGGGCAAAGTGAAAGTGTTGAGAAATCAGCTGTTTTGCAAACTAATTTAATGAACAAATTACCACTTTGTCAACAACTGTAGACAAAAAATATTAAGCCATCTTGGGACTTATTTAACACGTGGTATATTAAAAAAAAGAAGAAGAAGAAGAAGAAGAAGAAGAAGAAGAAGATATAATATGTAAACTATATTTCATAACTTCATCACTTGGGTCTGAAATGTTGGCTTTATTTTTTCTGTCATATAAAAATGGATCTATGCACAAAAATTGTGTTTAAAGCTATATTTTTGTTAATTATTCCAAACAAATCCGCTTCTTTTAACACAATAATGTTTGTCATTTCACAACCTACAATTTTTACTTCAACTCTTGTATTACATCTATAAATGGTTTTAATAATTTTACACAAAAGGTAGCATGAGACCCGAAACTATAACTTAGGTATGTTCATCGTACAGATCAAAGAGATATGAATAAAAATATTTAACATGTTATGAGTTGAAATAATAATTTATACAATTAGTTTTATACGCTCTCCTTCACCGCATCTCTTCTGGACAACTATTTTATAGTAACCTCAACTCTTTTTCTCTCATCAATCAACCTAGAAATTCTAAAATATATAACTTCTCCCAACAGTATTCCTTTTCTTTTTTTTCCCCTGACATAATATTAGTTAAATAAAATTACAAAACAATAGTAACTTGTTATCTGATCAGTAAACAAACAGAATTTCAACAATATACCAGTTCAGTATCGTTTTAGTCGTGTTTTACTGAACTAATAAGTTAGATAGGATTACAAAACAATAATATCTCTTTCCCTCTGTTTTTCTGATCAGGAAACTTATAGAATTTCAAATATATAAATGAGTTTTTTCGTATCAATTAGTTTCATTAATGGTGTTTTACTAAGCTAATAAGTTAGATAGGATGGACAAACTTCAAACATTCCAAATGAAACTGATACGCACATAAAACACATTGCCCTCTCCATGAAATAAATACACATTTCCAAGGACTTATTGCCCAATGATGCATATCATGATTTCAGTGTTCACATAAAGTTCTCATAACCCAGAAAAAACGATGCAGAATTTTTTGCGAATATTTCAGTTTTGAGATGCCCTGTCATATGTGTTATCTGCCCGTCATCTTTGCAGTCATGTACATGCCAAACTTGTGAACAGATTTTGATAAAACTTGGTATGTGGGGCGTATCTCAAGACATTTCATTTTCAATTTTCCAAAATGAATAAAACACACAAAATAATTTATTTTATAAAAAATAGGCTGTAATTATTTTAACAGATTTTGCTCAAATGTATCCTCTAAGAGTGAAACAAAACTTCTTTGTCGCCAATAAAAAATGCAAGTTAGTGAGTTGTAAAACGAACCCATTAATTTTTTAAAAAATGTCATTGGTCTCTTATATAATACGTAATTTCTCAATTTCACTCAACCGATTTCGTTTAAATTTTACTGAAAATGACAAGATTCAACCCCGTCTGCAAAATTATCAGGTAAAAAAATCACGGTTCGGGAAATATTAGAAAAAAACAAAAATGAACTTTTCAGCAAACAAATTATCTGAGAACGCATTGACACAATTTTTGCCCAATTTTTAATTTTAACATTTGACCGACTAATATCGAAACTGATATTTTTGACAACGAATAGTTTTACTTAGTTTTTTATTTACTTTTGGTGATGGACGAGTGTGAAAATGTATCCATTGTTTCTATATAATAATATCATAGTACACCCCCACTCTCTATCGCCATTGTTAACAACGTCATTTCAAAGTATATTAAATGTTGAGCTTGACTTATGAGAAAAGTTATACTGTACAACAAACACACAGAACACAATGAGAATTGTGTTCTGTAAGTTAATCTAAATGAATATTTTTTTATTCGCAGTAATTAATTCTATGATTATTTATTTGAGTATGATAATGTTAATTGATTAAATGTTTTGATAAATTTTGTGCCAGCAATCGCGGTTAAACAATTATTACAAATTAACTGATTTTTCTTTTAGTTATTTATAGTTTTATTTAATTTTAATTTAAATTTAATTGGGTGAAATCTTTATATTTTTTTATATATATATTTTTTTTAATAATTCTAAGAAATTTTTTTTATGAGAATTGTGTTCTGTGTGTTTGTTGTACTGCCATTTTAAAGCATTAAATTCTTTAGTTCAATCTCTTTTAAAACCAATAGGTTTAGAAAAAATTGCATTCCAAATTTAATAACCAATTATTTAACAAATAAATGGTACAAAAATTACACAATCTTTCATCTCCAAAATAAAATAAAATCCGCCAAAAAATTATTCCGCCCCGAAAATCTCAATTCTGTGTTCGTCAGTAAAAATATATTATTGATCTATCTTTGAAAAATTGATTATTTAGTTAAATAGGGCCTAGCTTGTGCCTTGAACGCGACCTCACCATAAATTGTGTTCGATTAAAAGGGTTAAGGTTCAATTTAGTTTTTTGACAATTACACCTAAACAGTAGCCTAATATTCCTTAGTTACGATATTGTACACTGATTTAGGTTATTATTATTCACATCTCACTAAATCTGAACGAAATCGGTTGAACTGATTTTGAGAAATGACATTTTGTAACAACTCCATAACAATTTTTTTTTTTTTTTTACCGATAATTTACGACTGTTTGTTACACATTTGTTGATCATGAAATTTTCCATGCTTTATTGGACTGCCCTATTCAAGTCTAAAAGTGTGTTTTTCAATACACTGCAGTTACTTATGTTATTATTATAATTCACACATTTCTTAGTAAAAACTGATAACAAAGCGTAAACAGTTCAATTGAGTTTAAAGGTTGAAAGATAACAATAAAATGACCTATATTTGATAAGATTAAATTTGTTATTTTATTGAATCGAAATGTGTGTGTACATAGATTAATATCTTTTACAAATCATTAGGAAAATATACAATTATAAGAAACAATAAAAAGAAATAATTAATTTATATATTGACTTCGGTTATCAACACACTTAATTGAACGTATGTTATATCCTCATTCTTCTTTCTATTTACCGGGTGATAGAAAATTATGGGGACGATGAAACTACCCCGATATTTTAGGTACGTTTGAAAGTTTCAGTAACATTTCGTGCCGGTAACATTTCGTCCCGCTGCCAATTTCCTATAAAAAGGAACATTTCGTCCCTCTCAATTTTACAAATGATTAAACAAACTAATTACATCATCTCGTAGTGGCGAATATTATTACCTTATTCGTATGCCTACTTCATGAGCTTTACGTCTCTACAGTTATGGAGTTCCCTACAACTACAAGAGGCCAACCCTGTTTGCTGTTAAACGGCTATCGTTTTACCAAGAAGAAGGAGAAGAAGTGCGGTGAAGTTGTGTCAATCGTTCATGTAACGGAAAAGTAGTAACTAGTAACAGTGACATTATTAAAGAAGAGAGTCATAATATGTGTGTGTCCGATGTAGCTGGAATTGATATACAGAAAGCTATAGGACAGGCAAAGATAAGAGCCCGTGAGGAGTCTCCTACACCTAACCTAACCTAACCTAACCCCACACTCGTGGAACCGGGACGAGATGTTACGACACCGTTTGAAATGATAAAACTGCCCCGCTCATTAAAGAGGATCAAGAAGGGTCGCCTCGCAAGACCAGAAATGCTGAAATTGCCCCGAGCGCCCGGCCAAGTAGTCAATTTCTATGACTGGCTATTTACTTTAGAAAATAATATTGAAAACATGTTAAAGGATGTTACTGCATGTTAATGGGTGTGACATATAGAGACGTATTTTTAGTACTATTTATGTAATTTTTCAATGGAGACAGGAGAAATTTAAAGACATTTTATTCAATGTAGTTTTTTATTTAAATTTCTCTAACAGATTATTTTATTTCAGTAGTATGTGTTTAAATTTAAGTATGTGGTCAGCGTGCGTTACGTATGCATTTTAATATGTGTTAGTGTTTTTTGTGTTGTTATATGTTGAAATCATATTTATTGTGACGACCTCCAATGAGTGAAATATTCTGAGGATGGAAAATATTTCCGAAACGCGTCAAAAATGTAAGTTGAATTACTACACCATAATTAAGTCACAGAGACGGAAATATACTTTAGTTATTTAAATTTAACCTCAATCAAGCATATAAGCCTGTAAAAATAGGTTAGGTTAGATCCCGTAACGTAACATAATATGTTATTAAAATATTATTTTCAATATTATTTTTTTCAATAAATAGCCAGTCATAGAAAATGACTACCTGGTCGGGCGCTCGGGGTAATTTCAGCATTTCTAGTCTTGCGAGGCGACCCTCCCAAATCCTCTTTAATGAGCGGGGCAGTTTCATCGTTTCAAAAGTACCCAAAATGTCGGGGCAGTTTCACTAAGCCCAAAATTATAGAGTGTTTCGTATTTCTAGTTTCACTCAAGTTAGTAGAACGTGTAACGCTTCATTGCAAACATCAAGAGCGGTTTAACAGTTTTTCTTACTAAATACAGAGTGTCCAAATATACCCAGTATACAAAGTATAAGCTAACTTTGGTAAACACAAAAATTTCGACTGATCCTCACATTTCATGGCCTCAGAAAACTGGTAGTGATTTTCAAAATGGCATCCGTACGTCATCGTTGACGTCTGTGACTAAAAAAAACGATAGTGACTAAAATGATTAGGCCATGAAATTCAGGTATAGGAGACTTTGTCTCATATAGAACCATATTGCATTTCAGAAAAACATAATTAAAAATATCAAAATTATAGTTATTTTAAACAGGTTTTTTTTTTTTGTTCATATCTCGAATGTTATTCAACTGATTAAAGTAGATGCAAATGTGCAGATTTCAATTCTACATACAATGGTACCAACCCCAAATCTCTACAATGATAAATAACAAAGTTATCGTCAAAAATATTTTCGAAATCTCATCTCCTACGAAAATATGCTGATAGTAGTTATAAGATCCGGCAGGCCTGTGTTACTGATACAAGCCAAGCAAAGTAGAAGCTTCTTGTATATACAGGGGTGGTGAAAAGTCCTGAAACGGGTTAATATTTTTTTAACCGTTACAGATGGAACTATATAACTTGGTACACTGTTACTGGATATAAATTACTATTTTACCACAATTTCAATGAGCCGCTACCACTTCGGGGGGACGGCCCACAAGGAGTCAGAAGAAAATCTTAAATGAGAGCGTGGGTTGAGTTGTACATCAAATTAAAGGTCTAATTTAGTAGAATACAATGCCGCAAATCCGACTTCAAAAGGTTCATCCTAAACAAAATGGCGGCGTTTTAAATTTTATGAAAGTTACATTGGCGTGAGTGTTAAAGATAGCTGGAACATGTTTACTCGGTACAGGTTTCAAAACAAACGCCCAGAAATCAATGTTGGAGCTATAAAGATATTTTTTAGAGTTCTACTTGACCCTTAACCTTTAATGGGGGACGGCCCACAAGGATTTGGAAGAAAATATTTAACGAGAGCATAGGTTGAGATGTACATCAAATTAAATGTCTTTATTAGCAGAGTACAATGCCACAAATCCGACTTCAAACGGACAACCGAGCCGGAAGTAGGAATATCAACCTGTTGAATTTGCTAAAATTTACTCTTCTAGGTAATAAATTACTAAACCGATTCAAGATTTTTCAGCACCTCAAAATTTCAACTTTGTGGATTTGTGGCATTGTACTCTGCTAATAAAGACCTTTAATTTGATGTACATCTCAAACTATGCTCTCGTTAAATATTTTCATCCGACTCCTTGTGGGCCGTCCCCCCGAAGTGGTAGCGGCTCATTGAAACTGTGGTAAAGTAGTAATTTATGCCCAGTAACAGTGTACCAAGTTATATAGTTCCATCTGTAAAGGTTAAAAAAATATTAACCCGTTCCGGGACTTTTCACCATCCCTGTATACACACTTTCGAGGCTAGCTAGGGGCGAAACATTAATCAGAGCAAAGTGAGTGGATACGGTTAATATGCACTCATCTAGGCGACGTCAAAGAGGTTCAGAAAATCTGAGTAACAACTGCTTTAATTAAAAAGACTTACAGACGGTTTCTAAAAAGTCGTTAATTATTTAATCCATCATTAAACTTAATCTTTCATCAATTTCAGTTTGTAGAACATTCATTACTTGCTAATCGACCATTAAACTCCCCTATAAATTAAATTCCTAATATCGGCCAATTAAATATTTAATTGTATATACAATAATATTTCAAGTAAAAAATATACGACCTAGACTGGGAATCGAATCCAGGACCTTTGGCTTTACGCGCCAATGCTCTACCAACTGAGCTATCCTAGTCGATTCCCAGTACAGGGCGTAGACTTCTCACTTGACTTTACGTTTAATTACTGCAATTTCGAGTTTCCAAATTAACTACCTCGCATATGCGACATTGAAATTAACAATGGTAGAGCATTGGCGCGAAAAGCCAAAGATCCTGGGTTCGATTCCCAGTCTAGGTCGTATATTTTTCACTTGAAATATTATTGTATATTCAATACTTGCTAGTAAAAACGTATAAGCGGAAAAGTCAAATAATTAAAAAAATCATTTAATTGTAGATTAAAGTTAGGTTTGTTGCTTTAATTTATTTCTGATTTAATTACAATTTTAAAACATTATTTTGGTTAATATTGGATGTGATTTTATGTAGTGTTTATATTATTTATTTATTGTATTTTTAGTGCTCATAAGATTTTTTTTTTACCAAATTATCTACTGACATAACCTATAAATTAAATCACGAGTATAATATTATCATGGTAGTAGAACGTACAGAAGTCATCGAGTTGTTAAGTAATAGAATTTACAGAGTAAAACAAAATTCATTTAATCATGGTCAAGAATTCATAATTAGATTTAGTTTCAGTAAGGAAAGTTATTGGTACAGTATAACAAACACACAGAACACAATTCTCACAAAAAATACGCCTAAGTATCAGACGCGTTTGTCGCCTGAGGAGGACGACCTTGTCGTTGAAACGCGTCTGATACTTAGGCGTATTTTTTGTGAGAATTGTGTTCTGTGTGTTTGTTATACTGTATAATTTTCCTCATAAGTCAAGCTCAGCATTTAGTAAGGTTATTGGTGTTTTATTGTGGTTTTGGATAATTTTCTTTCATTGGAAATTGCATGTTTAATATGTTGATTCTATTTAATGTAGTTATGAAAATCATTTTGTATTATCCCTATTATGTAGGTAGTAGGAAAATAATATGTGCAAACTTGTGAAAGGGGGGATCATAGCTAGGAGTGGGGGTTATAAATCGATGTGGAACCATTAAATATAATACAAAAAAAACATAATTAAATCATCATTGACGTACCAAAGCGTTTTTCTTTAGAGGTAATTTTTGAGGACGATTTTCTTTTATAATAGGTACACGAAGAAAATGTGTCTATCGCCATTTCAGCAAAAACCCCAGTCCCGAGCTCATATAAAAGACGTATTTTAATGATTTAATCTACCAAGACAGTTAAAATTTCCCACAAAGACCGGAATACCAACTTTTGGACATTATATTTAGACGTTCTGATTACATTATAATATAGTAAATACGGACTGGGTAAGTACCATGATGGCATCCATCAACTTGTTTTCTCTCAATTTGTTTAATGTATTGTTGTTTTTTAAAACTTAGTCTATTATTATACTCCAGACCGATATAAAAAACAACAACTTTGTATTTATTTTTGCGCCTATTTTTTTTACCCTTGTTTGTTTACGGCGAAAAACCTCTTGATCGTCATTGTTTTATAAAAAAAGACGAAAAAAACATAAAAATATAGACGCCTAACTCTCGAATATTCCAAAAGCGTTAGAGTTGCTTTTTTGTATTTTCTTTCTAAATCATAGAAAGCACTTTCATAGCATCCTACCATAGGGTATGCGGATGATACAATCTTCTTATTCAATGGCACTGTTAGACAATTACAACTTTTGAACACAGCTTACATTCACCATATCAAGAATTAATAATAAATTAAACTTCAAAATATACAGAAAACCCAAACAACAGATCAGACAATCCTTGCATATGCCTAAACAGAAGTTATAACAGTTTCACAAATCTACTTTTAATCATGACTATGATACGAGAACCGCAAACAGGAAGTTGAATGCTCTGGTTATAAGATATAAAACACCACAATTGATAAATTATTTAAAACATAAAAACCAACTTCTTTTACCAATCCAGTCAAACTACCCTAAACATAAATACCTGCCATGCGAATTCAGACACAAACTTAACCATATATTGAGTAATATATAAAAAAAAAAAAATTTTAAACATATGATTGTTACTTACAAGACAACTAACAAACTCGAGTCAATTTTACAATCTGGAGATAAAAATAGTGTAAACACGTGTCTGGCGTTTATAAGCTCGCTTGCAGCGATTGTCCTAGCTATTTACGTAGGACAAACAGGACGTACCTTCCACGTAAGATTTAATTAGCACAACATACCAACTAGAAAATAAATGCCAAAATATTCTAGTTTTACCGAGCGCCTCATTTACAGTTACCATAAATATTCAAATTTTGACAATAACATAAATAACCAATGAACGACCTCCAAACGAAGTGAAATGTGTTGTATGTTTGTAATTGTTTTCATTTTATTTTCCTGATGACGGGTTGATTCATCCGAAACTGCAGGAGAATTAAGGTAAGAAATTCCTAAATTAGAAGATTAATAGATATATTTTAATATATCGAAATTCGTTTTCGCTTTTTTAGTAATTGTCTGGTACAAAAATTGTCCAAACTTTTCTATTTCTTGCTAGTGTCCACCAGCCCCATCCAACTTTGTCCTCCATCTCAACTCGCCATCGCACCACCTACAGTATCCTCAAGGTGAGGGTGGAGAGGAAAAGAAGGTTTTCGTTTTTAGTGCCGTAATATTTAAGCATGCCTAGCTAAAACCAAAGAATAGGGCCGTTACGGCCCTAGGGTTTATATCTGGCTGTATCGCGTTTTTGTAATCGTAATATTATTAGTTGAACTAATTTCACGGCCATGATTGGCATTTTGTGTTAGTCCGACAGGTTGTGGCAATAAAATGTAGTTAATATTAGTATTGGTTTTAATGTAGATTGGTTAGTTTTAATAAATTAGTTTTTAGAATTACATCGTCAAAAATGGCTAGCCTAGGTTGAGATTCGCCTAGTGTACGCGATCTGATGACCCGGCAACGCATAATAAAACAGATCCACGTACCCACCAAAGCTGTACCTTCGCATGCCTACATAACAAATATGATTAAAGTCCCATGCGTTTGAGCTGAAGAGCACACACGACAGAAACAACTTTTTCAACACAGGAGAACTCGACAAACAAAACACGACATCGGTAGCTTGATCCATCGTATAATAATACTCTATACTATATTTATTAGGTACGAAACTACTAAACTATACTTTACTTTGATGTAGTGTGGGGTTGGTGACGGAAGAGGTGGGGCTAAGGGAGCGTAGGATTGGCCCTGAAGTAGTTCTAGTCGGGCTGGGAGGTAACTGGTAGAGGAAGGATGATCGACTCGGGAGGGTCTCTATACTATATTTATTAGGTACGAAACTACTAAACTATACTTTACTTTGATGTAGTGTGGGGTTGGTGACGGTTGACGTGGGGCTTAGGGAGCGTAGGATTGGCCCTGAAGTAGTTCTAGTCGGGCTGGGAGGTAACTGGTAGAGGAAGGATGATCGACTCGGGAGGGTCTCTATACTATATTTATTAGGTACGAAACTACTAAACTATACTTTACTTTGATGTAGTGTGGGGTTGGTGACGGAAGAGGTGGGGTTTAAGGAGAGTAGGATTGGCCCTGAAGTAGTTCTAGTCGGGCTGGGAGGTAACTGGTAGAGGAAGGATGATCGACTCGGGAGGGTCTCTATACTATATTTATTAGGTACGAAACTACTAAACTATACTTTACTTTGATGTAGTGTGGGGTTGGTGACGGAAGAGGTGGGAGCTTAGGGAGCGTAGGATTGGCCCTGAAGTAGTTCTAGTCGGGCTGGGAGGTAACTGGTAGAGGAAGGATAATCGACTCGGGAGGGTCTCTATACTATATTTATTAGGTAAGAAAGTACTAAACCATACTTTACTTTGATGTAGTGTGGGGTTGGTGACGGAAGAGGTGGGGCTTAGGGAGAGTAGGATTGGCCCTGAAGTAGTTCTAGTCGGGCTGGGAGGTAACTGGTAGAGGAAGGATGATCGACTCGGGAGGGTCTCTATACTATATTTATTAGGTAAGAAAGTACTAAACCATACTTTACTTTGATGTAGTGTGGGGTTGGTGACGGAAGAGGTGGGAGCTTAGGGAGCGTAGGATTGGCCCTGAAGTAGTTCTAGTCGGGCTGGGAGGTAACTGGTAGAGGAAGGATAATCGACTCGGGAGGGTCTCTATACTATATTTATTAGGTAAGAAAGTACTAAACTATACTTTACTTTGATGTAGTGTGGGGTTGGTGACGGAAGAGGTGGGGTTTAAGGAGAGTAGGATTGGCCCTGAAGTAGTTCTAGTCGGGCTGGGAGGTAACTGGTAGAGGAAGGATGATCGACTCGGGAGGGTCTCTATACTATATTTATTAGGTAAGAAAGTACTAAACCATACTTTACTTTGATGTAGTGTGGGGTTGGTGACGGAAGAGGTGGGGTTTAAGGAGAGTAGGATTGGCCCTGAAGTAGTTCTAGTCGGGCTGGGAGGTAACTGGTAGAGGAAGGATGATCGACTCGGGAGGGTCTCTATACTATATTTATTAGGTAAGAAAGTACTAAACCATACTTTACTTTGATGTAGTGTGGGGTTGGTGACGGAAGAGGTGGGGTTTAAGGAGAGTAGGATTGGCCCTGAAGTAGTTCTAGTCGGGCTGGGAGGTAACTGGTAGAGGAAGGATGATCGACTCGGGAGGGTCTCTATACTATATTTATTAGGTAAGAAAGTACTAAACCATACTTTACTTTGATGTAGTGTGGGGTTGGTGACGGAAGAGGTGGGGTTTAAGGAGAGTAGGATTGGCCCTGAAGTAGTTCTAGTCGGGCTGGGAGGTAACTGGTAGAGGAAGGATGATCGACTCGGGAGGGTTTCTATACTATATTTATTAGGTACGAAACTACTAAACTATACTTTACTTTGATGTAGTGTGGGGTTGGTGACGGAAGAGGTGGGGCTTAGGGAGCGTAGGATTGGCCCTGAAGTAGTTCTAGTCGGGCTGGGAGGTAACTGGTAGAGGAAGGATGATCGACTCGGGAGGGTCTCTATACTATATTTATTAGGTAAGAAAGTACTAAACTATACTTTACTTTGATGTAGGGTGGGGTTGGTGACGGAAGAGGTGGGGCTTAGGGAGAGTAGGATTGGCCCTGAAGTAGTTCTAGTCGGGCTGGGAGGTAACTGGTAGAGGAAGGATAATCGACTCGGGAGGGTCTCTATACTATATTTATTAGGTAAGAAAGTACTAAACCATACTTTACTTTGATGTAGGGTGGGGTTGGTGACGGATGAGGTGTGGTTTAAGGAGAGTAGGATTGGCCTTGAAGTAGTTCTAGTCGGGCCGGGAGGTAACTGGTAGAGGAAGGATGATCGACTCGGGAGGGTCTCTATACTATATTAATTAGGTACGAAAGTACTAAACTATACTTTACTTTGATGTAGTGTGGGGTTGGTGACGGAAGAGGTGGGGTTTAGGGAGAGTAGGATTGGCCCTGAAGTAGTTCTAGTCGGGCCGGGAGGTAATTGGTAGAGGAAGGATGATCGAATCGGTAGTGACGAGGAGGCTTCTGGTGAGGAATGTTGAGGCTTAACGGCACTCTTGGTAGCCCTGAAAGGGGCCCTTGCCGAGAGTACCACGTATAGTGGAGCTCTAGGCTCGCCAGGAGCAGGGTTGTGGTGACGTTAACAACTTGCAACACTATTAGATAATTTACACGTTGTGTCAATAGTTTAAGCGCGGGATTTGTTTGACTTATTGATAAACATAATCGGCCTAATTTTACAACAAGATGCAAGATGTAACAGTTCAACTGTTTACAAGGAATCTGTATAATGATGTGGTTATACATTAGTGCAGAGTGCACCTGAATGATCACAACAAGCTGTTATGCAGACAGCAGTAATCAAAACATTAACAGCGATAAATCAATATGAAAATACACTACACATTAAATTACATTCTGAATTTCCAGTTCTAAACATTGCACTATTATAATATTCTAAATCTATTCTACTGTGAGATCAAGGTACTCACCCAGCCCGATCATACAGTCTCCAAGTAATGCCCAAATGTGTGTTCATTGGGTCTTGTAGAAAATGTTAAATCTTAATGATAGATCAGGTCTCGCCCGGTAGAGTTTAACATAGGTTTTTTAACGTCTCTAATGTATAGATAAACTTTCTTTGTGTCGAGTAGATTATAACGGGTCTCATAGGTGTGTAATATTAAAACGTATTCACTCGATTCGCTTATGCCACAGTCTCGGCAATGGCGTGTTTCGAAGACGTCCATATGTTGTAAACCTGTGTAACAACTGTTTTACTCTATACTACTCATTCCCAACATTTAGAGGGCTGGGTAAGTACCATGATAACGCCTATCAATTTGTTATGGCGCTGATGACTTCAAGGTTTTACACATTAAACAACAGGGGGAAGAGGATAATAAATGCAAAAATCAGAACTTTAGGCATACATACGATATCTGTATAAAAATTAAAAAAATAGCCACAAAAAAACCAAAAAAAACTAATGGACATTGATCGAGACATTTGAGTACGTCCTTCATCTCTACAAACTTTAAAAAATGTTGAGAACATGTAAGCTATACCTCATTTAAAAATACAGGTTATTTTAAAACGTTCCCTGACCTCGCCTTTCAATAAAAGAATAACTTAAGATGCGTATAAATAACTCAGATTAGTCCAATTTCTTACAAGAAATTGCATAAAAAGAATCTGTTTTTATGATTTTTGGAAAAGGGGATCTTTCACCCAGACTACAATAAATTAATTACGATTTGAAAAAATCAAATCAGAATGAGGAACGTTAAACAAAATTGAAATGATTTTCTCTCCTCCAAATACTTAAAATAACTAAGTCACAAAGGTCAGCCTGATTTACAGAATTCACAAAGCAGTGTTTCCTAAAACTGTCCAAGGCTAATATTCTCTTTTGGTGAAGAAACTATAATAACTTATAGAAATGATATGTTTATCATTAATTAAAGTAGCCATTTATGTTGGTCTAACCTTATTGATTGCTACTATTGCCTTAGTAATCTTATATAAACTATTAAAGTTTACAGTTGTTTCGCCTATTTTTCAGACATCATCAGAACATGTAAAACACTTATCATATTACAATATGTTAAAGTTTTATAAATTTTTAAAACACACATTTAAACGTAAATAACAATTTTAAAACTTTTTTAACACTTTGTGAATTTGTAAACATTACGAAATTGGACGGACATAAAATTAAAAAATTTAATAAGTGTTAAAAACTTATTTTTCGTTACGTTTAAATATGAATTCTAAATGTGTTTCTTAATTTTTTTTAAAAAATACTTAACATAAATTGTAATGTGATAAGTGTTTTACATGTTCTGATGATGCCTGATAAGTAGGCGAAACAGCTAAAAACTTTAACAGTTTATATAAGATTGCTCTGGCAAGTAAAAGATCTTTAAATGTATTAATTAAATTATACTTAAAATGGCAGCCAAAACACAATTAATTATATTTGTATCAAATTGGATTTCCACACCATATGGTGTACATCAAGGTTCTATATTGGACCCTTTGTTGTTCCTAATTTATATAAATGATCTTTCTCAGATTAAAAACTTGGAATTGATAAAATTAATTAACAAATACATTTTCATTTAAAATTTTACACTGTAATATTTCATTGGAATGGTGGGTTTGACATTTTATTATTTTTTTAAAGCAAAAAACCATTGCTCTCAACGTATTAACAAAATAGACTATAAAATACTTCTTTAACATAAAACTAACTAATCTAACCATAAACCAAACAACAATACAAATTAAATTATTCCTTTAAGACATTTATCTTTCTTAGGTGAGATTATCTTCAAAGATTACTAAATATTGCGTAACACTCGTCTTAATGTCTGTCCCCTCAACTTTTTTCAATATTTTAACTTTTTTTATTTTAAACAAACACAATTATGTTGTTTTAATATAAAAAGTGTAATACAAAGTTAAGAGGACAGAAATGAGGCGAGTGGGGAACCAATATTTCATAATCTCACCTAGTAATGCATATTATCTTTACAAATTCCTACTTAATCAACAGGAAAGAGAGGGATCTAACCCAAGACTAGATGAATAAAATGTAAATCCAGCTAGGACCTCGGGATTGCCACAGCTGTACTGGTTAAACCTAACACCAGTTGGTTGGTATTGTAAAAAATGGGATTCTTTTATAAATAACCAAAGTAAAATAATTTAAAACAAAACAAACAGTGCAAAACTTTTATAACTCAAATCAATAACAAGTCATACGTAAAAGAAAATTATGCTTTGAAGTTGCACGTAATCGTAATGAACAGTAAACACCATTTTTTTGTTAATATCGCTTAGGTTTATTTTAAAGTATTTGACCTGATAAGAAGGTACTAATGGCTCATTGTTGATAATTTAAGAAGACAAAACAAATTGAGGGAGATGACAGTTGGGCGCATTGCTATATCTCAGTTTTTAGTTGGTGTAGGAAGGTGATAGACACATTAATAGGAAGCTCGTGATCTGTACCTACAAGGTTCATATACAGGGTGTTCCGGATTAAAACTGATTTCCACCCTATTTTTAATTGAAGCAAATCAATGTTTTCCCCCCTTAAGTTGCTCATAAAAAGTCCCTTTATTTTTTTAAAAACAGAATCATTTTATATTACTGAGTTAGTAAGTTGTGAGGAATCAAATTTTACAGCCTTATTTTATTATTATTTGACCATAACACTCTAAAAAAAGAATTTATGGACGCTTTGGAAAGCTGTTTACATTTGCTTATCTGATGAGGTAACGAAATATTATTTTTTCCACGAGTTGCTCCAAAATAAGTAGTTTTTAAACCTACAATGTTATTATTTTATTTCGTGTACAATATAAAACTCTAAGAAAAATCAAAAACTATAAGCTGTAGTGAAACCGTTTTACCTGAACAACTTTAACCATAGAGGACTTTGGGGACTCCGTGTTCAAACCTTATACAAAGGGCTGCTTGACCATTTCCCAAACGACTATAACATTACTTTATATTTCGTTGTTAAATTCGATTACTCATAATTTAATATATAAGTAAAATTTAAATATTCTCTTTTCACCAGAATAAAGGGACTTTTTAAGAGTAGCCATTAGGTGAGAAAAACATTGATAAGCTTAGATTCAAAAAGAGGGTTAAAAATACTTTTATATTTTTCGGAACACCCTATACGTGGAACCTTTAGATATCCCCAGTGAAAAGCTTTCCATTAATGTGTCTTGTAACCTTCCTACACCAACTCCCCTTTGCCCAATCCTGTGTAGCCATTGAAAATAGAAAATCCGTCTCCATGGTATGCTTTGAAGCTCGGAAATTAGATGCTCTACTACTGCCAAATAACAGCACACTTCTGGTAACACCAAGTACAACATGCTGTATTGAATGATCCACTCCTCCCTCACTAGCGCATTCTGAACCGAACCCACAAAACTACAATTCAATGATAAATAGGTTTGTGAGAAACTTATTGCAACGTTTTTACACCATTCCTTCCTATCTTTAATTATTGTTCCGGAGTTATTACTACTGCGGTTTTACAAGCTAAACTTTAGCCTTGAATAATATTAGCGCATAATATATCATCAATGTCAACTCGTTGTCACCTAATTGGTAAATCTATTAACTATTGCAAAATAACTCCTACACTTAATAGCACATAAAGACAATCTTTCATATGTCTCTATTAGTGGCCATGTCGTTGCAGTGGGTACAGAGTTCCTCCAGTGGGCGGACATTGCATAACCTATAAATGAGACGTTATTCAGCCACTAGTACTGATGGGTCCATTTGTCTGTGCGCGCGGCATGCTATGGCGCGGCGGGGAAGAGGGGAGTGATTATCGCTCATTTCCAAAAACATGTGGTCCCGCGCGGCGTGCCGGACGTTGATTATTCACGTGTCATCAATGTAGCTTCGAGTTGTTTGTAAACATCATGTTTCTATATGCATTACAAATCTTGTAAACTGTAATTATGTCTCGCGAAAGGTAGACAAACATAGTTGGGTGAGCGAGCCCTACTTTTACCAATGACTACATAAATACTATAAGACACAACATAGGATAGGGAAATAGTCTACGCTTTACGGGTGCTGTTCGTCACAAGTTTGACACACAGCTATCAGAAAGCGCTAGCAGCAGGTGCTTGACTGTACGCATCCCACTTGGTTGAGACTGTACAACTGTTGACCTCTCTCTCACAAACCTTCTCACTTACTTCCGTCAGCATAGTCAGTGTTGTCAGTTCGTGCGCTGAGATAAGCGATTCTCGACCTTCCCTCGCATCTCTGGTCCCATATGTGGCATCAGTGCGCAACTGAAACATTGTTTGACCGTAGAGCCACCTAGCGCCAGTCACATCAACTTCTAGCAGAGCGACAGCTCCACACCCTAGCGGGTATTGGTCAACTCAAGAATAAGCGTAGAATATTTAACATGGCCATGTCATGTCTTATAGTATTTATGTAGTCATTGCTTTTACAGAACGGCTAGTAGCGTCAGAGCCGCGCGCACAGACAAATGATCTCATCAGTAGTGTTGGGACTATCGAATACTTCTTTGTATTGCATTTATTTCCTGTGAGTTTTTCCTTGTTTAAAGGCATAAAACCTCTCGATCATTACAACCTCTCGCATTAGAAAAAACAAAAAGAAGAAAACGCATAAAATAAAACTACCATCTCTCGAAGACTCCAATAGCGTCAGAGTCGAAAAGGAACAAGAGAAGGTCAAAAGAAATTTGATAGGAAAGATGAAAGAGACAATCTAAGCTAAGAAGACATGTGTAGATCCAGCAAGGCAGTACTCTCTAAAGTGAATCCCTGAGGTTTAAAGTATTCGAAGGCTAGGGGCATCATTTCCTCTTTGATAAAGCTGTGATGACAGAAAGGTTTTTCGCCTTTAAACAACAAACCAGTAGATCTCACTCGGGTGTTTTAATTGTTCTTGTAAACCCAAAGTTACATGTCACTTGACACAACATATACCACAGCAACTGTTAAAGACTCACAGAGAGGTGTGGTGATCTGCCCACCACGGTTCCCCCTGCGCTTGGGGTGGCGGTTGCTTGTCCGTACTCAGTGACTTAATAGTTGCCCGGTGCCACAAATGCAGGGGCAGCAGATGATGCCTTGCATGTTCCCCCACCCTGCGAGGCCTGAAGTCGGGTCACGCACGAGAGATAACCAGTTGTGCAGTGCACCGCATTCGCAAGGAGCTGGACCGTTGGAAGACTACAACTACATCAACCATCGCCAATTCATCGTTCTTCATATCTCCTTCTTCCTAGTTTTAACCCCCCAAAAATAATGGCTTAATAGTCAAATTGGGTAGGGTCGGTCGACCCCGGTTTAAATGGTGCGCAAACATTCGGCTTTCCGCGATCGCCGGTGCAGTGTAGAACGGCGGCCATTTTAGGCTAGTGTCTACATCGGGACCACTATTTTGTTAGAGTCAATCCTTGTAAAAAAAACCATATTTGTAAGTAAGTTAATCATATTATAACTAATTTTAGAAATAATTATTTAAAGTATTAGTAATAGTCCCTCATCACGTGCTGGCTGACTGAGTGGTGTATAGGTTATAGTCGATAGGTCTGGGCTGTGATCGTTGTGTCAACCAAGTTTCAAAAGATCCACGATCCTCTATTCCCAACCTTAAAATTAATACCAATAACCATTAATTAGTATCGCATTTTGCCGCAGAGGAATAATACGAGTTATGTTCTTATTTAGCGGTTTTCAAATTGCATCCATTGGGATCACAATGGCAGTAAATATCCTACACTCATCCCTTGTAGATAAACCATAATGCTGACAGCACCACCTCCGTCGTCTCCATAAGAATATTGCTACACTTGAACAGTTCTACTGGTGTCAATTTTCATCTCAGAATTATCGTTAAAAGATCTTTTTAAAGATCACGTGAACGCGGATGTTTCCCTTTAAAAAAAATAAAAAAATTGGGATATAATCATTAGTGGTTGAACAAATGGAGTGGACATTTTTGTAAATCGAGTTTCAATGTTCCTATTTCCCTACCACTGGTGTGCCTGGGTGTCTGGTGAATCAATTCGTTGGACACGTTATTATTTATAATATTACTTTAATTAACACTGATGCAAATATGTGACATGTACACTATCGAGTTTGGCATTCCGGAGAAATCAGAATCAAGTCACTAAGTGAGAACGCCTTTTTCACATAGGCGTTAATATCTGTTTAAACTAGTATTATTTTGTATGAGATGCACTAAAACTGTGGATTTTCCATCAAAATATCCAGACCTAAATAACTAGTTAATAATATGCAATCAATAAACAAAGACTATGACGTGAAATATGTTATTTATTTCTAACCTCGTTTTCCATATCAATAATTTACGATGTTGGTAAAATTCGTGGAGATGGGGATAATGTTGAGGTAGGTTAGGATTAATGGTACCGGAAGGTGACAAACAAAATTTCTACCGATGACGGCGAAAGTCTAAATCCGTCCTTGGATAATCCCGAGCTTTTTTCATAAAGGTGGCTTTCTATAGCGATATTTCTAAAGGAGATTTCCAATGGTTACCTTTAGCAATGACTACATAAATACTATAAGACACGACATGGCCATGTTAAATATTCTACGCTTATTCTTGAGTTGACCAATACCCGCTAGGTCGCTCTGCTAGAGAATCTGAAGTTGATGTGACTGGCGCTAGGTGGCTCTACGGTCAAACAATGTTTCAGGCGGGTAAGAGAAAACGCACTGATGCCACATATGGGACCAGAGATGCGAGGGAAGGTCGAGAATCGCTTATCTCAGCGCACGAACTGACAACACTGACTATGCTGTGTCAACAGTTGTACAGTCTCAACCAAGTGGGATGCGTACAGTCAAGTACCTGCTGCTAGTGCTTTCTGATAGCTGTGTGTCAAACTTGTGACGAACAGCACCCGTAAATCGTAGACTATTTCCCTATCCTATGTTGTGTCTTATAGTATTTATGTAGTCATTGGTGAGAGAGAGGTCAACAGTTGTACAGTCTCAACCAAGTGGGATGCGTACAGTCAAGTACCTGCTGCTAGTGCTTTCTGATAGCTGTGTGTCAAACTTGTGACGAACAGCACCCGTAAAGCGTAGACTATTTCCCTATCCTATGTCGTGTCTTATAGTATTTATGTAGTCATTGCCTTTAGCAGTAGCAGGAAATATCAACAAGCAAACCCATTATTATCCTCTGTTTGTATACAATACACTATAATAGGCAGATAATAAAACATCTGTTTACTTAAGGATCAGTTATAGCCCTATAGATAAATATTGACAGTACTGTAATATCCTCTTCTCTCTAATTGTGTTCTATTTATCTGCCAAGTAATTGTAAGCCTACCACGTAACAAGCCACGTTACTTTTTTGATGTTTTCATTATTTTAATTATCTTTGTTTTTAATTTCATAGCTACAAAAAAATCAAACGAATTGTTACTTACATAATACACTACCCCCCCCCCCGAAATCTTCACTAAAACTTTATTTTATAATGATACAATAATTCAGGTTGTAAATAAACCCCTCATCAACCTGGCCGTCAGCAAAATATTCGTAATACCAAACTTTCCATCATCACATAGCCCATTTTAATTCATGTCCCATTTCATTCATCAAACCTAACTTTATATAACCAATGCAACCCAAACAATTTTAAATTACCAAGTTTATATATGTGTTATTTATATAATATCAAAAGTAAGGAAAGAAAAAAGGTTTCTTCAAGCAAGGGAATAAAACGTTGGTGAAGAGGATTGTTGGTATTATTGTTGGAGAGGACATAAAACTATAGACATTTTTAACAAGGGCTCTGAAAATAATTAATAAAATATTGAATAATTCAAAAGTTTATCACTTCAGATAAAAGACACTTAAGAACAGTTATAATAATCACAGTTAAGTTTCTACAAAACATTTGGTAAATATTAAAATCAGAATCTGATAAGTGGCCAGCATCAGTTAAACATTCATCAAAAATAGCTATTTTAAACAATACCATCTTGTGTTCAGAAACTATAAACCATAAACAAAATAAAGGACAAACCTCTCAACTGACTCTTAATCAATAATTGATTCTTTCTATTATTCAGAATATTGTAAAATCATCATTCATCATCCCATACATTCATCCAAAGCCTATCACCCATATAGACACACAAGTATCAACAAATAATTTCGTTAGTATTAAATATTGTTCTTTTAAAAGTTTTATTATTTTTTTGTTATCACTTGAACATTTTAGCGTTTTAAATATAAAAAATGGCTAGCCGAGGCAATTAAAAAAATACTCGAGTAAAACTAAATAATGTGTTTATATGAATTACACCTGTAAAACAATTATCTTGTAAAACTATAATTGTGTTAATAAACAACAGTCATCTATATTATCCATCTCCAACAAGCGTTTATTTATAATGTAATAAATAATTAATTAACACACCTTATTTCAAGTCGATAGTAGTACTTTATATTATAGTAATGGCTACATGTTTCATTGCCATAGGCAGCATCATCAGGCCAGCTAATAACATTAACACTTTGTTCACAAACACATATACAAATCTCGGTGTAGTACAAAAAATCGTGCAGAAACCGCGTTAAAAGTTAAAAATTGTTTTTGTTCCCAGAAACATTGTAGCCATTACAATAATATAAAGTACTACTATGGACTTGAAATAAAGTATGTTAATTAAAGAAGTTCTAAGGCAAAACAATGAATGTTAATAATTAATGTATAAGTAATTTATAACCTAACCTAACCTATTTCTTTCGTGTAACTTGTGTATTATTTCCTTGTAGTTTAAAGGCAAAAAATCTCTCGGTCATCAATGCCTTATAAAAAAAGGAGGATAAAAGTATAGAATGAAAACCTCTTGCTCTCGAATACGTCAGGGCCAGAAAAGAATAAGAAAAAAAGACCTGATAAGAAAAATTAAAAGGAGAGGGATGAAGGCACCCTCGAGATTGCCAAGTCCATACTTATTAAATTGAGCCCCTGAGGCTGTAATTTGCACAATCCATCTTGCGAATTAAATAAAATACAAACAATAGTCGGATCAATACGCTTCTGATGAATTGTGCCTCCCGCCAACCGAGCCCACCAATGGTGGGGATAAAGAATTGTTTTTTTTCAGTTAAAACGTTCAGTTTTCCAGGGAGATTCAACGATGCATATAGCAACTAATATTTTGATCACAATGAATAATGTATCAATATCACAATTAACCTTTTATTATTTTTGTTATCCCTGTATCACATCTTGGTCTATGAATGTTACTGTGTGGACATTTCATGGCCACATTGGGTTTAAAGGAATGATTACTTGAATGTTTTAAAACATCCAAGGCAGTGGCGGCGGTATTAACCCGCGCCCCCCGCAAGTTTGTTTATCGGCCCCCCTCTACGCGTTAGTGTTGGCGGGGGGGGGGGTTAATGGATGCTAGGCAAAGACCTTTCTGCCAGTTTCTGCAAACATTCCACTACTGGCTCACAACATACTAAGTTTTATTAGTTTTAACTACTGATGTTGACATCACTTAATAGAATTTCGTATTTCACCTATTCTAGCGTATCTAGTATTTATGACATTAAATAATAAATACTGCTCTCTATAAAATAATGCCGTTTTGGATGCACGATGCACAATCTTGTCGGAAGACATTTTATCTTATTTTCGTAATTTCTTGACAATACTCATTTGTTTAAATTACAATAAAATATTTGTTTTGATAGGGGTGCCCGTGTGGTAGGGCCCGTCGCGGGTCCGGGTCCCGGTAAAATTTCCCGAAAAATCCCGGTCAAGGCTCGCGGGCCCGCTATCGCCGCCACTGATCCAAGGAGTTCACGAACCACTCCTAAAAGATTCCACAAACCGATTAGGCTACTACTGTTTCTAACACATCCGTACACAAAACTAAAAAAAAAAGAAAAAAAAAAAAAAGTTGTTATCATTTCTCCGAACATTCTAAATCAGAAGGTGCCAGTCAAAAAGTAAAAATGAAACAAGACGTCATAAAAGGAGAAATACGTCAAAATCAGCACAAGACATTTCGATGAAATTTTAGGGAATTTTGAAGTTGTACCTAAACCAGTGGTATAAGAAAATTATAATTTCTTAGTAATCTGGGGAAAACAAAACGCATGAACATAGCACAATTATTTTATTTTGCAAACAGTGTAGGACATTCTGTGGATTATAACTTTCAAATTTCATCAAAATTTGTTTTATTGGTCTGATTTCGAGATATTAAAACTTTTAGGTCAGCATTGTTTCTCCTGAACCATCATTAGGGAGATGAAGATATGAACCATCGTTTGTTTTAAAACTGTAAAAACCATATTTTAGCAAAATGATGTCTAAATAACAGAAAATAGCAAAGATAACAATTGTGACAGGCTTAATAAATACCTAGTGCATTTGTTTTGGATTATCCTGCGCTAAATAAAGTGTTTTTTAATCAAATATTTATCCACCTTAAAAGATTTTTTTTAACCATTCGACCAATTTGTTCAAAATGTTTATCTAAGAGTTGTATTGTCTTCTAATTACGCCCGTAAAATATAACAGACCTACCTTAAAATTTAAGTCTACCTACCGTAAAATTAAGGTCTACCTACCGTAAAATTTAAGTCTACCTACGGTGAAATTAAAGTCTACCTACGGTGAAATTAAGGTCTACCTACCGTAAAATTTAAGTCTACCTACCGTAAAATTTTAGTCTACCTACCGTAAAATTTTAGTCTACCTACCGTAAAATTTAAGTCTACCTACCGTAAAATTTAAGTTTACCTACCGTAAAATTTAAGTCTACCTACCGTAAAAACACAATTTAATATTCTCAAATTTAAGCAATAAAGATCCAACTAAAATAAATAAATAAATATCGTGATATGATATAAAAGTAAATCTCACAAATAGGCTAATACGTTTTTACTCAAACGCGTTTCAACGACAACGACTCCATCTGCAGTGATGCATAAGCTACAAAAATCAAACTATAAATGATTATAGTACTTATAGTTAAATACGTTATACCAACGTTATGCCAACGTCAAACAATATTCCATCGATTGAGTTGAGGTTGTTTTAACTAAACACGCGTGCACAAACACCACGAGCGAAAGGAGGGAACGATACCCCTCAGTACACCACGAGTCTCATCCAAGACCAGAGGGTTGTTGTGTTGGAAGCTTTATAAACGAAATTATTTAAGGCTCTGCTCCACCTCCGCCATGTTGGATTCATCTCCCATAAGAATAATGCTACACTAACCTAACCTAATGTCTACTTCGAGTTTTCCCGCCCTTGGAAATGAAAGTAGGACCTATTCAGTGCAAAAACCGCTGCGTAAAGTTGCTAGTAATTCACAAATCTCCCGTGATGTTGCGCTGGTGTCAATTCGGTTATTTCATTTCATTCCTGCAGAGCGTTAAGAAAGATTACCCAATGTTGGAGCACCAGGAAAGATAACAGTATCGTTTATCAGAAAGGTTACTTGAAATGGGTCATGTTGATGATAAGCCTAGGAGCGACAGGTCATTCCTCTTCACATCTGATGTCTACAGAATGTAGGCCTACTGTTTCACAATCCTTCGACTGTTGTTTCAGGAAGTAAATAAAAACTACACATCGAGTGAGAGAGCTACAAAACGCCTCAAGTTGAGTGCATACAGTTTGTATAATGCAAGTGGCCTCTCGACTTGAACAAGCGTATTGTCTACCCCAAACACGTGTCGCCGAAAAATCCGATGTAAACTTTATTTTGTAAACTATTATTTTAAATGTTCCCTTTCATTAAAAAAAAAAAAAAAAAAAACAGCGATAGTTAAAAAGCTAATCATGAATACGAATACGAATATGGTTATGGTTTATGGATATAGTTAAAAAAAAAAAAAAAAAACAGAAAAAATAGAATATTATAATAGTACAATCATAATCATAACAATTACAAAATAATAGAAGATTTGTAGATTATTTCAAAAGATTTTCCCTTCTTAAGAAAAGTTGTGTGACGGCACGTAATTAGTTTATCCTTGAATTGGACGCATAATCAGGAACTAGGTGAGCAGTGTGAACAAATTCGCAAATTATATTTTTCTCGTCAAATCCATTCTAACTTTACTAGTATTTGTAATATCTTGCAAATACATTTAGTACATTTAAATTAACTTTCAACCAAATTCAAAGTAAAACAATAAAAAATTTAAGGTTTCTATAAATTAAAAATGGCAATACCTCTCTAGACTACTACGTATTCTTTACCATAAAAGTAAAATTATAAGTATTTTGTTTCCAAAAATATGTTGTAGATTATTTCTTCTAATTTTAAAAACAAACATAATAATGCAAAATTTATAGATGGGATGTGAAAACATTTAAGTGTATGTGTATTATCAATGTACATGACTGAAGAGAGTAAACATTTTTTTGTAACTTTTATAAAAGATTATTTATTTCAATCACTACAACGTAGCAAGTACCTATACTGAGGATGGTGACATTGTCAATGAAACGCGTTTACAATTACAGTGTTCGATTTGTGAGATACACACGTTAGGTACTTTATTATAATTTTTAGTAATTATTTTAACCTTTTAATAGATGTCTAATGGGGAAACTATTTTCTTACGTCCATCTTGCCCTGGCTGGCCTGATGCCTTCAATGGAATGGATGCAACACCCGCTTGACACTAATGTTTACAGGTTATCTTAGTGTTAACATCTTAGAGTGACTGCTAATTTGTGACACCCTTATCTTATGTTAATTTCATAGTGATGTATTTGCAAATTCGGATTTTGTTTCCATTACAAATGTTAAGACGAAACAAACAAAAAAATCTGTAAAATCGGGCCTGTGCTTTGCGGCAAAATTACACAAATATGCATTTTAAGTGCATCGCTACACTATTGTTTTTTATCTACGGTTCTGTTGTAGATAAATATTAAATACTCGTGGATGAATACTGACCTGATCCGGTAGAACTACTATAAAAATGAATCCTAACCTCAAAAATCCACAATCTATAAAACATCAGTTTTTTTTTAATACTCAATATGCAATAAATAACAGGAAAATTATCGGATTTTCATAAAAATTAGAGAAAATATGATTTTTTGATATTTATAGAAACATGTATCAAAATAATAAATACTTATAGAAAGAGTATTAATACGTCTATTCTAAAAATATAAAACTATAAATAATTCTCTTTAAAATTGTGTAATATAATTCAAATTAGATAGAATAAAATATCTTTTAAACTTGACCAAAAAGATGAGTTTTATAAAAAAATGGCATAATGTGAAAATTTATTTTTTTTGAAAATCCTAAATCGTCATGTTTATTTCAGATATGTTTATAAATGTAAGAAGAAAAAACATGTTTTTGTTTATAATATAAAATGAAACAGATAATCTGTGGCTGCCAAAAGATATTGTGTAATGTAGCCTATTTATAGGTTATATTATAGTATATAAATCGATGGGAATGTGTCTACTAACTAATCAATCCATAAATGTTTTTGCACCTATGTTCTCAATATTAAAAACGTACAATTGAAACATACACCAAAGAATGATTTCCATTAACTATGAACTAACAACAGCCATAAAGTTTGTATTGTATACATTAAACAGGCTTAAAATAAACAAAAATCAACCCACCTGTAGATCACATTAACCTCTTTGCAGTTATAAATTCAATACAACGCTAACAAGTAAGTTGCACAACTGAACAGTAATATTTAGTTAAATTCAAACATAGTGAATTTAACAAATAACTAAAATTATAAATTCTGTAGTAAACTATTACGCACTAACTTTCGACTTGACGAGTTTACCGAACTGCAACAATTGAAAGTTGTGAATTGAGTTAGCTTCCTGGTTTTGTCACTAGTTTGCAGCACTGGCTTGATAAACAAAGCAGTGTTGCCAACGTACCTATGAAAAATGTCCACATACTTTGACAGTGAAATATGGATTACGTAATCGATGTTGCAAATTTGTGTTTTATTTGATATTTTATAATCATAATAAAGTATAGATTTTAAGAATAGTTCAATGGTTTAGTCAAATTCAGAGATAAGATAAGATCAGCTGATAAGCTAGTCCGAATTCCAAAATAAATATAAACCGTCTAGTCTTATTCTTCATTCTAATAAGAGATTTTTTTTTTTACTATAAGACACATGACACAAGTCATCTATTTCCCCATCTGAAACATGGAAATAGGTTTCAATAAAGCGGAGTCAATTCTATAAATTCTTAAAAAACTTAGGGGGTAAAGAAGCTAAAAAAGTTTTTGGAAAAATTAACCCTGAGAAAGAACTGATGGAGTCTGAACTATCTATTGTTATCGATAGTTGTTTACAATCGTTAGTACTATCGATCTATCGACAACACTAATTCCAAAATTCCAAATTCAAAGATGGTTTTTAAGGTTAAATATGATCCAGCCAGTAATATAAAATTGATAAAAAGCGTGGAAAAATTTCCAATTATTTACAGATCTGCTACTATTTCAAAAGAAAATAAATATGTTGAAACAGCTGCTTGGGTAGAAATTAGTAAGGAGATTAATTGTCCAGGTTTGTAGTTAATAGGCCTAGGTTATAATTGTTATTTCTTAATTAAGTAATATCTTTTGGATGTAAGCCTAGGCATAATTTAGTTTATTGCCTATGCTCAAAATTTTGTTAAATCAAAAATCATTCTTCTATACAAATATAATATTTGAAAATATAGGCTATTTAGGCCTACATATTTTAGCCTAATAAGTTATAAGAGCAGGGATCATAACTTGAGAATTATTATACAACATCATTGATACTAAATGATATCTAGTTTGACAGTTCTTAAAACAGAACTATTTCCGCAGAATAAAGAACACATCAATTTATTTTACAAAAATTGATGAAATATTTGTTGAAATAACCTCAATATTACCTCAATAACCTCAATAGTTGTGGTTTGTTTGGTGTAGCTGGTGTATCATTGAAGAGGACGACCTTGTCGTTGAAACACGTCTGATATTTAGGCTTATTTTTTATGAGAATTGTGTTCTTTGTGTTTGTTATACTGTAAAATAACCTCAAAATGCCATAAAACCGTCATTTTAAATCACTGTTTTCGGACAGAAATAATGAATTGTGAAAGATAAAAAAAGTGAATTCCGTGGAAAAGAAGTATCGAAATGATGGATAAAACGCTATTTTGAAGAGGACATACCGAGATTTCCTACTTAAATCGCTCGGACAACCATTCTACATATTAACCGAATTCAGTTTTTAATTAGGGTTTTAGTAGGCAATAAGTTAGGTTACTAATATGAATATTTTAGTTTCAGGGACAATCGATAAGCTTATTGATTTTTTTTTTTAAATTATCAGTTGTCAACCTTATAGCCTACTTAGAATTTATAATGTGTCATAGGCTAAGTATGTTTAGTAAAGTTAAAGATACCCTAATAGAGTAACTTCAGGTGTGTGCCTATTTGTTTGGTAAATGAGTGTACATGACTGTTGAATTTAGTGGTGAAAAATCATGAATCCTACCTACCTTAATTTGGAAGAATTAGATCATATTTGATGTTGGAAGATACTTTTGAAGTAACAAAATACATTAATTTAGTAGAAAATAACAATTCTAAAAACAAGAATTCCAGGTGTGTTTAATTTACTATATATGTGTACGTTCATCTGTAGTGCTATGTTACTCGTTAGGTTAGTGAATGTCTCATCACTCAATGTTTTTGATATGACTACGTTAGTCAAGTTAGTGAATAGGTGTCATTTTCTGCAAAGTATGTTATATGCAATATTTCAACATATATTTATTTAAGATGATAATTAATGTCTTTATTAGATCTGGCTAGGTAAAAAAAAAAAAAAACGGTTTGGGCAGGTAACAATATATATTTTGAA
The DNA here is from genome assembly GCA_963513935.1 of Aphrophora alni. NCBI lineage: Eukaryota > Metazoa > Arthropoda > Insecta > Hemiptera > Aphrophoridae > Aphrophora > Aphrophora alni. The sequence continues at coordinate 46,197,226 of OY740778.1, read as the reverse complement.
ACGTTTTTTTTCTTTCCATTACTCTTAATTCTAACAACGTTATAATATTTAGGGTGCAGTTGTGATGTATTGTGCATAGTATAAACCATACACGTAGGTTGAACTGGATTTTGTAATTTTATATTTCTTATTTTCTACTAAACTAATGTATTTTGGTAGTTCAAAAGTGTCTTACGACATCAAATATATAGCCTATCTAATTCTTTCAAATTAAGGTAGCTAGTAAACGATTTCATGATTTTTCTCCACTAAATTCAACAGGCATGTACACTCCACATTTACCCGTTCTTTAAAGGTGAAGTTATATACACAGATTTAAAACCTTTTATGTTTATTCTACTTAAATCATTTTTATAATTTGTTTTGCAGTATATGATTGCAGAATAAGATGGAATAATTTAACAGGATGTTATAGACGATATTTACGAAGCAAAACAGAAAAACCTACGAAAAGACCATATTATCTTTCAAAGTACTTGGAATTCATGAAGCCATATTTATTTTTACAATCGGAAAAAGGAAGAATGTAAGTTATTTTAAACAAAATTTTTAGTTATAAAAATTACCAACAATGTAAGTAGTAAGTAGCAATATTATAAGTATAATATACAATGACCAAACAGTAGGCCTAGAATATTAATCGTAGCTTTATATAAATTTTGTTTGATTACAACTATTTAACAGCAATATTCCAGATATATCCCAAATATTTTAATCATTAAATCAATTATTTCTTTGACTTTAAAACTAATTCTACTCAGATAATACATTGGCGTAACTTTAGATCTTAATCATACTATTGATATTTTTATGTATGATGTTAAGCTATTAACTTTGCTAAAGCTACCTTTAAACTAGTGCCAACCAGGAAATGGAAGTTTATTCTTTTTAGTATTTCATGACCGTTAAATTCAAAGTTAAGCAGCTGTAACAAGTGTCCTGATCATAGTACCTAGATTCTAGCAATGACAGACATTTCATGAGTTGGAACTTTTGAAATATTGATACACCATTGTGATGCCTATATTGACAATTGAACTTGAATTAAGAAGGAGCAGTCCTCCTGGGATATGCCGATGATCAGGGCTAAGACTGGATGAATGCTAGAAACAAATGGCAGACAAGCTGTAATGATCAGTGTTTGAGTGCAAAAACTTACCAGCTTGCGGCAAAAAATGGAGACAGTGCAATTGGTAGTAAGAAGATCTTTTGGGGACATTATCGTAAATCTGGACGATTTATTAATAAAGTTGGAAAGACTTTGGTATACATTTTAACCAAATATGGGAATGGCAGATAACAATAAAGCAGAAAAGGTAACATAAAACTTTAAGCACTCATGTCTAACATAGTTGGTACTAGGACAAATAGGAGTTGTGTGTAAATGATAGCAGTGTGCTCAATAATTTTATATAAAACACCAGTTTGGAATTTTAAGTGCTAGGTATTAAAAATTATAAAATTGTGTTGGAGAAGCTGTAATGAAAAATAATACTTAGGCTACAATATGCAGTGCATTTAGAAAACAGCATCAACTAATGCCATAATGGATAAGTGGCAAGTCTGGTGGGCAGAACTTTCCAATATAGGAAGCTGGATGAGAAAACTCAATCTAGTTTGAGAGATTGGTTAAAGAGAGAAGATGGAATATCACATTATGGGAATGTTGACAACTCTTTGGTGTTTCAATTACTAGACCCACATATTCAAGTTAAGAGACAGCCTAAATTGTGGGTATTGTGACCTTGTTGATATCATAGAGCATACTTTATATGTTTATCCTAAGTAGAAAATATTTTCAGATGAAATGAAAGCATTATTGAAGACCACACTGTATGGTACTAGTATTATCTATACAAATTTATAAGTGGCAAATAATAGTAAAATAAGTGATGGTCCCTAATCACTGTAAAGGGTAGGCCACAAATATACATTCAAATATAGAAAGTAGGCATTATTTTATTTTTACTTCATTTGTTATTATTTAGGAAGTAGGTTTTACCCATTAGATACCTCAACATAAAAGACTTTTTATGTACTCCCCTGTTCTAATCCACCCTGCTGAATTATATATCCTTCATGAGGTACAGAATTTTCTTCTCTAGATCATCTGCCTGCATTTTCTGGACTAAAATATAAGCCAAAAAATCATTAATCTCTTTTGCTCTAGTACTTCAGGAGTAAGGATTCTTTAGTTTCCATGTATTTGCCACAAGCCTATACTCCAAACCACTATGGGTTAGACTCATGGTGTTTAGATGTTTCTTGAATGCTCTCTGTCCAGTGACAAACTTCAAGATTTTACTTAGTTTACTTTTGCTCAAAGTAAGAATTTTTGGTTGGGGTGTAACAATAACCCATAGTATATATCTTTTGAGTCTTCCCTCTATCTGTCCTTATCCATCTTAAATTCTTGCTACATGTTGACTTACGCCGAATGCAAGTTCTAGACCAATGAGTGGAGTCCAAGACCCTTTTTTGCCAGTTCATCATTGGAAGGCACCCAATGCACTTCCATTTGGTTGAGGGATGAGAGTTTTACCAAGGTCTGGTAACACTCCCACACAAATAAACAGAATTTGTGTGAACTCACAGCTTTATAGCAGTCTGACTACTATTATATGCTTGTTGGCATATTTTTTACCAGACATAGTTGTATGCATTCCAGTACCAAAAGCACTTCTGCTTGAAATACTGTTGTATAATTTTACAAGGTTGTGCTAAATTCAACCTTACTTGATTTACCATAGACCCCAGTTCCAGCTCCATTGGTGGTTCTTGATCCTGTTACGAATTAGGCCAATATGTTTTGAGTTCATTAAATAACAATCAACAGTTCAGTTAACTATATGCTTTTAATGTAATTATTCCAATCTCTATTAATACAATCTAATACATTTTTAATGTAACGGTTATTCAATCACTTAAAATCAATACAATAGTTTTATATCCTTACGTTTATAATCTATATTTATATTTGGTCATTAGTGGTTAAGTTACTCAAATTAATACAATGGTGGTTAAATCATTTATATTTCAGAAAACAACTGCATGAAGCTACACATTCTGAGACTGAAGATGATGACAATATCACTATGCTAGATATTGATATGGCAGACACTAAATTTAAGATGGAAGAGTGTAATGATTTCCCTGTGAAACCTGTTTGCATAGTGGTCGACTCATCTGAAGATGAAGAAACTATAGTTAGTACTTCTGTTCAAAACTGTACCAATGATGCTGAAAATGAAAATCCAGATTTTTGTTTCTTTAAGAGCTTATTACCGCATATGAATTTAATGACACCTCAACAACAGATGAGATTTAGAAAAGAAATTTTAGATGCTATTGATATGACTTTGTATGGTAAAGAATTAAATAATGTAAAGTTTCTCACCAAAACTGAACCACTGGATTGAATTAACCAATCCTGACACTAAAAATAAATGAGAAACTGATCATTTTTTTTTTTTTTTTTTTAATATGAAACTAATGTATAAGAGGACTTTTAAAAAAGCTATCTTTCTATTAATTTTTTATAAAGTATAATGTGTGCCTTGGACTGTTTAATATATAATATAGTTAATTACCTTAGAGGTCGTCCTCAGTCCGTATTATAGTTATGGCTACAGCGCTGTTTCGCCAAACACTGTCGGCTTCGTCAGGCCCACACTAACACATAAACACACAACACAACACTAACACATATAAAATCAGCAGTACCATACCTACAGCTAGACAAGTAAGACCTTATAATGTGGCCACAAACAATTTTATGTACGACGAGTCATACTCTGATTTTATATGTGTTAGTGTTGTGTTAGTGTTACGTGTTTATGTGTTAGTGCGGGCCTGACGAAGCTGACAGTGTTCGGCGATACAGCTCTGTAGCCATAACTATAATACGGACTAAGGACAACCTCTAAGGTAATTAATTATATTTCTATTAACGCCGGCCATTTTATCTAGTAACAATATATAGTTTGTTAGGCCATCACAATGTTTCTTAAATTGGTAAATGAGGTAGTTGGTAAATTGGTGGTCAGATATGTTTTATCGGGAGGAACACAACCTTTAGATTTTCTGTGAGAGAAATGGTGGTGTGACCAGTACAGTTTTCAACAAACAGCATCATTTTTCAGTTTTTGTTGCAAAATTTATTGTAAAGTTGTAACAGCTATCTTTCAAAAAGTTCACTTGTTACCCACACTTTTTTGTTGAATTAAATACAACTGCTTTTATTTTCACATTTTTGAAACATCGTGAGTTGACCGACTGTCCAATCATTAACAATGGCAGTTTTTCTGATCCATCCGTATTCGCCCCCAAGTAAAAGTGTTATTCATTCCGCTATTACTACATTCACCTTTGAAAGCCAGTGTTATGCCTGAAGTACATTTATTAAAAAAAACTCATCAATGTTAAAAATGTCTTTTGCATTACTGTCTTCATTCATTTACAACAAATCAGTTTACTATCCATTTGCCATGTATTAGTAAGTCCACAGATCTACTTTCCCCATAAACAGTTTTGAAGGAAATAACGTTTCTTTTTTTTAATCCACTTAGACAACCAGTGTCCGTTTTAAAGTAGTGTTTTCCCTTTGCTTCATCTGAATTCTTCGGCTTTAGCTCTAATAAGACATCTACATAACGAAATGTTCTTGTCTTGTGCCTGATTAAACACACAATCATTAAAATCACATTGTTCAAAATGTTGTCTTAATTTTTATATAAGTTGACAATGTATTTGGTGGGATTCCAAAATCCTTCGCCATCTTGCTCTTCTTATAGTGAAAAATTAACAAAATTAGTTTTACTTGCACTAAATAAATATGTTGTTTTTAGCAAACCAAAACTTTAACCCTGTTAAATCGCTTTCCATTGCTAATTTTGAGTCAACCTATTGGTTTGATGAATATATTAGAGCTATTATCAGCAAAATAAAACAATCTTCTATTGAAATTGCCATTAAAGACTGTTTACATAAATTTTAAAAAAATAATTGCACCTAATACTGTTCCTTGTGGGATCCCACATTTCACAACTCCCCGCCTACTAAAATAATGTCCGACCATGACGCACTGTTTTCTTTCTGAGAGATAGCAAACGAACCTTTCGTACACCACTCCTCTAAATACTGCAATTCAACCGTTCAAATGGTTTGGTAATATCCGAAAAAAGCCTGTAAACTTTTTCCTTATGTTTAAACCATTCATTACTAAAGTGATAAAGTTAAGTAATGAATCATCAGTTCTTCCCCCTTCCCCAAAATCATACTGATTATCTCTAAAAAATGTTGTTTTATCCAAAAACTTTAATAACTGATATTTCATTAATTTCTCAATAATTTTAGTGAAAACAGAAACCAATAAAATTGGGCTTATAATTTGACATTTCAGACTTGTTTCTTTCTCATCTACAGGGACTACAAGGGCTTTGTTTAAACTATCAAGAAAGATTCCAAATTGGACATTTAAATCAAACTCAAACATGTAATATCAACAAAAATAATACTTATAGCTTTTTTTGAAGTAAAAGTTATTATTTTCATCACTCACCAATATGATGTGAAATTCATTGAAACAGTTTTAATGATACCTGATTTAAAAAGTGTTCCTTCCTCCTTCTTGGTCCAACCAACAATCCCCTCAAAATTCTCACCTTCTTTTTCTTTCTTTTTTGTAGCAATTTCTTTTCTTCTTTCTTCTTATTCACTTGTTTTATTATGTTGTATATTTGGTACCACACTTTAATAAATAAATTATATTGACTGTTTATTTATAAGAAAATTATATGGGTCATAATTTAAATTGGATATATATGTGTACTTAGGTTTCATGGATGAAATGGGTTCTGTGATGGGCAGTTTGAAGTGTGTGACTATTTTGGTGGCGGTCACAGTCTTGTGGTTGATTATATGGTACTCTGAGGTGATAGTTTATTTATAACCTGAATTAAGGTATCATTATAGTATATATATATATCATATTGGTTTCGAAGAATTTGACATCATCTTAATGAGTGACGAACATAATAACTTTTACTTCACAAAAAGCTTAAAGGAATTCACATATTTTAAGATCAAATTAACATCGATAGATATCTTGCAATAATAATAATAATAATAACAAAACTCTTAAATTAAATAACAGTGAACATTTCTAAAACTTTTAATATCTACATCAATAAAATATTTGCCCATCATCCAATTTGTATTTCACAACATAATCATTTCATAAATTCACCAGCTCGACACCTATTTAAAATTAAGTATCAATTGATTAGATGTAAGAAATTAGTGTAAAGTTTTGTTAATTGTGTTGTTATATGTGTAAAATTCCAAGGACTATAAAAAATACATAAACTTTATATTGTTATCAACTGTAAAAACTCAAAGGGCTAGCTGTAGCAAATTAAGAGACAATACCCGTTTTTCCAAATATATTGTAATGTTTGTACCCTAAAATAATATATTGTATTAATAAATAACAGTTATATTTATATTTAATCCATTTAGTTTAATTATAATACATATATACATTTATTAATAAGAAAATTACCAAAACATGTCATGAAAATGTACAATTTATAATCTTAAAAAACATGAATTTTTACTGATAATCAACAAAAATTAACTTTTATCCAAGCATTCAAATTTTTCAACAGACAAAGGTTAGGTTTTCATAATTATTTGTACATGTTATTCCCTATCATCAGTCACAACTCTTTGCATGAATGGTATGTCCAAATTCTTCTTACCAAACCCTGAATATATGAAGCCATGATCTCTAGTTTCAAGAGTATGGTAAAAAATAAACCCAGTCCAATAAAGGCTCTGTAGGATAAGAATTCTTTCTCCGTCTACAAGTTGTGCTGACCAGCATTCTGTTAATAGAAAAGTGTAGGTTAATTGTATGAAATCAATTATTTCTAAGTATACGTGTTTTTTTTTAAATAATGAGACTGTGTTTATACTGCTTAGAGAAAGCTGTGAGAACTGATGGTGAGTTGTTTGGTATAGACCTTGAACTTATCTCTGAATCTGTATAACAAATATCAACACTAATAGTCTTTCAGTTGATTGTGCATCATTGTTTAGTACAGTTGTGTGCCAGAATAATGCTAAGTTTAAATAGTTGAACAATGTGTCAATTTGAAATTTTTAGTAAAAGTAAACAAAACAACAATGGGAAGACTGCATGTCTTATGAATGTATGTTTGATTCGGTGTAGGATATAAGAATGTGGAAGATATTCTATCTTGGATGACCTACATCAAAAACCAAAGAGAATCTAAACAGATTGTTTGAGAAGACTGCCAACTCAAATGTCTAAATGATAACTGAAGCTGTGAACATTGACAATGACACTTCATGTAAAAAATTTCACGAGGATTTCAACATGAAAAATATTTGGTCCTTAGAGTTTGTTGCTAGGAAATTTGCGCTAACATGTTGCAGGAACTTGATGATGATCTCAACTTTATCAACAGGAAAACCAAGATTTTGAAGGTACAGGACTGTGTTTTTGACTGTATGGGGTCGAGCGTTATCCAGAAGCAAAATCACACCTTTTGAAAGTTTACCACATCTTTTGATTTGATTTTTGGCTTCAATAAAAGCAGTAGCTGTCACTGTTTATTGTTTGACCTTTATGTTTGAAGTCAACCGAAATTGGATCTTCCATATCCCAGAATATCGACAGAAACCTTTCCTACAGACATCTGCGTTTTGAACTTTTTTGCTGCGGGAGATGAAGTATGTTTCTACACCAAACTTTGGATTTGGTACTTCCTAATTCGCCCAATTATTGAGCTGCAATTTGTTCTATTCTTTACTGAGAACATAGTACAGTTTGTTTTTGTTTTAATGTAGGACGAAAGATTTAGTTCAGGATTCTCCTCTTGGATATGTTTGTAAATTTTTTAATTTGGTTTGTAATAATGTTTAAAGCCCTTCTCAGCTGGGAACTGTTCATGATTTTCCTTTCTCAGGACAGAGGAAGTCCTGAGTAAGTTTATTATAATATGATATGTTTGTGATTTATGGTTTATAGACACAATTTATAGATACATGCAACCTTTAAGATGATCCAGTGAAAGGAACAACTTGATTTTCAAGTACATTCTCTAATAACAGGTAAAGGTTATGGATATAGTTTAAAAGAGAATAGTTTCTTTTAGTACAGTAAAATTAACTCAAAATTTCATTAAAAAGGAATAAAATATTAGCATTAAAAAAAGCTATTAGTAAATGTTTTTACAATAGTTTCTTTTTTAAAAAAACAACGAGTTCCGAGTTCTTAGAAGGGTTACTTTTTATAGAAATGAATGAAAAAGTTTAAACAAAAATAATGCCGATATTTTCCATACATTTATACCAGCAAGTAATTAAAAGGTCAAATTGTATGTTTTAACAATCTTTACAATATAAAAAAATTGAATTTTAATTACAGTATCTCGACCATTTTCTCCTCTTTTTTTTTTAAATTACAGTAGCCTCAAACTAGGAATGTGTCTGGTGTTAGGGGCTTGTCCTCCCTTTCTCCTTGCTTCCCTAACCTGACTTAATGGTACAACCCATTCCAAGAAAACTAGGTTTAGGAATTACTGCTTAGCTTCATTTAACTCCCAAAATTACAACTTCGTGACAGACTGCATCTCACTTATCTAATGATTTTACGTACTTGCACACATTATTTATTAATAAAAACTAACAAAGTTACAGTTGTGTAGAAAAGTAAGTTTATGTAATGATAAACTGTTAAAAGTTTTTACATAATAAAAGTAATGACAAAAATATTCAAAACGAGAAAAATTTATATTTTTCAGCTAAATGATAATTTCCTGCAAGAAAGTTGTAGATATTATTTTGTTTTACAATTAGATTAGGCACATTCTAGAAGTATTTGAATGCATACGGGTTGGGCTACTTGAATATCTAAGAATGGCACATAATATATACAATATTTTTGTGGGAAAAGTAAACTGGATGGTTAGTTCGAATAAACTATTATTTATTTTGTAAGTTGTATATAATAATATTTAAATATATTTACTATTGGGAGTTATAAAAACAGTGAATAAATTTGTGGTCTAAATATTTTTATAACTGTAACCTATGGCTAGAATCGCCTAGATATCCGCCATTTTGTTTTTTACAAAATAGTTTAGATGGTGGGAACGGTTTGTTTGAACGATTGATCAAATACCATATTATGTTACCCAATTTCAACTTATTTAACAAATTAAATTGTCCATTGACCTTTTTTATATTAAAAAATAAGATTTTTTTTTTTTTTTCATAAATTAACATAATTCAATATTATTTTTGTTTAGACTAAATTTGGATGTAGATAATTATTAAGAATTATGTTTTGAGTTTTTTGTCCATAACTAAGGTTATCCATTGACCTAGTAAAAAATAATAAATGTAAGTTGGCGTTAAAAGATGAATTTTTTGTCTTTTGTACATTTTTCTTAAAACAAACGATTTTTATGAAATATAACATTAAACATTTTAATGACAGCCATTTTTAAAATTTACATGATAAAGTTTCAGTTTTTGGTATACTGGTAATAAAAAAGCATAAAAAAATTTGTACAGCTTACCAAATTTCGACACAATATCTAAAAAATTTCAAAACATAATTATTTTTCAAAAAACACAAAGTGGGCGAAAGATGGAAAACAAAGCGATTAATGGACATTGGTTTACAGGAAGGTTTTTCTTTATTTTGACCCATGTAACCAATACAAAGTTTGCACAGCATTTTCTGAACACTGTAACGAATAGTCAAGTCAAGCCTTGAATGAATGAGATTGTTTTTAAATAATAAATATTACATTTTTTGTTTATTTAGTAAATGTTTTACTATTAAAACTTTTTAAATAATTATTTACATTTAAGATTAACATATATATTTATAAATAAAACGACTAGTTGTATATGTTCTGTTGATTATCAAATATGTGTCCATCTCTTTAATATCCACCTTTGTACACGTTTTATTCTTATTCACACTGATAAAGAAAACTAAAGTAGAATGTACGTTTACACAGAAGCACCTGAGGTCTATATTTTTTATCGGGGTTGTACCACTGAAAGCAAAGGAAGCAAACAAAATGTGGGGCCCTTCTTTTCCTCTCCACCCCAGACATATTCCTACTTTGAGGATACTGTAGATGGGTTTGGTTTTTGTAGAATTACTCTGTCAATTTTAAAGTTCATTATCCTGACCCAGTGAAAGTTACATGGTTTTGTTGCCTGACTATCAGTATAAATATGAATCCACACTTTATTGTACCCAGGTTCAGAACACAGTTATTAATGTTAAAGAACATAGCCTGTAAAACCGTGCTGTGACAATCCAGGGAAGTGGAACATTCTAAAACGCCAAAAATCGATTAATTGTATCAAAACAAGTAAAAATCTAATGTGGCCCAGCCAAGGAGCCAACCATTTTAAATTTTCTATAATAAAAAACGCACAATAATCAAGTAGACGGATTTTGATGTAGATATATAATTTTACTTAGTGAATATGAAAAATTATAGATTAAATTTAATTATGTAACGGAAATAAAACTCTAATACATTTAACACTAAATTTGCGTTGCATGTAATTTAATTATCGCCTGAGACCGCGTCCTCGTTGGCATCCTGTCAAGATTTTGGCCAACATGGATGTAGTCTCCAGCCAGCAGAGGACTTTTGATTTCCTAACAGGAGTCTTCAGCTGCCAAAAAGTGGGCGACAGCCATACTAAAATGTAAGTTATTTTATGATCTATTAAAAATGGGTTGAAACATATTTTTGTAAAATTCATACTGTAATGATACTCATGAAAAATTAATTTTTTTTTAACCCTTTCACCTTTTAAAAGGCACTTCTGAGAACTCGATACTCACCAATTTCTTGAAAAGGAAGCAACTTTCCATAGTTTTTTAACACTCCAATTGTTTCTTTTCTTTAATTCTAATTATACAGACCATTTCAGCATATTTTTAAAGTACAATACCTGAAGGTATGTCACTTGCAATAGTGTCAAGAAAATCAACTGCGTAGTTATAGCTCGAACGGGATAATATATTTTCATTCCATTTTTCTTGAGGGACTCTGTAATGTTGATAATTTCTAAGCTCATCCCATTCTTCAAGTTTAATGCCTTCAAATGCCAAACTGTGAATATTAACACCATCTTCACGCAAGAACAATGAACCACGAGGAACAATACTTGCTTCTTCATTGATTGTGTAAATAGTAGCTGCAAGACGATCTTCTTCTTTCAGTTGATTATCTTCAATCTGATGATTAAAAAAAAGAAAATGCAATATATTCAGTGATGTCTTGTGATTGAAAAATTTGGTACAGTTCAATACTAACAACGACTAAATTCAGGGAGGGAATATTCTAAACATTTGTTTTCCTTTCTCATATACACAGTGTAGAAAAAGTTAAGATGGATCAAAATAGTCAAGTTTTTTACAGATATGTTTGTTCTGAGGTCCTTTGAATTTTTGTAATGATGTCTATGCAGTGCTCTAAAGTTTTAATGAGTGGAAGAATCAAACTTGGTATGTGGACATATTTTTTAACCACGTCTTGTACTTTTTTTGTCATTTTTCAATAACTCAAAATTTGGGGGGTAACTAACTTAAAACAAAACACAAAATTATTATTTTCTAATAATTTGAGTCTAATGAATTTTACAAAATTTTGCTTAAGTGTAGCCTCTAAGGACCTAGACAAGATGTATTTGTTCCCATCTCTCCAACAATGCCGATTCATGAGTTATCAGTAAGACACCAAAAATCGTCAATGAGTCTGTTATAAAAGTATTACTTTATCAAAATCTGTTATACCAATTTTCATTCAAACTTTAGTGAAATACGAAGATTAATTACTCAAGCCCGTGTGCAAAATTGCAAGTAAAAAAATATTAAGGTTCAGAAATAATTAGTAAACAACAAAAATGAACTGGTCATTTTTATTGAAATAAGAATTACGCTGAAGTTACGTTTATGACATAAGTGAAGTCAGTTGAAGCTCTATTTAAATAATTAATATTTCTTAAAGTTCAAAGTATATATTATGGTTCATTTTCATTTTTGACTGACAACTACCTAACTAACCATTTTTGGAGATGAATAGTTTCGGTTGGTTTTTATTTGATTTTGGGTATGGGCAAGTGAGAAAGTTTGTACAATGTTTTTGAACTTTTTGTTTTCAACTTCCTTAAGAATTTTAAACTTTTTAAAAAATAAATTTGTTTACAAAATGTATTGCAAACAGTAATATCAGTGTGAATCATTCTGATCAAAACACATTATTATAAAAAAATTGTGTTTAACTTTTAACAACTCATTCTAACAATAACTTATCCATCTCCACATCTACCACTGTAAAAAAAAAAAGTATATTTCATATTAAATGGCGTATTTGTATTAACACGCCATATATAATTTATATTATGAAAAAACAAACATTACAATATAAAACTGTAACTGCATTTATTAGTTACTTAATTTTCTCAAAAATTAATTATCATAGAACAGTGGCGGATCTAGAATTTTATTTTGGAGGGGGCTGAACAGGGGAAAATTTTGTGAAAGGACTTTCATATAATGAAGCGACCAAAACAGTAGTTTAACGTTGTTTTATGGAGTAAAAACGTGTGTTTCATATTAAAGGTTTTCAGGATGTTTTGTTTACTAATTTACTAATGAAATACATTAAAGTTAATAAAAGGCAGATTAAAAATGTGAAAAGGATTTATTTTTAAGTACATCGTACATTTAATATTTCAGAGTAGTTCTACTGGCTAGACATGAATAAATAATGACGGGGACACAGTTGGAATTTTTGTTTGGAGACTTGAAGTGATGGTCTGAGAACTAACACTGTCATTGTCTTCATCACTAGTCGCTGTAAAGGAACCGCAAACGCCTTGTGTGCTTTTGAGCAAACTTTAAATTTTCTTACAAAACATTTTTTTAAGGTTTTGGGGGGGCTTCAGCCCGAAAGCCCCCCCCCCCATAGATCCGCCACTGTCATAGAAGTATAATTCAAAATGTGTTTTTGTTGCATTTTTACGAAGGACAATAAAAAAATTAAGAGATATATTTTGATCTTGCAATCATATGTTATGCAACAATGAATCTTCTACTAAAAATCAAAACCTTATATCATCTGTTCTTAGAAGTAGTGTTTTATTGTTAGCCATTTGTGGTTGTGTTTAACAAGTTAATGTTTAAAAGTAAATGCTCCTTTTGTCTTGAGAAGCATTTTCTATTTTCTATTTTTGTTAAAGATATATGACCATAATAGTTTTTTGCCTTTAAGCCAAAAAATAAATAAAATAAGTACTGGTATTCCTTTGTCTGATTTCACCAAGGTAGAAACGTGCACAGTGATAAGTTTGATGAATACCGAAGAGATGAAGTCAGTAGAAATTATTCATAAAATCCAACAGAAATGCATAGACAGTTGTCTCAGAGAAAAAAAAATATTGGTCAATTTAAGAAAGACAGGATTTCTCCCTGTGATGAACAACGGAAAGCTAGGTCTTCCACTTCAAAGAATGGTAACAATATCGGGGCTGATAAACAAATAATTCTCAATAAGCAACAAAAGTTAAATAATTAAAGTTGGTGAAGATACAAATGAGTTGAATATAAGCCATGATAAATCCAAATATAGTGTTTGACTTTCATTTATAACGAGCTGTTTGCCAACAAATTTGCTTACCTCATTTGAGAGATTTATTACAAGAGCTAGAGGTTCATTACCTTGTGTATTATCAACCAGATGGAGTATGTGTAGCAGGACAATTAACATGTTCAATATAACCAAGAGAAAAGATTATGGCGGACATTCATTTAACATTGGGTTAAAGGTAGAGTGTGGTTTTGGGATGCACTCTCACAGTGTAAACTGTGTGGACTAGACAATAATATCTCTGTCCATATAATCTTACTGGGAAGAAGGTTAAAGTTGTTTAGAGTTTAACTCACACCGACCTCTTTCTTGCGTGAAGATTTAGATTATAAACATTTAAGAAGACAAATCTATTAAATAAAGATCAGTTGCAAAATAGGCTGAATTAAGTTAAGATACCAAAAGTTTTCATTCCCCTTCACTTCTTTTCCCAACCTACTATCTAGTGGTAACAATTTTAGATACACTATACAGTATTTATAAACTTAAATAAAGGATTGAGATTTGGAAAGCAGAAAGTTTACACCTTGCAAATGGGAGAAGAGACAGAATAATGAAAAAATCTCTACATAATGCTCTATAGTTAATGTGGTAGTATAAGCATAAATAAAAAACAACTGTCAATGAAATTGATATAATGTTTCCAAATTTAAAAGAAAATAATTTTAAAAGTGACCAGTCAGCTACTTTTTTTTCAATCTCATATTTTGGGTTTCCACTAATAAACTCCAATTATATGCATTGTTTATTCCAGGTTTTGACGTTAGATAAAAATTAATATAATAGCCTATATGTTTATTCAGCAACCTCGAAAATATTAATAAACAAATCAAATTTGCTTTAAAAACAAGAAATTACATATTATGTAATAAATCTTCCAAACCATTAGAGAATATTTAAAAAATTTAATGAATAAATAAATACCTTATTTTACAGTTGTTTAGCCTGACAATGTCTCAATGAAAACGAAACAGCCATAGGACTGCTTTAGACTGAAAAATAATGTATTTTATACTGTAAAATTTTAAATAATATATTTTTGATAACCATTTTAAAATGTTTTCTTCGGGTAACAAATTGAAAATATATATGATTCTCTGATTTTTTCAAAAATATTTTAGTATTGACACTAGTGTTTTGTGAAGTTTTGTGATATATGATAATTATTAAATTGTCATAAACTTTTGTGTCTCATTCATATTTTTAAAAACATTAACCAACAATTCATAAACCGTTTTCGTCAGCTGACAAACTGATCCAAATCACAGACTAGGCAAACATATAATTAAATAGAAATTCATTCAGTAGTTTTCAAGAAAAATTAACCAATAGTAGACTCAAAATATAGGCTAAAATGTGAAAAAATTTCCACCATTATTGTTGCTGATTTTTATTTTATCTTCAACTAAATAAATAAAAACCATTCTTGATAAGGATGATTTCTTTGTATCTTCTTGGGAAAAAAAAGCACATAAACTGATAATCCATTAGGATCTACTGAAAATTCTGTGATGGATTATTAAGGTAATATAGTCACAGATAGTAAAGACATGTATGAGGGATATCCAAAAATTAAGTTCCGTTTTTAAATATTGCTGAAGTTGACAAGGTATTAATACCATTTTCAAATATTCGAGCAGCATGGTGTGTTTTTAGAATGTTAAAAAAAAGCGATACCTGCTACATGTTTAGTATAGTCTGTCAGCCATTTTTTGAATGTAATGAACATTAAACTATCTAAAATTTACTGCCAAAGATGTTACATTTATGGAGAACTCATTGAGTGATTTAAATTATTACACCATTTTACCTGCATTTTCCACATATTTCATGTTCATTTCTTCATGAAGTTATGTCTGAGAAACTGGAGTATCGGATATTGTACTCACACAATCTTAATGTGTTCCAAGAACTGAGCTCTTTTTTTCTGTCAGTTTTTTGCTATTAAGACAAGAAGGACAAATAAACCTTTAACATGTGGTTTGTATTACAAGCAGTATCACTCTATGATAATGCGATATACAATATCTGGTGTCCCATGATGGAAAGTGGCTAAAAAATTATGGAAACTATACCTAAAAGTAGTGTATATCGAGCAGTAATAAAAATGATTTGGAAGTATATATTATGTTTTTCTAAATAGCCCATTGGAATTGACTTTTTGAATATCCCTTGTAAATATAATTACTACAAAAGATGTTGCATATTAGGTACTTACCAAGCTAATTGATTGCTTGGTTTTTTCTTCTTCTTCAACAGTTTCAATTCCACTATCTTCAGGAGGGGGGGCATCATCATTCAAAATGTATATGAATCCTGAATCTCCTTGAAATCTTCCTGTGCATATTGAAGTAAATGTAAAATGTTCTGGTTTTGGTTGAGGGAGTAACTGCCAGTTTTTACAGTCCACACTAAAATTATAAAATGTATTCTGTAAAATTATAATTACTGCAAATATTTATGAAATGATGTAATAAGAGGAAAAATTAAGCAATAAATGTCGCCAATTTCCTTTGAATAAAACTGTGATTAGAAAAGTTTGGTAGACACCAGAGAGATATTATACATAAAACATTTGAGTTAGAAAAAAAGGTAATATCTCGATAAAAAGAGAGAGAAATACAATACATAGATCTAACTATGTCTTGGTCTAATGACATGTGCAGCACACAAATTTGTATTGAAGTTGCTGTAGCAAATTCAACACCATTTGTACAACAAAGGTAAAGTAAAGACTTAATTATATCATTCTCATTTTTATCGAGATGGTGCTTTCACTTATATAAGCTGATACATCCCACTCACTCTTTGTTTCATATCTGGTAGTTACTGTTATTTTCATACTTGATAAATTAAGGTACTAGTACGTTGATACTTGAGACAAGTAATTGATACTTTTAGTAGAGTGAGAATCATTAATTTTATACTTTTAGTCTGTTTTTATGTTCACCAACCTAGTGCACTCCATCATCTGCTCTCACCAAGAGAATTTTCCCCACCTGTTTAGTGCCTTCAAGTAGCTTCAAGAAAATAGTCTGTCTCATGTAATTTGAGATGGAAAGAATGATGGAATGGAAGAAAATATAATTTTGTTTTCAAAACACAGTACATAACAATAAAATAATTTTAATATTAAATACTTAATTACAATCACATTAAACAAAAAAATAAGATAATATGTCCTGCTTGACTGCTAAATAAAACAATTTAATAATATGTTCTTTTATTCCTGAAGCAATAAAGGCCTCAAATAGTCAAATAATATATACTCATAAATAATTGTTTTTATATCCATATTGACAGCTTGGGTAATGAGGACA
Organism: Aphrophora alni; assembly: GCA_963513935.1. Lineage (NCBI taxonomy): Eukaryota > Metazoa > Arthropoda > Insecta > Hemiptera > Aphrophoridae > Aphrophora > Aphrophora alni. Next base: position 46,180,188 of record OY740778.1, on the reverse strand, counting down.
GAGGAGTAGCAAAAATGAGCTAACAACCACACCAATCACATTTGAATCTTTTAACTTAGGATTCTACCCTTTATAAATGTAGTCGCTATAAATATTTTAGAACTTTTGGCACTAAATTTGCTTTGTTTTTACCTTATGACATAATAGTACATAACCTATCCTATTTTTACATAATCATGTTTCTTTTTATACAAAGGAATGGAAATGAGAAATAATATTAGATTTTCAAGAAACTTATCCAATTCTTTACATAAATGTCAATCTTACCTATAATAAAATATTTTCCCAATCAATGCATCTTTTTCATAACCAAAAGCAATGTGATAATCTTCTTCTATGCCATAAATTATTCCCCAAAAGAAGGTTTTCTTAAAATGGTTATCATTTTGAAGAACTACCAATGAATTTCTTAACAGAACATACTTTTCTGTACTGAGAGTAATCCCACAGTGGGATATGCTTTCAATACCACTTTGGAATCTACTGATATCCATAATTATTTTACTGTGTTGTCAAAAATAATTATTATTACAGTGAGTTCATTGCCTTCTTAATTTTAGTTGACAATATTTATTATTTTTGTTGTTGTTATATTCAAATTAATTCTAAAATATGTTAAATTTTTATGTTTATGAAAATACTATAAATACTAATTTAAGATTTTACTCAATATTATTTACAAAAATATAAACTCAAGTTAAAAAAACATAATAACAAATTAGATTTTTGTCTGTTTAATAATTTTGTTTTTAAGAAATAATCAATTTCTTGAGAGGAAGTACAATATTGTTTATTGAAATTTCACATATCGTTTTTAAAATACATAATTTCGTATGACAACACATACTGAGGTTTTAATTTTTTGTTAGATGTTTTATTGGAAGTGAAATTAAATTAAGTTGAAAATTAATCTAAGTAATTTTAAAAGACATTCCCTATTTTAAAGTATTTTGTATAGCTCACAATACTTTTCCGTAGCTTGAGAAAACGATAAATGATAAAAATATATATTTTTTAAATATATATTTTTTTAATATGTAATAAGATATATTGTTCTTAACGAATTTTCATTTTCAACTTTTCTTAATATGTGTTTTAAAACACTCTATTAAAATACGTTATTTAAATTTCGCGCTAAAAGAAACTGGAACGACATTTCATATGGACACGTGACCATTTTCATCATAAGGAAACCTCAGCGCTGTCACCTAAATAATTGTGGAACTATTTTAGTTTCAGTTCCAGTTCTGACTCAGTGATTCAGTAGGCTTTCCACCTTGTTCTTACTTCTTACGGGTTTTGTTTCGTGTAAATAACAAATCATTAAATGTTTTAAAATTAGTGCAATTCATTTTTCTTTTCGATAATTTCATGAGTGAAGTGATAATTTAGTGTAGCTAATCAAAATAAAGGATAAAATGGATACATAAAATGTTAATATAGGGTGAGTTTTTAGTACTTACTATATTGGATTGCTTTGTCATGTTCAGGAAAACAACTCCAGTTAAGAATTGTCCTTTAGCTTAGAAAGTGATTTTATATTGTGAAAATAAAGTTATTAAATCGTTTTGCTTTTAGTGTTCATTTCTATAATTTAGTCAAAGTTGAAAATGAATTCATTTGTTTTGGTAGTCTATGATATTCAGTCAAATGTAAGCTTTTATAATTTTGTCTGCATTGTTTGAACTAATTTAGGCTACGAGACTTTCTAGAGTGGACTCTTCTAGTCGTACTAGTAATACGTAAGATTTGTCAGTAATTATACGGAATTGTTGGTGTAAAAATAATGTCGATTGCTTTTAGAATTAATTCTATATAGCCAATTGTCCTCAAGTTTGTTTTAACCTATTCTGCCTACAAGTCGCCTCTTTTCTGTTTTCATTGCTGTATAGCCTAATGGATCCTTTTATTCAGTTGAAAAATGAAGTTATAGGATAGGTTGTTAAGGGCCTAAACCTAGTAAACAGACAATCCTATTCATGGCCTTGGTTTCACTAACACTAAACATTCAAGTATAGGCCTACTTTGTGCTAATTATAGTAGGCCTAATTGTTGTATGTCACATCTATAGAATTTCAATTACACATAGCCTATTTAAAAATGAAAATATGGTAATTGTTACCATTCTAATGCTAACTTGTGTATTCACTAAAAATGTATTTTTCCTACTAGCCTAGGGCCTATAATAAGCCTAGAAAATAATCCAGTGGATATGGAGAGAAGTTTTAAGTGCAAAATCTCGCTTCAGAATAGCGTTTTCCCATCAAGTAGCTAATCATTTAACAAGGCAAGTGGTCTTTTATCTCTCATAATTAATTCTTTACTTAGCAATGTATGAAATTGACAAATTTTTAACATATTCAATCGTATAGCCATATTGAATTCACTTGTGGGGCGCATGCACAGTTCATTAATTAATTTCTACAGGTTGATATTACTATTCATTTATGATATAAGATTCGGGATGATAAAGTCTCAATCCCAGACCTATAGCCTAGGTCAAATGAATATATATAATGACCTCCCTTGACCTGTATTTCTTTAGCTAGGTGTGGTTAGGTAACCATACACGACATCATTGATATTAAATGATATCTATTTTGACAGTTCTTAAAACAACTATTTGCTCGAAATAAAAAAAAAATTGATAGATTTTACTTAAAATTGATAAATATTTGTCGAAATAACCTTAAAATGCCATAAAACAGTCATTTTAAATCACTGATTTCGGACAAAAATAATAAATTGTGAAAGATAATAAGTGGGAAGCGTCTTTAATAAGTATCGAAATAATGGACAAAACACTATTTTGAAGAAGAATTGCTGAGATTTCGCACTTAAATCGATCTGACAACATCTCTCCATATTAACCAAAAATTCATTAGAATATTTAGGGGACAAAAGTAGTTCTGTTCATTTTCAACTCTGTTCTTAATTTAAAAGACTTGTGAGAAATTTTGGGTGGAGGAATAAAAAAATGGTTAAATATGTAGTATTGTACATGTCTTAGCAATTTTCTCACAAAATATAGGCAATTCGTCTTCCAAATATCTTTTTTTGCAACATATTGATACTCTTTTACAACACATTTCACATTTGAATGACTGAAATACAAATTATTTTTGTAGAAAAACATCGATTTAAAACGACGATTTCATGCCATTTTGAGGTTATGTAGGCTCTTTGCGTAACTGGTAGGACTAATCATTAATCAATTTTATTTCAAATCTATCGATATTTTTGTTAATCCGCAAAAATATGTCTGGGTAAATGTTTACTTTAAGGGGCGCCTTATTTTCCGGATTTTATTTTTTAAATAATTTATTACATACCTTACTTCTTAAGAATAAATAATGTTTTCCTTGCGCAGATCATTACTTTTCACTGAAAATCATAATCTAAAAACTCAAATCCAACGTATTTATAGGTTAGATATAATGGCAGATTTCACATTTACCGTTATGTCTCATATGTTACTAACAATATTTCAATCTATAATATCCTTGATAACAGATCACGTGATATGCTGTGAATCCTCCATATTAATAATCTAATTTATTTATTTAAAAGTAAGGTATACCTTACATGTAGGCCTAATAGACGATAAAAAAAAAGCGTAGGTTATTTAAATACATGTCAGTGGGAATTCGTAACTTGAAAAGTGTCTAGGCCCTACTTAATATCAAGATATGCATATCTTATGACCATTGCACATTACATGTCTTACGAGACGATACTAAAATATATTTTTCCATAGGCCTACAATGTTGTTTCTATCATTTAGGCGTACCTGGTTAAAATGGCTTTAAAAGAATTATCACAAATAGGTTTGGCTAGATGGATAATGCCCCGTATCCTTAGCTTAATTCATTTTTAGATTATAATAATATATGTAAAATATTTGTAGGCTATTTTATTTGCACAACATAGAACAGTAATAACCCAAACATGTAGGCTAGTTAAGAAAAACTGTGGTCACATGGTGTTGAAATCAAATTAAAAATTAGTGAGAGAACTATATATATATATATATATATATATATATATATATATATATATATATTATATATCTATACCTATATATATTTCTATATATAGGGTGAGTCACGAGAGAGAGAGAGAGAGAGAGAGAGAGAGAGAGAGAGAGAGAGAGAGAGAGAGAGAGAGAGAGAGAGAGAGAGAGAGAGAGAGAGAGAGAGAGAGAGAGAGAGAGAGAGAGAGAGAGAGAGAGAGAGAGAGAGAGAGAGAGAGAGAGAGAGAGAGAGAGAGAGAGAGAGAGAGAGAGAGAGAGAGAGAGAGAGAGACAGACAGAGGACAGAGAGAGACAGACAGAGAGACAGACAGACAGACAGAAACAGACAGAGACAGAGAGAGAGAGAAAGAGAGAGAGAGAGAGAGAGAGAGAGAGAGACAGAGGACAGAGAGACTGAGAGACAGAGAGACAAAAAGACAGAGAGACTGACAGACAGACAGACAGAGAGACTGACAGACAGACAGACAGACAGACAGAGAGACATAGAGACAGAGAGAGAGACAGACAGAGAGAGAGACAGACAGTCAGACAGACCTAGAGACAGACAGGCAGACAGACAGACAGAGAGACAAATAGACAGACAGACAGAGAGACTGAGAGACAGAGGACAGAGAGACAGAGAGACAGAGTTACAGATAGACAGACAGAGAGACAGAGTTACAGCGAGACAGACAGCCAGACAGACAGAGAGACAGAGGACTGAGACAGAGAGACAGAGGACTGAGAGACAGAGAGACCAGACAGAGAGACAGACAGAGAGACAGAGTAACAGAGAGACAGAGATACAGACAGACAGAGAGACAAAGAGACAGACAGAGAGACAAAGAGACAGACAGACACAGAGACAGAGAGACAGACAGACAGACAGAAACAGACAGAGACAGACAGAGAGAGAGAGAAAAAGAGAGAGAGAGAGAGAGAGAGAGAGAGAGAGAGAGAGAGAGAGAGAGAGAGAGAGAGAGAGAGAGAGGAGGGAGGGGGGAGAGAGATAGGTTAGCATATAATCTAGGGGAGATAGGTTTGCAAAAAAAACCTTATCTAACCTAGTTTCCCTACTTTATATATAATTTGGCCTTGAATTACATACAGTAGTCTATAGTAACTTCTTTCAGGGCTATAAAACTGTTACAGTTATTTACTTTGTTCTTAACTTTAGTTACATGTGTAGGCCTACACTTAAGATCATAACTGTTATAATTTAGCATTCAGTCAAAAATATACATAATAGGCCCTTATAATTTTTGACATAAATTTTTGAGGTTTTGTTCGAGGCAGACACGGGGACGTTGTTGTATAGATACCAGCATTTCAATTTTGAGCCCTCCACGTCCCTACAACCCGGTGGAAATGTGCAGTACCCGATTGACAACACATCCGTCCATTCCCATCAACCATGGGGATAAAGATGACTGTTCTTTAACACATTTGTAATTAAAATTCGAACTTTATTGTTCATTTTGATAGTTTTACATTTAATTATTTCTAGTTATTATTGATTATTATATATATTTTTAACATTAAACTTAAGATTATTTAATTACGAGTATCTTATTTATTCAATTACCTTAACATAATCATTAAGAGAAGTAATTATTGTATCTTAAACTTCTGGAATAATCAAAGAAATTGCACTTTTAGATACTAGAAAGAGATAGGCTACTGCAAACTTGTGTAGGAATCTCCTGTCGCTAGAAATCTCAATGTAATGGCGAGCCTTTCTCTTACACTAATAGTTTCCCTCATAAAAGTGTCCATTTTTACTATTGTCGTGCCAACCACTGATTCTAGTGACTCGAAATCTCTCATTGACATTCTGGTAAAGTTTTTTTATAGTTTCATCAATATTATCAACTGTCATATCCCGAATCAGTGTGTTGCCATACTGGAATCGTCGACAAAATAACTCCCTGACCCACAAGCAGCGTTTACGTCGTTTCTCCATTCTTCTTTTAGCTGCAAACATGGTTATGATTGCTAAGGCTCTAATATGGTGTGGAACATGTACTAACAGATTTACTCTCTCCATTACTGCCTCGCGACAACTGCCCGCTTGATTCACGTTGACTCACGAATCACATTCTTGGATCGTTTTGTGCTTGACTCGTGAGGGATACTCGCTATTGAGTTTCGCGAGGAAAACTCTCATTGTCTAAACCCGTCTTGACAATTTGTCTTGTTTTCTTTGCTTTTGACATATCCCTCAGTAGCTCACTTATAGTAGTGCCTAAGTATGTGTATGGCAATCTCGAAGAAACTTAGTTGGATCTTACACATTTATATATAAGCACAGGGTGTATGCAAAACTTTATGCACTTTAACATATTTTCTTAGACTAAAAATGTTTCATGATGTTGATCAATAACTGTAAATCAAGGTTTAATCAAGGTTTGCTGTATGCTTCATTTATTAGCCTTTATCTTAACAAGTTATATTGAAATTTGTTGATTTTATGACTGGACATGTTTTTATATGCTAATCCTAATTACAAGTTCTTTACTGTAATTAGACCGAACATAGTAAGTTTTTCCCTAAGTAATGTAAAAAAATGAAATTGAATGTTTTGTGTTATTGTATATGCTGCACCACAATAATTAGAGTTAATAATTAATTGAAATTGTGCTATAGTAGGTCTAGCTTTAATTTGTACACATCTGTGCATAGTGTAGGTTGATATTAAGTTTATTGAATTGCTTAGTTATGTAATTTGTTGTTTTGTTTACAGTATATAAAATACTTTGGCCTATTGAATAAATTAAATAACTTTTCAATGTCTAGATAACTGATTTATAATATTGGTTTACATTGTCTTTAAAAAAATAAATATGGATAAAGTTTATAGATTGAAATTTTAATGAATTAAATCTACTAAGATTTTTTAAACTTTATTGCTTTTTAGGGTCTTTATGTAAAACTCAGTGTCGAACCTTATAATTTTGCTCAAATTTGTCTGTCTGTAAGTCGCAACCAGTTTGTACTGATCTATATATTTCAAACGTTACAGTTATATTCTTTCAAATGTAGGAAAAATATAGCTGAAACAAATAAAGACTTTGGGGTAGCCTAGTTAGGGTGCAAAAGCTATCGATTTGAAAAACTTTTTTGGATATATTATGTGTTAGAGTATCAAATCAAACTAAAAGTTATTCAGATTAGGCTACGCATTTGTATGTATATTTGACGAAATAATTAATAAGTTTGTGTTGGGGCAAATCTAAAATGTCAGATATCATGTCCACCCCCTTCTAACTTGAACAAAATTATTTGAAATTAAGTTGCAGCTTGAAATCATATATTTTCTTACCGGTATGTAAAAACTAAATAGGCTACCTACATATATACATTACTCCATCTATGCATGTGCCATGGACCTCTGTGTTTACATAGGATATATATGAGTATTAGAATAGCTGCAAGCCTTGTAAACATCCTGTATCCTTAGCTTAATTTATTTTTAGATAATAATAATAATAAAAATAATAATTATTATATATAATCTAACATGTTAAAGGCATTTAAAATTTAAAGTAGGTGCTTGTTTTGTTGTGTATTTTTGTGTGTGACGAATACAACTTAATTTACTCACGCAATGAGAAATGTGTGGAATTTTTTATTGTAGTTTTTGTGACATGTGAGACAAACAATTCAATAGTATCAAAAGATGGATTGCATTTTCTTTGATTTATTTTTATTAGGGTCCGTAGGTAAATCCAATTTTTATAATTTCACGTTTGGATTTGTCTGTCTACATTTTAAACTGCCGCCTAAAAGCTCTCAACTTTATAAAAATAACTGTCCCTATATGCTTATGAACCCTAATTTTACCATTAGACACCGATTGGTCTAAACTTTTATGTAAACATCCCATGTGAGAATTTTGGACTCCACAGGTCAACACCAGCTAGCAGAAGTCACATCACTTATATAAAATTACTGTGGTTTTCAAACTATAAACCACCTACCTATAACTTTGAAACCTCAAAACATTTTAATAATTCTAAAAAAAGTTTTAATTTTTCCAAATTTGTTATTAATAAACTGTAAGTTATCACTGAAATGTCAAAAGTTATACAGGAAAATATAGATTTCCTCTTAATTTCTGACAAAATGTTGTTAGGCATAATTACTAACTAGTGCATTGATTTTAAAAAAGTTTTCAGTTCCAATTAGTGTTTAAATCATATAGCGTACCAGTTTTGTCACTGAAAATACGTTGGATAATCTGGATTTCCTATTTTTCTGCAAAAAATGATATAATTCAGGGACTACTACACCAATTAAAAAAAAAAAATGTAATTTTATATCTAGCGTTCAAGTAATTTATAGCTTAGGGCCTACCATCTTTGTCACTGAAAAAAAAAAAAATAAAATAAATAAATAAATCTCGGAACATCTGTATTTTCTACTTTTCAAGAGCACAAATTTGTTGTAACACTGAACTATGCTGCACCAAATTTCATAAATGTTTTCAGTTCCAATTAGCATGCAAATCATATATCAATTTTTTACTGACAATACATAAGTTGTCACTAAAAATTTTAGAACAATCTGTAAATAATTTTCTTTCTGTATTAACCTTGCAGATGAATATTGTGTTAACTTGGCAACTACTGAACCAATTTTAATCAAATGTAGACCAATACCTAACCAGATAATGTAAAATTAGGAAAGAAAAACTCATCTAAGTTGGAATCAGTTGTTTTTGAGATATAGGCTTACAGACAGATGTTGCATTTTTTATACGGTATATAATTAGTTAATTAAAGTTTATTATCTTTTCTGGTATATCTGGTGGTTGTTGTTCGGTTACCACAGTTGTGACCTCACAAAGGTCATTGTCATCCCATTCTTTTAACACACAAAGAGACAAACACTAACGCCACATTTTGTGGGTCGTTTAAAGTTTTGCTCGCAACAACCTAACAATGACTACCAGATCACTACAAAATTTAATTACCTATTATAGGTGTGATCAAGAAGTTCAATTTGGTATAAAAGAGTCAGTGATGAGTATATTTTGCAGATCTAAATAGTTGATAACTTAACCTCAATCATAATAGGATTTAATATGAAGTGTAATTAATCAGATGTTATTTACATTGGTTGCTAGGGTAACAAACATAAAAAGTGGTTTAAATATTCAGAAACATTTTTGTTACCAGATGACCTAATGTTATTAGCATGGGTTATTTAAATCCTATTCCCCCCCTTAGGGTTTTTATTTAATTATCTTAACAATTATTTGTAAATGTGACCATTATAAGGGTTCCATCACTCCAAAAATCATGGAAATCAACTGGCTAGAAGTTCAGAAATAGTGGTTTTAAAAATGTTTGTTATATTTATATACCATATATATGTATGGTATGAATTTGAACGAACACCCAAAATATGTTTTGCAGGATCAGGATTTTTATTTCATATAATGGTCTCGAGTTTAAACTTCAACACGAGGTTATATATGCTTTTAGCTGTATAAGGAAATTTGGTAATTCTTTGGTATTGCTCGCAATATGATGCAACTGATTGTTTTTTTGGTGATCATTATTGCTTAGATAATTGCAACACATTAAGAGATTAAAATATCATTGATAACGTTGTAAGCCTGACTTATCACACATATGTCAATAACCTTCACATTTCAACCAAAATAGTTTGACCAATATGAGATAATTTAAACTTTTTAAAGTGACATTTATGATTCATATTTACTCTTTTTACCAACAACTCTTGAGTCTGGTTTTGTGAGAGAAAAGATAATCACTAATGTTTTATTATTTGCTTAAGCTTTTGTTTTGTATAACCTATATAAAAGTGTTTGATCAAAGTAGTGCAAATTTTTTTTAATAACAGCAGTATTTTTCATTAAAATATAAGAGAAATGCAAGAAATTTAGTTTTCATGGAATTTGTGGAATATCTTGATGTAGCTATTGGCAGGTATATTGCTTTCTCAATTATCAGTATGATAGGTTAAAATGTAAGAAGTATAGAGGTAACATTGTGATTGATTTAAAAATTGTTGCATTTTTAATGTGATGCAGCTTGTCCAAACTAATTTATTGGCCAAAAATGGCATAAAAACAATTTGAGTTTTATCAATATCAGTTAAACAATGCAGATCAAATTTTGCTCACGTCATAATTTTTGAAATATCATCCAATATAATTTGGGTTATTTTCCTCTATAAATTCCAATTCAGTACTGTAGTTGAGAAACATAAAAACAAACAATGTTATTAAAAGTTGAATTGATCAAACTTGTTGAACCAATTGGGGGGGGGGGAGAGAATACAAATACGGTATTGAAAACAAGTAGTTGCGCAAGAAAAATTTATTTTGTCTTACATATTGTATAATAGTGGTGATTTTTCCATTTAGGATGTGGATCATCGGGATAAGTTGTTAAAAAGTATCCCCACTGAATTTGCTTTGGTATATAACTATTTGTTTGTACAATTAATGATTATACACTCATTATAGAGTGATTAATGTATACCTTTTGAAGATGTTGTTTATGTTCTTGCTTCAACAATTAATTTCAATACTGTATATAGTGACAAGCCAGTGGTCAATATTAGTTGTTAACTTGGTAGCCCAGCAATATTTTTTTAATTGTTAGCACATATACATTAGGCCTAATTAGGTCATATTTGATTTAGCAAAAGATTCTCAGAGTTGATAGGTACAATAAGTACATAGCTACTGCCTGACTTGTTAGTAGTAATTTGTTTTGTATGGAAGATTTTGATTTATGGTTTATCAACCGATACATTTTCCTGAAATTAAACTCACGAAGTTTCCATTTGTTTCTCCCAGGTCAGGCGTCGATCCAAGTGCATGCCCAGTTACTTCATTTTGTTTCGATATTACCTGATTATTTAAGGTCACTGGTGAACATGTTTATTTTCTCATTATAAAAGTTGTATTGGTCACATTATGATGATTCATTAACTTAATTAGATGTTTCCTTAGTCAGTTTTCTATTTTGTCCAAGTTTTGCTGTAATAGACCTTAAACAATTTCAGGGTCATGACTGGTGACCACTACAGTGGTATTATCTGCAGTCGTGATTGTTTGAGGTGTAGTAGATAGATCTTTAAGATGTTGGTGTTGTTCCTGTGGCTGATGGTAGAAACATCATCTCATCATTAAGGATTTGGTATCCCAATAAAGTTTAACCACTTGTTTTAGTCCTTGCTGGTTTTTATTAAGTTTAGTCCCTCAAGCAAATGATTCTCGTCCATAGCGTAACCCTTCGCTTGGCAATTGGTTCATTCAATAGATTGTTATATGCCAACTTTTTTCTTAATGAGCTGCAATCATGTCCTGTTCCAAGTCTGAAGTTAGTAACAGTCTTCTTTTCTGGATTTTTGTCCCACTTTTTGCAAATACTCTTAAATTTCTTCATGTTGGACTGATTCGTGGCTTTCTTTTCAAATGTATTGGACACTTTGTGTATAGTAAGATTTTGAAAGTAAGCTGCTTCTATTGATAATTTATTGGTGTGAAAGTCAACCTTTTCATTATCCTCTACTTCGACATGGGAAGGGACCCAGTGGAACATAATTGTTTTCTGAAGAGCTTGTATGTGGCCCAGCCAAGGAGCCCACCAAATAAAAGCCATAATAAGTATAAATAAGGATGTAATGGGAAGGGATTCTAAATAATAAAATATGAATTGACACTTGCATTTACGTAGAAGGGGGGGAGGGAGAGACGAGGAGTGGAGGGCTTGAACCAGCGAGCCGGGAGAGAGTCTGTTCCGAGAGCCGCGAAAAGGAAGTTGAATGGCAGACTGCTACGGGACGAGGTCAGTCCATTTTCAGCCACGTGCTATATAATTAATCGGTATGCTTTCGGCCACTATTAAGGCTTTATCTAGCCGTTATGTCTTTTTTTATAAATTATAATTATTTCTGTCATCTTCTAATTCGGCGCTATAATAAAAGAGAACATTTAATTTGACTTGCGTTGCGTGCGTTCATTAGCGTCCTAACCCGACTCCTTGGCCCATCCTGAGGACAAGATTCGGCTTAAGTGTACTCGGTCTCCAGCCAGCTGGAGCTTCCAGCTGGTCAAAAGAAGTGGAGACGGTCACATGTAGTTACTTAAAAGCTTGTTTATGTCATGCAGTATTCTGTCATGGTGATTTGTTTGGCTGTATGGCTGCTTGTGAATCCACCAAGAGGGCCACATTTTTGAATAACCAAGGTCTGTATAGTACTTGTTGAAGGGCTAGGGAGATACCATTTATTTTCCTTTTGAAGCTTGTTGAATATTTGCCTACTGGATTGTAATATGAGAACAATTTTTAGTATTTACTGGTGCCCCTGCTGTGTCTGTGTTGTACATCTGGGAGCTAAGTGTACATTCTGAGCCAAATGTTTCCAATGTCAGAGCTGTCAGTATTGTCTTTCTTAAGATCGTCTAATGATATTTTTAAGTAGGTTTCACTTACTAAAAACTCTTAGGTTGATGGATTCGCTGATAGAGCTCTACCTAGTTTGGTGTGTTCAACAATGTCAAGAAGTACCAGTATATCTTCATTGGTGTTGGTTGTGTTTTAAGTGTTTTTCTGAATTTTTCTGTTGGTCTAATCTGCTAAATAAGAGGCTTTCATTCAGATGTAGGAAACTGGTGACGATTTCTGTATTTCTAAGCTTATATGTAGATATTTTGTGTTATCATTGAATGACTCACTTGAGTTGACTTCATCGTGCTACATGTTAGTTTTAGAGTTATAATATTGAACACCAACTTTCATCCCTAGTGTAAATTATTTTTATAATGACTTACAATTAAAGCGACGATTTTTCTGTTTCAGATTAAGGAAACGGAGGTGTCTGGGACTTGGAACTGTCAACAATCTTGCAAAGTGAGTAAAAGTTAATCATAGGCCAATGATGTAATGTAGACCAGTTGACTCACAAATGATTAAAAGAAACGTGATTTAGTACTGTTAACTTGAAGATAAGCTGTTTAAACAATACAACTTAACCCTAGCTGCAACTCATTTATAGGGATTGAACGTATCAATAGTTACAAGTGATTTGTTAATACTGTACTGTATTTTAAGAAATGCTTACACAGTAACAATATAAGCTTGTTGTGAAGAAAATTACTACAATGTAGGCTATTGTTGATAAGGTATTTCGAGTGATGTAGGTTAATAAACACTTGGAAATAAATAGGTTTTTTAATAAAATAAATGATAATAAAAGTCCCAAAATATTACCTCCATACCAAATTTAATTAAAATTGGTCCATTGTTTAAACTGGATAGACGTTACACAATCATCTTTCCTAAATAATTTTTTTTTTTTTTTACCGCTGTTTTTTTATGCCACTGTTATTTTAAAAAAATACAATTACTCCTATATATTGTATTCCTACTATTATATTTTCTGTGTCAAGAAGAATTTCTGTAATTTACTGTAATCAGAAATCATATTAATTCAATTAAGTTTTAATATTTATCAACTTCTTGTTTTTAACTTGGTATAAAATATTTCATGAATGTTGTGAAGTTAGATTTGGGTTCATAAGCAATGAATGTTATGTGTCGTCTTGAGCAATATGTTTCAGATAAGTTGTTTGATTTGAATGAATGATTAATTTTAAAAAGATGTAATTTTATTTTATTATTTGTTAATTGAACAGATGCTAATTATTGTTATTGTTAATTATTTTGATGAAATGTGAATGTTTATGGCCTAAATCAATGTACGGAAGTGCCAAAAACACACTTCACAAAATTAAGTTACCCGTACTCATAATTAGGTAAAAAAGTTTCATGTGTATTCAATATTTGATTTATCTTTTGGGCCGATATTAAGATCGTTTGGATCATCTGGATCTTTGAGGATGGATTTTGTTTGCTTAACATTTGGTTTTTGTATTTGGATGTGAAAGAGTTAGTGTAATTTGTATGCAATGATTTTACTTACGAAATATAGAGAAGTTTATGTGATATGTCAAAATAGTGATCTAAAGTTCCCCCCCGGATATATCCGTTTAGAGGTCCCCTTCTTAGTCCAAGAAAATGGTTGTACTGATGTATTTCTATTGTCTGTGCAGTGGTCTACAGCTTAAATGTCTGAATTATTTTAATCAAATGTGTGTGTTCGTAAATGTTGAAAAAAGATTTGTGTGCGTGGGTACAGACTTTATATGTGAAGTTGTGTGAGTGTGTGTTTGGAGGTGGGGGGTGAGAGGTGTAATGTGTGTATTTAGTGGATAAATAAATATTTAGGAATTAAGTTTTTGAATAAATTAAATTTAGTAAGTTCTGTTGTTTTAAATATCCTGGAGTAGATCTAATAGGAAGCTACTTATTCTTTTGTTGTAATTTGTAACCTTATGTAAGTTTATTGTTTATTTTGCTGGGTTCGGTCGGCTGCGGTTTTGTCAATTTCTAGCCAATGAAAATTAATTTTATAATGTTATTTTTCTTTTTTATGTGTATTTCATGTTTAATTCAGATTTAGTATACATTCATTTATAAGTTTTACACATAATAAAGCCCCTAACAGGTTTATAACCTCGGGGCAGTTTTTTATTTATTTGTAGTTTGTAGTTTGTATATAAAATATATTTCTTTTCAATAAATTTCAATTTCAATTTCAAATTTGGTATATGAGGATTATTTGGCCTTTATCTCAAGACTTTTTTCTTTTATTTTTTCGATAATTGAAAATTTGATAATAGTTGTAATAAATAAAAATAAAAAAATTATAAAAATAAAAATAAAAGTGATCATTTCGTCAATATCGAATCTAATGATTTTTTCCCCCCCCAAATTTTCCTCATGTGTTGTCTCTAAGGACCTAAACAAGTTGCAATAGTTGTAATCTCTTCAAACATTCTGATTCGTGAGTTATGGGTAAAAAAATTGGCCAATCGGAGGAGTTGCAAAACATATAATTTTTCAAATTGGCTGTACCATACTTATTTTGTTCAAATTTCAGTGAATAGGAAGATTAACGACTCAAACTCACATGCAAAGTCGCAAGTAAAAAAAGGAAAAAAAAAGAAAAGATGGAACATGAATAAGTGGCAAAAAAATTAACCTTGTACACCATTATTAAAAACTTGACTAATCAACACGATTTATGCTAAGGTTGTGTTTATGGCACAGATGAATGAAGTAAGTTATATTAGTATTTTATCAAACACATGGTTCATTTTCACTTTTTTACTTACAACTACTGAACTGAGATTTATGGTAACCAATAGTTTGATTTAGTTTTAGGGATAGTTGAGTGAGAAAGTCGTGCAATACTTTTGCACCGTCTATTTTAACAGATATCTGATGAAACTTTTACAGTGTTTTACTTGATTTTAATGAGCAGTAGCTTCTCAGAAATATAAGTATTTATTACGGTAAAATTTGATTAAAACTTGTTATTTTATTTCCAGGCATAGTCAGTTACTCTGTATGTAACATAATTAAAGATAGGAAGTTTAACAGCAGGTTTACATGGAAACAAGTAGGCCTAGTGTATGATTAATACCACCAGTTGTTTTGTACACAACTAGTTTCATGACTGACTAACTGTAACCTAATCTTACCTTACATGGACTTCCATGGTAATAGCCTCGTGTGTCAACAGAACAATGCAATGTTTTCAGCTTGAAGACAAAAATTTTTTCCAATACCCTAGAAATGCTAATCATTTCCCCCAAAACACCTTAGGAGTTTGCTAGTGTATTTTTAAAAAAATTGTAAAAATGTATACAAATAATGGATATAATTTCTTGTACCTTACATAATTTTATACTCATAAAAGTTAAAATAATAAGTCAATTTAAAAAATGGGATCTAATTTTGGTAATGAGTTCTATGTGGCGAAAGCTAAAAAACAGTTTTAAATAAAATTACCAACTTGAATAAAAGTTACTATGTAACAGATCAAAACACTGCACAATCTGTCTCGCACTCATCCATAAAATGCCTAGGTAAATAATCAAATGTAACTATTGTAGAAAAATATAATTCAGTCAATCAAAATGTGAAAATTAACCAAGGACGACGGTTTCTTAGGTTTATACATATTAGAAAAAAAAAATTGTGTATTTAAGTAACGTGTAAACTTGCTTCATTCATATCACAAATCCGTCTTAAGCTCAAAACCAGGGTTTAATGAAATCAAGTATAAATAACTGCGGTCAGAATTAATTTTAGTTTGTCAATTATTTTTGAAAGACAAATTTTATTTTATTTGCAATTTTGCACATGAGTTTGAGTCATTAATCTTTATGCTTCATCACAATTTGAATGAAACTGGTAGAGCCGATTTTGAGCCCCATTGTCATTTTTCAGTTTAAAAGCATTATATGTTCATTCATAAAGATGTAACTTTTGTCCTTTCTCTCATTCTGATGTTTTGTTGAATTGTACAATAGCTGCAGTATTATTTATTATGAATAAAGCATTTAATTTTGGTTTTTTTTCCCTTGTGGCTGGTGTTTTGTTCAAGTGTACAATAGCTGTAGTATTATCTACCATCCATAAAGGGTTTAACTTTGGTTATTTCTCTCCTTGTGACTGGTGTTTTGTTGAAGTGTACAATAGCTGTGGTGTTATCTACCATCCATAAAGGGTTTAACTTTGGTTATTTCTCTCCTTGTGACTGGTGTTTTGTTGAAGTGTACAATAGCTGTAGTATTATCTACCATCCATAAAGGGTTTAACTTTGGTTATTTCTCTCCTTGTGACTGGTGTTTTGTTGAAGTGTACAATAGCTGTGGTGTTATCTACCATCCATAAAGGGTTTAACTTTGGTTATTTCTCTCCTTGTGACTGGTGTTTTGTTGAAGTGTACAATAGCTGTGGTGTTATCTACCATCCATAAAGGGTTTAACTTTGGTTATTTCTCTCCTTGTGACTGGTGTTTTGTTGAAGTGTACAATAGCTGTGGTGTTATCTACCATCCATAAAGGGTTTAACTTTGGTTATTTCTCTCCTTGTGACTGGTGTTTTGTTGAAGTGTACAATAGCTGTGGTGTTATCTACCATCCATAAAGGGTTTAACTTTGGTTATTTCTCTCCTTGTGACTGGTGTTTTGTTGAAGTGTACAATAGCTGTGGTGTTATCTACCATCCATAAAGGGTTTAACTTTGGTTATTTCTCTCCTTGTGACTGGTGTTTTGTTGAAGTGTACAATAGCTGTGGTGTTATCTACCATCCATAAAGGGTTTAACTTTGGTTATTTCTCTCCTTGTGACTGGTGTTTTGTTGAAGTGTACAATAGCTGTGGTGTTATCTACCATCCATAAAGGGTTTAACTTTGGTTATTTCTCTCCTTGTGACTGGTATTTGTTGAAGTGTACAATAGCTGTAGTACTATCTACTATCCATAAAGGGTTTAACTTGACTTATTTCTCTCCTTGTGACTGGTGTTTTGTTCAAGTGTACAATAGCTGTGGTGTTATCTACCATCCATAAAGGGTTTAACTTTGGTTATTTCTCTCCTTGTGACTGGTGTTTTGTTGAAGTGTACAATAGCTGTGGTGTTATCTACCATCCATAAAGGGTTTAACTTTGGTTATTTCTCTCCTTGTGACTGGTGTTTTGTTGAAGTGTACAATAGCTGTAGTATTATCTACCATCCATAAATGGTTTAACTTTGGGTATTTCTCTCCTTGTGACTGGTGTTTTGTTGAAGTGTACAATAGCTGTGGTGTTATCTACCATCCATAAAGGGTTTAACTTTGGTTATTTCTCTCCTTGTGACTGGTGTTTTGTTGAAGTGTACAATAGCTGTGGTGTTATCTACCATCCATAAAGGGTTTAACTTTGGTTATTTCTCTCCTTGTGACTGGTGTTTTGTTGAAGTGTACAATAGCTGTGGTGTTATCTACCATCCATAAAGGGTTTAACTTTGGTTATTTCTCTCCTTGTGACTGGTGTTTTGTTGAAGTGTACAATAGCTGTGGTGTTATCTACCATCCATAAAGGGTTTAACTTTGGTTATTTCTCTCCTTGTGACTGGTGTTTTGTTGAAGTGTACAATAGCTGTGGTGTTATCTACCATCCATAAAGGGTTTAACTTTGGTTATTTCTCTCCTTGTGACTGGTGTTTTGTTGAAGTGTACAATAGCTGTAGTATTATCTACCATCCATAAAGGGTTTAACTTTGGTTATTTCTCTCCTTGTGACTGGTGTTTTGTTGAAGTGTACAATAGCTGTGGTGTTATCTACCATCCATAAAGGGTTTAACTTTGGTTATTTCTCTCCTTGTGACTGGTGTTTTGTTGAAGTGTACAATAGCTGTGGTGTTATCTACCATCCATAAAGGGTTTAACTTTGGTTATTTCTCTCCTTGTGACTGGTGTTTTGTTGAAGTGTACAATAGCTGTGGTGTTATCTACCATCCATCAAGGGTTTAACTTTGGTTATTTCTCTCCTTGTGACTGGTGTTTTGTTGAAGTGTACAATAGCTGAAGTGTTATCTACCATCCAAAATGGATTTAACTTTGTTTATTTCTCTTCTTGTGACTGGTGTTTTGTTCAAGTGTACAATAGCTGTGATATAATTAATTGTTACAGCCTTGGTCTTTGAATATTGTTGTGTAACTAGCTCCCTAGACAGTAGACACAATGAGTTTAACAAACGATTTGAATGTATTAAACACTAAATAATGACCTAGGTGTATCACTAGAGTAGTAGTAGGCCTACATATGCATTGTTATACTATGAATTTTAATGAGACGGAGTTATCAACATATGTTTTCAAGGTACATTAGTTTCACAGCAGTTATACAAATAGCAGTGCGCCCAGATCGGAAATAGCCTGGTGTTGACAAATTCAGAGCCTACACACTAGGCATTTGTTGACAAAATATGCAACTTGCCAAACACAAAGAACAAACCTTGAACAGATTTCGGATCAAGGAAAACTGCGGGACAAAAATACTCGCCATGCAGCCAAAATGTTGACATGTATTTCTATTTTTTTTTTTTTTTTTGCATATTCGATCTTTTGCCGATTTTGACCGAATCGCCAAACTGCACAAAATGGCTATTTATAGATTTACGTATATAGTCTAGCTACTCTCAAACAACCGATATTTGAAATTTTCTTTCACACATACTTTGTACAGAGAAAGTTATGTGATAGATTAAAAAACCTTTGTCGTATTTTTTGTAGGTATGTATATCAGTTTTGAGTCCAAAAAATGTGTGTTTTGGTGTGATGTGGTGTGTGCAGTGCTCTAGAGTCCAAACGGATGGACCGATTTAGTAACACAAAATTTGTAGCTAGCTGCCTAAAGAAAAAACACAAAAAATCGATTTTAAAATTTTACTTAAGGTTCTAAACAAACGTAATGTTAGACATCTCTCCGAAAATGTGGAAAAAATCTGCCAATAATTTTCTAAAAATCTACTCAGCCGATTTCATTTAAATTGTAGTAAAACTTGAAGATTAATGACCCAAACCGGTGTGGAAAATAGCAAGTAAAATAAAATACGTGTGTTCTGGATTATTTAGCAATAAACAAAAATGACCTTCACTACTCTGTCATTAAAAACTTGATTTATACTGAAGGCACGTTATGGTACAGCGAAACGTTTGTGCCTAAAAATAAACGCCGTCAACGATTAATTTTACTTTATTTTCTATTAACTTTAACCCTAGTTCCTACAATAATCTTTTGAAAATTTCCAAATGTTTCATGTCTGCTGGTACAAATCTTCCAAGGATTTTAAAGTTTCTGCAGATCCCAGAATTTATTTATCGCTTTCCCAAACCCCTGTGGGTTTTGACTAACCGAGGAGAGATTTGACATTGGATAGTAGTAAATCAAAACTTAATACTTTCTACACATGTTTTAATTTTTTTTACACACTTAAAGTACATCTAGAATCATCAAATATTTGGGAGGCATATTGGAACATCCAACACGACGTAAGCGTGTCAAATTTTGAAAATTCTAGCTAACCTATATTTGCCCAAAAGATTAAATAATTTATGGAAAATGTAAAAAAATTTACATAAAATCCAAAATGTAGCTATATCCAAGGTATAACCGATGTAGGTAGGAAAAAGTCATCGAAACATACTTCTAAATCTCGCTAAATCTGCAGCTGTTGGTGCAATCCGTTTTTTTGGGTAGGTCTTGCCGTTTACCCACAATAGACCTCCAAAAAATGTCTACAGTGACATAAAAGTTCCGTCCGCCATTTTAAATTTTTTCGGGGTTAAAAATTTTCAATTTTATCCTTTGGAATTTTCCTATTGGTTAATTGGGTACTTACGTATTAACGCCACCGCAGCAGAAGTTGCGCTAATGCGCATGCTCCAAGAGCAATAATAATTAATTATTGAAGTTAATAATTTGCTTACTTTGTGATATATATATATATATATATATATATATAACCACCTGGCCAACCCTTTCGTAAGTTTATTGAAGTTAATAATTTGAAATTAGATCACGGATAAACACGAGCTGTAAAAGTGAACATTTGTCATCATGTCCAACAAGTCGTTAACCTATAAATACGTTAGATTTGATAGTTTTTTAGGTGTGTGTGTGTGTGTGTGTATATATATATATATATAGCTACCTTGATATATAATTATATCACAAAGTAAGCAAATTATTAACTTCAATAATAATTATTGCTCTATATTGGCGCATGCGCATTAGCGCAACATCTGCTGCGGTGGCGTTAATACGTAAGTACCGTTAATTGCTATAAGTTTCCCAAATTTCAAGTTCTAGATCATTTGGGTTCAAGGAACTGGGTTAGAATTTGGATATATATTGGATTTAGTCTTATACGATCCCAGTTTGTTCCCAAAGTAATTTTACTAAATAAATGGCACTAATTAACAAAAACAACACACATCCAACTTTATAATTCACGATTTTAAAGAATTGCTAAAAAAGATCTTCATGTCTTTTTCGCAACATAAATTCTCAAAGTTGGGATCCAGCAAGTCTGTTTTCTTCTATCCTTTCTATTACGCCGTTTAACCAACGCCCATTAGACTCGATGGTCTGTCTGTGGATTCACAAAGTGCTTGAATGATTTACTGTGTAATGTTGGAGTTGTATACCGATATAGTTTGTTAAGATTTCCACATACCAGAAATAGTAATTGTCCCCCCCCCCTGTTCAATACACGCACTAATTACACTTAACAGCATATCGGCTCTGTCAAATACAATCTACAAATCCCCCCCTCGAAAATATACTTCTTTCCGGTAAAAAAATAAGGGTTTTCAATCGTTTCTACTTCACGCACCAACGACATTATGCGCACAGAGAAAATGAAATCAACACCAACTAACCTTAAGTCGCGACCTGCAATACGCCGCAAAGCGATAAGATACAGCTCACCGGTGAATGCCAGGGCGATAAGATAACCGAAAAATAATCAGGTTTGAATTTTTTGTTGTCGTGAAGTCGTTTAAGGGAAAAGAAATTCATATATTCATACAATGATGCTAAAATATTGACAAATTATTAGTGTAAATAGGAGGATCGGTGGTATAGTCTTGAGTTGTCGGAATTTCTATAGGGGAGTTTGGATGTTTTGTGTTACCATGGCAACAGTAGGCCTAACAATACGCAATCAGCTGTCTTTGTGTCACAATGTTTGATAGGCTATCAGCAGGCTTGCATAATATTACATCGCTGTCCTTGTATCTGTTTACTAAATCTGTGTGTGAAACGTACGAAATTCGTAGATACGGTACCACAGACTTCAATAGGAGGTTACCACTTTGTATGGTAGTGTCAATCAATAGGGTTACATATTTGGTAATTTTGTCGCTTGTCAGTCTTAACAACTGAAATTATTCAGCAAGATAAATAGTTTGAAATACAGGGTTGATCATAATATGCGTGCAATATATCAGGGGACTAAAATTAAGAAAACAATTCAAGAAAAATATTTCCGAAAATGATTCATTTCCTTCTTTTTTCTGATAGGTTGAAATTCGTTGTTGATTTTTTGTGTTTATGTCCGTTTTGAGGTTTCTTAACTCGAAAAAAGTGGTTTTGGAATGATGACGGTTTTTATAAATAGTTGTATGTGCGAGATTTAAAAACGTCCGGACTTGTGGCGAAACAATACATGGCTTCCGCACCACGTTATTGCTTGCTCGTGATTTTTCTAGCTCCATATTCACCAGATATGGCTTCGTGCGACCTTTTTTTTTTTGTTCCCAAAAATGAAGAGAATTTTAAAGGGCCGTCGTTTTGCGAGCATACATTAGATGAAAAGTGCATCGCTGAGATAGATAAACGTTATTCCAAAGATCGAGATCCAGAAGTGTTTCTGAGAATGGAAGAAGCGCTGCTATAAGTATAGGTCTATATCTATCTAATGGGGACTATTTCGAAGGGGATAAAATTTATGTGAACGAATAAATAAAAATTCTCTCCAAAAAAACAACAAAAATTCTTGTTACATTTTGAACACACCTCTTACATTTAATAATATGTTTATTTGTGTTATGTGTATTTGCAGTTGCTTTCCGTGGTAAATAAGTCCCGGGACGATTTAATATTTTTTTAACCATTACAGATAGAGCTACAAAGCTTTGTACTTGGGCACCAAAACCTCTTCTAGTACGTATTCAGTGAACCGCTACTTTTCCAGTGGCGGCGGCCCACAAGGAGTAAGTAGGAAATCTTAAATAAGAGCATAGGATGAGTTGTACGTGGAATTAAAGGTCTTTATGAGTAGAACACAATGTCGCAAACCCGACCTCAAAAGTTTCACCCTAGCTAAAATAACGTGGGTTTAAATTTCATATTAAATCAAACAAGGAAAATGGATTAACATTTGTTTGTGACTGATAGTGGGTATCCCTGCAAACAGGAAACATACTTGATTTAAGTAGTTCTTATTAGTGGGATTCTACTCGTTAGTGAATACAGACTATAACAGTTTTTCGCTTCATTTGTTTTGAGTTGGAAAATTAATCCTTGAGAGCCGTCCCCGTAAAGAAGCCTGTGACACAGTCTAAAAAGTTTGATTTGTAAAGTTTTCATTTCATAACCTCTAGCTGGTAAGCATTATTAAGCTGTTTTCAACATACCTGACGTTCTAGCTAATATGAACTTTAAATCCGTGCTATTTTAGCTGTTTTGCAGGATTGTGTTCTACTCATAAAGGCCTTTAATTCGATGTACAATTATTCGACCTATGCTTTCATTTAAGATTTCCTACTTACACCTTGTGGGTCGTCCTCCCTGGAAAGGTAGTGGTACACTGAATACGTACTAAAATAGTTTTTGGTGTCCATTAACAATATACAAAGCTTTGTAGCTCTATCTGTAATAGTTAAAAAAATATTAAACCGTCCCGCGATTTATTTAACACGCTGTATATAAAAAGCCAAGATTATTGTTATAGTTATATTGGTTTCTAATTGACAGTTACCATGTTTGTCAACTGCTTGGTAAAATGAATAAATAACTGTGAATTCACCATTAGAAAAGAAGTAAAGCATACAAAGACAGGTTCTATGAGAATGTTCAGTGCATCAACACTTCCACTTTCACGGACAACTTTCTTTTACTTCTCAGCAGGAAATATGAAAGCTAAGGAAGTTTCTACTGCACAATAGGCTACAACACAAGGAATGTGGAATAGACAATACAGAAACACCTGTTTTATACCATACGTGCTCTAATTGTCTGCATTATATTATAAACCTGAAATATACGGTGTGGATTCTGTATGTGCTTCGTAAATGTGTGTATTTACTCGCTTCGCTCGTGACTGTTAGCCCAGAGGGACTCGAAGCTGTATGTAAAGGAACCTCACCTCGCTACGCTCGTGGGTGGTAGTCGTAACTATACGAAATTACATTTTACAAAGTACGAAATTACATTTTACAAAGTACGAAATTACATTTTACAGAGTACGAAATTACATTTTACAGAGTAAGAAATTACATTTTACAGAGTACGAATTACATTTTACAGAGTACGAATTACATTTTACAAAGTACGAAATTAAATTTTACAGAGTAAGAAAGTATATTTTACAGAGTAGGAAATTACATTTTACAGAGTACGAAATTACATTTTACAGAGTACGAAATTACATTTTACAGAGTAGGAAATTACATTTTACAGAGTAGGAAATTACATTTTACAGAGTACGAAATTAAATTTTACAAAGTACGAAATTACATTTTACAGAGTATGAAATTACATTTTACAGAGTAAGTACATTTTACAGAGTAGGAAATTACATTTTACAAAGTACGAAATTACATTTTACAAAGTACGAAATTACATTTTACAAAGTACGAAATTACATTTTACAGAGTAAGAAATTACATTTTACAGAGTAAGAAATTACATTTTACAGAGTACGAAATTACATTTTACAGAGTACGAAATTACATTTTACAGAGTACGAAATTACATTTTACAGAGTACGAAAGTACATTTTACAGAGTAGGAAATTACATTTTACAGAGTAGGAAATTACATTTTACAGAGTACGAAAGTACATTTTACAGAGTACGAAAGTACATTTTACAGAGTACGAAATTACATTTTACAGAGTAGGAAATTACATTTTACAGAGTACGAAATTACATTTTACAGAGTAGGAAATTACATTTTACAGAGTAGGAAATTACATTTTACAGAGTACGAAAGTACATTTTTCAGAGTAGGAAATTACATTTTGCAGAGTACGAATTACATTTTACAGAGTAGGAAATTACATTTTACAGAGTAAGAAATTGCATTTTACAGAGTAGGAAATTACATTTTACAGAGTACGAAATTATATTTTACAGAGTACGAAATTGCATTTTACAGAGTACGAAATTGCATTCCAACCGTACATCGGTATTTGATAGAAATCGAATACTGTATTTCATGAAAACACTTTATTTTATTTTATTTTTTGCAAATTTGATTGAAATTGGTTTAGGTGATATTGAGATATTCCAACTTTAAGTCGGGCATTTATTGTTTGATTTTTTCCTTTAATAACTCGGTAACCATTTTTGGGACGATGGCGACCAATTCGCATTGCTTTCAATGTTAGAGACTATATGTTGGTGAAATTATCAAAATCGTTATATCCGATTTTGATGAAATAAAACGTTGTGTTTTAGTAGTTAATTAACTCTCGAATCAGCATTTCTTAGTAGATGATGACCAAATACTGTTAGCTTGTGTCCTGGGAGGCCAAAATGTTTTGTAAATTTAATAATTTTTTTTTTGTGTTAAAATGTTTAATCTGCAATAAGTTGCGTTATAACGATGGTTTGTTTAACGACGGAAACCTCTCTTGTCAATTCTCGCCTTAAGAAAAGAACTAAAAGGCGAATAAGGCTAGAATAAAGGCTAGCTCTCGAATATTCTAGTGTCAGAAGAGAGCAATAGTTGGTCAAGAGAGAGATCTAACCCGAAACTGAAAAAGTATAGATCCAATTGGGTACCTCGGGATTGCCACGCCTGTAGCCTCTGAGAACCTTATACGATGTAAAATTAATATTTTTTTGAAATGTCGAACTGTATTTTGTTTACTGTTAATTTAAAACATTCTAATTATCGTAACGGTTGGTTTAACGAAATTAACGTCTCGTTCAAAACTGTTGTTATTCTCATAACAAATTGATAATAGCAACGTCATGGTTAAGTCGACGCATAGGAAGTCCGTCTACAAAGAAATGCTCAGTCCAAAGTTGTTTCTATTTTTGTTCTGTTCACGTGCACATGCTTCTATCTGCTGGGTCAGCTGCTACTGGTCTGCGATCTTCAGGGCAAGAAACAAATTGTATTTAGTCCAATTCTATTAGGGAATTTGAGAATTTTCACATAGCTTTAAAATAAAACGTAAAAATGTGGGCACATCATGGTACTTACCCAGTCCACCTTACAATGTAACAGATCCTTTAAATTTAATTCCTTAAAATTGGTCTTTTGGGCCTTGTTACAATATAATACAAGCAGATCCTTTAAATGTAATGCCTAGAAGTTGATCTTCTAAACCCAATGTATCTACCCGCCAGGTACGCGGCGTGAGGCAAAACCATATCAACGTTTCAAATTTAACATTTATAAACTATCAAACCAACACGTTAAATTATTAAGGGCATTTAAACTACTGGTTTTATTTCTTCAGACAGTTTATATTTTAAAATTCAAATATAAATGTTTCAGTGTAAATTAAAAACAATTTTTAACACGTTTAAACATTTTAATGAAATAATGTATTAATTTTGAACAAAATCTGGTGGGCACCATATTGTTATTTCTGAATATAGGCTGTTTTAATGTACGAATGTCAAAACCGCGGTAATTATATAGTATAGGTGCCTTCGCTCTTACTTTACTCGGTTACATAATGTCAGCAATTAATTTCACAACAGATAAATATTTTACTTCTAGGACAGGTTGGGTAAGGATGGCTCGGTTATAAGTTACAGGGTGAACCAGAATAACTAACCATTTTCCTATAAAATTTGAATGTCATATTTTACCCCAGATATCCAATAATTTGTCACGAAATCACAATCACTTATTGATAATAGTTACAGTGATTAGTCACTTTTTATAAAATCACTGTATTCGGTCGGTAGCAACCATTACTGTAAAATCAAATTCTCGTGGTTCAGACAACGTTTTGTTTTACCTTGGTCTGTCGGTATGATTGCCTACGGCTTCCACCTACACTGAAGCAACTTGCAATAATAGATGACGCAATCTTCCTTGTATGACTCTTCATGCTGTGTTATTCATTGAAATAATGGACACTGACCTTGAAATTCCTCGTTATTGTTGTTTTACAATGGAATATGTTATTGGTTCTAATTTTAACGTTATTGACATTGATTTAGTTTATTTGCCACCATTTGTGTACAAATAGAAGACGTTTCAAGCATATAAATCAACTCACCTTGTCAAGTGATAAGTCTAGAACTTAGAGAAATATAAAAAAGGCTAACGATCATATAGCCTATTATCTGTATACTGTAACTTGGCGTCTGGACCCGGACCGTCTCCCCTCGCTCCCTTCCTCACCCAGCTGTTTCCGTGATGAGTCACCTACTAGCGTTAACAGTAGTGTTTAGTATCAATTTGCTTATATTTTCCTAAACATTTTAACACTATGCTGAAAAAAATTTAAAATTGTGTCTCCCATAAAAAAGTTAAATAGTGCAGTGTTAACGCTAGTAGGTGACTTATCACTGAAACAGCGGGGTGAGGAAGGGAGCGAGGGGGGGACGGTTCCGGATGCTCGCAGGTAGCCAAGGGTTCAGACACCAAGTTACGGTATACAGATATAAAGTCATTTTAGAAACTGAAACTACCTCAGGGTTCAAACAAGGTCAGAGCAGTCAAAATAACTAGACTAGATACAAAATTAACAAACTAAAAGCAATGACTACATAAATACTATAAGACACGACATAGGATAGGGAAATAGTCTACGCTTTACGGGTGCTGTTCGTCACAAGTTTGACACACAGCTATCAGAAAGCGCTAGCAGCAGGTGCTTGATTGTACGCATCCCACTTGGTTGAGACTGTACAACTGTTGACACAGCATAGTCAGTGTTGTCAGTTCGTGCGCTGAGATAAGCGATTCTCGACCTTCCCTCGCATCTCTGGTCCCATATGTGGCATCAGTGCGCAACTGAAACATTGATTGACCGTAGAGCCACCTAGCGCCAGTCACATCAACTTCTAGCAGAGCGACAGCTCCACACCCTAGCGGGTATTGGTCAACTCAAGAATAAGCGTAGAATATTTAACATGGCCATGTCGTGTCTTATAGTATTTATGTAGTCATTGCTAAAAGTCACAGAACTACTCGGCTTCATGTCGACACGAGAGCCTATACTAGTTTATTTACTAAACGGGAGTTGTATGGTAACGGTTTATATGGGGGGGGGGCTGTACAACTTTTTGTTCTCTCTTTCTAAAGTTTTGCGCGTTGGAAACGAAAACAACTATCGAAGAAAGAAACCCAGCGATAAAAATATGATTGATCTGTTAAATTAACTAGGACTAGACACAAAATTGGTCAGGAAAACTACAAGTTACAGTTCCTATACAACGGAAGTAATGGCAAACATCATATTGACACCAGACCATATACTAGTCAAATAACTAAACCGGAGTTGTATACCAACGGCTTGGTTACTTAACGGTTTATCAAAGGGTCAACAACATTTTGTTTTCTCTTTTAAAAGTAAGCTTCAGCTTCCTTAGAGTAATTAGGTTTCAGTTTTAGTTTCCAATATGGCCTAAGCCTTTGATTAATTTTCTTTTTTGAGGAGTATTTTTTCGAAATGACTCAATAGGTAAGTTTTGATCCTTAGTGGTTTTATTTTAGAAAAAAAAATACCCAAAATCGTTTAATAAAAATATCTGAATTTTGAGTTTTGGGGTTTTTGCAGTTGCCCACACAAAATGTGTTAAATAAGTAGAGATATGATCACAATATGTTCCATACCAACAATGATCAAAATCGCTTTAAAATGTTGTCTTCAAATATCATCAATGTTTGATTTTAGTTTTATTTGTATTTTTATTTTTGTTTTAATTGGCGTAAAATTCAAGTTTCAGATATTTTGAAATGATGGGAGATAAGATTGGTACCTTTAAAATAAGATTTAACCTAGATGTTTATATTTTAAAAACCAAATTCTCTCTCTCTATCCCTCTCTCCCTCTCTCTCTCCCTCTCCCTCTCCTCCTCCTCCTCTCTCCCCTTTCCCCTCCCCTCCCCCTCTCGATTGCACATTGTTACTGTACACCAAAACCTATTTTAGTAGGCCTACGTATTCAGTGGACCGCTACCTTTCCGCAAGGAGTAAGTAGGAAATCTTAAATGAGAGCTTAGGTCGCGTTGTACATCGAACTAAAGGCCTTTATGAGTAGAACACAGTGCTGCAAACCTGACCTCCTAGCTAAAATAGCGTGGGTTTAAAGTTCATATTAGCTAGAATGTCAGGTATGTTGAAAACAGCTTAATAATGTTTACTAGGTAGAGGTTATGAAATGAAAACTTTGCAAATCAATATCTGGCTTTAAAAAACTTTTTTAGTCTGTGCTCACTGGCTCTTTACCTCCAATGGGGGACGGCTCTCGAAGAGTAATTTTTCAACTCTAAAACAAATATAGGGAAAAACTGTTCTGGTCCGTCTTCACTAACGAGTAGAATATCACTAATAAGAATACCACTACTTAAATCCTGTATGTTTCCTGTTTGCGGGAATACCCTCTATCAGCCACAACCAACTTTATCTTTTAGGCCTATCATGGTTAATTAATTTTCCTTGTTTGATTTAATATGAACTTTAATTCAATGTACAACTCGACTTATGCTCTCATTTAAGGTTTCCTATTTACTCCTTGTTGGCTGTCACCCTGGAAAGTTAGCGGGTCCACTGAATACGTACTAGAAAAGGTTTTGGTGTACACTAGCAATGTGCAAAACTTTGTAGCTCTATCACTGTAATGTTTAAAAAATATCTGGACTTATTTAACACACTGTATACTGAATTTCAATGTTCATCTCTTAATTTTTTTTTGGGCGCTATGGTGCTTACGTACGGACAGCTGGTCGGTTTCCCGAAGCCATAATCAAAAAGGTCAAAATTTGTTGCGATTACTACACTTTCCCTAATCATCGTGTACTGGATAAGTAAAAATTTAGGGATTTATCTATAATCTGGTTCTAATAGAGGAACATGTTTGAAGAAAATACAAATAATTATCCTCATTAAACTGTTTTAACGAGAATTTAGTTTAAATAAAAAAATTGTAAAGCAAACAAATGTATTATGTAGTGTAGTGAACTTTACCAGAATGATGGAGCGTGGTACCCTAGACACTGGGGATGAGAGGGGGAGGTGTAGCTGCCCCAGTTTTAGGTACATTGACCTATGATATACGTTATAAAACACCGCGGCATCTTTTAGATAGTATTGCGTTTTATAATTTTATAACACTACTACCTTACTTGTGTGAAAAGTTTTTTTTTTTTAGTTGTTTTATGGTGAAATACTTCTCCATCATCTTTGCCTCGTAAAGAAATATATAATGACGACCTTTAGGCCATCGAACACTTAAATACCGTCGGGGTCGTTAAAGAACAAGAGTGTGTCAAGAGAGACCTGATACTACGTATGACAGAGAGGGAACTAACTCAAGACTACATGTAAACAAGTGAAGGTCTAACTAGGCTCCCACGGGATAAAACAAATTATAAAAAAGTGTTTGGATGTTATGACAGGTCAAAATAAACAAATATATATATTTTTGAAAAATCAAGTGAATTTTTCTTTGTTGTTTTAACTCAAAAAACCTCTCGGCTTTTTAATTAAGTTAAAAAATTGTGACAAAACATTGTTTTCTTTTTTAAAGACTAAAAACCTCTCGGTTATCATTGCCTTTAATTAAGTTAAAAAATTGTGACAAAACATTGTTTTCTTTTTTAACCCTACAAGTGGTATTCCGCTGTCATTCTAGTGTTTGTGTGACAAGAAATCACTTTTTTTGCAATTCAACATTTACCCTACTATAAATCATCCTACGGCAATAATTTTTGTACTGTTTTAAAGATAATTTCCCATAAATTATTACCATACAACCAAACGTTCATGAAATGTTAACAATTTTATTTAACAAAATTTAATAATTTAATGGTGATTTTTTTCAAATTAGGCAAAAACATTTTCCTTTTTTTCGTAAAACAATTTTTTTTGAAAATGTAACAATTCCCCCCCCCCCTAAATATATTCACAAATATTATACAAAACTTTTGTATATCTTGATAAAAGGTGGTAAGCTGTTGATTTTGGATGATACTGGTTTTTCTGAAAATGTTAACTTCATTTTTTGACACCTAACATACTTACTCCAAAACCGTTTCATATAATGTTTTCTGTAAGACGCATCTTTGTGAGGAAAGTGATATCCTACAAGTTAGGTTTTGTATACAATGATTATTTTTTATGAATTTTTTAAGAAAACAAAACCTTTAACATTGCCACTTGTAGGGTTAAAGATTAAAAACCTCTCGGGTTCATCATCGCCTTTTATAAAAAAAGTAAGAAAAAAACAAAATAAAGACCCCCCCCCCTAGCCTTCGAATATTGTAATTGGGTCAGAAAAGGTTAAGAATTGGTCAAGAGAGACCTGATTTGAAAGATGAAAGGCGATCTAACGCAAGACTGCATGAAAATCGGGTGTAGATCGAGCTAGGGTTCCTCAGGATTGTCAAGTACTCACTCGTCCTTCCCCAAAAGTAAATAAAAACCAATCACAAAAAATGTCAGTTAAGCAGTTGTCTGTAAAAAAGTGGAGACGGATCTAAACAAGATTAGAGGAAGAAAGATTTAGATCCAGCTAAGGTCGTCGGAATTATTCTCCTTGGTAGTGTTTTGTTCAAGTGTATTACATACTGTCACTTCTTGATTTATTAATATTGTTGTGTCTCGTAAAGTAGGAGCCAATTATTGTAAGAATGCTATCTTCAGAGACTCGTTTATAGTAAGTACAGGCATGTCCCGCACCGCCCAAGGAGTCGGAGCAGGAATCTTCAGTAAATCACCTAGGGTGGAAATAAGCATTGCCCTAGGTAGATATGCAACGGTATTTCAGGCCGAAGTTTATGCCATATTAGGTTGCGCACAACTGTGTCTAGAGAGAGGATATGATGATGAACATATCACAATCAGATCTGACAGTCAGGCCGCTTTGAAGGCTATTTGTTCACACGAATTCAACTCTAAATTAGTGTGGGATTGTAATCAGGCTCTAGTCCAACTCTCGACCCGAAACCAGGTAAACCTATTCTGGATACCTGGGCACAGAGGTTATGAGGGAAATGAGAAAGCTGATGAGGCTAAGTTGGGAGCACAGACTCCATTCATCGGACCAGAACCTGCTTGTGGTATCAGTAAATCTGTCGCAAGAACCACCCTGAGACGATGGGTCAAACAGGAAACTCTCAACCGCTGGAGGGAGGCCTCTAGAGAAAACTCTACGGGTCGCTGTACAATCCGAATCAGAAACTCTCTAGGTATGTAATATCACTGAATAGAAACAACCTAAGGAAAGTCTTAAGCTTCATGACTGGTCATGGAGCTTTCAGGGAACACTTAAACACCATGAGTCTAACTCAAGGCAGGACAACTTGTAGACTGTGTAACCAATATAAAGACACAGCAGAACACATACTTTTGTATTGTGAAGCTCTGGAGAGGAGAAGATTACAGATTTTCAGCCTCACAGGCATACAAAGGAAGACGACCTAGCTGCACAAGTTCTAAGACTCACGAAGGATTTAGAACTACAGTGGATTGCCTAAGACAAGGAAGCGCACAAAAAGTCTTAATGGCTGAAGTGCCTAGTGACTTCCAACATAATAAAAAAAAAAAGTACAGGCATGACAATCCCGAGGGAATACGATCGTGGCTGGATTCTTTTTTTTTTAAATGTTGTATAAGGTTAGTTTCTTCTCTTTTCATCTGTTCCTATCGGGTTTCTCTTAACAACTGTTATTCTCTTTCGTGTCTGACGCTATTCGAGGGCTTTATTTTATGTTCTTTCTTCCTTTTTTTTTTAAAGGTTTTTCGCCCTTAAACAACAAGTAAACAAAATATTCGAGTCGTATTATTTATAAAATAACTAACTACCCTGATTAGCCAAGTAAAGATATATCCCATTTACATCGTAATCATTTGGTATTTCGTCTTTGTTTTTAATCCTCGTATATTTTTTATAAGAATATAAGTGTTGTAGATTAATTTTAATATTTTAAAAGACGAATCTAAACACATATTGAACATCCCATTGAGGTACATTAAATTCTACTCCCCCCCGGTTTTCGAATGTCCACGAAACTGTTGCTGTAATTGCCTATTGTGGAAATTGCATTTTAAAAATTTCAATTATAACGCCGTCAGATTATATTATTAATTGAAAATGAATAAATAATGTATGATGTGTGTTGCGTAACAGTAGTGGGAGAGGAAGAACAACGCATTAGAATGCGGGTGGGGGGGGGGAGGGAAGTATTTTGTAATAGTTTTATAGGAGGACGCTAACTGCGCATGTGTTGTTTTCTGTTTAGACTATAACTGTTTCATCGTGTATCAGGGAGCTGGGTATTCGAACCGTCCAAAGGTAGAGCAGGTTCGAATGAGGTTGATTGAGTTGTTTTTCAGTATTCTTACCTGTCCGCCCCCCCCGGTTTCGTTAGTTTAATAGGTATAAAGTAATGAAAAAGGCAAGTTGATGGTTGCATCAGACCAAGGGGTTTGTGAAGTATACTGCAGTACAGGGAAAACTCGTTAATCCGAATATTTGTTTGCTCGAGGCGTTCGGACAATCAAAAAGTTCGGATTACTGAGGAAATGCAAAAAAAAACGCCAGAAATAATCTAAAACAAATTTTATTACTGTACAATAAATTTAAAAACTACAGTACAGTACATAATAAAGTTGTACAATACGTGTGACACAATAAACTGTGTACTGTATGTTAAAACCATTTCTCCAAATAATTTTACCATAAAATGTCTTTAATCGTTTTCTGACCTGATTTTTTTGATCGACTTACGAAACATGTCATCACGCAGTTTCCGTTGTTGTGACATGGGAGTACAGTGCGTGCGGATTATCGAGGCCCGCCTATACGATAAGTTTGTTTAGAACAGTTGTAATTTTATGAACATCACACTACTTTCTTGACCTCTACTAGCTCTTCCAGGATTTTATTCTCTTCGCTCGTGTCTCGGTACTGCCGGATCTCGTAACTTTACGAATACTGTATCGCTTTTTCTTGCGAGGTCAGGATTAATAACTTGGTACCATTTGCATGGAGATTTGAAATCTATAAATTGTTATCTAATTGGGTGTGTTATATGTTGAATAACACTCGAGATACTGTTTAAAATGATCTCCTTTGTGACATTTTTAATTCCATTCTTCTGAGTACATTTCATGTTCCTATCTCAATATTTGTGACTGTTATCATGCTTACGTACAGATAACGACGGCATGTCGAAAAGAAGTTGTTTGATTTTCTAAGACTATGAAATGTGAAGGCAAAAAACTGAGGTGGAAATTGTTCGCTATTACCAATTTTACCCTATAAGTTCAATAATTAAAATCTTTACATTTGTTAATTGCCCACTTTTCTTGTTTATTGGTATCGGCGTTTAAAAAATGAGATATTTTTGTAATTTAATTTTTTACACGTAAATACATTGATTTACTATTTTAGATTATGTATGTATTAATTTATCATGTATGTTATTATACTATCGCGTATTTATTTTGGAGGTTGTACTAAATACTAAACATATCAGATACCGGCCAATATCAGTATCACGTGTAACAGTTACTAGTATTCCTGTAACGGCGTTGTGACTCGTTCTATTTTCATTGAATATTTTGGAGGCTGTACGTGGTACTAAACATATCAGATACCGGCCAATATCAGTATCTTATGTAACAGTTACTAGTATTCCTGTAACGTTGTTGTGACTCGTTCTATTTTCATTGAATATTTTGAAGACTGTACGTGGTACTAAACATATCAGATACCGGCCAATATCAGTATCATGTGTAACGGTTACTGATATCCCTGTAACGTTGTAGTGACTCGTTCTATTTTCATTGAATATTTTGGAGGCTGTACGTGGTACTAAACATATCAGATACCGGCCAATATCAGTATCATGTGTAACGGTTACTGATATCCCTGTAACGTTGTAGTGACTCGTTCTATTTTCATTTTATATTTTGGAGGCTGTACGTGGAACTAAACATATCAGATACCGGCCAATATCAGTATCATGTGTAACGGTTACTGATATCCCTGT
The DNA here is from genome assembly GCA_963513935.1 of Aphrophora alni. Classification (NCBI taxonomy): domain Eukaryota; kingdom Metazoa; phylum Arthropoda; class Insecta; order Hemiptera; family Aphrophoridae; genus Aphrophora; species Aphrophora alni. The sequence continues at coordinate 46,145,316 of OY740778.1, read as the reverse complement.
AACGTTGTTGTGACTCGTTCTATTTTCATTGAATATTTTGAAGACTGTACGTGGTACTAAACATATCAGATACCGGCCAATATCAGTATCATGTGTAACGGTTACTGATATCCCTGTAACGTTGTTGTGATTCGTTCTATTTTCATTGAATATTTTGGAGGGTGTACGTGGTACTAAACATATCAGATACCGGCCAATATCAGTATCATTTGTAACGGTTACTAGTATTCCTGTAACGGTGTTGTGACGGTTACTGATATTCCTGTAACGGTGTTGTGACTCGTTATATTTTCATTGAATATTTTGGAGGCTGTACGTGGTACTAAACATATCAGATACCGGCCAATATCAGTATCATTTGTAACGGTTACTAGTATTCCTGTAACGGTGTTGTGACTCGTTCTATTTTCATTGAATATTTTGGAGGGTGTACGTGGTACTAAAAATATCAGATACCGGCCAATATCAGTATCTTATGTAACGGTTACTGATATTCTTCTGATGTGTTGCGACTCCTCCCATTTTCATCAAGTTTTGGAGGCTGTTTATACCGATTGGTATTAGTATCTCATTGTAACAGGTACTCGTATTACCCTAACAGTGTAATACCCTGAAAGTGAAACTACCCTTACATTTTGGATTCTTTTGAAACGATGAAACTGCCCCCCGTTCATTAAAGAGGATTAGGAAGGGCCGCATAGCAAGACTAGAAATGTTGAAATTGCCCCGAGCGCCCAAATAATATTGAAATTTTTATTTTACATGTTACGCTACGGGACCTAACCTAACCTTACAGGCTTATATACTTGATTGAGGTTAAATTTAAACACATACTACCGAAATTGCGCTCGGGGCAATTTCAGCATTTCTAGTTTTCCTAGGTGACCCTTCCTAATCCTCTTTAATGAGCGGGGGAGTTTCATCGTTTCAAAAGTATCCAAAAATGTCGGGACAGTTTCATAGTCCCCCCCCCCCCTAATGTGTTGTGACGCGTCCCATTTTCATTGAATGGAAAATAGATTTGGAAAATGACAAAAGTATTTAAACATGACAATGGTTCAGTAGTGATAGATTATGCATTGCTTATCTGAAAGGTTTTGTTAGTATTTCCTGTTCTCACTTTATAAACAACTATTACTATTTAGCATACTTGCTTGCATTGGGTAATAATATTCAACTGACAATAAAATTAGCATAGTGCCTCTTCATTTATGCCTTTATGACCATTTTGTTTTATGTTTATTTTAAGCTTATATCATATTCCTTTTACCCTTGAACAAAGCGTATCATTTTTCTCAGAGAAATTCTGAGTCGTCAAAAGCGCTTTGGGGAATAATGGTAGGCTACTTGACGAGACGATAATATAAAATTCATATTTCCTCAAATTTGCTCAACTTTACCCCTAAGTACTTGAAGAAAACTTTTTGGTCGTTTCTCTTAAAAAAAAGTCGATTCCTGAGTTCACTGTAAAAACAAAAATCGGATATATTATAAAATACGTAATATCTCTAAATCGTCGGTACAATCGTGTCCGTCTTTCTGTAGGTCGCAGCCTGTTTAGACAGAAAAGACGATACATTTTATATATATCAAACATTGCATTTTCTTTGTGTTGTCCCACATATAGGAAAAATATATCGGTAACAACAAAATGATCTTGAGGTAGTTAAGAGGGAAAATTATCGAGTTGAATAGTTTTTTTGGGAAATATTACCGGTATATCTGGGGTTTTAAATGGAAACTATTAGTTATTCTGATTACGAAAAAATGCATGCGTTAGCCCAAATTTTAAGTGTCAGATATTATACCCTCCCACCTCTCTCAAACTTGAACACGGCGCGACCTACATATGTGATACAAATGATTTAGGTTTGAAAATAAATTGCAATGCGAAATCATGTATTATAGTTTTTTTCACACTTCCACTCGCTTCGCTCGCGTCGGTGACTCGGCTCTGCCGGATCTCGTAATTATACGAGAATTAATTTTTTTTGGAGGTTACTGTTTTTGACAATACCTTTGTTATTTGTCATCGTGAAGTTGGTACCATTACACACAGAATTGAAGTAAATACACGAGATATGAACAGACTAGAAATCAATATTTATAGAAAACCAAACATAGAAACACCAAATTTCTTCTTAATTTTTGTGATATCTATCGTGCTAACGTGCACACTTTTGGTTTCCTGAAGTTTTGAAATATGAAGATGAGTCAGAAAACGGAGTTTGAAATTTTGTACGTTTACCAAACTTACCAAATCTTCCTATACTGTGGAAGTAATAAAACGTGGTGCAAACATTGCACAAACTTTCCTAACACTCCCATTCATGCAGAGTTTCGCTCCACCGGTGAGTTTCTTCTCGTGCAATTACAGCGTGTTCTATAGATGTAACAATGTGGATCGCTGCATTCGGCTTATACGACATGATATCTTGGATCTTACTTTCACTACACAGCTCTGTGCTTGTATGTTCTCATCCTCATTGAGTCTGCAACACGTCCTTAAAGTAGTCCATCCGCCATCTTGAATTTAATAAAATTACAAAGAAAAGGGGAGTACTATCGCCGAATTGAGCAACTGCCGCAAATGACTCCCAGATAACACATTTGAGTTCACCATGTGTGACTGATTTCCTTCCCCCCGCCGCCTAGTTAAAAGAATTGTACAACAAAAGGAGTCGAAGATTCCTTCTAAATGCTTTTTAATTTTCGATATTTTTTTATATTGGGAGTTTATTATAGGGGTACCGCTTAGAAAAAAACGTCGCACCGGTTTTGTCTCGCGTAGGTAGAACTGTGGTGGCAGAGGGAGAGCCCGAGTTAGGCCAGACATACTCTCTCTCTCTCTCTCTCTCTCTCTCTCTCTCTCTCTCTCTCTCTCTCTCTCTCTCTCTCTCTCTCTCTCTCTCTCTCTCTCTCACACATATATATATATATATATATAAATGTAAAAAACTGTAAAATTAGAAGTTTTAACTTCTATCTTGTTAAAAATTGCTTGAACGTTTCAGATTTTTGAAACACCCTGTACATAAAATAGGAAGGGATTTCTAAACTTTTTTGGAGTTATTTACACTTACGTAACTTTGTGAAAAATGTTTTGTATTTGACTTTTAAAGGAAGAAGATTATACAGACGAGCAGTTTAACACTTTTTACAACGTTGTAACTCTTAATTCCTATGATATAAAAAAAAAATTAGTGTCATTTCATGACACCCTGTATTCCTAAACTGCGTATATCGTTATAATATTAGACCTATATTGACGTAGGTACAAAGAAAACAGAAAGCGTCTGTAAATAACAAAACTTTCTAAGTTGAGAATACAATATATTGGCAACAGCTGACTGACACACAATAGCAGCTGATCGTGCCAAGACTCGCTTCCTACAGCTGTTTGACGGTTGTGAAACACTTGTTCCGCTAGGACGTTGGGGGACATGTCGGTCAATTCAACAGTGAATAAGTATCTTGGAGAGACATTTACTTTAACGCATCATTTCAGTCGCTAAGATGGCATAAGTGTTGTTTTTAATTGATTATTATCTTTATAACCATATAAGATCCGGTTCTTTCAGAACAGCTAGTGACCCGGTTATTATGAGCGAATCGCTAAGGCAAACCTTTAAGTTTAATTGTACGTCTCTGTTTTATTGATCTAGTGATGACCGGTGACAATAATAACTAGTCTTAACTAGTTCGATCTAGCTCTTGGTTGTTTTAATAGATTCAATAAATCCTTCTTGTAAACCCAGTGTTGCCTGTCATACAACGCGACATGTAATTTTCATAGCAGTAGAAGTAACAACAGTAAACAATCACACTACTGTAGACTTGAACAAAACACCAGACAGAAATATATATAAGTTGTGATTGTGATTTACCAATCATTGGAAACACATAATATTAGGAAATATTAATCCTAGGCTTCAGCGGCTGGTGGCCAATGTGTAGCGTAAACAATCCGACTATTGTCTATGTCTTACTCTTAATACTAATAAATCTCGAGGTATAACAGTGTAATCCTCCCCCCCCCCAATTGTTTAAAGCCGACAAAACTTTCATTATCGTCTTATACAGGAAAAGGGTGATAAATAACCCTAGAATACTCTAATAGTGTCAGAGTCGGAAGAGAACAAGAGTTGGTCAAGCGAGACCCGATAAGAAAGTTGAAAGAGAGGGATTTAAGCCAAGACTACGTAATAAATGCTAGGGCCCTTCGGGGATCTAGTGAGCCCCAGAGGGTTCATTTGTTTTTCTGTCAATTATTACTAACTTGCAATTTAGCACACGAGGGTTTGGACCATTAATTTTGTCATTCATTAAAATCTGAACGAAATCGGTAGAGCCAATTTTGAGAAATTATTTGTTTTATAAAAGTCTGTTTTTTGTTTTATTTAAAAAAATTTAAACCGGCTTTTTTGGAGAGATTATACTTGAGTAAAAATTTTATGTCCGTTTGTGAGAAAATCGTAATTTTGTGGGTTTTTTTCTTTTGCAAGGTGCCCCTCAAATTTTGAAGTCATAAAGAAATCTTCCCGTTATTACCATCTGTTACTTGTTTGGGCTGTAGAGCACGACCCCAAATTTTTTCCATAACCACTTTTCACTTTTTGGACTCAAAGGAACTCAAAACAGATATATACTGTATCAACAACAAATTGACCTAAAACACAACTCTCTAAATGTGAAAAGTAAAAAAGTGACATCAGTCTTCAAACATCTTCTGTGTTTGTATTTACTCAGTTTGCTGTCATTTCAACGTATTCAGAACAGAGAGTAATATATTGTGATACTACTAACCATTGTAAAAACATGCGCACTCCCCCCTCCATTACACTCTAATTATAAACTATATTCGCGTTGGCACAGTGGGAGCGGGAGAGCGGACATTAAAATTAAATGACCTCTACGGGGACGATTCTGTGCTGCTTTGTTTTGATAGAACTCTGTTGAGGCAGGGCAATTGAATTTTCATTCAGATGTTTGTTTATATCTTCTCTATCAATACTCGTGAAATAGAAAAAAGTTTGATGGAAAGAAAGAGAAAAAAAGAAAGAAAGAAAAATCAAAATCGACGTAAGGTATTATTTTAATATACCTTTATAAACAATTAAACCGATCTCAAAAAAAAAAAAAAAATAATAATAATAAAAATTTGTACTCTGGGGTTTATGGGGTCGCTGAACAAGATTCTGATGTGAAAATGACAAAATTAAAAATAGCAGCTCTACAGTTAAAAATACCTTTTAATGCTACTCCATTAACTTTTAATAGTAAAAATTTTTTTTTTTTAATATCTACAACACTTTTGTTATAATAGTATAGAATTTGCAATCCCCCCTTCTTTCCTCCCCCTCCCCTATTTATTTAAACCCCAACGTGAATAATGGGAATACCGATCTCTGGAAATAATTTATATAATTGGCTCAAAATTTGAATCCGCGGGTTTTTGCGGTCGCTGAACAAGATTGTAATGCCAACATTTATTTCAACCATCATTTATTCCAAGTGGATTCTGTTTTCACCCAATCTGAAAATCGTCCAGAAATATGGCCAAAATACGCACAAAATTTATTACAATTAAGACAAAAAAAGTGAATATATATCTTAATTAATACAAAATGTTAAAAGTAAATCTTGTTTTAAAAGGAAATTAAATTATATAACCTTAATGTAACAGTTTCATCTATTCTGCGTATGTCTCGAATGAGTAGACTCAGTACGGTATGAAAAGTTGTTTAGATAGTTTCCACGCTCTAGTGGTGGCCATTATTCTTTAGATATACTTGTCAGTTGAAAGCGTTATTTGCTATTTTATACATCTTTGAATTAACGTTGTACAAAAAACAAAATTTTCATTTATCGAGGCTTTCTATTTCCTCCCTATTGAGGAGTGAGAGATTTCAACCACACCCCTTGAAGTTTTATGTTAATATTGGCTGATGGCTTGTAGGTACAAGTACTGCTGCGGTAAGAATGAACGCGCAAGGAATGCAGAGGATTTTAGTTGATACTGAACATCTCACTACTACTCTAATTAATAACATTGACTCAATGTTTTGACATGATAAATACTCCGAAATGATTATTTTTATTATTAATAACTATAATAATTATTTATTATACTATTATTTGTGCTAATTATTTATAACTATATAATTTATTATTATATATTATTAATAGGCTTACCGTATTTCTTCCTGAGTTACTGAGGACTTTTCTCAAAAAAGGGAGGACAACTTAAAAAAAAAAACAGAGGACATGTTACACTACGCCAATGGATACAAAAAACGTCAATATTACTTACGTTACTGCAACCTATAACTATAACCTAAAGAATGGTTACATAAAAAAATATTTATTTAAATGAAAATAGAATATGATAATTTACCTTTACCATTCATTATTAATTTTAATAGGCTATTTTTAAGAATTTTTAATACTGTATTGATTTTTCATTACAGTAATTATAAAAATAATTGAGTAACATTTAAAAGGGAAGTAGGCAGGGAGGCCTATACATACCCTGAGATAAGGGAAAAACCATTCACAGATATGATTAAAATTTGTAGCCCACACTTGCAGTCTAGAAATTAATAACTCGGTAGTTTATTAAAAACACAACAATTTGATGAAATAATACTTTATTAGTTTAAATCACTACAAGCAGGTCTCTGGCTGTCAACACCACAACTAGCGCTACCCTCCCTTTTATGTTTAGTCGTAGTGAGGGTTGAGAAAGAGGCACCCCACCCCGCCCTGTAAAGGGACAGCGGGTTGTAGCACAGAAGAAGGAATTAGAATAAGAAAGTCACAGGTATAGGCTCTAGCGTGATACAAAATATCCTTAGTTTGGCTACTGGACAACAGAAAGCGCTAGTAGCCAACAGGACTTGTGATACAGTAGCCAAGCCTTTTTGTCCCGATGCTACTAGCGCTTTCTGTTGTCCAGTAGCCAAACTAAGGATATTTTGTATCACGCTAGAGCCTATACCTGTGACTTTCTTATTCTAATTCCTTCTTCTATGGTTGTAGCCAATAATGAGATGTCACGGAATGTGGCACTTTCTAAACCTGATCGGCCGTTTCACAGTACTTCCCCAGTCGACAGCCCTAAGTCTGAAGTCAAAGCGTTACTCGGTTTTCTAGAAACCGCGGACAAATGATAGCCGCAAACATTTCTGCGGACGAGGTTAAAAAAAGCGGACTTTCCGCGGTAAACGAGGAAATCTTATTACTAACAACTCACAGCTGTGGAAAATCCCAACATGATATTTTCTAACCGATTGGTACAGTAATAGTTAAAGGGATGTTGCTAATCTAGTAGTCTAAATGCGATCAGCGCATGCGCAGTTCCCTCTTCACCCCTCATACGTTGCGTTCATTCTTGTGATTGTCAAACAGTAGAAACATAGTACAGTACACTGTAATAACGACGTACGATGTTTCTTTATTACTAGAACAGCTTTTTTGTTAATAAATTAATGTTAATTGAATTGTTAGTCCGTTATTAGGTGGACAAATATCGCTCACACCGTGTTTGCTTATTTCATGCATGTTAATTTAGGTTTTATAGGTACATGCGATTCCCAAAGTATAAGTCAGTGCCACACACAAAACAAATGAAAGTATATTTTGGGGTGGTTGAAGGTAGGCCAAGATGTTTTTTAGTTTTAGCTTTATGGATTTCGGTTAGACTTTTAGGATTGCAATCGTTTTTACCAAATGTTTGGGAACCTTGTCATCCCATAAAACACAAATTCTGTTTCCTCTACCTTAGATACCTACCTACAGTGAATATTGCACATTTCTGTTTCCTATAGCTTAGACACATAGCTACAGTGAAAATCGTACATTTCTGTTTCCTCCACCTTACAAGTTTCTACAGTGAAAGTAGTACATTTTTGTTTCCTCTACCTTAGACACCTACCTACCGTGAAAATCGTACATTTCTGTTTCCTCTACCTTACAAGTTGCTACAGTGAAAGTAGTACATTTTTGTTTCCTCTACCTTAGACACCTACCTACAGTGAAAATCGTACATTTCTGTTTCCTCTACCTTACACCTACCTACAGTGAATATTGCACATTTCTGTTTCCTATAGCTTAGACACAGCTACAGCGAAAATCGTACATTTCTGTTTCCTCTACCTTACAAGTTGCTACAGTGAAAGTAGTACATTTTTGTTTCCTCTACCTTAGACACCTACCTACTGTGAAAATCGTACATTTCTGTTTCCTCTACCTTACACCTACCTACAGTGAATATTGCACATTTCTGTTTCCTATAGCTTAGACACAGCTACAGCGAAAATCGTACATTTCTGTTTCCTCTACCTTACAAGTTGCTACAGTGAAAGTAGTACATTTTTGTTTCCTCTACCTTAGACACCTACCTACTGTGAAAATCGTACATTTCTGTTTCCTCTACCTTAGATACCTACCTACAGTGAATATTGCACATTTCTGTTTCCTATAGCTTAGACACAGCTACAGCGAAAATCGTACATTTCTGTTTCCTCTACCTTACAAGTTGCTACAGTGAAAGTAGTACATTTTTGTTTCCTCTACCTTAGACACCTACCTACTGTGAAAATCGTACATTTCTGTTTCCTCTACCTTACAAGTTGCTACAGTGAAAGTAGTACATTTCTATTTCATCTACCTTAGACACCTGCCTACAGTAAAAGTTTCCCATTTTTTAGATGTAAAAATGAGGCAAATTGCATGAACCTGTAAACACAAATAAAAAAGATTGGCGCCATCATGGTACTTTGTATTACCCAGCCCTATCACACTATGTATTACAAGCATATTCTCTAAATATAATGTCCAAAAGTTGATTCCTTGGGGCTCAGAGGAAATCTTAAACTGTATTGGTAGATCAAGAAGTGTTATCCAGTAGGGTAAGTGTGTTTAAAACTGTTGTTACACAGGTGGTGTGAAACTCTTAATTGCGTATACCGACCAGACGTCGTAGATGTGTGTATGTTTAGGGATTTATAACTACATACGTAAAGAAGACTTCACTCGCTACCCTCTGTCGGATCTCGCAACTAATAATATTGTGTAATAGGATATATGCCATCATCTAATGTACGACGTTTCGAGAGTATAAATCAGCTCTCATTATCAAGTGTAAAACTTTGAGCATAAACTAGCATACGACCATGTTGGAAAACTAAAATTAAATCTATAATCTAAGAAAAGAACTCGAGTTTAAAACTTTTCTGCTTTAAATTCTACAATTGATAACGAGAGTTGATGTATACGTTCTGTAATTGTTTTTATGGCAAATGTTCGATTGAACCAGATTAACAATCTTAGGAGGAAAACAATCTTACATTACGCCAACGATGACAAGTCGGGGAGGCCACGTCAAAACCAAGGGATCGTATCCAAAGTTATCATATAATGGGTTAGTAAAACCAAACTAATATAACTGAATAATCTCATTTATTAAAAGCGCAAACCTTTTTAAAACATATTAAATTATGTAACCTCTAAGAACTGTTTCTATTGAGTAGAGGTTTCCTATTTGAAAAGTCATTTATATGGCTTCCAAGCTGCATGGTGGCCATTATCCCTGTCTGTTAGAAGCGTTCATTTGGTTTTTAATAGAGATCTTTTAATTAACGTTGTATAAAAATGAAATCCTTTATGTGTGTTGATATTGAGCTTTTATCTTTTCACTCTCATTGAGGTGAGGTGGGAGGGGGGGGTTGAATCACACCCCTTGAAGTTTTGTTTTAATATCGACTGCAAGTGCACTGTAGTAACAACGCTATTCAATTGTATTACGTCTTCAGAGTTTTCTGATAAATGTTATTGCTTCGTTTATTAGTTTTACCAATGACTACATAAATACTATAAGACACGACATAGGATAGGGAAATAGTCTACGCTTTACGGGTACTGTTCGTCACAAGTTTGACACACAGCTATCAGAAAGCGCTAGCAGCAGGTGCTTGACTGTACGCATCCCACTTGGTTGAGACTGTACAACTGTTGACCTCTCTCTCACAAACCTTCTCACTTACTTCCGTCAGCATAGTCAGTGTTGTCAGTTCGTGCGCTGAGATAAGCGATTCTCGACCTTCCCTCGCATCTCTGGTCCCATATGTGGCATCAGTGCGTTTTCTCTTACCCGCCTGAAACATTGTTTGACCGTAGAGCCACCTAGCGCCAGTAACATCAACTTCAGATTCTCTAGCAGAGCGACCTAGCGGGTATTGGTCAACTCAAGAATAAGCGTAGAATATTTAACATGGCCATGTCGTGTCTTATAGTATTTATGTAGTCATTGGTTTTACTTTGTACGGCCTAGAGATAGTAAATACTACGTGGTGCAAAAATATTGCATGAACTTTTTCACATTCGTAATATACAAAAGCGTTTATATTTAGGAGGAAGTGAACACAAAAACCACGAGCATAGTTATTATAACGTACAAAATCCACATATTTTACACGAAGTGGGCTTGCAATCAATAGGTATAATTGTTTGGGCTGACGTCACCAATGATGGTGTTTTATCGTATGACATATCCCATCAGACAATGACAGTCACAGCAATATTAACTGATCACATAGTTCCTCATCTTACTCAGCCGGAGATGAGGGACTTTGTTCCCAACAGGATGCAGCTCCTCCTCATGCTAATGTAGCCAAAGCAGTTTTAGATCTAGACAGTTAGATAGGTCGTGGCAGCCTCCAATATTTTCCCTTATGGAGCTTTTTGAAAGAAAAAGTTTATTCTCACCCTATAGCAACAGATGATGAATTGTTGAAGCTGATTAAAGAGGAATTTCTGTTGATAGCTCGGGAATTTTTAAAAAAAGGCGCTTATGATTCGTTTTTGTTTTGTTGCTATCAGTGCATAGTTATTGATGGACATCAATTCGAAGAAAGATCAACTTTGGATTATTAATAATTTATTACTGTTATTTTTCTTTATTAGTTAGGTTATACACATTTTAATGATATCTGCAAATCATTTGTAATGGTCGTGCAAATAAAATCATTTTGGTGGAAACGTACCAACATTTTGTTATTCCGCCATTTTGTTTTGATTGAACATAAAAAAAATGAAACTCAAGGGTACTTTTTTTTACATATCTATGTCACATAACTGTAAAGTATCAAGTTCGTAGTGTTCTATATGTCCGGCATATTAATTCAAAAATAGTTGGACACCGCGTATGTGAGACAGTACACATGTTTTAGTAAGAATAATGAATCTTTTAGTAATTAATATGAACTGTTATAAAGTTAATACTGTTTTCTTTTTGTAAGACAAAGTATAAGACAGTGTATTTTATCGTAGATAGCCTATTTGGTTTTTGCAATATTTGTAAATCTTAGGCTAAAATCAGAAGGAATTTTGTGTTTATATTATTAAGAATTTTTTAGTTTTGTGTGATTATTGTTAGTTGTATAAGCTTTTGTTTTGTTTGGGCCAATCTCAGTAATTATTGCTTTAATTAAAGAAATAAGGCCAACTCCTTTCTATGAGATTGTATCTCTTTTAGCAGTAGATATTATTATTATCCCAAAAGAGTGTTATTTTTTGTTATAGTGTTTATTAGGTATGAGTATTTGATCAAAATCGTTAGGTACCCCCGAGTTTTTATTTAGAGAAATTAAAAATACAAGTACACTATTTTTCTAAGTAAGAAGTGAATGGAAAAATATAAGAAATATAGGAAAAAATCGTAATTGAAAAACCTGTTACTCCCATGATTATTTGACATCCAAAAGAAATGTTTAGTACTAACTTGCTCGTTTTTTCATTTCTACTGGATTCCTTTTTTGTTGTTTAAAAGCAAAAACCTCTCCGTTATATCATCGCCTTATAAAATAAAGATACAATAACTTAACCTAACCTAACCGTTGAATATTCTAATAACGTCTGGATCAGAAAAGAATAAAAGTTGATGAAGAAAGACCGGGCAAAGATGAAAAAAAGAGACTATACATGCAAAAAGGTGTAGATTTAGCTAGGTACTCGGGATTGCCAAGCTCGTATTTTTTACTGGAACTTATACCCGCATCAATAGTTATTGAATTACACTTCTCTCTTCAATTTGTTTTTTTCTTTTTATTCGTCAGTTTGCATTCTGTTTAGACAATCCCTGGTAACATTCATTGTCCTCGATAGAGTCGTCTGCATCATTAGGAAGGTTTGGCCCAGAAAAGTGTTTTCTTTGGTTGTACGCACGAGTGAGTAGAGAGAAAAGAGAAGAACTTGTTTTAACGGTTGTTTCTTTGTAATGAAACAGGATGGAAATATAATAGCATAACCGTCCTTGGTAGACCCCCCCCCCTCTCTAGTTGAGGATAACTTTAATTTACATGTTCCTCTCAGATACAAAGCAAACCTTTATATACAGAGTGTCGCAAAAACCTGAACGCTCTACACATTAGAAGGAACACAAAATATTCAGTTCCCCTTTGTTTAGCCGATATCCGCCATATTGATTTTAGAAGGGAAAAAAAAACATTTCAAAATACCGACTGAAATTTTTAGTGGAATATCTCGAAAGCCTTTAATTTATAAAAAAATGTACAAGGTATAAAATGTTCCAAACAGTTTTTTTCTGTAGGCCCTACGTCAATGGATAACCGCGTTATTGTGAAAAAACTGAAAAAAAAATTTCTTGGTAGTTGTCTACAACATCCATGCTTAGCCATAAGAAATTTTTTTTTTGAGTTATGATAATTGTTAATAAGAATAAAACTCATTACTCGGAAATATACCAGAACAAGACATGATATTCTTAACCATTTCAAAAATGGCGATTTTTATTAACGTATTAGGTACACAAAAGGACTACATTTGAGGTTAGTTGAGAAGCATAGCTGAAGTGTAGTGTTTTTATAGCAGCACGTGATATTGTAAAAAAAAAAAAAAAACATTGAAACTCAGATTGCAGATTACTATTAAAAAAAAATTGTATTGTATAAATTTAATTATCTCATTGGTTTATTCAAAATTTTAATTGTATTATATTTGACAAATACAGTATATCTTACAGGAGTAAGAAATGTTTAATTTCATATTAAATGTTTGAAGTGATTTCTGGTAGCGGAAATTGTTCCAGTCGACGTGACATAAACTGCCTTTACTCGCTGGAATTCTCCAGTCACAAAAAACTATCAATATGTACGCTATACGTTATATACAGTATTGTACAGCGTATAATGTGTTTTAATAAGATTATTTATTTAACGTTATTATTTTACAATTCTTCATTTACAAAAGGTAGAAAATAAGTAGCTTACTCCTAATATCAGGGTTGTCCTTAACTTATGCCTTTTGGGTGCACAAAATAAATAAGATTTAAAACTATAAGTTTATCTAAACAATTAGGATATTTGATATCTTAAAACTAATGAAAGGTGTTTGATAGGTGAATTAGATACCAATTGATGATGCATTGTGTTTAAAAAAAGTAGCATTTTCCTATAACTGTGTCGAAAGTGTTGATTTACGACCTAAGAAAATGTTTTTTGAAACAGGTGAATACTACTTGGCATGCAAACAAATTTATTGCACGCAAATTAACATCGATTAAATGCGATTTTTTTATAGCACACTGAGTAACACATCTGGATTCAGGTTTGTTATCGTCACGTCACGCGCTTACTGAACAATTAACAGGCTCAGCCGACCTTAAAAAATGCAATTATCCGGGCCTAGTTGTTCAATACAATCTCGGAATCATGAAAATAAAAACCGCAGTTGTAGGAGAAATTTTGTAAAATGTCTTTATCCCTCTCGACACGCTCCGCTACGCGTCACGCGGTAATTATTATTCTCGTGCGATATAAACGTACTTTACGCTTTAATACGTACATAAGTTGTATATTGCTTATGTTAATAAATCTCGTACTGACTTGATGAAGGTGCGGGAATACATGAAAAAACAACCAAATTAGTACTGATGGGACCATTTGTCTGTGCGCGCGGCTCTGACGCTACTAGCCGTTCTGTAAAAGTAGGTCTCGCTCACCCAACTATGTTTGTCGCGACACATAATTACAGTTTACAAGATTTGTAGTGCATATAGAAACATGATGTTTTACAAACAACTCGAAGCTACATTGAAGACAGGTGAATGATCTACGTCCGACGCGCCGCGCTGTACCACATGTTTTTGGAAATGAGCGATAATCACTCTCCTCTTCCCCGCCGCGCCATAGCATGCCGCGCGTACAGACAAATGGACCCATCAGTATAGTTTTGGGGAAATACGCGACTGTATTCCAAGCAGAAGTTATGGCAATAGTATTGGAATCCGCACAATTGTGCCTAACAAAAGGATTTATCAATGATTACATCATTATCAGGAAGGTCAGACTGCTTTAAAGTTTTAGCTCACACGAACACTATTCATCACTAGTGAGGTATTGTCACTACTTGACTGGATGCCAGGTCACAGAAGGAACGCAATAGCGGATAAACTGGTAAAAAATGGATCCAAGAAATCTTTCATTGGTCCAGAACCCGTGTACGGAATAACTAAAGCCGTAGCAAGAGATAGTCTATAACAATGGCTCAAATTAAGGAACGATGGAGAAAATACTCCAGGGGAAAACTTTACGAATCACTGGTCCAACCAGATCTGAAACTCTCCATGTTCATCACTTCACAAAGTAAACGAAAGCTTCGTATCAGGCCATGGCGCTTTGAAGAAGCATCTTAACACCATGGGATTATTCCAAGGAAAACTGAAATGCAGACTATTCAACCAGGATCTAGAATCTGCAGAACATATACTTAAAGTGTGAAGCATTATGACGTAGAAGGCAATTGATCTTCGGCCCAGATGCGAGCTTTAAAGCAACACGCAGCCCGGCTAGGAAAATCTTGTCCTTTAAGGGCATAGAAATAAGCATGTCAGGAATAAGAAGTAGACAAAAAGCCTTATAGGCTGAAGTGTCTAGGTGGTAAAACCTGCTTCTATTGATAATAATGAAAGTTTTTTCGTTGCAGTTTTCAATTTATTGTTATGGTCTTTAATGAATTTGAGAGAGGTGAAATAATTTTCGTAGGTCAATTTTGCTGGATATAATTTAGATAAATTGGGTCTAAAAAGTGAATTTACTATGTTGAATCAAGTCTGGGAGGGATAAATAAAATTATATATTCCACTCACCAATAGTTTTAAGCTCGCATAATATAGATAAGTTAGCTGTTTGTGATCACTAGTATTTTAACACTGAATCTTCTTCCTCAATCTTGAAAAATGATTCTGCCTCTTTTAATGTTTTGAATAGAATGTTCAAAAAAATCCTCTTCTTCTTCTTCTTCTTCTTCTTCTTCTTCTTCTTCTTCTTCTTCTTCTTCTTCTTCTTCTTCTTCTTCTTCTTCTTCTTCTTCTTCTTCTTCTTCTTCTTCTTCTTCTTCTTCTTCTTCTTCTTCTTCTTCTTCTTCTTCTTCTTCTTCTTCTTCTTCTTCTTCTTCTTCTTCTTCTTCTTCTTCTTCTTCTTCTTCCTCTTCCTCTTCCTCTTCCTCTTCCTCTTCCTCTTCCTCTTCCTCTTCCTCTTCACGGTAGAGACTTCCTTTTCCTCTCAAGTGATATTTCTTCTTTTTTTTTCTTTCTTTTTTTTTTTTAACTCGTGAATTCTATCACTGTTCATGTTGTACAAATTACATTATATTGATATACAAAATATGAATGATATTTATATCTACTGTGGTATAGATTCTGATTAAATGGGTTATGTTTTTTTCGTTGGTCAAAATGAATATCGGTGATTTCAAGTTGTGCATGTTTCTCATGACTTTGCATCGTTTGGTATCGTTACAGTACTAGAGTTTGGATCATTAATCTACACTTTTCACCAAAATTTACATGAAATCGGTAGAGCCGTTGATATAATACGTTTTTATGACAGCTCAATAACAAATAACTTCTGTGTAAAGCGTATTTCATTAAAGTCGAGTTTTTAATGGCAACTGTTCGTTTTTGTTTTTTACCGATTTTCCATACAACCGTAATATTTTTCGACTTGGGAATTTGTACACGGGTTTGCATCATTAATCTTCACATATCACTAAAACTTGAACGAAATTTGTAAAACCGTCTTGGAGAAATTACTTTGTAACTTACCGATAACTCAGGAACGCCAGTTTTAGAGGTGACGATCTATACGTTTTGTGTGGGTACTTGCGTGATACATTTTAGCACATTTTGATCGAAATTGTTCGAGCAGAATTTGATAAAGTCTAAATTTTGCGTTTTTGTTGTATGACAGTACGGCAAATTAAGAGTTTCGCAATTGAAAAACAAAAGTCTTGTGGTAGTTCCAAAATACCCACAATTTGCTTGAATTTGGGCTTTAGTTTCTCGGAGGTTATTCCAAAACTTTTCGTTTTGGACTTGGAGGACCTTAAATTGAATATTTCCGCTAAAAACTTGACATCGATTTTTCGATGTCTCTATACTCCGCTAAATCCATAAATCTAATCAATAAAGTAATTATAATATTTTTATTTTAGATAAGAACGTTTAAATAATGAGTAATGTAACTATTCTAGGAAAACTAATTATAGCCGTGTTATCGTAACACCAAATAAGATATTGAAACATGATTTGTTGGATTATGTGTGTTTTTGGGCTTGTCATATGATAATCTGCTTTGTAACAACCTATCACAGTGATTTTAATTAAAGAGCTGTTAACAGTGATTTTAAGATATTGTGATGAGTCACATATTGTCAACAAGTAAGAGGTACCTGTTACAATATGAACGGATACAGGCTGGTACATGATATTTTTGCGTTTTGTCTCACTTTTTTCTCTTTCCTATCAGTTTTCTTTTGATCAATTCTTGTTCTCTTCCGACCATTTTGGTAGTGGTCTATTTTATGATCTTTTCTTCTTAATTTTTTATTTATAAACAACCGGACGATGACCGAGAGCTATTTCACATTAGAAAAACGAAACTAGTGGAACAATTTTATGCGGGTTTGGTCGTTTCTGGGGGATATTTATTTTATTTTTGAAATGGTTGAATTTATTAAATTACATAAGTAGTGAGGTGTACTAATCACAGAACCCAATTGTTTAAATAAAATTCACTTGACCTGCAATGGACGTTGTATGGGTTAATTACCTTAATGCACTAACCTTTGTGACATGCGATCTTTGTCTGTCTGTCCTACTTCTATCCAGTCAATACTTCCTGTCATGCAAACGTTAGGAATCGATTCTCGTTTTGCTTCTTTGACTTGGAAATTAAAAAAAAATATTAGAGGTAAATCGATCATTTAACGCGTTTAACGTTAAGTTGACAATTAGACTTGGAAATTTAACAAAGATTAAAGGTTAACTCGATCATATAACGCGTTTAACGTTAAGTTGACAATTAGACTTGGAAATTTAACAAAGATTAAAGATAAACTCGATCATATACCGCGTTTAAAGTTAAGTTGACAATTAGACTTGGAAATTTAACAATGATGAAAGGTTAACTCGATCATATACTGCGTTTAACGTTAAGTTGACAATTAGACTTGGAAACTTAACAAAGATTAAGGATAAACTCGATCATATACCGCGTTTAACGTTAAGTTGACAATTAGACTTGGAAATTTAACAAAGATTAAAGATAAACTCGATCATATACCGCGTTTAAAGTTAAGTTGACAATTAGACTTGGAAATTTAACAATGATGAAAGGTTAACTCGATCATATACTGCGTTTAACGTTAAGTTGACAATTAGACTTGGAAACTTAACAAAGATTAAGGATAAACTCGATCATATACCGCGTTTAACGTTAAGTTGACAATTAGACTTGGAAATTTAACAAAGATTAAAGGTTAACTCGATCATATACCGCGTTTAACGTTAAGTTGACAATTAGACTTGTAAATTTAACAAAGATTAAAGGTTAACTCGATCATATACCGCGTTTAACGTTGAGTTGACAATTAGACTTAGAAAATTAACAAAGATTAAAGATAAACTCCTTCTACTACTACAACGGACTTGATTTGAGTGCAGCGAGTGGAGTCTTCTTCCTACACTTACAAGAGGGAAGCTATCCTTAATCTACCAATGTAATTTTAACATTTCCTTCACGACCCAACGAACCAAATTATTGCAGGCGTTACATTTAGAGAGTCTAGCACATCCCTTTAAAACCAACTATAATTAGTTACTTGCAAATGTTGTTGGGCGTCATCATTGTACTTGCCTAACCCCATTATACAATATGATAAAAACTGATCCTCTAAATGTAACACCTGTTGCAATTTAAAATTTAATTGCTTTTGTGATTAAAAAAAAAGAAAAAGTATAATATTTAATGTAAAAACAATGGAATTCATCGCGACGGTATGACGGCCTAAAGCTTCTTGTGTTGTATATTATAACTTTGTGCCAATACAATACAATATTTCACAACTTTGTGTACTTATTATTTATCTGTCACTTCCTCCACAAACAACGACTGACTGACTAATTTGTCAAAACTCACTCTACTGATGACGACCATCTACAGTAATAGCAGGGCTCATTTTAATCTAAAAAGTTCCACATCCAGCCAATGTTGGAAACTTAATGTCTGTTTATTATCTCACAAATATATAGAAAGTTATTTGATGGGTCTAAAAAATATCAAGGTCGAGTTTTGACGTCGAAAAAAGAAGTCGCAGCATTTTTTTTTCTTTTTTTTCCTTTTTTTTTTTTTTTAAATTCCCACGATAATTTAAAATTTCATTTAGAAAAGGTTTCTAATTTTACATATCAACTCGTAAATATTTGCTAGTGTATTAAAAAATAATAATCCTAAATGTTGGACAATGACATCAGAAGTTTATATAATAAACGTCAGCAGTACATTAGTCTTATGGTCGCTAATCCAATATGTTATAAGTAGAGCACAGTCTTGTGGCTTTTCCTTTATCTGATCATAAATTTTATTATCACGGCAATGTACGTTTTTAAAGTTAAAAAAATGACATCATAATGTATTGCCTAAATAGTTTAAAACTTTAATATTACCAAAGATTTCAAAACATTAACTTTTACATGTTCGAGGGCTCTTATTAATTTAATGCAGTTTTTGGAAATGTACTTTACTAGGTGAAAAATTAACTGAAAATCACGATTTTCTTAAAAAATGAGAAAGAATTTATACCTCAGAAACGAGCTCACTGTGGTCAATTTTGTTGCAAATCAAGTGTATTACCACCCTGATTTTTTTTTGGAACATTGTTCACTGTTCATTCTGTATAAAATACAATAAAAAATTTAGACAATTTAATTTGTCGAATAAATCTTTGGTATTCTTCAATTATCTAAACAAATTAAGAGCAAAAAGTATAAAACCCCCCAAAATAACAGTGTTACCAATAATAGCTGATACTCTGGATAATACGACCTTTACTATATGTGTTTTATATAGAACATAAGAAAAACAAATATTTAAAATTAAAATTGAACAATTGACTATAACAATTTCCTATTGAAAAATAAAGTATTTGTGATTTTAAATATATTTTGACATAGTAAAGACTTATTAGCACATTTAAATTAATGTTCAACTGAAATATGAACGCTCATACCAAAAATAAATACAACACATAGTTGATTTTAACTGATATCTCTACTTAAAGTATCTATTTACAATAAGGAACTTATGTTACATTTAAATTCAAAAAAATGAACTGCAACTATGTTAAAAATAAACAAAAAACTTTATATTTAAATATATAAATAGAATGATAAAATAACAATTTGATAGATACAAGATCTGTTAGTAGGTATTATTTAAATAAGAGTTGTGAAGTTTAGTTGTGAAAGGAGATCTTCAAGTCATTTGTGGGATGAATAAATTATGTAAAATCATTGGGGCTCAAGACGTCAGTTTGGGACTTTAAAGGGTAGACTTGAGCAAAATTTGATCAACATGTAGTGTTTTTCGTCTTATGACAACTAGCCTTCAAATTTTGATTAAAAAAAAATGAAAATTAAAAATGTCCCGAAGTATGGCCACATACCAAATTTCATTGTAATCGGTTCACGCGTTTGGACTTAAAACAAACTAGAACACTACGGACTGCCAAAGCTTTAAACTGCAGCCAAATAGGTTAAGGTTAATTTAGGTTTATATAGATTACGAAGCTATTGCGGTTCGCGCTTAATGTTTTAACAATAATGGCGTTTTTCTTTAGCACAAAATCCTAATCACTTTTTGGCGATATTTTACGTATGTACAGATCAACAGTGAATAACTATTTTAAATACCTTAATCGTTCTTTAATAAAATTTCTCGGTCATCATAGCCTTATAAAAAAAGGAAGCCTTATAAAAAACCCCTAGCTCTTGAATATTCTAACAGCGTCAGGGTCTAGAAGTAGAAGAGACAATGAGAGAGAGGAACGATGTAAAGAGAGCTAGGACACCTCGGGATTACTAAACATCAGCTGACTGATTAAAGAATCCCAAAACAGCTGATTTGATTTCTTGCAGCAGGATCGGATGAACTAGTGTAGGAAGTGTGTAAACAGCTGTTGTAATATATCCCGGTATGGCAAAGTCATGGCATCAGATTTCTTGCCGGTTAGTATTGTAAGCCTAATTATCACTATGGTTACTAATTAGTTGAAGGAGAGAACCAACTATCGTTTGAATTGTTTGAGTGAACGAGAGCGTAACCGCAATAAAGAGAATGCGGTTTATTTGGTCTGAGTAATCACTATGTAACGGCTCTGAGTTGCGTGATAGAATTACTCGGCAGAAAAAAAATATTTTAAACGTACGCCATTTTGTAGTTTTACAGCTAATATTTTCAGTAGTAATGACTTTCTAATTTGACTGAAAATCCGATTACTAAGAGGTGATCTAGGAAAACATTTGCAATTTAACATTGACCATTTATTAACCTCACAAATTACATAAAACTGCATCTACTGGGGGTATATTTTGTAATTTTGAGGTTATGTTTAACAATTTTATTTTTTTTATTTTTTGCTTCTGTAACAAGTTTGAGTATCGTTGAATGCAGATTTTATAAAGCTGAATAAAATAAACTGTTTTTATGACATACGAGTTATCCCAAGTGACTCTAGCTGGACCTACACCTTTTATCATGCAGTATTGAGTGTTTTTTCCTTCATTTTATACACGTTTTATTCACGTAACCTGATTTGTCGGTTTTCCAACTCAATTGGTCATCTTCTGCTTTGAAGTACAGTATCCTCAAGGTTGGAATGTGTCTGGGGCGAAGAGGAAAAGAGGGTCCCCCACACTTTGTTGCGTTTACTTTCATCGGTACAATACAACCCCTAATAACTAAATATAGACCTCAAATACTTCAACGTAAACGCGTACCCTACTTTCGTTCCTTTTATCGGTGTAAATAAGAATAAAACGTTTACAAAAGTCTGTCACGAAGTTGTAACTTTAGAAATTAAATGTAGCTAAGCAGTAATTTGTGTACCTAGTTTTCTTAGATTGTACCGTCAAGTCAGGTTAGGGAAGCAAGTAGAAGGGAGGACACGCCCCTTACACCAGGCACAATCTTAGGCTACAGTAGTTAATTTTTGACACGTCTTTAACATATAAGTGAAAAGTGTTCAGTATCGTAAAAAAAGCTCAGATAATGTGGAGATTGTAAAATATTGGAGAGGTTTAACGGAGATGGAACTCAACGATTTGGATAAAGACTCTTTATAGAAAAAAACTCTTTTGAAAACAAAAAGATTGAGATCTTCCCAGTAAGTTATTGAGGAGGCTTTATTAAAGTGGTTATACAAAATAAAGGTTATACTGTATATTTATTAGTTGGAGGAGCTGCCAAATGTGTGTAGTTTTAGGTATTAAAATCAGTGATTGTAGCGTTTGTACAGTAAAACGATCACTTTTTTTATTGTAAAATATTTACCTACATATTATGCAGTCGTTTTTGAAAAACAAATAATTTGTGTAACACAATGATTGCTACAATCTAGTGTAAACTAAGTAAGGTAGTAGTGTAAAATAAGCTATGGTATTAAGAAACCTATAAAGATATTTCTTTATCTGTTGTCCCACATTAGTATTTACACATACATACCTACTATGCCTACTTACATTTGTATCTTGATTCAACAATGGGACGTATGGAAAATCGCTTCCTGAAAATGCTTCGAACGTTAAAATGTTCGTAATTTTAAGCGCCTATTACTGTACTCCTAAACGAGTAGATTTAATAAACAATACCTAAGATTAAAAAACATAAATAAATGTTGAGCTTGACTTGTGTGATAAATTTATAGAATAAAACTCTAACACAAGTTCTTCCAAAAATTTCGTTTACTTAATCAATCGCGTTTCAACGACAAAGTCGTCATCGTCAGTGAAACATGAGCTGCAATAACTAAACTATAACTATATATGAGTTGTAGTTTAATTATTGTAGCACATGTATCACTGATGATGGCGACTTTGTCGTTGAAACGCGTTGTTCAAGTAAACATAATTTTTGTGAGAACTTGTGCTCGAGTTTTTTTTCTATCTAAGAGTAAAATTCTTTCAATTGAATATGGAATTCGAAAACACTATAAAAAATAGAGTTTCCATAAGAAATTTAAAAAATAGTAGCCATGGGCCACAATTTTTCAAATGCAAAACAGATTTTTAAACTATACGAAAAAGCAACAACGAAAAAGATCAGCTAATTTGAAAAGCACAAATGGATTGGAAAGAAATATTAGTGCTCCTGGTGAGCAAACACGAAACTAAATTAGAGCAATGGAAAGTCAGCTGATCGTTTTTCCCTTGCTCTAAATTTGAGATTGAGAAACAATCACTTTCGTTACTCTCAGCTGTTATCGGAAACAGCTGCACGATGAAAAAAGCCTTTTCATTAGTGGAAGATTTGAAATATGTCCAAACCAAAACGTGAGGGTTCGAAATCAGTGCACCAAAGAGTATAATTGAAAACTAAACTCAATCGCCCTAGCTTGGATCATTACTAGCTGTATCAAGGTGTACATCATTTATTAAACAACGTTTCCTTAAAATCTTCAATTACTGTCTTAGTTAAACTAGAAAGAAAACAAATTGAGGAGAAATCGAACTAACGATCACCTTCTTTTTTAGTCTGGAATTAGATTAAATAATTTAGTTAGCTTCACATTGTTTTCTGTTGATTAAACTTATATTTTGTTCTGTTGCAGGCACTCACAGGATTAATGCTTCTCTCTCGCACATCTGACTGACAGTAAGTTTAAATAAATTATTGCACAGTTCTAATGAATAGCTTGAGATGCCTCTAATCTCAGATTGAAAAACAATTTTTAATTATGTGTGGCACTAGCGTATGATTCACAATAACAAAAAGGTCGAGCGTGTAGTAAAACCACATGACTTAGAGTCAAACAAACTTAGTTTTATTTGATAACCCACACATGATATTAAAAAAAAAAAGAAAATTTAACACGATAGCCTCTTAACTACGCCAAGGTCATTTTTTGTTACCGCTATATTTTTCCTATATGTGGGACAATACAAAGAATGGAAATGCAAACAATATAAAACACTAAAACCCCCTAGCACAAGTTTGGTACAATAACACATACACACACACAAATAAAATAAAGTAAAATATTTATTTGCCTTATGTTATTATAGTTCCCTCTATGTTATTATTAGGGAACTATAATAACATAAGGCAAATCAATATTTTATTTTATTTGTGTGTGTGTATGTGTTATTGTACCAAACTTGTGGTAGGGGTGTTAGTGTTTTATATTGTTCACATTCACCACAGTGCTCATTGAACATCTATGAGAAATGCAAAGTTTGTAATATATAGGATTTATCGTCTTGTCTGTAAAGACTGGTTGCGACTTGCAGACAGACACGCGTCGAAATTATAAGGGTGTTTTTATCTTTTTTAAAAAGAGAAATCAAAGAAAATGCAATCCATCTTTAATGGATATGGAATTGTTTGTCTCACATCTCATAAAAACTGCCTTTAAAACATACGCGACGCATTTCTCATTGTGTTTAAATTAAATTTGTCATACAAAGAAAATTATAATTTACGATTTCGTATTGCAATTTAATTTCAATTCCAAAATTTTTTTTTCAGATTTGTAGGTCACGCCGTGTTAGGGAGGAGGGGGGGGGGACATGTCTCTGACACTTTAAGTTTCATATACACGCGTGTGAAATTATCTGAGTGATTAACATGCGAACTCTAAAACTGACTCAAATACAAGTGACGGCTAAAATATCAATTAAAACGTAGTTTGAGAATTCAGGTTTAAAGTTAATTTAGTCATAAATCTGTGTAGAGTGGTCATAAGGTCCAGAAACGACTTAATAAGCTTTAAACTTTTAAAAATATAATTTTGAATTTTTTGGATATGTTTTTTGGGTTATCTAAACCACATTTCTAATTAAAAATGAAAAGTTTGGACATTTAAGTATTTTTCAGTGGAGACGAATGGCTTTATGTAACGTTATACACTACAACCCTAATCGAAATGGCTGTTTAATAATTGAGCACTTTACGTTATTCCTACCGTTTTAAGGGAGCGGCGTAGCTCATTTCGCCGCAGTTCGGACTAGTGTACACTCTGTTGATGAAGTTGCATGTTTTCGTGTGTTTCATTAGTAATCTGAAAGTCCCCACTCCTCCATAGCTGACATTTTATATAACCCCTGTGTCTAATAGTTACTGCTTTCGCTTTACAAGTGAGATATTTCGGGTTCAATTCCCGTATAGCTCATACATTTACGTTGTTGAACCAGCATCGTTTGGTAAATTGGGGAGGTACAATTGTTAGCCAACTCTGGTGGAGAATGCTAGAATGAAGACGACTAGCATTACGATGTTACACACGTGGCCCAACTGAAAGGCCCAAAGATTTTCGAGGGCTGTTTAGTTTTTTTTTTTACAATTTTATTTAGGCACTTAAGCTTAAAATGTTAATTTAATCTCCAGGTATAGATATTTTCAAAGTCTAATTCATATTATACAGAGTGGGCCATAAGTCACTTGACACTACCAGTCGCTCAGTATCAATTTCACTCTAGTTGTAACCTGTCAGCTGTTACAACAAAAATTTAAGTTAACGACAAAATCGTCTTTAAATGTATCTAGAATATCTCTACGTAAAAAAATTGCATTAAAATCTGTTTTGGGCTGTAGATTACTGTACATACAAACGTTAATAATTACTATCGCAATGCATTTTTGTCAAGTGACTTATGGCCCACCCTGTATAATACATAACTGTAAGATGAGGGGTTGGTTACTCGATGGAGCCTAACTTTTTTTAAAGATAGAAACACTTTTCCGGCCATCAGCGTCTCGTAAAAAAAGGAAGATAAAAATATAAACCCCTAGATCGGAAGAGATCAAAAGTTGGTAAAGAAAGATCTTTACAGCCGAAAAATCTTCATCAGAGTTGATAGGAAAGATGAAAGAGAGGGACTTACATGTGAAAGGTGTAAATCCAGCTAGGATTTCTTGGGATTGCCACGGTGTTACTAGCTATAGTGAGCTCCCGAGGTTTGGATGCTAACATTAAAATTTGTCGAATTTTATACTTATATTTCAAAATCAATTTTTAAAAAAATGTTGAAACTAGTCATGAAAGTTTCTTTTTTTGTTCTAACGGTTAAAAACCTATTAAGGTTGTTTTGTGATATTTCGAACTGCCTATAGAGGCAAAGTCGACAAATGAGCGAAGCGGCTACGATGTGTTGAAGTCACACAACTCCTGCGTGTACGCCTCCTGCATCACACGTGCTTGTATAAACATTTAGACTTGGATGTTATCGTTAAACAGTTATGTCTACTGTCAGAATTGATAACACGCTGTTGTGAGGAGGTATGTGGCAATCCAGAAGGGCACTCTTTGACCTACACTTTTATTCGTTTAGTCTCGAGTTAATTCCCTTTGTTTCATCTATCAGGTCTCTCTTGACCAACTCTTGTTCTTTTCGGACCCCTGACAGTATCAGTGTATTCGAGGGTTAGGCGTGTTTATTTTGTCTTCCCCCCAATCTTATTTTTTAATAAGGCGTTGTTACCGAAAGGTTTAACTCGAGAACCGCTAATCCGATTTTCATGTGGTTTTCTTTCCCATGTAGTACGGTTTCTGGTCAGGTTTTAAGTTTTCTTTTGATTCAATTAATCTATTAGTTATTATTAAATGTTGAGCTTGACTTATGAGACAAATTATACAGTATAACAAACAAACTGTGTCGGTTATAGTTCGATTGGTGTAGCTCGTGCATCACTGAAGAGGACGACCTTGTCGTTGAAACGCGTCTGATACTTGGGCGTATTTTTTGTTAGAATTGTGTTATGTTTGTTTGTTATACTGTAATCTATTAGTTCCCAAGTTAAAACAATATTTGTTTGTTTTTTCGTGTTTATATTGGTCATCATCGCCTTAGAAGAAATTTTTTCTTGTTGTTTTTTTTTCTCGGTCATCCCCCTATAAAAAGAAGGAAGAACATAAAATAAAGAGCCCTCAGTTCTTGAATATACTCTAATAGCTTCAGGGTCCTGAGAGACCCAACAGGAAAGAGCACTGATCTAATTCAAGACTAAAAGTTGTAGATCTAGCTAAGGCTTAGGGATTGTCACCAATGTCTATGGAGATTGTCCATCTTCCACCTCAAAAACATTGCAACAAAGTTTGTCACTCACCCTTCCTCAACACCAAATCGAAACTAATTGTCACACACAACTGTCTTTTCTTTTTACGTAGGGGGACCTCAAATTGATATATCCTTAAGGAATTCGACATCGATCATTTGACGCGTCATATAACTTTATACTACGTATATTTGAAAAAGTAAAAATCAAAATCATTGAAAAATCACCTCAAAATTAAAAAAAAGTCACCAATAATAATTCTAGTAGCTGGTATGTTGGTTGGATTTCAGTAAATTTTACAATTCGTTGAACGTTTGAATACATGTTTGGAGGAGCGTTTAAAAGAGCGATCGAATGTAACTGATTTTCAGTAAATTCCTCCTTGTTTAGATCTTATAATAATTTATTTTATCTGTCCATATCGATGCCAATGTTGAGGTCGACAAACTAGTGTATACACAAAATAAATACGCGTCCTATCATATCGGCGTGTTAGTTAAAATACGCCGAGTGTTTTAATTTCTCGTGAAAAGATCAAAGACTATACCGGACTAGAATCGATAATAAAAAGCTTTTTTAATTGAATTACTGGGAACCTCAGCGTCTGCTCTACTACAAAGGGACGTCTTGTAAATGCCATTTCCTTCTCCTCCACCTTGTCTTTTTAAACTGACACTAACTTTGTGTCGATCAAAGTGCATTCAATTTTACTAGGGTTTCCTGTAATCTAAGTGGACATAACCTATATCAGACGGCTAGTTTAGTAAGAATCATGAAATGCAATTGTACTGGAAGTCACTTGTAATAGGTTTTTTGTGTAACTGATACAAAATGATACTGATACAATTATCTAACAGATATAGCCGACAAAGGGATTTGTTTAAATTAAATTGGAATATAATTTGCATTAGATTTTGTTTGTGGCAGGATTTTATGTGTACGTAATGCAAAAGTGATACTGATACAATTAGAGAATACTTTTAGTAACAGCTATTATATCGCCGGCAATAAAGTTTAGATTTAATTAAATTGGAATATAATTTCTATTGGAGGTGGCTTGTGATAGGATTTTTCTGTACCTGTATCTGATACTTTTAGTAAAAGGTATAGCCGACAAAAAAAAGTTTGATTTTAATTCAATTGGAATATAATTTTTAAAAGAAGTGCTTTACAGAATTTTTCTGTACCCGATATAAATTGATACTTATACAGTTATCTGTAACAGATATAGGAAACAAAAAACGCTGGGGTTTTAGTTAAATTGGAATATAATTTTTAAAAGAAGTGCTTTACAGGATTTTTCTGTACCCGATATAAAGTGATACTTAAACAGTTATCTGTAACAGATATAGGAAACAAAAAACGCTGGGGTTTAGTTAAATTGGAATATAATTTTCACTAGGTGTTGCTTGTGTCGGGATTTTTCTGTACCTGATACAAAATAATACCGTTATAATTTTTATCTGATACTTTCAGTAACAGGTAAAGCAACAAACAAAATTTGGATTAAATTGAATTGTATAATTTGTTTTCACTACACTACTATTATGAGTTCAACTGTTTTCGTTATGTGTTTACAACCTGAGAAACATCATATCTTCAACAGCTGTCTGATTTTCCACTCTAGAGTGGAAAATGTTATTTTCTGCACTCGCAGATGATGTTGAAAATTGCTGTGGGAAACTAAGATGCGTTGAAAAGCTCTTGTGTATTCTAATAAATTACCAAGATTAAATTTAAAAAAAAAAAAAAATTAATGCATAATAGCAAACCAATATGTCCTCTACAATAAGTCCACCTGAATTAAATTTTACATAGAAAAATAATCAGCTGTAAAATATCCTTTAACATATAGCCCTAAAATATGATTTAAAAAACCTCTAGTGTGTTCTAGTAAACTACCAAGATCCGTTTAATTTTTTTTTAACGATGTCTCGTTTTTATTCCGTAGTGTAGTGAAAAGTATCGTTCAAAACACGAGCGAAATTGTTTTGCATATTCTCGACCATATTTGAAGTGCTCGATAAATCTCGCACTTCAAACATATGGTCTCGAACATGCAAAACCCCAATTTCCACTCTTGTTATGAAATATATACTAATATGAGAGAGTTTGTGAAAGATTTTTCTGTACCTTATACAAAATTAGTACTGATACAATTTCCTGGTACTTTTTATTAAACAGGTACAGATGACAAAGTTTGGTTTTAGTTAAGTTGGAATATAATTTGTACTGGAGATTCCTTTTGACAGAATTTTTTGTACCTGATACAATTATCTAATACTTTTTATTAACAGGTATAGTCGACAAAAAGTTTTATTTTAATTAAATTGGAATATAATTTGTACCAGAAATGCTTGGGACAGGATTTTCTGTACCTGATACAAAGTGATACTGATACAATTCTCTGATAAGTTTAGTAACAGGTATAGCTGACGAGATACGTTGTGTTATAGTTAAATTGGAATATAATTTGTACTAGATGTTGCTTTTGATAGGATTTTTCTGTACCTGATACAAAATGATACCGATAGTAAATGATGCTTTTAGTAAATAGGTAAAGCCGACAAACAAAATTTGGATTGAATTAAATTTGAATATAATTTGTGAATGAGTTTTCTGTACCTAACACAAAATTATTACTGATACAATTTCCTGATACTTTTTATTAACAGTTACAGATGACAAAAGTTTGGTTTTAGTTTAAGAATCATAAAATATAATTTGTACTCGAGGTTGTGAGAGGTTTGTTTGGAGACCTGATACAGAATCACACTGAAACTGGCCTATAAAATATTTTGATAGTTTTTAATAACAGTTGTAGCCAATAAAAAGTTCGGTTTTAATTAATGAATCATGAAATATAATTTGTACTAGAGGTAGGCTTTGTTTTTAGGCGTAAATTAAAAAATTGTACAATAGTCTACGTGCAATCCAATTATGTTTGTGAAAGAATACAAACATTAGGGCTGCCGAAAATTCAAATCAGTACCTTTTTGAGCACATATTTTTTTTGTAAGACTAGACTACATTGGTGTAGTTCTCCCTTCAAATGTTGGCTCAATCTGGAAGAGGCCACCGTAGGACTTGGAGTTTTGGTTTGAGCTGGATGTACAGTACTGCTGCGGTGAGAATGAACGCGCAAGGAATGCAGAGGATAAGCAAATATTTTTAGTTGATACTGAACATCTCACTACTACTCTAATTAATAACATTGACTCTGAATAACAACTGCTAATTTGAATGCTTTTCTTAAACAAGGTTTACACAACCACGTCCAATTTATGGATGAGATTATTTAATAATTATAATATGAGTACCATTTTACAATAATATTTAAACATATATATTAGGATACTTCTTCAATAGTCAATTATAATAGTTGCAACAGTTTCTGACAAGTTGGTACTTTTTTCTGGAATATTAAAATCATTAATTGTTTTTCGAATCACTGACCTATCGAAATCATCAACAAATACCTTTCTTGGATCATTCAGTTTTTTTTTTTTTTATCC
The DNA here is from genome assembly GCA_963513935.1 of Aphrophora alni. Classification (NCBI taxonomy): domain Eukaryota; kingdom Metazoa; phylum Arthropoda; class Insecta; order Hemiptera; family Aphrophoridae; genus Aphrophora; species Aphrophora alni. The sequence continues at coordinate 46,115,174 of OY740778.1, read as the reverse complement.
GGACTACCAGGATTTGAGTTGATTTTTGTCTTTCTTTTGTTATATTTGTTATAGTAGGTTTTGAAACTTTTGTATAATTAGCAGCCCTTTTAGTTGCTTTAGCTAGTTGACAGTTGATTATTTTTAGCTTCTTCGTTGCAAACTTTAATTACTTCACAAATTTATATATCGTGCTTCACTATGAATAACTTTCCCATTTTTAATAATCCTAGACATGTTATAAATAAAATTAACCTACTGTATACAATAATATATCGCTCTATGTTAAATAAATACTGAAACACTTAAAATAACTTTAATAACTATCTACACTGAAATCATACATAGCCTACGCTTATGCTTAACCACTCACAACTGTGGAAAATCCCGACATGATATTTTCTAACCGATTAATACGGTAGTTGTTAAAGGGACTTTACTAGTCTAGTAGTCTTAATGCGATCTGCGCATGCGCAGTCCCTCTTCACCCCCTTATACGTTGTTCATTCTTGTGATCGTCGGACCGTTCATTTTTTAGTAGATGAATCGGTCAGGATATTTGCTTTTACTTATATAATGGATCGATAAATACAATTTTAAATGTCTGTTCAATAGTTGGGATGTTTATGAACAAAATTAACCTCTAAAATAATTTTATCTTTTTCGATAAGTACAGTAGTAAGATTGTGAGAGCTGTATGTGTACCCTACGCATTCCAAACAAACTTTATCTTGGATAAACAATACAAGAGTTGTATTAAACGTACTTTAATTAATTAATTTCCTACAATGGATGTGTATAATAATTAGGCCGACTAGGTAGTACGTCATTAAATTTTATTACCCTTCATAAAATCTAATCAGTTTTGTAATAATAACAAGCGATTGTGAACGATTGCAGTTTGCAATACTCTGACAGAACCTTTGTTCTTTGAAAGGAAAGTAGAACATTTTATTGGTTGATAACAATTACAAGAAGAAGAAGTAGAAAAAAAATGGCCTAGTCATTAGTCACATGACCTGCTTGCTACTTTGCTGAGTTGTCTGTATTACAGCATACTGTGCGAGCATTTCTTCATTATTATAAGTGTTGTAATGTCAATGCATTGTGTCAAAATGTTTTACTGGTCTATGAAATGATATCTACTGCTGCAAAAAACAGTTCCTTGCTCACAATAAAATTTCTAAGGTCGTCATGGAATGACATAGATTCGACTGCTCAAATTTCTTTGTTATATATACCGGGTGTTCCAAAAGTATGGGATCCCTTCCGTTGTTTTCGATCGGATTGAAATAGGAACATTATATTTTGGGAATGTTTTTGGATAAATAGGACGTGCTTTTAAGACATTTAACTCTCTCTCTCTCTCTCTCTCTCCCTCCCTCCCTCCCTCCCTCTCTCTCTCTCTCCCCCTCTCTCCCTCTCTTTCTCCCTCTCACACTCTCTCTCACTCTCTCTCTCTCTCTCTCTCTCTCTCTCTCTCTCTCTCTCTCTCTCTCTCTCTCTCTCTCTCTCTCTCTCTCTCTCTCTCCCCTCTCTTTCCTTTAGTGTTTTAACTATTTATAGTTTTAAGAAAATCAACGTTTTTAATTCATTTATTGTTAGTGGTATTCTACAATATTGCGGTGTTACTATATTTGGCTCCAGCTCACATAGAGGGTATATTAAACGAACATAAATAGAAATGGCAAAACCAAATCAGCTGTTAGTTGAAAACAGCTGATTTTAATAGACGTCATTTCGTTATTTATTCCGTAATGAACATGGCTTAAATTGCCTTTTTTGTAATACAACTGAACTTAGTTGTAAAACTTACTTCAAATGGGTTATTGGAAGACTGACAGTGGAAATACAATTAGGAACACCATCACCGACGAGAAAACAATAACAGGAATTAATGACAAGTTCGAAGCCGATGAAGCAGTAGGAAATTGAAAGAAAGGACGTCTGAACGATGGAAAATGCCGCTTTAATAATGCACTATCGTCAAAGAAATCGGCCGGGCAATATTTTCGAGAAACGTACTAAAAAGACAGAGTTCATAGAATCTTGCAAACTCATAAGTGGAGACCATACATCCCAAGACTTCTACATGTAGACGATCCAGACAAGTGAGTAGAGTTTTGTGAAACAAATGAAGGGTTTGAAGATTTAATTGTTTGGTCAGATGAAACCATCTTTAAACCATCTACAAAACAGCATCTTTCCTCTTTTAGAGAACCTCTATGTCGATGAAGAAGTGTATACAAATCTACAAACCTAACCTAACCTAACCTAACCTAACCTAACCTAACCTGAACAAATACCATGATGGTGTCCAACAACTTACTCAAACCTATTCCACTGATTTTGCTCAAATTTTGTCAAAATGTAGCCTCTTAGGAGCAAAACAAAACGTATTGGGGTCGCCATCTCTCCAAAATGCCGGGTATCAGAGTTATCAGTGAAAAACAAATTCGACCACGTACTGATGTAACCTAGCCTTCTTATTTCTTTTTGCAGTGGATATTTTCATATTTCATATTTCTGTAAAACAGTTTATGGGTCTTTTCTATTATACGACCGCATGGCTCAAATTATTTTCTATACTAGAGTTGTGTGACTATTTTTCTCTATTTATTGGTTGGTTTCTTGATAAAATAAAAGTTCAATAGACAGGCTGCGCATTGTCTCCTTATCTTATCAGTTGCACCATCAATAAACTGATCTGTTCGATCAAATTATCAAAGATATTGGTAGTATTTTGGCCACCAGAAGTGTAAAACCTAACCTAACCTAACCTAACCGGAAACACCATCAAGAAACTGATCTGTTCGATCAAATTATCAAAGATATTGGTAGTATTTTGGCCACCAGAAGTGTAAAACCTAACCTAACCCAACCTAACCTAACCGGAAACACCATCAAGAAACTGATCTGTTCGATCAAATTATCAAAGATATTGGTAGTATTTTGGCCACCAGAAGTATAAAACCTAACCTAACCTAACCTAACCGGAAACACCATCAAGAAACTGATCTGTTCGATCAAATTATCAAAGATATTGGTAGGATTTTGGCCACCAGAAGTGTAAAACCTAACCTAACCTAACCTAACCTAACCTAACCTTATCAGTTACACCATCAAGAAACTGATCTGTTCGATCAAATTATCAAAGATATAGGTAGTATTTTGGCCACCAGAAGTGTAAAACCTAACCTAACCTAACCTAACCTTATCAGTTACAACATCAAGAAACTGATCTGTTCGATCAAATTATCAAAGATATTGGTAGTATTTTGGCCACCAGAAGTGTAAAACCTAACCTAACCTAACCTAACCTAACCTAACCTTATCAGTTACACCATCAAGAAACTGATCTGTTCGATCAAATTATCAAAGATATTGGTAGTATTTTGGCCACCAGAAGTGTAAAACCTAACCTAACCTAACCTAACCTTATCAGTTACACCATCAAGAAACTGATCTGTTCGATCAAATTATCAAAGATATTGGTAGTATTTTGGCCACCAGAAGTGTAAAACCTAACCTAACCTAACCTAACCTAACCTAACCTAACCTAACCTAACCTTATCAGTTACACCATCAAGAAACTGATCTGTTCGATCAAATTATCAAAGATATTGGTAGTATTTTGGCCACCAGAAGTGTAAAACCTAACCTAACCTAACCTTATCAGTTACACCATCAAGAAACTGATCTGTTCGATCAAATTATCAAAGATATTGGTAGTATTTTGGCCACCAGAAGTGTAAAACCTAACCTAACCTAACCCAGACCTAACCAGAAAAGTAAAAGTCATAAAAACGTTCACATGTAATTAGTTTGTGTTCGAGTGTTTTTCTATTTGCGTGTTTTGTGAAAAACGATAAAACCATTTATTTTATAGATGATTTCATCAATTGAGGTGAGAAAACCAACTTTATTAACATTCTGTTAGTAGCCTATAGAAAATAATTTGAGCCATGCGGTCGTATAGAGACCCCAGTTTATATATTGATTTCAAATGTACAATTAATTCTAAAAAAAAAACAACATAAAAACCTCTATAAATTATTTTCTTTTATAGAGTTAAGTAATAAAATTTATTATCATTCAGACAGCGTGTTATCTATTGACCTCGTGTCTCTTTCTTGTTACAGTTTCGTCAAACTAACAATAGACCTGTATGTGATATATATTATATCGTGGTTATCAAATCTAAAAATAATTTTATTCTAATCTTTCAAAAGATTAAATTTTGTGAAATAGGTTGTTATGGGTAACGAATGTTGTTTAAAAGGTAACAAACCTCTCTGTCATGTTCGCCTTGAAAGAACATAAAATAACGATTCCCAGCCTTCGAGTACTCTCTAATAACGTCAGGATCGGAAAAGAACAAGAATTTGTAAAAGGAGACCTGATAGGAAAGATAAAAGAAGGGGATTTAACCTAAGATTCCTTGAAAACATGTGTAAATCCAGCTAGTTCTCTGCGGGATTGCCAGACGAATGTTGAAATGGTTTTAACCGTTATAAAACGGACAACTGATAGTAAATTCTTTACATTATTAATCATTGTAAGTCTATTTTTATAACCTAAATTTCCCTCTGTACTCCTATAATTAAACAAAATATTGGGCGAGTCGTAGGTTCTAATTTGAGTAGGATAAAGTCCCCCGAGAGCCACGTAACGTGTAAGTTGGCATCTCGTTGCAGTAGAGACACCGTTACTAACGGTTCTCTTTCCCAGGCTAGGAAGTATGTTAGCTACGGTTCAATCCACCAACGCTGCCACACAGTCACTTCCTCATGTAACCCTCGGGTCCAGTACTACGGTAAGGAACATTGTTTGGCGGCCATTTTATGTTGGCTTCGTAACCGTTTTTCGGCTGAAAACAACTCTGTTAATTTTATAGATATCAAGACAAAGTTATGAGAATGATATGCTCTAGATTTTTTGTTTTTTACATAATATTACCCAAATATTTTGAGGGAAAAGAAGAAAAAAATTCACAACGATAAATTGATAAATTACTTAAAACGGGAGTTTTAATGCCGCAAAATTATTAAAAGGAAGATTAAACTCTTGAATATTTTTTTTTCTTGTATACATTTATTATAGGACTATTTGTTTTGTAGAAGTTTCAAGCTTGAGAATTTTGTCCTTTTTTGAATAGGTAACTATTGTTCAACATTCAATGCCCAAAAGCCAATTTTTGTAATATTTAAGGTGGAATATCTCGAAAGCCATTGAGTGAAAAAGTTTGAAATTAATGGAGATGACACCTCTTAATGATATAAACTTATTATAAAAATTTGATAACTGAGACTCATCAAAGTTGCCAAAAATTGCGTTATACGCACACAAAATGTAATGGTAAAAATCCATTACCCTAATATTTAACAGTAACAAAATGTTTTTGTCATTGAATAAATTCAATTCAGGTAATACAAATTTGCACTAAATATGTCTCCTAAATTAACCAAAAATAAGATAGCATCATAAAGAAAAGAAGATCTATTATAATTTAAAATAATTTTTTTTAAATTTTAATAAATAATAAATTAACTTTTTAACTACTATACATTTGTTGGGAATTTTCATTTTATGCATATTGGTTGAAGTTTTCAATCAAAGTTTCTAAAACTTTCATGTCTCTACTTGTAGCCTACTTTGCCTGCTGATACAAGAAGTCTGCAAGTTGAGATTGAACACCCCCCCTCCACTAATTCAACTTAAAATTGGGCTCAGTAGCTGTTTCGGAGTGAACAAGTGGCAGAGTTGTGTTTAAAGTTTTATAAAATTTTTCTTACCGTAGTTTTGAACTCACCCATAGTATTGGGGAGTAACTGGTAAAAAAATTTGGAAAATAAAAAATGTCGAGCAACAAATTTTATTCTATTTGGGCGATTTCATATGGATCGTAACTCGTTGGTTTTTTTCATATCACCCGCCATTTTTCCAATATGGCGGTCAGCTTTAAATTTTGTTATGTGAACCCCTATTTTTATGGTGACTTTGGATTAAACACATTATTTTACGATTTTTTTTATTCTTGGGTGAATTTTTTGAAAAATATGGTCCTTATAATTTGACGCGCGTGTTTATAAGTCGCAAGCAGACTACATAGCCAGGGTGATCAATCCCATTATACTTCAAACTTTGCATTTGTTTGGACGAAAATAATTTTAAGTGTTGTTAAGAGGCAAAAACTATCAAGGTGGACATTTTTTTTTTTTTTGAAGGGGGGTGGTATTAATTAAAACTAGAAGTTATTCTGATTACTAATATTTATAGTTATTTGACGAAAACATTTATATGTTGGCGTTAGACCAATTTTAACCAAGTGTCAGTTATCACGTCCCCCACCCCCGCCTCCTAACTTGAATACGGTGTAACCTAGAAATCTGAGAGAAAAATATTTGAAATTAAATTGCAGTGGGAAATCATATAAGCACACAATGACAAATACATACGTAGCGTATAACTTAAAAACAGGGTTTGTGAGAGATAAAACAAACAAAAAAGGTGGATGGATTTTCATTGAATTCTTTTTATTAGGGTTAGTAGGTAAAACTACCCGCGTATTTGTATTAAGTTCCCGATTCAAAAACTTCGGCTTTATGAAAATAACTGTCCCTATATTCACACGTTTGTGCCTTTTTATTTTATTTTGGCAACTATTCCTTGAATAAAAAAAGCCCCGAGATTTGGCAGAACATGTTCACATACTTAATTTAATTAAATTAGCCCCCCCCCCCACATTTGGCCTGTAGACTGTAGAGCACTACATATTGCAGACGGAGAATATTAAAAAAACACTACATCGATTTTTGAAGAATTAGATAACTTTTCCCGCATTATGTATACGTGGGATAATAAAAACAAAATAATGACGTTACAGTTGAGTGACGTGTAGTCTCAGCGTATTTGCCATGCAGAGTTTATTTTGCATAAATTAAAGATATATTTTTATAAAGATACACATTACATGTACATACATCGGTTTGACATGTTAACACGCGAGTACTTCAGAATTTAATAATTTACTTCAATGCAAATGTTATTAAGTTGATCGAAACTTGTGTTACCATGGAGACGCCCTCTATATACATCCATAATATTTAGTCAACTCCTCTCATCAGCGTAGAATGTTGCATTACATGTAGATAGCCCGGTTTGACATGTTATCACAAGAGTGCTTCAGAAGATGGAATGTAGAGACGACAGACGTAATTACAAAAATATATATTTTTGAGTGGACTTTATAACGGACATGTGAGAAACTGTCCGTTATCAAAATGTTATCAAATTGTTGATTGAAACTTGTGTTGCCATGGAGACGCCCTCCATACGTCGATAATATTTAGTCAACTCCTCTCATCAGCGTTCAACGTTGCAAAAAACATTGCACAAACTGTAAAGAAGCACATTACATGTAGATAGCCCGGTTTGACATGTTAACACGCGAGTGCTTCAGAAGTTTATAATTTACATCAATGCAAATGTTATCAAATTGTTGATTGAAACTTGTGTTGCCATGGAGACGCCCTCCATACGTCGATAATATTTAGTCAACTCCTCTCATCAGCGCTCAACGTTGCAAAAAACATTGCACAAACTGTAAAGAAACACATTACATGTTGATAGCCCGGTTTGACATGTTAACACGCGAGTGCTTCAGAAGTTTATAATTTACATCAATGCAAATGTTATCAAATTGTTGATTGAAACTTGTGTTGCCATGGAGACGCCCTCCATACGTCGATAATATTTAGTCAACTCCTCTCATCAGCGTTCAACGTTGCAAAAAACATTTCACAAACTGTAAAGAAGCACATTACATGTAGATAGCCCGGTTTGACATGTTAACACGCGAGTGCTTCAGAAGTTTATAATTTACATCAATGCAAATGTTATCAAATTGTTGATTGAAACTTGTGTTGCCATGGAGACGCCCTCCATACGTCGATAATATTTAGTCAACTCCTCTCATCAGCGTAGAATGTTGTAAAAAACATTGCACAAACTGTAAAGAAACACATTACATGTAGATAGCCCGGTTTGACATGTTAACACGCGAGTACTTCAGAAGTTTATAATAATTTACATCAATGCAAATGTTATCAAATTGTTGATTGAAACTTGTGTTGCCATGGAGACGCCCTCCATACGTCGATACTATTTAGTCAACTCCTCTCATCAGCGTTCAACGTTGCAAAAAACATTGCACAAACTGTAAAGAAGCACATTACATGTAGATAGCCCGGTTTGACATGTTAACACGCGAGTGCTTCAGAAGTTTATAATTTACATCAATGCAAATGTTATCAAATTGTTGATTGAAACTTGTGTTGCCATGGAGACGCCCTCCATACGTCGATAATATTTAGTCAACTCCTCTCATCAGCGTTCAACCTTGCAAAAAACATTGCACAAACTGTAAAGAAACACATTACATGTAGATAGCCCGGTTTGACATGTTAACACGCGAGTACTTCAGAAGTTTATAATAATTTACATCAATGCAAATGTTATCAAATTGTTGATTGAAACTTGTGTTGCCATGGAGACGCCCTCCATACGTCGATAATATTTAGTCAACTCCTCTCATCAGCGTAGAATGTTGTAAAAAACATTGCACAAACTGTAAAGAAACACATTACATGTAGATAGCCCGGTTTGACATGTTAACACGCGAGTACTTCAGAAGTTTATAATAATTTACATCAATGCAAATGTTATCAAATTGTTGATTGAAACTTGTGTTGCCATGGAGACGCCCTCCATACGTCGATAATATTTAGTCAACTCCTCTCATCAGCGTTCAACGTTGCAAAAAACATTGCACAAACTGTAAAGAAGCACATTACATGTAGATAGCCCGGTTTGACATGTTAACACGCGAGTGCTTCAGAAGTTTATAATTTACATCAATGCAAATGTTATCAAATTGTTGATTGAAACTTGTGTTGCCATGGAGACGCCCTCCATACGTCGATAATATTTAGTCAACTCCTCTCATCAGCGTTCAACGTTGCAAAAAACATTGCACAAACTGTAAAGAAACACATTACATGTTGATAGCCCGGTTTGACATGTTAACACGCGAGTGCTTCAGAAGTTTATAATTTACATCAATGCAAATGTTATCAAATTGTTGATTGAAACTTGTGTTGCCATGGAGACGCCCTCCATACGTCGATAATATTTAGTCAACTCCTCTCATCAGCGTAGAATGTTGTAAAAAACATTGCACAAACTGTAAAGAAACACATTACATGTTGATAGCCCGGTTTGACATGTTAACACGCGAGTGCTTCAGAAGTTTATAATTTACATCAATGCAAATGTTATCAAATTGTTGATTGAAACTTGTGTTGCCATGGAGACGCCCTCCATACGTCGATAATATTTAGTCAACTCCTCTCATCAGCGTTCAACGTTGCAAAAAACATTGCACAAACTGTAAAGAAGCACATTACATGTAGATAGCCCGGTTTGACATGTTAACACGCGAGTGCTTCAGAAGTTTATAATTTACATCAATGCAAATGTTATCAAATTGTTGATTGAAACTTGTGTTGCCATGGAGACGCCCTCCATACGTCGATAATATTTAGTCAACTCCTCTCATCAGCGTAGAATGTTGTAAAAAACATTGCACAAACTGTAAAGAAACACATTACATGTAGATAGCCCGGTTTGACATGTTAACACGCGAGTACTTCAGAAGTTTATAATAATTTACATCAATGCAAATGTTATCAAATTGTTGATTGAAACTTGTGTTGCCATGGAGACGCCCTCCATACGTCGATAATATTTAGTCAACTCCTCTCATCAGCGTTCAACCTTGCAAAAAACATTGCACAAACTGTAAAGAAACACATTACATGTAGATAGCCCGGTTTGACATGTTAACACGCGAGTGCTTCAGAAGTTTATAATTTACATCAATGCAAATGTTATCAAATTGTTGATTGAAACTTGTGTTGCCATGGAGACGCCCTCCATACGTCGATAATATTTAGTCAACTCCTCTCATCAGCGTAGAATGTTGTAAAAAACATTGCACAAACTGTAAAGAAGCACATTACATGTAGATAGCCCGGTTTGACATGTTAACACGCGAGTGCTTCAGAAGTTTATAATTTACATCAATGCAAATGTTATCAAATTGTTGATTGAAACTTGTGTTGCCATGGAGACGCCCTCCATACGTCGATAATATTTAGTCAACTCCTCTCATCAGCGTAGAATGTTGTAAAAAACATTGCACAAACTGTAAAGAAGCACATTACATGTAGATAGCCCGGTTTGACATGTTAACACGCGAGTGCTTCAGAAGTTTATAATTTACATCAATGCAAATGTTATCAAATTGTTGATTGAAACTTGTGTTGCCATGGAGACGCCCTCCATACGTCGATAATATTTAGTCAACTCCTCTCATCAGCGTTCAACCTTGCAAAAAACATTGCACAAACTGTAAAGAAGCACATTACATGTAGATAGCCCGGTTTGACATGTTAACACGCGAGTACTTCAGAAGTTTATAATAATTTACATCAATGCAAATGTTATCAAATTGTTGATTGAAACTTGTGTTGCCATGGAGACGCCCTCCATACGTCGATAATATTTAGTCAACTCCTCTCATCAGCGTAGAATGTTGTAAAAAACATTGCACAAACTGTAAAGAAACACATTACATGTAGATAGCCCGGTTTGACATGTTAACACGCGAGTACTTCAGAAGTTTATAATAATTTACATCAATGCAAATGTTATCAAATTGTTGATTGAAACTTGTGTTGCCATGGAGACGCCCTCCATACGTCGATAATATTTAGTCAACTCCTCTCATCAGCGTAGAATGTTGCATTACATGTAGATAGCCCGGTTTGACATGTTATCACAAGAGTGCTTCAGAAGATGGAATGTAGAGACGACAGACGTAATTACAAAAATATATATTTTTGAGTGGACTTTATAACGGACATGTGAGAAACTGTCCGTTATCAAAATGTTATCAAATTGTTGATTGAAACTTGTGTTGCCATGGAGACGCCCTCCATACGTCGATAATATTTAGTCAACTCCTCTCATCAGCGTTCAACGTTGCAAAAAACATTGCACAAACTGTAAAGAAGCACATTACATGTAGATAGCCCGGTTTGACATGTTAACACGCGAGTGCTTCAGAAGTTTATAATTTACATCAATGCAAATGTTATCAAATTGTTGATTGAAACTTGTGTTGCCATGGAGACGCCCTCCATACGTCGATAATATTTAGTCAACTCCTCTCATCAGCGCTCAACGTTGCAAAAAACATTGCACAAACTGTAAAGAAACACATTACATGTTGATAGCCCGGTTTGACATGTTAACACGCGAGTGCTTCAGAAGTTTATAATTTACATCAATGCAAATGTTATCAAATTGTTGATTGAAACTTGTGTTGCCATGGAGACGCCCTCCATACGTCGATAATATTTAGTCAACTCCTCTCATCAGCGTTCAACGTTGCAAAAAACATTGCACAAACTGTAAAGAAGCACATTACATGTAGATAGCCCGGTTTGACATGTTAACACGCGAGTGCTTCAGAAGTTTATAATTTACATCAATGCAAATGTTATCAAATTGTTGATTGAAACTTGTGTTGCCATGGAGACGCCCTCCATACGTCGATAATATTTAGTCAACTCCTCTCATCAGCGTAGAATGTTGTAAAAAACATTGCACAAACTGTAAAGAAACACATTACATGTAAATAGCCCGGTTTGACATGTTAAGACGCGAGTGCTTCAGAAGTTTATAATTTACATCAATGCAAATGTTATCAAATTGTTGATTGAAACTTGTGTTGCCATGGAGACGCCCTCCATACGTCGATAATATTTAGTCAACTCCTCTCATCAGCGCTCAACGTTGTAAAAAACATTGCACAAACTGTAAAGAAACACATTACATGTAGATAGCCCGGTTTGACATGTTAACACGCGAGTACTTCAGAAGTTTATAATTTACATCAACGCAAATGTTATCAAATTGTTGATTGCAACTTGTGTTGCCATGGAGACGCCCTCCATACGTCGATAATATTTAGTCAACTCCTCTCATCAGCGCTCAACGTTGTAAAAAACATTGCACAAACTGCAAAGAAACACATTACATGTAGATAGCTCGGTTTGACATGTTAACACGCGAGTGCTTCAGAAGTTTATAATTTACATCAATGCAAATGTTATCAAATTGTTGATTGAAACTTGTGTTGCCATGGAGACGCCCTCCATACGTCGATAATATTTAGTCAACTCCCCTCATCAACGTTCAACCTTGCAAAAAACATTGCACAAACTGTAAAGAAACACATTACATGTAGATAGCCCGGTTTGACATGTTAACACGCGAGTGCTTCAGAAGTTTATAATTTACATCAATGCAAATGTTATCAAATTGTTGATTGAAACTTGTGTTGCCATGGAGACGCCCTCCATACGTCGATAATATTTAGTCAACTCCTCTCATCAGCGCTCAACGTTGTAAAAAACATTGCACAAACTGCAAAGAAACACATTACATGTTGATAGCCCGGTTTGACATGTTATCACAAGAGTGCTTCAGAAGATGGACTGTACAGATGACGGATGTAATTACAAAATATATAGTTTTGAGTGGACTTTATAACGAATATCTGAGCAACTAAAAAGTAAATGACCTTGTACGTAAATAGTTCGTCTTAGTTGTAAAGGAAGTTCTTTCTAAATTTCAAAATGATTGGTGGGCACGTTTGTTTGTAACCTTGCGTAACAAACATACAGACGAAATGGGTTATGTTGAGTTAAAACAGAGAGCAATCAATATAATATGCAAGTCTACGTTCCTTCAGTATGTTAAGAATATTGACCTCATAACGCCTATCCATGTAGGCTAGGTCTGTGTATACTACAGGTGCTGGCTATTGATACCGGTATAGAATGTAGCAGTGGAGGGGGTAGCCTAGATTCTCCCTTCACAAGTCGATGAAGATGGTTTCGTTTTTAGGCGTGACTCTTTGATGTCATCAATGCCTTATAAAACAAGTTGATGGACGTCAACATATTACTTACCCAGTCTCATCCAATACACGCAGATTGTCTAAATGTAATGTCGGTTTCTTGTGCCTTGTAGGTAATGTTGTATTGGTAGATCAAAGGGTCTTGTCGAGCAGGGTAAGTAAACATTTGTTACACGAGTTTTCTGAAAGTCGTAATTGTTACGACGGTGAATCCCTAACGGTTCTCGTTGTTGTGTGTGTGTATATTAACTGTTTCATTTGTGGTAAATCAATAAACACAATTGTGGAGCTTGGAACACATATTTATTTTAACTTAAGTTATACACCAAAACTAGCTTAGCTATATGCCAAGTAGTGTCCATTACTGACTGTCTAGCTCAGAGCACATTGTCAAGATCAGCGTTGCCAAATGTCTTACAGTGTTGTCACATTTAGTACAACATCATACTATATGTTACATTAACGTTTTCACTTGCTTCGCTCGTATCAATGTCTCGTTCCCTGTACTAATATTACATTTTCTTGACAAGTCGGGGTTTGTAATTACATTTTTTGGCTCCGCTCTTTATTAACTTGGAGAGGGTGGGTTTGGTACCACTACACGGAGAATTGAAATATACAGATTTGTATTTAATTTAATGTTTTATAAGTTTAATAGCATACGCGGTATGAAAATAAAATGGCCGCCATTTTGATATTATTGAGGGAATGAGGATAATATTAGTCCCTTATACGAAATTTCATGTTTTTTATCTTAATTTTGGTGGCCGCCTTCGTACTTATGTAACCATAACAACGACAGATGGGCAGCGTGTCGAGAATCACTTTTTTTGTTTGCTGAGACCCTTGAAAGGCAAAAACACTGACGATGACATTTTTAACAATTATCAAACTTATCTTACAGTTCATAAACTGGACACGTAAAAAAAAAAGGAAGAAAAGGACGTAAAATAAAGACTCCCTAGCCTTCAAATTTCAATACAAGCCGCCACGAATCTAGACAAGCTGCTGTTGCGGGTATGGTAGGAAATCGACTTCAGAACAATGGAAATTACATTGAACCTAACTAAATATAGGCTAGGGTAAAAAACTAGGTTCAAAATGACACCCAAAACCATCTCTGTATCTAGTCTGAATTAATGTATATAAATTAGCAAAGGTTGTAAAGTCCTTTTGAAGCACCCTGTATATTTTAATGAGTGAATATTAAAACGACCTACGATGATGAGTTAGATTGGCAGAAGTAAGGTCTTAAGTGCTTGCAATAATATGAAAAACCACGTCGTTTTGTCCCATCCATTACTGGTTTATGTTGCATGTAAAACAGCTTCATTTCCTTTTCCTTGCTTTCGAAGTTTATGTTTACTTCTCGAGAGCTCTCTCTCTCTCTCTCTCTCTCTCTCTCTCTCTCTCTCTCTCTCTCTCTCTCTCTCTCTCTCTCTCTCTCTCTCTCTCTCTCTCTCTCTCTCTCTCTCTCTCTCTCTCTCTCTCTCTCTCTCTCTCTCTCTCTCTCTCTCTCTCTCTCTCTCTCTCTCTCTCTCTCTCTCTCTCTCTCTCTCTCTCTCTCTCTCTCTCTCTCTCTCTCTCTCTCTCTCTCTCTCTCTCTCTCTCTCTCTCTCTCTCTCTCTCTCTCTCTCTCTCTCTCCCCCCCCCCCCTGGATCATGGACAGTAGTCGGCGCCGACTGTTTCCCCTACAATGCCTCTATCCCCACGCGGCCTCGAACTACAAACTTGTACCTCCCCTCCACGCGCTGCTCACAGCTCAGATGAAACCTGTCCATTTGTACTATCTACAAAGATGGGGTTCCACCCCACTATTATTATTACGTGAAGAAACTTAATAACACCGTTTCTGAATGATGGATAGGACGGACAGGAAGTGCTTAGGAGAATACGATGCGATCTCCAGACTGAACACACTTTTGGAGTGTTTTAAAAGACACTGTGTATTGGTAAAAACCATGTTGTGGCAGTAGATCGAAACTGCAGTTAATACGATCTCTTTAGCTACAATGCAGTTAGTGGTGCATTTATAGGTTTAAAGTACAGAACAATGTAAGAGTCATGCATCCATTTGATTTATTTGATAAAATATAAACTGTGTATAGATTTTTTAATGTCAATTAACATACATTTCTATTTTAATGTGTTAGTTTAATCTATCTTGTATCGGAACTACTCCGATTGCATTAACAATATCGGTGTATCGTGTATGCTATTTGTATTATCACAGACCTATCATCAATAAAATTACCAACGATAATAAATAATCTTTTGGTTTACACTAGCGATGTGTGAGTTCGAATTAAAATACTCGGTGAATCCGAGTATCAAAATTCTCGGAATGTTCCTATTGTTAAAATATTCGGACAATATATTCGTAACTAGGATTAAGGAGACGATATATTATTCGTTAGTAATTCGCTGATTCGTAAAGCCGAGTTTGAATCCGATGCGCAAAATCATTCTGCGCAGATACTCGATTTCGAAATAATAATACGAGTATTGAAATCATTTGAAACAGATTAATTCGATTATCCATTTCACCCGAGTATCAACATCGCTAGTTTACACGACAGAATATTATTGGTTCTATTTTTTTTTAAACGTACAAAATGCAGAGCTGTATCGGAGCAGTTCATTGCAATGTTAGAGGAAGATTTCATCAACACGATGCTTCGTGCCCTTAAGCTAACTCAACAATGGAGCTCCTGAATGGCTCATTAGAAGAGGATTTTAACCAGCTAGGTCTCTCCAATTGTTTCCTCTGCAGCTTTTTAAAGAATCCTGCATTCCACTAAATTCTTCGAATTATTGAGGAACTTAAAGTGAACATAATAACTCTCTTGATAGCAGGAATTGTTGAGCTTGGAAGAGTATATACGATGACTACAACGTTGTATTCTGGAAAGTGATGGGCTTTTAAAAAAATTATAATCATTACTGACAAAGGAATATACTGGGTATTTTAAAAGTATGTTAAACTTAATTGAGTATAGTTTGTTTTTTAACATATAACAAAATCAAATACATAAATTCCTTGGGAATTAAACGTGATGTAATAAACAAAAAATAAATTAAGGGAATTCTTATTTGTTAGGGTTGTTTAGAAGTAAGATAGGTGTTTGAAGTGGGCGCCATTGTCTTTCCTCTATGCTATGCGCGGTACCTGTGTTGACATTTATCTCAGCTACGTTTTGAATAATTGTTTTTCAGTTCTTCAACTGTTACAAATGAATGTCTTCCTGACCTCTTGGTGTCTCCAACGGACCCGATGGTTTCAAACTTACTAACAAGCTTTTTATACGCGACTATACAAACGGTTGCAGAGTACGAAACTTTCAAACCCGACCGATAAACACTGAACCAAAGGTAAAGTCTCAGGTTGGAATAAAAACAAAAATCAATTAATTGTAAACAACTACTAGATTCCTCTGTTTGAAATTAGTCGTCATACGATAAATGAAAATAACAGTTGATCACGATTATCTCTGCGTTCAATAAGAAGGTTTTCTCGGCGATTGGACAACAAATAACGAACTCACAATCATTTAAAGCTGTAACTTATTTCTGAGACTCGTTATTTTATTGTTTAAGTCGTCTCGATTGATTTTATTCTTTGTAACCAGGGAAAACTTAGTGATTTTTTTTTTGTCATAAAAGCAGAATACAGTAGAGATGGTTACATATGTTTCTTAGATATGTGACAGAGCTAATGCAATATTTTTGTATAATAGATCCTGCATTACCTTACTATAGTGTTGTCAGATGGTCTACTTTTGTTGATATATTTTAGAACCATAAATAACGTTAAAATAATTTCACTTCCTAACACGTTCTGACCTTAAGTGTCAATTTATGTAAGTTATTTCAAGGACAGTTGAGAGGCAGCAAGTTATTCTGTGTTTTAAAGCGTCCTTAACAGTGATTTAAGTGTTTGACCACTGTGATATCCTTAAATATTGTCGTAAGTTAGACTTTATAGAGAGATTTTAGTTTGCATAAATTAATTGCAAATAACAATACGTGTTGTGTACAGGAATTGACAAATTCCACATCCAGCTCTTTTTCGCTACGTGATGACATTTTCAATTTTAATAAAATGTACAATTAATTCAAAAAGGTCGAACGTAACCTAAAACAAAAACACTGCGCGTTCCTAGTTGAGAATCAGAATATTCTTTCAATACACGCCAAACAATATCTGAATCTAAATTAGTTTTAAGGAAATGTTAGTTATCGTATCAGGAAGATCTGAAACTAGCTAATATAAAATAAACTCTGCAAAAACATTGCACAAACTTTCTCGCCCACTCATTCACAATCGAAATGCTAACGAAACAAAACTATTCATCAGAAAAAATTGCGATGATTTACGGTTGTGGAAGGAAAAATTGACCACTGGAAAACAAAAGGTAGGTTTATCTAAGAAAAACGGGTTGTCTATACGATTGAGATCCTTAAATCAAATTTCCCCGTGTGACCAAAACATAACTCTAGGTAAGCTCTTAATGAGTTAATTATAATTAATTTAGAGCAGTTACAACTAATTATTAACTATCTGCATATAAAACAAACCGTAATACGGTTAGTCAAGGCTGTAGGCTTAATGTCCAATTATCCATTGAAGTATATATAATTTTTGGGCAACGAGTCTCCGGGATTTCCCGAGAATCTCGGAAACGCCATTTTCCGGAATTTAGTCCGCCATTTTTCCTTGGGAACACAAGTGGGTTGGTTGTACTCTAACCCAGACGGACACTACACGGCTGCTCCAGCTGATCCGTCCCAAAGCTACACTCTGCGTTGTGTAGGAGTTCACAGCAAGGAGATTCATATTAAAAACCCTTGCTACACGGTGCGAGATTCAGATTGGTGTGAGTCTAAAAGTCACACAAAAATGT
Source organism: Aphrophora alni (assembly GCA_963513935.1). NCBI lineage: Eukaryota > Metazoa > Arthropoda > Insecta > Hemiptera > Aphrophoridae > Aphrophora > Aphrophora alni. Next base: position 46,097,239 of record OY740778.1, on the reverse strand, counting down.
TTCGGTAATTGTCAGAAGTGAAAATAAACCATGTACACCAACTTCATTATATGACCTTATACGATTCTCATACCTCTCATCATTCAAACAATTATCTTTTCATAGTCAAGAAACTTCCATATTAAAAGAAACTAACGCCACGCAAACAAAAAAAGAAAGTAAATTTGAACCAGAACTTTTAGCTGGTAATCTAAGCTATCAACTGTTTACATTCAATTAAATGACAGACGGGAGAAAGTCCAAAGTTGATATTTTAAAATCGGTAGGAAGGTACAGTGAGGAAATCCCAAAACGTACTGATAGAGAACAAGGGAATTAATGTAATTTAATATTGTCTCTACTTTTGTTGTTCTTATAAATAGCTGTAGGAAACAGAGGTTCAAATTAGTCTTTTAAATGTAAATTTTCCACTGCATCCTCCCAAGACGAATTGTAAGGATTTACCGGAAAAAAAAGTTTTGCCATTTGAGTGACCATTTTGGCGTTTTTGCTCTTTCAGACTTTATAGGTATCATTAGTTTTCTTTTAAGTAGACCTTTCCAATTAAATGTTCTTAGGGAATACTTATAGTGAATACAGGCTTGGCAATCCCGATAGTTCGTTGAAGCTGGATCTGTACCTTTTTACCAGATCCGTCTCTTTCATCTCTCCTATTCAAGTCTCTCTTGATCAATTCTTGTATTAATAGAGTAATTGCGGTGTGAGGTTTTTATTTTTATGATCTTCTTGTACTTTTTTATGAGACGATGATGAACTAGAGATGTTTTGCCTTCAAACAATAAAAGGAAGAAACAACTAATTTTGTATTGACAGTTGATCGACTTCAAGGATGAGATCGTCAAGCCTTAACTGATTCATAAATCACATTAAAATAATCCACTTCGTAACACGTCCTCTACTGAGAAGGTTAAGAGCCGTTAGTATGGGTTTGGGTAGTGATGGAGCAAATGGTATTTTAACAGTACTGGTGTTACCAATCAATAGCAGTGATTATCAGTTATTTATCACGGTGATACTCTTAATTATTGTCAATAAGTGATTTTGATTACGTGATGAAAATTCACAGTTGCACAAATTCGCGTTGTGTCAGGAATTAACAAATTCCACACCCGGCTTCTTTTGCCACGTGATGACTTTTTGAATTTTTTTTGCAGTAGAGTAGTATAAAAAAAATAAAATCTACAATTAGTTCAAGAAGGTCTAACATAACCTAAAACAAAAACACCGCGGGGTAGTGAGACTAGTTTAGAATCACAATATTTGGGTACCGTTATACGCTAAACAGTGATTGAATGTAAATCACTATAATCACTGTTAAGAAGTCTTCGTATCGAAAAGAACTGAAACTAACGAAGAAAATAAACGATGCAAAAATATCGCCCACACTTTCTCACTACACCCATTCACTTTCTAATACTAACCAAACTTGTCAATTGTCAATTCAGTAATTATCAGGTAAAAAGTGAAAATTAACAGTTTGTTTAATACATTCCAATGTGATCAGCTCGTAAGTCGACAACAATATTCATAGACCAAGAAGTACCAGGAAGTGATACCACAGGTCAAAACTGACTACCATCACTAAACCCACTCCATACTACGTATAGTGGATAAATAATACATATTTCTCGTAACAAATAGTTCTCATCCGTGACCGTATTCAGAATGTAATGTAATTGCAAACAATAAGGGAAATGAGCTGTGTCCAAGTGATTGTGGCATAAGGCAAGGTCGTAGCATAATCGATTTTATCAAGGCGAAGGTCGCTTTTAACTAATCGATTTCGCTGGCTTGTCTTGCTGCACTGCATACCATTGGCAATATATTCGTTCCCTTCAGTCAAGTTCCAAATTAAACTGGTCATTGATTTTGTATAACTTTTGTTATATTGAAGAGTGGAAATATCACCCTTGACTGTTCTAAAGCAAGGATTTTGTAATATTCGTATTGCTCTGATTCGGTGTCAGCCTAGGACGCGAATTCCTTTTGGTTTTTTTAAAGTGATGTCGACGATGAAAATAGTCACAAAAGGGTAGGAACAAAATGTATGAGATTTTAAAACAGTTTTTTTAGTTATTTCTCGTGTGTTATTCAACTTATAACACACTGAGTTAGATACAAATTTCAATTCTCTATGTGATGATACAAACTCCATATTTCTACGATGATAAATAACGACGTTATTGTCAAGAATGTAATTTCGAAGCCTAACCTCCCAAGATAATGTGATATTGATGTGTACGAGGCACGTCCAGAAAGTATGTTCCGTTTGGTTGTAAAAACAAAACTAATACAGATAAACTATTTATTGCAAAACTATTTACAAACCTTAAACTATTTTTCTACATAGCTCCCACCATTTTGTAGCGCAGCACAAGTTTGTGTATGCATTCTTTATGGAACGTTGTCAATCATGTGGTGACATGTTCTTGTCATCGTTGTTGAAGTTCTCACCACCAAGAATCGATTCGGATGCAAACAAAGAGATTGAAGTCGCTAGGGAAACTGGTCGCTGCCAAAGTCTTGTAAGAGTTGCGTCACGTTAGCAGTGTGAGGTCGGGCATTGTCATAAATCAAAACAATACATTCCTCAGCGCTTATTCTGTATTGCGCGACGCAGTTTTCTGAGCTTCTCGTAGTAAACATTGATTGTTTCACCAAGCGGTAAAAATCCACCTGTAGAATACCGTGTCTGCCCCAAAACAGTGTGCACAAGATTTTTTGTGATGTCAATATTTGCTCGGCTTTAGTCTTTGCTGGTGACGAAGTCGAATGATTTTTTGAGATGTCAAGATTTGCTTGGCTTTCGTCTTTTCTGGTGATGCAGTCGCATGATTTTTTGTGATGTCAAGATTTGCTTGGCTTTAGTCTTTGCTGGTGACGCAGTCGCATGATTTTTTGTGATGTCAAGATTTGCTCGGTTTAGTCTTCGCCGGTGACGAAGTAGAATGATTTTTTGAGATGTCAAGATTTGCTCGGCTTTTAGTCTTTGCTGGTGACGAAGTCGAATGATTTTTTGAGATGTCAAGATTTGCTCGGCTTTAGCCATTTCTGGTGATGCAGTCGTATGATTTTTTGAGATGTCAAGATTTGCTTGGCTTTCGTCTTTTCTGGTGATGCAGTCGTATGATTTTTTGAGGTGTCAAGATTTGCTCGGCTTTAGTCTTTGCTGGTGACGAAGTCGAATGATTTTTTGAGATGTCAAGATTTGCTTGGCTTTCGCCTTTGCTGGTGACGAAGTCACATGATTTTTTGAGATGTCAAGATTTGCTTGGCTTTAGTCTTTGCTGGTGACGAAGTCGCATGATTTTTTGTGATGACAAGATTTGCTTGGCTTTAGTCTTCGCTGGTGACGCAGTCGCATGATTTTTTGTGATGTCAAGATTTGCTTGGCTTTAGTCTTTGCTGGTGACGCAGTCACATGATTTTTTGTGATGTCAAGATTTGCTCGGCTTTAGTCTTTGCTGGTGACGCAGTCGCATGATTTTTTGTGATGTCAAGATTTGCTCGGCTTTAGTCTTTGCTGGTGACGCAGTCGCATGATTTTTTGTGATGTCAAGATTTGCTTGGCTTTAGTCTTTGCTGGTGACGCAGTCGCATGATTTTTTGTGATGTCAAGATTTGCTCGGCTTTAGTCTTTGCCGGTGACGAAGTCGCATGATTTTTTGAGATGTCAAGATTTGCACGGCTTTAGTCTTTTGCTGGTGACGAAGTGTGCCGGTATTCCATCGATTGTAGTTTTGATTCAGGGGTTTCATAGTCTCATACCCGGTCACTATCTGGCTCATAACGTTATCGTAACGTGTCAAAACGTCAAGTGCACTGCTATGACGCTGAGTTTGTGCTGCTCTCTAAGAGTTTTTGGTACCCAACGAGTACAAAATATTCGATAAAGCCGTTCTACAGAAACAATTTCACGAAGATCTTGAAAATACAGGAAATTCCATAGAAAGAGTAGAAAATGTAAATTTACTGTTTTCCTTAACCTTTTCTCGTACTGCACTGACCAATTCAATTTATTTTGCTGATATATGGACAGTTGAAAGGTGTTTTAGCTATCCTGATGATGCTGCCGGTGGTAGCGAAATATTTAGCTTAATAATTGCTTCAAGTACTACATTTGACAAGGTTTGTAGTAAAATATATTGTTATTTACCTAAAAGATACTGTTTTGTTTACTGGGATTTCCTCTAAAACTTCATAGAATTTTCATGTAAGTATGCATCAATGTAAATTGCAAACAATAGTCGGATTGCTTAAACAATTTGGTCACCAACCATCGAAGCCTAGCAGTGCTGTTTCGGTTTTTAGTTAAAGTTGGGCGTTATTCCAGAGGTTATATACACTGACAAGTTTATTATTGTATTTACTACCACCGTGATTCAAATTATAACTATACGCCACTAATCAAATCCGTTGGATAATAGCCAATAGGTCGAGTAAGAATAGAGAGCGCGGTTGTCAATTCGAACAGCCCTGCACGAGGCTAACCCCCCGAGTGAGGCTACCGACATCTTGTAATGCTAATAAAGTAGTTTTATTATGATGACGCAGTTTTTAATGAGTTAACCAATAGTTTTTATTTTTTGTTTTAATAGGCCCTTAATTTAAACATGTTTAGTCTGAAACGTTATCATTATGTCAGCAGTACTGTCTTATTCATTTTAAAACATTTTTTGTTTTACCGGTTATAATTTTATATTCATCTATAATTATTGTAATAACCCAGTACAAAAATAAATATTAGTTTTTGGTTGAAGTTTTTTTTGCAATTTAAGGGGAAAGATTTCTATTACATTTATTTATTTAGTTGGAAAAATATTGTTTTCGTTGAGAAAATTCAGAGTATTTGTTTACGGAGGTATTTTTTTAAAAAAAAGTGTTCATTTTATTATGCTGTTTACAACTGCGATACAATTTTTAATGCAGTATCTATAATTTTTTCTGTAACGGCAGAAGAATTGCTGTTCCAAGCACGGCCACAGCTGGGAAACAGTTGGCAAACCCGCACGGTTCCTATTGGTTTGTTCAAGGTCAGGCTGTCTACTGGCTCCTCCCACAACGGACTTGACTCGTTGCGGCTTGTATAACAATTAACCACATTGGAAATTGTATTACTTTTCCCCCTAAGAGATAATTTTGTTCAAGTGTACAGTAGTTGTAATATTTAGTGTTATTCCTTGGTTGTTTGTTACGTCGTACGTTAACCACACTGGGTTTAGGGATGTATTGACGCATAATTTCTAAAAACGACTTCTACTGTTTACAGAATCATTCATTACAAATAATGTCCAAACATTTAAAGAAGTTCTTCTTTCGACATGAGGAAGTAATTAATATTGTGTACCTCTTACACACCAAAATATTAGGAAAACCATTTAGGACAAAGGGTATTTATTCCAGAGCAGTGTCAGGACATTGCACCCAGTGTAGCTGGTGGGGGGGGGGGCGTTAATCAATGATGTATCTCGAGAGTGGAGTTGCTCTCTAGTGTTACTGTATCCATAATACGTGCGTGCGGTGAGCCTACACTTAGTACGATTATTATAACGGTTGAAAAACTTTTGTTTTTGTTTTTGTTTCCATGAATAACTCTCTGACACGCCCACCCATAAAACCAAAACAATATTCCTTGCTGTTTCCCACAAAATGTAATTTTCTGTATAACTTAGTTTTTGACCATGCATTTCTTATGGGAGTTTCTATAGAAAGAAAGTTACCTACTAGGTTGTATTAGCTCAGATCTGTTATATACAGAGTGTTGCTTTACTAAGTTCCTAAACTTCCAACGGGTTGTTTCTTTGAGTTAAAATAAATAAAGGTTAACTCTAAATATTGTCCGAAAACGTCTATTTCACATCAATCCGTTTTTAATTTAAAAATGATGTTTATCTAAGAAAGTTATTGCTTAGTTTATTTTGGTACATTGAACTAGGAAAGTTATTCCTTATTTTATTTTGGTACATGGCAGCAACACATCACACACATTAAATATAATTTTAACTCAGAAAGTGATTGCTTGGTTTATTTTGTCACATGAATTATCATATTCGAACAATTTCTTATTTCCGCTTCTCTTTTTCGTTCCTCTCCTCCTCTTCACTTTTTCCTTCCTCTCAATTAGATTTCATTGCACCAAAAAATTGCCGTAAGGACGTATTCACTTAAAAAAAACAAGAAAAGGATATAAAAAAGACCCCTAGCTTTTAATAGCGTCAGTGTGGGTACAGAACGAGAATTGATCGAGAGACTTCATAAGAGAAGGATCTAACCCAAGACTACGTGGAAGATTGTGTAGATCCAGCTATTTACGTCTCGGGATTGCAACTCCTTTAGTAAGCTTTTGAGGATAATAGAAGAAAAGAAATTTACTATATTTATATATAAAAGAGTGTAATTTCTCTAATCCAGAAATGCTGTTTCTTTACAACGACCTTTATACGTATTCTGATTGATCCTAACGTAACGTATAAATGGACAGGTTTCATCTGAGATGTGGAGTTTGGGTGCGCAGTGGGTCTAGGCGTCAGTGAGGTAGTGGGGGAAGCGGTCGTCTCAGTCTGTGTCGGGTGTTGGTACTAACAACGATGTCTGGAAGACCGCTGGTTCGTGGACAATAGTCGGCGCCGATTGTTTCCCCTACAATGCCTCTGTCCCCCACGCGGCCTCGAACTACAAACTTGTACCTCCCCTCTCCACGCGCAGCTCACAGCTCAGATGAAACCTGTCCATTTATATAATATACGCGAATATTAAATGGTTGCCAAATTAGGAGTATAGTTACATAATAGACAAATTGTATAAAATAAATTAATCTACACCCGGATATTGCAAACTATCTGATTGCTGACCAGACTAAATTTAGACACGGCATCGACCACTTCCTAGTGTTATTTTGAAGAGAATTCCGTATGAGTTATGTGCCATTAATGAATTGTCCTTACAAGTTTCGTAATAAAAAACTATTTTATAAAATTCCCTTTCCCCAGATTTTTCTTTTATCATTTTTCAAGAATTTTTAGTCCAATTGTTTTTTTTTTTTTTTTTTTTAATATACAAATTTTATATTGGTGTGTTTATGGTTTGAGAAAAATCTTATTTGGGTAAATTAAGAGTAAGTTGAAAAAATTTCCGTGTAGTAGCTAATGGTGATTTGGATTTTGAAAATTACAAAACACACGTAAACCGTTGGTTTTAGAAAGCTAAGTTAGAACTCATTTAAAAGCTCTATTTGATGTACAACTCGACGTAGTTATAAGAAATAAAAAAAAATTGATTCCGTTTGAAAATTTAAATTTTGAAAATGTTAAAACACCCTTTGCTTTTTCTCCTTTTCAAAAATAAAATATAATAGTATAATGATTTTCTTCCGTTTAATGACTAAATGACTATAGTTGTACTATCTTTATACAGGGTGGCTGAAAAGAAACCTGCACCCTACCCTCAACGTTTTTGTTATTTGAGATATTTGAAAGCGGTTTGTGCCATTCTATTTTGGAGGTAGGGGGACACTTTTCATGACAAAATAATTTTCAAATTTGGGTCCCGGGGCCCAAAGGGGGAGGGGTAACCCTGCAAAATATTCCAAATATGATAGACATGTGATACGTTATTTTGTTCGTAATGAAAAGACGAGATAGAATCTGTAATTGAAATATCTATCCAATTATCCTAAACAAAATGAATAGAAAAAAAAATTTAAATCACTTTTGGAAAGACGATGAAAGGTAAGTTTTTGTTTGGATCGATAGGGGCTACACTTGATCAGAATTGTTGGAGCTGATGTTTCGAAATTGTAAATTTTTTCCCAAATGGCAACTACGATAAAAAAAAAGAAATAAAGCATTCGAGATGCCCAAAATATGATTACATATCAAATTCGATTAATCGGTTCGTCTTAGAGCTCTGCACTGACAGACTTCATTTCAAAAACCACTTTTTTTGGACTCGGGTATCCGACATCGATTTTTTGAACCATCACAACTAATCTGGGAAGTAATAGAGAGACCTCTACAGTAGTGAAATTAGAAATTCTTAATTCAACGTATAAATCGTGCAATTCAACAAAAAGGACGAGTACAAGCAATGTTGTTATAGATTGCTACAATGTTGCCAGATGTTGCTCTTATCTCGATATCCGCTCACTTGTCGATTCTATTTTTAGAAAACAAATATCGATTTCTATTGAACAATTGAAGGAGTTTCGTAATAACTATATTTGTTGTGAAATTTTGTCTATTTTTTCCCCCCTAGTTGTTTAAATGCCTATATCATCATCATTATCGTCATAATATATAAAGGAAGAAGAGAGCATGGAATAAACACTTCAACCCCTTGAATACTCTCATTAGGTTGGAAGAGAAATTGGGTTGGTCACGAGAGCCTTGATAGGAAAGATGAAAGAGAGGGATATTTATTCAAATAATTTTTACAAACATAAAGATTGACATAATATACAACAAAAAAAGACATTTATTTTAACAATACAATAGAAAATTTTATTACTAGGGTGAAGGCTCCAGTTTCTTCTTCCGCTCCCTGTGCCACTTGTTCTTCTTATTCCGCCAGCGTCTCTGAGATCTTAAATCCTTCTCCTTTTCTTCCATGAGTTCCTCTTAGTCTTCGAGGAGTATGCTTGAAATTCTTAGACAGGGAGGTTGGACGTCGTATTCTGCAGGGAGCTCCCCCCGGGCCATGTTTAATACCATGAGCTCGGGTAGAACTCCCTCCTTGTAGTTGCAATCCTGATCAAATGCATCTTCTTTATCAAAATACCAATTCCTCTCATGGAAGAAGGGGTATTTCGCTTTCAGCTCCTTGAGCCTCTCAGGAGCTACCTTCCATCGACGCCGGCCGTTCACCCGTCTAATCTCGGGTGGGATGGTTTCGTCCTCCTGGATCTGCGAATCTCGCTTTTTCTTCGTTTTGATCTTTCCAGGAGGAGCAGATGTTGTTGCTTTGGTGGCAGCAGGCAGCGGAACAGCCTTCACTTCGCTGCTCGTAGATGGGCCGAGCAGCACCGGGGGAAGGTCCGTCTGGACGGAGGCATCGGCCCGGACATGGTGATCGCCTCCCGGCGGGGTCCTCTTCTGTCGGTAGGTTGGCGTAGCGGCGAAAAGCTTGCAGCCGCCGTACTTGCGTGATGCAAGTACGGCTGCACCGCAGTCCCTGCAGCAGCCCGTAGGACGGTCCTTCTGCGCCGACGAACGTGAAGCTCGGACGGTCACAGTCAGCCGCATCCCTCTGCGAAGAGTCGCCAGTAGTTCTCCGTAGAGACGTTCCAGGTCCTCCTCACAGGTGACAGCTGCCGGCAGAAACTCTTGATAAGCCGGCTCCAACAGTAGTAAGCTACATTGCGTAGTAGATCCAGCTAGACCCTTCGGGATTGTCACATTTTCAAGATATTTTTTCCCAGTATAACAAACACTCAGAACACAATTCTCACAAAAAAATACGCCCAAGTATCAGACGCGTTTCAACGACAAGTTCGTCCTCTTCAGTGAAACACGAGCTACAACCAATCAAACTATAACACCTATAAAATTCTTAGGCGTATTTTTTTGTGAGAATTGTGTTCTGAGTGTTTGTTATACTGTATAATTTTTCTCAGTGAAGCTCAACATTTAATATAAGATTTTTTTTCGTTAAAGAACCAATAATCCAAACAATACAAGTAGAAATGGAATTAATTTTAGAACTCAACATAGTATCGTACCACAAACTCATTTTTTATTATGCTTTTTAAGTTCCATGTCGTTTTCTTTCTCGCCTACTGTTTTTAAAAGGGAAAATATCTCTCTCGGTCGTCATCGTCTTAAAAACAACTTCATAGGCGACATCTTGTTACTTACCCAGCCCATGGAATTATAAGCAAATCCTCTAAATGTAATGCCTGAAAATTGGTTTCTTGGTTATTGTAGGAAATGTTAGATCAATGGGCCTTATCCAGCAGTTGTTACACAGGTTTTCTAAACCTCATTTATTATCTGTATCACCCACTTTCTCCAATTAAGAAGTCTTCAATCGCCTTATCACTAATTTTATCTGATCTAAGTTGAGTAACACACGAGATATGAATTTAGTCTCGATTTTAACTTCACGACTTTCAGTGAGCACAATTTATTTCCTTAACCGAATTTCACGTTCCTGTACAGATTAGAACGACGGCGGCGCGCGTCGAAAATCATTTTTTTTGGTTTCCCGAGACCATGAAACTTGTAGATCAGTCAAAAAAAAACAGAGGACGAAATTGTTTTGCGATTACCGAATTTAACCTTCACTTCGTATTCTGGGTAAGTAAATAGGAATAAAAGGGAAAAATAAAGACACGTCGTAAGACACGTCGTAGAATAATTATTTAACAGCGTCAAGGTCGTAAAATAACAAGAGTTGATGAAGAGAGTCTTGATATCCTGAGAGAGAGAGAGAGAGAGAGAGAGAGAGAGAGAGAGAGAGAGAGAGAGAGAGAGAGAGAGAGAGAGAGAGAGAGAGAGAGAGAGAGAGAGAGAGAGAGAGAGAGAGAGAGAGAGAGAGAGAGAGAGAGAGAGAGAGAGAGAGAGAGAGAGAGAGAGAGAGAGAGAGAGAGAGAGAGAGAGAGAGAGAGGAGAGAGGGAGGGAGGGAGAGGGAGGGAGGGGAGGGAGGGAGAGAGGGAGGGGAGGGAGGGAGAGAGAGAGAGTGAGGGAGGGAGGGGGAGGGAGAGAGGGGGGAGGGAGGGAGGGGGAGAGAGAGAGAGAGAGAGAGAGAGAGAGAGAGAGAGAGAGAGAGAGAGAGAGAGAGAGAGAGAGAGGGAGGGAGGGGGGATTACCCAAAGGCTACATAATTGGTTTTAATATCGCGATGAAGGATATTTTCCCCTCAATTTGTTAAGCTTAATTCTTATCAAACACAAATTACCACTTCTAACATTGTCTTAACTTTTGACGACTCGTTTCGGACGAGCTCTATTAAGTAGCTATTTATCTACGGCTTCGTCCCTCAAAGAAGTCGTCTTATAAAACATTATGTTAATGTAACTGAAATGCGTCAACAGAAGTTGGAATAATGCTAGGAGTAGGGTGAAGGGTGTACCAATGTTATGTACGTCCCTCGCTATTATGTTGATAGACTCTCTTCGCACGTTGGAGACTTCGCCCCAGTGGGTTTTGAAAAATCGCGGAGTCATTCGATAAAAATTGTAGATCTAAACTTAATAATTTCCACATATTATTTAACTTTTATATAAGAGTAGAAACAAATTTTACAAGATTTGACACTTTTGCAGGGCATTTAGAATTGTCGAATTAGGCAGGGACATTAAAACTGGCATAAACGTGCCAAATTTGTTGATTCTAACTGTCCCATAAGTGTGTCACAGGATTGAATAATTTGTGGAAAATGTACAAATTCACCTAAAATTAAGAATCCAGCTCTAATCTAAGGTGTAACCGATGAAGTAACGAAAAAGTCACAGAAATAAACTTCTAGATCTCGCCAGTTTTTTTTTATAGTTGTTACAGTTTACCTTAAAAAAAAAAATCTACACTAACTTTAAAGTTGCGTAACTAGTTGAATTTCTATAATTTGTAAAACGAACGAAGACTCCCTGCTAACTTGCAAAACCCTCTTTCACGCACGCACAATCACAGACATCCTGCCCCCCAAGCAAGCTGCCTAATTAGTGACTTAACCTACTGCAAATTCTTTTGGTACGAAGACAACTTTCTTAATTGGTAATACCTAATGGATGTGAATGTTTATAAAATATGATTAAAAACGATTCCAAACAAGCCATTGTTAAAACATAAAGGAGAAATAATGTGATTGGAAAGTAGAATAGTAAAGAAAGAACGTCGAAACATATTTTTCATGGTTGATAAAACTATATTGAATAATTACATAAACGACGAGAATGTTATCTAACATGTCCTAACTAAATAATAAAATCATAATTATGTATAAACATTGATAAAGGAGTTTTTGAATAAAAAGTACTTGTTACAGTATTTTCACACTATAGTGAGTTTTCATTTACTTTTAGTTGCTACTGAGAAGGGATGACAAAGTCGTTTCTACACCATTAGAAGACAAGTAAAGGACAGAGATTGCTTGAAATACTGTATTAGTATTTGAGATTGTTTTTTTGATTAGTGTCGTTTGTTTTAAAATTTTGCTCAGAAATAAAAAAAATGTCACATACTTCTAGGTTAAAACAAATAGTTTGCAACTATAGGTCTCGCCAAACTTACTCGGAGTTCTCGATTTCGGCACCAGCCACCCCTCTTACCCATTCCACTTACACCCTTCAACCTCCAACCCTCCTATGCGTTTTCCAATGCTTTTTATACACATTGAGCTGTATTTGCAAAACAGAGCAAAATTTTGTTTAAATTTTCTGTAAGTACAGTCTTGAATTCTTTAAATTAATAACACTAAGATATAAATAAACAATTAAAAATGATGGTGCTACTTTGAGATAAACAAAACCCTTATTGATAATTAAAATAGTATATAAGGTTAGGTTAGGTTAGGTTATCTGGGATTGTGGAAGGGGAACCTCTCCGCTCTCCCTGTAAACTGCCCTGGTGTGGAATTATAGTAATAGCAAAGCGGGAGCACCGATGGAGGCCAGGTCAAGTTCTCTCGCACGCACGCACCCTCACACTCACGCGCGCAAGGGATTTGGACGATCCTTACTTCAACCCTATAAGTCACCTAGTGTACTTCAGTCTATCGAACATTAATTTTTGTTAATACTTAATTTTATTTAAAAATTAATCATATAGTATACAGATTCTACGTACATAACATTTCATGAAAAATTGTAACAAACATAGTATGAATATTTACTCTAGTAGACCTTGGATCACAATACAATGATAGTTAACAAAGTACTGGCTAATATCGGAGATTGTTGATATACTTTAACCTCAATTTTTGTTGACTAATTTTAATTTATACTGTTTATTTTGTCTTTCAAAATAGCGTCCTTATAACCTCCTCTATAGTCTGAAACATTTATTTTACGACAGTCTGGTTTTAGTAATGTATTTTATTATAAATTATGTAAATATTATTTGTAAATTATACTTGTAAATATAATTTGAGTGTATATATTATTTAAATAATATTTGAGGATATTTGAATAATAAATTATAGTGCGGTTACATTACACGTTTGAGTTCTTATAAACCTGAAAAGCTTGTGGATTGATATAATATTGGATTACGTGGAATGTGAAAAATGATACCAAACAACGTACAATTTGTAGTAAATATACGTTGTTTAGTATTATTTTTCTTGTTATAATCTATAGAGTTCAAAAATACTAAACAAATCAAAAGAAAATTACAAATAAACAAAATTATATTTTGATTGGTCAAGTATAGTAGGGGACTTAAGGGAGGGGAAATGCGGCCGATCCTAATCCCCTGCGCTTGTGTGTGTGTGCAATGAATACATATACTAGTATATGTATTCATTGGTGTGTGTGCGTTCTGCGTGGCTACCTGGCCTCCGTCGGCACTCCCGTTTTACTATTAGCCTACTATAATAACGCCTGAACAACTTTCGCCGATGGTCAGATTTGGTGCCGAACTCGAGTGCCGTCTAACTTGAGGCGGCCAAACTGACCTGCAGGGCTATTAGCGACGCTTCTGTGAATGCCCTAGTTCAATATTAATATTAAACAAATTATAATATTATATGTATGTTATACTGATTCACGTGTTCATATTAAGGACAACGATATAACAAACTTTGACATCTTTTACGGTTTTAATATAAAATTATAAACTATAAAAGAATACAAAATGTTACAGTATAACGCTCAGTTCTATATTTACTCCTATAAAAATTCTGATCTGTAAAAGAATAAATAGTGTAAGTTCTATGTTTTAAAGACACATCGTGACTCCTGTTTTAAACATACAAACCTACAAACTCGGTTAACCGTATTATAAATACTAGAAATATTGGACTTCAAGCAAGCATATTCTAAGAACTGGCGAGAGTTCACTACCCCCCAGGGCCTAGGGTAAAACCATCGCGTCATACCTAAATGACTGGTCCTTGTTTTGAAGAGTGGTTCAAGAAAGTATTGCCAATGCTTCCCCCGAACAGTGTGAATGTGATGGACAATGCATCATATCACTCGAGGTTTGTGTCTTTGACGGATTGAGTTCTTCTTAGACCTAACTTCTGTAAATACAACTTATATATAAAATCACATAAAATCAAAAACAAAATAAAAAAAAAAAAACCCACCCCCCAAAAAAAATATATACTGGGTGTGCTTAAGACCACACGTTAGAAGTGAAAACTTAAGTTTGTGCAATATTTTTTGCATTGATTTTAGTTTGACTATATATATGGGTAGGCCTATGTGAGAAAGTTTGTGCGATATTTTTTCATTTATACTAGTTTAACTATGTATGCGAATTTTGAGAAAGTTAGTGCAATATTTTACGTAGATTTTTGTTTTAATATATATGGGTATGTGAGAAAGTTTGTGCGATATTTTTGCATTGATTTTAGTTTGACTATGTATATGAGTTTGAGAAAGTTAGTGCAATATTAGATTTTTAGTTTTAATATATATATGGGTATGTGAGAAAGTTTGTGCGATATTTTTGCATTGATTTTAGTTTGACTATGTATATTAGTTTGAGAAAGTTAGTGCTATATTTTTCGTAGATTTTTAGTATTAATTTTTTATGGGTATGTGAGAAAGTTTGTGCAATATTTTTCGTAGATATATGAGTTTATATATACGCTGTGTTTATATATATGCAACTTATCAGTTGTCTATATATATTAAAGTTGCATTACGGTACGGTGCGTGACGCGATTTCTATTGAAAAAGTCCATCCCAAAAGTTGCATTACGCTACTGTGCGTGACGCGATTTCTATTGAAAAAGTCCATCCCAAAAGTTGCATTACGGTAGTGTGCGTGACGCGATTTCTATTGAAAAAGTCCATCCCAAAAGTTGCATTACGCTACTGTGCGTGACGCGATTTCTATTGAAAAAGTCCATCCCAAAAAGTACCCAACGCGCCAATAGAAGTTTTCACTTCAAAAACTCGTATATCAGAGTCCATGTCAAGGGCCAGGTATAATCCACGTGCGTTTGTGGGAGTGAAATCTGCGGTTATAGGAGTGAGGCAACTCCGCCAGCCATCTCCGTTCGTTTTACAAAGTATAGTTTAGTCTTTTGTCTACGGAGGCCATTTGAAGCGTCATTACCTTGAAACCTAACCTGGCCCAAGTTACTACGGTTATCCAACAAAATACATAAAGTCCAACTTACGAAAAGTAGGTAGAACAATTTTAACGGTTAACATAGGTTTAGTTAGTTTTGTCAACACGTTGTGTGTAAATTAGGCAGAGCCACAAAAAGTAATACTGTACCTAAATAAAGAAACTACGTTCTAGGCTTGTCCTTGTTTGATGACGCATGCGCCCATGAGATTACTAAAACAAAGCGCAAGTTCTTAATAGACTTCACTGAACATATGGTAAATAAACTGTGCTAAAAGATTGCACAAACTTTCTCACAATAGACATACTAAGTAAATGAAATTGTCAGTCGCCAAAAATATAGGTTTGGTAGTTGTTTGTCAAAAAGTGCAAGTCAGAATAAAGTGTTCAAGATTTGTTTTCTTCCCCAGTTATTTTGAGTTGTAATATTTTTGTTGTATTTGTTATTTGTATAGCGTTTGTGTCATTAATCTTAACATTTCATTAAACTGAACGAAATTGGTAAAGCTGGTTTGAGAAATTATAGCGAGTCCGTGGCCCGAATCTTGGTTTTGAATCGTATTCAAGAGCCAAAGTTTTTGGAGAACTAGTACATTTTGTTTGAGCACTTAGGGGCTGCATTGGAGCAAAATTGTACTAAAATCGTTTTAGCTGATTTTGAGAAAATAAACATTTTCTTTTTCTTATGGCAGTTGAACCCCAAATTCTGAGTTGTCTAATAAAGAAAACACATCTTGAGATAAAGCAGAATATTCTACGTATCATATTCTATTAAAATCGCTCCACCCGCTTGTGATTTAAAGCACTTTACAGGCGGCATCATTCTATAAATCACAATTTTGAATTCGGAGGACCTCGAAACGGATATTTTTGACTCATCGCATAACTTTATGCTTACGGTTAGATTTTACATTTCTGAAAATCGTCATACACATAATCCCCCAAACACGAAAAGATTTTATTAAACACAATTGAGTCAGTTATATAGTACGAACATCTAGGATTTGAGTGTAAATTGTGTAACTAGCTAGCACGCGTGAACGTTCGCCAGTCTAGCAGACAACTGCTTTGCCTGCAGAGGATTAACCGAAGGTATGAAAAAATTTAATTACATACATTTATATCTTGGATATCTCAATTTTGTGTTCATTTTACTTGACTCGTTATTATTCAATTGTTAGTTATTATCTAATTAACCGGTCTTCCGATATAAAATATTGTTAAAAATGATTCAAAACCTCCGATAGGGAGGTTAACAGATGTTTTGAATATATCTTTTATAACAAAATAAATTTCCTCGTCATAAAGACGTTGTAAGCGTACCTAAAGTCTGTATACAGTAACTTGGCGTCTGAACCCTTGGCTACCTGCGAGCGGCCGGAACCGCTCCCCCCCGTCGTTCCCTTCCTCACCCAGCTGTTTCAGTGTTATGTCACCTACTAGCGTTAACACTGCACTATTTAACTTTTTTATGGGAGACACAATTTTAAATCACGGAAACAGCTGGGTGAGGAAGGGGGCGAGGGGGGATGGTCCGGGTCCAGACGCCAAGTTACGGTATACAGATAATAAAGAGTTTGATTGACCTCGAAATCTTAACGACGCTGTTAAGGTTCATTTTCAATTACACCTTTACTATACTTTTCTTTTACTTGTTGTTTGATTCGGTTTCTAACTTTCATATTTTGAGAAATTAAGCCCTTAAGTCAGTTTTATGGTGGTAACTTCAGAAACGATATTTGACTACATTTGAAAATAATTTCAAGAGACAAACATCCATCTCTTGGTGGATGTCTGCGACAAATTAGGAACATTTTTTTCAAGATATCTGGATAGAGCGATGGAGGGTAGATGCACTGGTGGGGCGCTCCTTTTTCAGAATTCAAAAAAAAGCCTTCACTGTACAGGAATGTTGCACGATCAACAGCAACTTTTGCTGCTCGAATAAGATTGAGTTACATTGTTACCCAGGCTTACCTGAGCAGATTTCATTTGGTGGAGTCCTCCTCCAGATGTTTAGCTTGTGAGAAGGAGAAAGAAACAATTGAACACATCATCCTCCTACGTTGTGAGTCGGTCAACTCCGCAAGGGATAGGGCGAAGCTCGCTCAGGGTTTGACCAAATTTTAACAGACGGAAAATTTTGGAAACTGGTGGAGAAGGTTTATAGGAGACATCGACCCATCGGAGACAGCTCTGGAAGCTTGTAGAAGAAAGAAAGAAGAAGAAGAAGAAAGAAAGAAAGAAAGAAAGAAAGAAAGAAAGAAAGGAAGAAGAAGAAGAAGAAGAAGAAGAATAAGAAGAAGAAGAAGAAGAAGAAGAAGAAGAAGAAAATAATCCGTTGTGAGAATATCGCAACTTTGTGCTTTCGTTTATCCTCCACGAGTATTCAAAACACCTCATGGCTTTTGTTTTATTTTGGTCCTCTTTTTGTTTTTCAGTTTACTTTTCCCGACAACGATGACTGGACTAAAGGGGCGAGTATAACAGCACGCAGTACATTTGTACCACCATAACCCCGACTCCTAAGTACATTTACTATATAAGTTGTCATGCACGAGGAAGTCAAGCTGCGTAATGTAAATAAGTTTATTGTTTACTTGAGACCTGTGATGTCGCGTGTTGACATTTTGCCGTAGTGACATTTAAACCCCCCTGCCATTTTGTACAGCTGACAATGGTAGTGCTATTAGGTTGATACACACAACACAACGTACATGCTCCCTGATAGTCTAGAAAGTAAAAACACGTACAAAGTGTATACCGTGTAGTGGGGTCATCTGTTTTATAAAACCTAACCACCAAAAAAGGCGGTTAGGTTTCCTGTTACCTTTTCACGTAAATACTTGTAACGTATGTTTCCCCGGATATGTCGTTTCATGCGCACTAAATTTTATTTTATATATTTTCAATCGATTGCGATTTTAACGACGAGGTTAGGTTAGGTTAGGTTTGGGCTACCTTAAGGTCGGCAGGAGTGAACAGAAATTTCATCGACTCTCAGGGGCTCACTTATAGTTACCGAGGGACCCTAGTTGGATCTATATCTTTTTTCGTGCAGTCTTGGGCATCTCTCTTTTTCCCCTATCAGTATCTCTTGTTCTCTCCCGTTCCTGATGCTAGGAGTGTATATTTTATGTTCTTTTCATTTATTTTTGTTTATGTAGTATGATGATTGAGGGGGTTTGTCATCTTTAGAGGGGAGGGGGAGAGAACTTTCATAGTGCTAGCATTAGGGTTAGAGAAACCAAAGTGTTACAGCAGAGATTATACGACCGCTCCTGTTTTCCACCCTTCGGCCATAAACAGCGGCAAAGTTTTCTTTTCTTTATATTAATTCTTTTTTTTTCTGTGTTTTGTTTCCTTTTTCTTTAAGATACGCAGGTAATAGATGTGACGTCAAAAAACCAGTTGATTCATTACTCGTCCAAGGTTTCAGTGAAATTTACATCATTATTTAGAGTTCAGAAGCTCACGGTGTACCTATTATTGTGATATTTAATTTAAAATACTTTTTGCTTTATTACCAGTCGTTTCGTTTTTGTCACAGGATACGTATGCTAAATACAATTTCTTACATAAATAAATATTTAACGTGAAAAACATACGGCCTAGACCGGTAATCGAACCCAGGATCTTTAGCTTTACGCACCAACGCTCTACCAACTGAGCTCTACATTTTATCAAAATTTTATGTTTTTCCCTTCTGACCCATACCTCCAAATTTCGATCCAAGTAAGATGTGACAGCGCCTAGAGAAATTTAATTTTAAAAAACTGTCGGTGTGTTTGGAATGCAGCAAATTCATAGAGACAAATAATCAAAGTCACTTTTACTTTTTCACTATTATATGAAGTGGAAAAGTATTATAATGGGGGGGGGATCAACGTAAATAATCCTTGTATTCATTGACTAATTTGAATTAAACTCGAAATTTGTTTAAAACACTGATTTTAAATTGAAGTGTAAACGAAATTTCCACATGTGAAACCAAGTTTCATATTAAAAGTAAATAAACGTACAGTTCTATATCGACGATACAACAAAGCACGCCAAGTCCACGTGTTAACAATGTTATTATGACATTCCATTGCCCCAAGAACTATATTTCAACAGCAAGAGGTTTTGGCAACCTTTCAGTGTATTTTGGCACGTGGAAGGATTACTCAACCTACACACCTTCCGCTATTATAAACCAATAAGAAGCTTCTGTTTTGTTTCCTTTTGTATCAATATTACTCGGCAAGCAACTGACAAAGCCTCGGAAGTCCACATGTTAGCAATGTTGATATTTCAAAATTTCAAGAACGTTTTTTTCAATACTAGATATTTTGGAAACCGTTACGTGTACTTTGCCACAGAACCTACACACCTGCCGCGATTTTAAATCAATAACAATCTTCTATTCACTTTATACTCGGCAAGCAGCTGATACTTGATAAGGCCTTGAATTGATTTTTTCTTCTTTTTTTTTGTGATGCCTTGATTATTTTTGGTAGATTGTCAAGCAGCATAGTACAAATTTTATATATTATTACTTTTAACACATTTTATGCAACTAAAACGTGGAATATTTTTTTCTCTTCAGTAGGTAAATAATGTTCATACACAATTGGCTAAAAATAAAATTGTGTCCAATAAAGACTTGTATATCTTACGGTTACTTATGTTGTTCGCAACGCGTGCACGTTCATAATTATTCGTACTTCATAACCCTCTTTTGTCTCCGGTCTTCGTGTTTAAATTTATTCTCTGTGTATCACAAAACTTTATTTGCTCTAAAGTTATAGTATTCCGGACAATTAATTTCAATTCCACGTTAAACAAAATAAACTGTTTTGCTACTAACAAGATTTAGCAATACTTTTTATTACAATTTTACACATTCACACACATTAAAATTATTTGATACAAAACACACACATATATATATTATCGGATTCTTCTATCAAGTTCTTAACTAACTCGTTAATACAGTTGGGAATGTAGAAGGCAGTGGACGCATGCGCACTAACGTTACTTCACAGCTGATCGTACACAAGATAGAACCTTGGGCAACTTGCCCGAGCAAGAAGTATTTCATTTTTGTTGTATGTAAATGATTCCTTAATTTTACGATAAATTATTTAGTTTATTTTTACTTGAAAAGACAAAAAAATCATGAAGATCAGAAGATAATCTCGTTTTGTTTTATAAGAGGATGGTTTTTAATTATACTTCAAAAGGTAAATACAGAAATTGATTCATTTCATATCTTGCTTAGCCTAAATAAATTACTTAACCTTTTCTGAATAAAAAAAATTGCCTTTCGTTTATGATATTCGATTGAATTGCGTCTTTGACAATTTATTTTAACAATATCATCTGTTTGTAAACTAAAAATTTTAATTGAGTTTTAATACTTTCTGTTTTATTAGTTATAGGCTAGTTATTCCTGTTGTTTAGGACAGAATCAACAATTTAAAAAAAGTATTGTAATAAAAAGATAATTTTGTTGTTTCTGTCTCTGAGGCTTTCTAAGTGGTAGTACAGATCAACAGATAGGCTAGTGTCTAGTTTTGGAGATAACAGTAGCATTTAAAATGATTTAACATTTATAAAATGAAAAATAAAATACCATGCGATTCTGTTTATGTTATTAAAGGTTAGGTTATTTATCCTATGATAAATTCAAGAATTATTTGTAACTAATTCGTTTTTACTATATTTAGCCTACTAATGAATCTTCCAAGTTAACAAACAAAGCGTAAAAGAATACCGTAAATCATGTACTTGTAATTTTTGATTTGAGGTGTAGGTGTAGGTCATGAGTTGGTATTTTTTTCCCTAGGCCTATAGGAGAGATATACAATTTATGCAAAATTGTCAAACACTTTTTATAATTAAAAATAGTAATTATGAAAGATCAGTTTACACCTTAATTTTCAATATTCATTCTCCCCATGGATTTGACCCATTTCCACATTCATAATTATTTATCTACTGTCGAGCTCTCTATGTCACACTATTTTTGTTGAAAAGTACGTTAATTGTTAAGAACAGGTTTACCGACCATTTCCTCATGAAAACTATTAATACTTTTAAAATTAATGTATTCTATTATTGTATATATCCTTCATGTTGAGGGAAACATGTTTGAAGGTAAATTGACCTAATGGTAATATCTAATCAACATTTTTGTTTACCAAAACCTTCACGAATAGGTTAGGTTAGGCCAGGTTATGTTATATATTCAAATAGACTCATAATATTGAGTCAAAAATGACAACGTTTTTTACTCCGCAGAGTAGAAACTTTCTAATGAAAGTCTCTTTTTTTCCCCAGTAATTAATTGAAACGTGCTAACATTTGTTTTGTACAATAACATTGAAGGCCCTATCTATAATAAAAAATATAGACCTATAGATTGAAAAGGAGAAAGAAGTATATATTATATTAACTAAATATCCTAAATACCCTATTTTACTATTGCACTAAATTGTGTGCTATATCCCCCCTCCTCTATCTGAAGCATTATTAATCATTCACAACAAATTAATACAATTTTTAATTAAGACAATTTTTCTGACTGTCATTTTACATTACTGTAGCTAATGAAAAAGAGCCCTACACCAAAATTAAGTCTAGTACACTGATCATTTATGGCTAACTTCCCAATAACAATCGAACTGCTCATTTCCAAATATAGAAAGTTTTATCTTTTCACATTATGATCTTTTTAGACATGTCAATATGAGGATTATAACCTAGCCTAGAAATATTTGTAATTTGGACAGGTTGAGTTAGTCTGATTTAAAGTTTGCAATTATGATTTATGTAAAAAAAACTGTAATATGTTGGTAAAATCAACTTAACCCAATCTAACCTCTTTTAGTCCTTAAATAGGCCTATTCATTTTGTAGGCTATAAAGTCTATATCAACTTTTTGTAAGGATTCATAAATCTACACTATAATTAATATGCTCCTATAGAGTATGAATGCGATGAAGATACGAGTAGCTATCCACAAATTCTGTGTTGTCATATATAAAATATAATAAGCTTGTTATCAGAAGTTGTGACCAGTGAGTTCTAAGACTATTAAAAAAACAAACTTATGTTAAATCTTTAAAGAAACAAAAGCGGGCTGTTGTTACGGACATTTTGTAATTGAAATATGCATTTTTGAAAACTATATCTAAATTGATTAATTCAAAATAATAATTTTAATTTATAAATAAAAACATTCCAACATAAAAATAATTTGTCCTAGACATCTAATATTTATATATTGTGTAACTTCTCGGGGTCTGAGCTCAAATGTATGAGTCACGTAACTTTAGTCACTATTTAGCCTAGATTATATTTTTACATGAGTCAGTAAATGATTCACTAACTTGCAACAAAAATTATAACCACTGTTACACACATCATAAGTTATGATGATTCAGTTTTGAATTATACTAACAAATGTTACTAACAAGGACAGGTTAGGTTTGTTTGATTTATTCAAATATTTAGTACTTATGGATGAATTCATTTTAATACTTCAATGTTAAGAGTTTCTAGCAGAACCCATAGTTTTTGGGCATAAGTCCTCTTAAGGATACAGAATTACTTTGCTTTCCGGTGATAATTATTATTTGTGCCCAAGCAACGAATACGTTTGTTTAAATTTAGATCGAGTTGCTTGCATGTAGTTAATAGGCTACATGATTCTTCCAGATGAGTCGTCGGTCAAGGTGTATTCCCAAGTATTTGGATTCGTCTACTAGTGGTATGATGTGATGATTTAGAAACATCTGTGTGGGGACAGGTTTTTCTTCATAGCGAAAATGTCAGGACTGTTTTTTGATTCTAATCCTCCATTTCCTAAGCTAGTTTTGTAGATGCCGCTGATATGTTTGAATATACTATGATGTCATTAATGGATCATCATCATTGGCCAATATGGAGGTGTCATCAGCAAATATAGCGATTGTAGGATCAGTATTTGGTGGCAGATCAGATGTTACAACATTGGACCAATGACACTACCTGGGAGTACATTAGAATTTATGAAATGATTTTTTTCACACGTTTTTGAAATTTTACTTAAAATATCTGTTTTCAATACAAGATTAAAAATAGTGTGAAAGAAGTATGGCAAAGTCTTTATTGGTAGAGAAGTCCAGTATGCCATAATAAGTAATATCTAGATAAACTGCTGAACAATATTGCTTTTGTTCAAATGTTTGATGAATAACATTTACAACTCTATGTATTTGTTCTATAGTAGAATGATCTGTTCGAAAACCAATTCCTGGTGACGGGAAATCAATTCCAACAAGAAAAGTTTTAATCTATCGCATAATAATATTTTGAATAGTTTTAATAGGAGAGAGAATTGTGTCATTTGGATGCCGAAAAGCTTGTAGACTATTCATTCGTAATCATAAGAATAATCAACTTAAACAATCCTTTTTTTTAGCGATGAGGTTTGGTTTTATGGATACATTAACAGCCAGAACACTCTCATCTGGACTGCCACTAATCGTCACATCTTCCACGAAGTTCCACTTCATCTCGTGAAAATTGGAGTTTGGTGTGCCATATCCAGAAAGAGCATTGTTGGAATGATTTTCTTCGGAAACTCCAATAATTCCATTGTTTATGCAGAAATCTTACAATAATTTGTAGCTAACCTTAAAGTTGATGAACGTTAGTGTTGATTTCAACAAGACAGTGTAATCTGTTGTGGGATTGAAACACTAAGAAAATGAATAACAATTACCTCTTATATTAGAAGCTTACCGATTGCTATCTTACATCTGAAATAATATCGGCAGGGAGAAATTTAATGGATCATAGGATCAATGGAATTTTGTTTACAAGCTACACAACGATAGTTTGGCATCTGGGATAGGTTGGTTTACATTAGCTTGGTTTTTATATTCCTACTAAAACTTTTTTTAAATCTTGTAAAATTTCATGTAAATTTTAGACCACTGAAGTTCTGACACACATTACTCTAGAAGTTATCAACATGATACTTTTGTATTGTAACTTTTGATAATACGTTTTTCGTTAAATGTTTATTTTTCTGTGTAAATAGTACTTTTACTATGTAAGTATCCAAGCTAACCTAACCTGTCCTACAAATATTTGTTGTATCTATAATTAACCTCAAATTTTATTTATTAATGTGTAAATAAAAACACACTTGGATTTGATTGTGATGGTTTCAAATAAATTTAACTTAATTTTGGTGTAATTATTCCCAGTAGTAAGATTTTTTTAACGCGAGAAACAATAACGAAGATGAAATAACTTTATTTGGTGGCACAAAAGAAGGGTCACTTTGAAATAAATAAAATTTGTAAAATTGTTAACATGAGTGTTAAAAATTTACATTACGAATTCTGTAGTTTACCCAGTCTCAAACATGCAGTTAAAAATGTTTTAAAAAACTGTTTATGTATGGAAAACACGTCTGAAAGATGGCTTTCTTTTTCATGTAAACACATCAAAATTCTTTCTTCAAAGTTCTCCATCACTTTCACTGCTGTTTCTGTATGAATGGCTTCTTTTAGATCATTTAGTGATTGGGGTTTGTGAACATACACTTTTGTAAAATGTGCTGTAATGAGCGATGGTTAAGACCCAAAGTTGGAATGTGTCGCTTATTGGAGTGACGAGAACTCTGAAGAACTGATACTCTCACATTCTCGAAGCTTTCTGGAGTCCGTGCCATATGTGGACGTCCAGGAGATTTATTGTTCATAACTGATCCCATTGTTTGGATTGTAGTCACTCAAATGAAGTATTGATACGATCAGGGATCGGTCCATCAAGTGCCACATTGAAAAGTATGCGGAACAGTTGTTGCATTGTAATAAACAATTTGTTGTTTTTAAAAAACTGCTCTACAGCTTAAAACGGGTTCAATGTGTTCAATGTTCCACTGCGCCATTATTAGGCAGACTGAGTACTTCCTCTGACTTCGGCAGTGGTCACTAACCTTCCTCCTCTCGACACCTTTACCCTTCCACCACTACACACTTCAATTCCAACCATTCATTTTGCGCTTGATTTTCCGTACATGAATGGTTAATAAAATTAGGTTAATTAGTTATTTGGATAAACGTTTGAGATTGGGTAATCTATAGAATCCATGTACGTAAATTAAAACAAATTATGTTGTTAATTGAGATTGGGTAAACTAAAGAATTCATATGTGTAAATTTAAAAAAATATATATCTTAACAATCTTAGAAGTTTTATTTATTTCAAAAGTGGCAATTCTTTTTGTGCCACCTTGTACTTGACCTAATAAAATCAAAAACAACTTTTTGTAAATAAAAAATTCAAAGTTATAGCAAATATATAAACCTAAATAGTTATAATGTACAATTAGTGAATGAAAACATCACAATTTGCCGAATTTTCAATTTTATATATTCTGTACAACTACTATACTTTTTTTTCTCCTAAAGGAAATTTGTTTAACTCAAGTCAGCTGTGTTCAGATTATTTTCTTAAATTATTATTAAGTGATAGATATGTTATCAGTAAGTAAGACTGGTTTATCAATTTTTTGATAAAGTTTCTCACTTTAGGCTGGCATGTCAAGGACAAAATTGTTCCAAATACATCGTCACTACAGATATTAACTGTTTATTGTTTGAATTAAATTATTAAATCGTATTTTTTATTAATTAACGAAATATTACCTATAGGCCTAAATATATTTATATTTTACTTGTAAATATTTTTAATTAAAACTTTGTACATGGTGTTTTAAACATAAATATACTATCCGGAAATTTAAAAAAAAAGAATAAAATATTTTTTAAAAGATGTAATATTACTCCAATGTTCATAATTTATGCTGGCCCAAATTAACAAATCTTGACAATCTGATATGCCAAACTTTCATACGTATACATGTTAACCGGTTCACTAACCATTCCCAAATTGGTTACTCAGAAATGGCTAAACTGAACAAAACTAATTTTTGTAAATGATTGACTATTGAATGTTAATAATACGATAATAATTTTACCAATATACTGACATCATAGTCAGGATGGTGTGAAACTTAACTAGTATAGTAAGCTTGATCAGCTTGGGGCAGCCAGATCGAATCTACCATGCAGGGTATGGAAAAGGGAAGTTTAAAGGATTAAGGGGCTAGTAGAAAGAGCAAGGATTATTGCAGTGTAGGTTTAGACGTAGGATAACGAGTAAGGATGAGGAACGATGTTCAGAGGCCAGAAAGAAGTTCTTGGTGTAATGGTGATTGGTGGTTCCTCCGTAAGTTGCTAAAGGTCAGGGAGTATTCCCATGTTCTTGCCTTGTTGTGATTTCTCGGAACAGTTGGTTGATTTAATCTAGACAGGGTGATATGAGCCTGGCAGGCTAAGAGTCGAGTGAACTAGTTTGCATGCAAGACATTAATACTTAGTAGGGTAAGAATGTTAATTACAAGAAAATTCAAAGTTTTGTTTTCGCCTCATCTGTATGTTTTATTGTACAAATGAATTTCAGGTTGTCTTCTATCTGTCATTGCCAGTTGTATAGCAAGTACGAAAGTGATTATGAACATAAGTATTTTGAGGTTTCCAGGTCAGGGAAAACCTGGAAAAATCATGGCAATATCCGGGAATTCTAAACATATAAATATTGTTTCTTACAGTCAAACGTTCTTACAGACATGGATATGTTTGACTGTATGTTATAATATTCATATTTTTTAAAAAGTCACGAAAATTTATCGATTTTTTTTAGGCCTTTTCCTTATTTGAAATTTTGCTGCCAGTAGTAATTGATTTTGTTTTATTTCATACTAATACATCCTATCAATTACTGGCAGTTCTGTGCCCCTCGGAGTCTCGTGGGATACCCTAACTCGACATATAGTTTCTTCATTTAATCATGGATGAGATCTCTATAATCCATCTTTCCTATCACATCTGTCTTGACCAACTCTTGTTCTCTTCCAACTCTGACGCTAGGGGTCTCTGATGCTTTTTAAAAATTTTCAAGTAAAAGGTATTTTCTATTATGGTTCAGGAATAATTTTAAAAAACTTAACATTGACTGTCATCATCACTTAAAAGCTTGATTTTAGTCAAGATACGATTTACTCTCAGTAGTTCGTTATGTGTGTCAAGTCTATACCCTTGTGAAACAAGTTTATGCCCCTATTTATTATATCAATATTTATTTTTTCTAATACGCCGTCCAGGTTTCATTTTTATTTTTTGATTGAGTACTACTGAACTGACATTTTTAGTGACAAATTAGTTTTGCGGATTCATGAGTGAGAAAGTTTGTGCATAGTTTTATACCATTTATATCTGTGCATATAGTGGTATCAACCATTATTTCCCTCAATGGAAAATAACAAAATTACTGTACACATTTTAAAACTAAACGTGACCAGAATAAACAGAGTATTTAAATCGCTAAATTAATTAAGTCGTTCTCTTTGATAATTTATATTTGTGACAGTTGAACAAGGCAATATGTTAGCAGTGTATGGTTTTGTCAGTGATTAAGTTGCTTGCTATTAAACAAAGGTACCCGTACTCATTTATTTGTTTTGCATTCTGAAATTTTTAATTATGTATGTATTTAATTAATATTTATATTTTTGAACCTGACATTAGTTGCAGTCAGTTTGTTGTTTTGACCGTGATCTATTTAGTCGTAGTAACTTATTTTGCACATGTACAGCAACTCTACTAAAATATTTATAAAACATGATTCATCAAACTTTCAAGCTTTGTAGAAGTTTTGCCAAAAGTTTAATTTCCTTGGAATTTAAGCCAAATATTTTCTTTCATTAACTAATAATTTGTGCTTAAAATATTTTAACTGCGTCATGGAGGAATCCAGACATTTCTGTTTTGTGGTCTTACAGCTACTTAATGTTTATAATTATCGTAATATATATGGGTGATGACATAATCCTCAGAATTTTTGACAGTCACTACTGGTAAATGTCTTGCTTACACCGCTTAGTTTATTAAAAAAATAAATTAAGATTCATTAACTTCAACAGAATAATAAATATTTCAACTCATTTTTCACTTTTTCGCCTCAAAAATTAAAACTGAAAGAACCAAAAACTTGTACAATTAGATTGTATACATATTGCAATAGGAGTTACCAAAAATATATATACTGTGGAAACTCATTTTGACAGTTTATAAATAATATTAATAAATACAGTATATAAAATAAAAGCACTGTACAAATTTTATTTTTCAAATTTCATTTTTAATTTCCTATACAAAATTTTTAACAAAATCCAAAATATAATATTTTATTTACCCAGTAGATGAAGTATGAGCAAATTCGAAAATAAAAAAAAAATTAACCTTTTCTTTAACCGATCTCACATTTCATAACGTCAGGAATCCAAAACTGTCATTTTTAACAACAGTCTGTTTTCATTTTTGTTTGTACGTAAACATGAGAGTGACCACAAAAATTAAGATGGGAACATAAAATTTGGTATAGTGTCCTCTATTGAGATTCAGAAAAATTAAATTGAAAATGCGAAAATGGCGGCCATTTTAAACATTCCCCCCCTTTTTTTTCATATTTATTATGTTATTTTACTTATAATACACTAAATTAGATAAAAATTTCCAGGTTTCAATTCTGCATGGTACTAATCTCATCTCTCTACGATGAAAAGCAATGCTATTGTAAAAAAAAAAAAATGTGACATTAAAAAGAAAATTTGATATTTGTATAACCAAGGGCTCACCCCTTAGTATAACCAAGGGAGTCATCAACACGAGCGTGTAGCGAGTTCCTTCACATATGTACAGCTTTGAGACCTGCTAAGCAATTTTAAGGCCGTTAGGACCTAGCTGATGTCAAGAAAGTGGTGATATATAAATAGATCTATAATTATTATGTTCAGAAAACCTGTGTAACAATTCTTTTAAACAAACTTACCCTACTCCTTGATCTACCAATACAATTTAACATTTCCTGTAAGACCCAAGAAACCACTTTTTGGACATTACATTTAAAGAATATCTGCTTGTATTATATTGATGGAGAACATTGTAGGTACTATTAGGGTATAACATACTAGAATGAAACTGATAAGTGCAGCTATTACAATGTTATTATGCTCTTATAAAAATGTAAAGATATAGTGATATAATAGGTGGAAATTTGTTCATAAACGTCCAAACAAATCATTTGAAGAAAACACAAATTTTAATTTGTTAATATTACCTAATGATAGTTAATATTTCACGGAACGGATAATACTACTTAAAATTGAAGTGGTTTACTGACATTTGTAATTATTTTCTGGTAATGTTCGTTGGAGTTATTTTCAAAAATTTACTGTTTCATATGTTCTATCTAAAAATGAACAGTATGGTTGGCAGAAGTTTAATCTTAAATGCTACAAGCTATTTTTAAGGCTCCATAATATGAATCACAATGTCGTCTGCTGTTTTATTTATGTAATAGTGTGTACATTTAAGCTATTATTTGTAACATCTTTAGATTGATTCAATTGTGGAAGTAAAAAACAATATTACTTTGATGTAACAAAGTTTCCATGTCTTAAGTTTACCAAAATTTGTTTTTTTTTAAAATTATTTACTTTCTCCCAAGTTCAGTGTATCTAATAATTTAAACTTTCTTTGTTCCAGGCATAAGATAACATCAAAATGGCTGAAGTGGACCCAGAGACGCTATTGGAATGGCTTAATATGGGCCAAGGAGATGAACGGGACATGCAACTCATAGCTTTAGAACAATTATGTATGCTTCTGCTCATGTCTGATAATGTTGATCGTTGCTTCGAGAGGTATGTGGGATTTTACATATTGCAACATCCTTCTAACATAAATTGTGTATGTACCACAACAATCTTAGATAGAAATTGGAAATGTACAATAAAAAGTTGTTGGGTTTTGTTTTTAATAATTGAGATCATTCATGAAACGAGCTGCTTTAGTTTAGGGTGATTCCTTGGGTCAAAATAAAGAATAAAGTTCCTTTAAGCTTATGTCTAAAAAATGGCTATTTCCTCATTTATTGGCCATTATTTTTTTTGCATAAAACATTATAACTTTGAAAAAATAGATATGATGAGTTCAAATTTGGAACACATTTTGTATGTTACGTATTAAAGTGTACCACAAAAATATTGATTTGTAATGTTAAGTGTCTCGAAAACCATTAACATTATAAAAAATATACAAAAGAGACAAAAGAATCATAGAGTTATCGTTAGAAAACTGAAAATGGTAATTTTACTTTTAATGGTAAAATTAATTAATTTCTTGGTAATTGACTATAACACCCAGTTGTAATTAATATCCAGAACATTATGATACCAGTTATTCTTTATTCTTATTGCCTTTATTTCTTGATCTTCCTGTTTATGAATAAAGAAGGTGTTATATTAGTAGTATGTATTTTTATATAAAAAAAATTGTAGATAAATGGGAAAACTAAGAGATTTTTGACATTTGTTTATATTAACTTTTTTCTTTAATGTGATCCATGTAATACAGCCCCTGAAGTTTGGGAACATAATTAAGCACCAATTTTCATATAACATATTCATGAACTAAGCGTTTTCAGAGATATTTTTATAAGAATAGACATTTGAATGATGTTTTCAGGCCAGTGTTTAGAATGGTGTGATAAATTTAGAATCTTCTTAATTGTGTTAAGAAATATTCACATTCACAGCTATATTGTATGGGCTATAGGTATTGCTAAGATTAGTCACCAGTTTTATTTCATTCTTGTAAAAAGCTTTAAAATACCTAAAAGAAATTGTGTAATCTGTGAATCAGGTGCATATTTTTATTTGATAACCTAGTCGCCTTTTATGTGCTGTTTCACATATTCATTGATATCAGTGTAAACTTTCCACCAAAATCTGATAAAAATACTTTCAAACTAATTTTGAGATATTCTCCCTTCTTGTTTATGGTTTAGTATCTTAGAAAGTTAGTGCATTGTTTGTGCACATTTATTTTCGATGTGCCCATCAGGGGCTTACTATAATGAGTAATGAGTGTGGCAATCTTGAGCGAGCCTTGCTGGATCTTTTATCTTTCCTATCTGGTGGATCTTGACCAACTCTTGTTTTCCCTCTGACTCTGATGCTATTTACAATATTCGAGGGCTAGGGGGGGGGGGTCTTTATTTTTTAAATTTTCTTCTTTTTTTAGAGGTGACAATTGTTAGATTTTACCTTTACACAACAAGGAAAAAATGGAAATAAAATCTTTTCCATGTGTACTACTCCCCAACCTTAATATCCTAATTAGCATCAAGTATTAATGTTAAGGATGAAGTAAGAATAGTGATAAGATATGTATAAATCTTATTACATAAGTAATTTTGTCTTTCTTTATACAGTTGCCCACCTAGATCTTTTCTGCCAGCTCTCTGCCGAATCTTTCTAGATGATTGTGCACCAGATAATGTATTAGAAGTTACAGCTCGCGCAATCACTTACTACTTGGATGTGAGCGCAGAATGCACACGTCGCATCGTAGCTATGGATGGAGCTGTCAAAGCCATCTGCAATAGACTTGTTGTAGCTGAAGTTGCTTCTAGAACTAGCAGAGACTTAGCAGAACAATGCATAAAAGTAAGTCTTTTACCAAAACTATGCAGTATTCTCATTTGTGATAATAATTTAATAATGCCATAGTTAGCAATAGTTTAATGCAGAGGTGTCAAACTCAATTTTGCAGAGGGTCATATATTAAATTTAGAATGTGTTGGCGGGCCAGATTCAAATAAAAAAATGTACTGAATTATTATAACATTTTATCTATTTAATTTTATTGTATAATATACGGTTGTTATTATATTATTGTTAGTATAATATAATAGGGTATTTCCGCTTGTTGCTACTGTACTGTCTATCTCTCTCGCTTGTCTAGGCACACGCTGCCCTTGAAATTACTTATAAATGTAGTGTGCACATTTTAAAACTTCCGTAGAGGAATCGAGTGAAGTCTAAAAGCTCTAAAAACATGATTCTTCTTTCTGCGACACATTGCGATGGCGGGCCGTATCTTTGACATGACTGGTTTAATGGATATATTACTCTGATTTCAATAAATTTGAAGTGATTTTTTAAAGTTAAAATAAAGTAAAATTAAGACAAATTAAGTACTTGATTCATTATCACAATAAAATAAAACCCTTGCAATAAGATTTATTTGAAAATAATATCACTAAGTTGACCTCAATTTCGTTCTATACATTCTATCAGTCTTCTGTGTAGGTTACACCATCACATTGCAAAGCATGACCATATCAATTTGAGTCACCTATTCTTGGATTCTCAAATTCAAAATGACAGCCTAAAATTGTAGACATTGTAAAGCATAGTACTAGACACCAACAGAGTGCCATGTAATCTTCTGTCAACGATCACAGGTTTCCACTCATCGAAACTGTATATATTGTTTTGATAATGCTCTTCACTGCATCTTGGACAACTACTTAAATTTATTATTTTGTACAGGTGTTAGAGTTAATTTGTTCCCGTGAAGCTGGCGCAGTGTTTGAAGCCGGCGGTCTCACCTGCGTCTTATCATTTATAAGAGATCATGGAGTACGTGTTCACAAGGATACATTGCATTCGGCCATGACTGTGGTGTCACGTCTTTGTACAAAGATGGAACCTGCAGACGCTACATTACCTGCTTGTGTATGTGCGCTTTCTGTACTTCTACGCCATGAAGATAACCATGTTGCCGATGGCGCTCTAAGGTGCTTTGCATCTTTGTCCGACAGGTAAGAAATTTATCTTAACCTAATTATTTAATTTTTGTTGTTATTCATTTATAATCAATACAATGTTGTAATTACAATCTGTATTCTGTGCAGACAATATGAATTTTACACTCGTAATAAAAATTTACAAAAGTTTTATTCTTTTTAAAATTGTAGTATTTTTATATTACATTTAAATTTTTTTGTATTTTATTTCTGGAAATAGAATTTGTAATAGTAGTTTAATTTAGAAGCTCATTTTGAGCTATAGTAAACCCATTTAAAAAGTTTTAAATTGTAATATATATGTGTTTAAATTTTTTATGGATAGGAGACACAGGCTTCCCTTGGAAAGTGTCCTTAATATTACCTAGTAATACACAAATAGAAAAACGTACAATAGTTTACAAAATATTTCAGAACTTTAGTGTTTTATTGTGTTTTTTTTCCTATTTATGTACTACTTAGGTAATACCAAGAGCCACTTGCCTGTGTCTTTTATCCATACAAAATCTAATCATATTATGCTATTTACTCTATTAAACTTTAATGTGTGTGTGTGTGTGTGTGTGCGTAATGAAATTTTTAGTTCGCCAAATTATTATATATCAGACTATAATAGAGGTAATTTTGTTATATAGTTGACATTACCAAATATGTAATCTTAGGTTAGAGTTATCCATGGATGTCAAACACATCCATCTTACCATTGTGGAACATAGATATATTATGTAATATAATAATTTGTAATTCACTTAACCATAATAATTACAGGAACAATACAATAATTATTACAATTATTGTGTTTATTTAATTTTTATTTTATTTTCAAGTCAGCATTATAATACAAAACAAAAAACAGTTGAAAATATAGTCCATGGACAGTGATCTCTGCAGGAGGGACGAAGTCTGATGAGTCAGAAAATTGCTCTAAATTTCCACTAAGCTTACAACAATTACAACCTTTAAAAAATACCATGGTTAAAACTGCTATAGAATAAAACTTAAAACATTTAATGTACATGTAACATGTAAATACTTTGACAAACTACAATACTTTGTACACAATACAGTAAAAATAATATTGATACAAAATTATTTAAGTTGGAGAACTACAACAACGTAATTAACAAAATCTGGATCCAAGCATAAATCCACACCTCTGAGTACAATGATCATAGATAGTTTTGAGTGATCACAATTAATAATCTTAAGTTTATTTTTCAAATTATTGTTCATTTAATTGTAAATAGGGGAATTATCAATTATTGTGATTTGTACTACAGTGCACATTGAACCTTGTCTATTTTATGATATATTTGGAGTCGTAGGATGTTATTTTTATTTTATATTTTGTTTATAGATTTACAAGAAGAGGCGTAGACCCAGCACCTCTAGCTGAAAATGGATTAGTGAATGAATTACTTACTAGACTTTCGAATGCTGCAGGACCCGTTCAAACAACTTGTACAGGTCCCAGTAAGTCTTAGTTTTTAAATAAATAATTATTACATTTATGATTTAACAGGAAATTTGCCTATTTGTTAAGATTATAACGAGTGTTCCATTAATCCAAACTCAATTTTGTCACTACAAAATTATGATGTGAATATAATAATCTACCAGACTACTCCAAAATTAAGATGCAAATGTGTTAATCGATCAACGTATTACATTAGCAGGCAGAACAGCTCGTGAATGTGAGAAATTGAGTTGAAACTACCTATATTTTGTTGAGAACTTTTGAAAAATTTATATTTTCCTTGGGAATGCTTGAGTTTTAAGAAATAATTTTCCTTTTATTATCCTTTCCAATAAGGAGGTCATTATTGCAACAAACCTCTCCGGAATTATTACTGATAAATGTTATGGTGATATTTTTGTTCTCATCACAGTATTGTGTGATACTTTAGTTTATCATAGCTCATCTTAGTAGATAGAGATTGCAGTTTAGATACCAGCCTTTTATAAGGGGTTAATGCTTTCCTTTATGTTATTGTCCCCCCCCCCCCCTAGTTATTGGAGTTACAAGTTCGAGTAAATAAAAATAAGCTGCCTTCTATCTGCAAGTAATTTTGCTTATCAGATGGTGCAAATGTCAAGTTCGTTTAATAAATTTAGATGGTCAAATTTCTTCTATTTGAAGTCTAAAAAATAATCTAATAAGAATAAAATTTAACATACACTCAACAGTGTGAAGAAATTATCGGCACTTTTCATGGTCATTAATGGCTTATTGTTTTATTGTTTTATTCAGAATGCTCTTGAATGACAGACTTTAATAAATTTAATAAGACATTAACAACCATGAACAGTGTCAATTACATCTCCGGATTTTTAAGTATATGATCAATGTTTTGTATGCTATATGCTTTGTTATTCTCATCCGATTATTATATTGTATTTGGTATTTTATAGAACATAAAGGAAAATCTGTTTTACAATTCAATGATAAGAGTGGCCGAGCGATTTTGGATTGTTGATAGACGTTACTATGTATCTTAATAATCTAAATAAAAATGTGCATAGAATAGCTAATTCAATCATCTTTTGACGTTACAATGAAAAATTCATTTCAAGGATAATGATTTGACCTAAAGAACTTGTCACAATCAGAATGTGATAGTTGTAATCCGAATAAACATACCTCTGTATTAGAACACTTTAAACTATATAAAAAATCAATTTACTCTCTTACAAAGCCTTTGAGAGTATTTGTGTCTGGAAATATGGAAATGGGAAATAGGACTTGTAGATTTACAGTGCAGCACTGATTAAAGGGACAAATTCAATTTGTGACAATTAGAATGCCATTCTAAATATGTTATAGAGACATTTTCCTAACTATTTGATTGTACGTTTTAAAACCGATATCACCGTTGGTAATAATCTATATCTGTGAGTAGGTGTAAATGAGACATGTAAAATGAGAACAGATTTGACAAACTTGGGAAAAATAAGCAGTGTTTTTTGAATATTTAAAATAAAATAATTGGTGTCTTAAGTTGTAAGGTTATATAAACTGAAATAATTTATAAGTTTATAAAATAATTATATTATAAACTTGAATCTGTTTGTTTTTGTGCCTATTTTACAATGTAAAAACAAAATAACTGAAAAAAAATTAGTAAGAATTTAAAATGGAATTATATCCGATTACTATCAGTATACTGTACAGTCTTCCGGCCTTGAAGCCAATTAAAGACGGACATTTGGTCCTTGGACCAAAAAACCTTGATGACTCCTGGGCTAAAATCTAAATGTTGTTATATATCCAGAATTTAGAAAAAGGATAATTATTTTTTGCCTCAACTAATGCATTGTCCATACTCGTAACTCAGTGCTGTAGTGTGACAGCCACATCAAAGACATTGGCCACAGTAACAAGTGATATTTTTAACTCAACTGCTAAAATAATACCTTAGTGCTAAATTTTGTAAATGTTTTTACTTCCCATTCAATGTATTATATCAAGATTTTTCACTTATTAATAAAAAAAATATAAGTTGGCACTTTTGGTTATATAACATGGTCCCTTTGTGACATCACATATAAATCACAGCTTAAGAGTCACTAATGCCGTATTGTACTACTGTTAAAAACCTTTGTAGCGAATTTTAAAAAAATAAAGAAAAAACATCTATGTATATTCAGATTGTTATGAAAAGCTAGAAATGGATAAAATTATCATAATACATCATATTGAATCCAACTTTAATTACTTATCAAGTAAAATTATATGATAGCAAAAACCATTTTTAATTTCTTACATATTTGTATTATAGAAAAAGTTATGGGATGAGTTAAAATATTGATGTGTTTTTTTACTGATATATCTATTTTGAAATCCCTGAGTTTTTCGATTGATATCTGTCTGTGGTATGTGTAGTGCTCTAAAGCCCAAACATACGGCTTGATCATCAAATTTAGTATGTTGAAAATATCTCGGGGTGGGGGGGGCTTTTTCCCCATTTAATTACTCAAAACATAACTTATTGGTCACGATCTCTCCCAAAAATTCTGGATCATGAGTTATCGGTAAAAAATCAAAATATGCTGCAATGATATTATAAAATGTGTAATTTTTCAAAGTCATCTCTACAGATTTTGTTAAAATTTTAGTGAAATGGAATTTAATGATCCAAATCCGTGTGCTAAGTCACAAATAAAAGAATATTGCAGTTCAGGAGTTATTGGCAAAAACCAAAAACCTTGCTTACTGTCATTAAAAATTTACGATTTACATTGAGAATGTGTTTGTAGCATAAACGATGCAAGTTTAGGGCTTATTTAAATATTTTTTTCAGAGACTTTATCTATAGTTCATATTCACTTTTTTACTGATAACTACCCACCGAACTGATTTTTGGTGACATATAAGTTTTATTTGGTTATTATTTTGATTGTGAATGGATATGTGAGAAAGTTTGTGCAATTTTTTTACACCATTTATTTTTTGGATATCTGCAACCAAAGGTATAAAAAAACATGCAAGTAATGAAATGGAGGAAAATTTTTTCTATTGCGTTATATTCAAGAAATAAACAACAAACTCAAAGTGCTTACATGGGCTTCAGATTGGTATTTGGGAAAATTAGGGATTATTTAGGAAAATTCATATTTTTCTATACGCTAACTGAACTCTCATCTGATAACTTTTACGATGAAATAGTAAATGTCTCATTCTAACCTTTGTATAGCATTTACAAACAATGTTTTTAATTTTATTTATTAGTTTACTGTTGTAATTAATAACGTACTTATTCTTGCTATGTCCTCAAAACGTATACGTAGTTTCTCAAAATGTAGGGAGGTTCATTTTAGTCCTTGATCAATTAGTATAATTTAGATCAACTTAGTCTCAAAGGACCATTTCTAAGCTTTGCAATCAAATATAATTAATTGTTCCCTATATAGTGTCTATAGCATCAAGAATCGGTGAGGTTGAAGAATCTGTAAACATTCTACTGAGGTAAGGTGTCGAATTTTGTTTTATACAGCAAAAGTTTGCATCTTCCTGTCGATGGATATATATAGGATAGAACAGAGATCCATCGACAGTCTAATAGATATCTAGCTGTTGATCTGTCATTTCAGGTATTTAGCTATTTCCCATTAGGGTTTATTACAATCTGCTTCTTATAAAAAAACAACGTCATCCATATATATATTTTAGGTTGGATTTTGCCTTTTTGAAATCACCTTAGAAATTAAGAGACACCATGTCGTTATAGAGATACGTGTCTATAAAGCTTCATTTAAGTGACAACGCAAACAGACACTCGCAAAACATGACACAAAGTTACGAAGGTGGGTCCAGTCCTAATCGAGTTTGGTACTAATTAATAACTAAGATTTCGAGCTAACAAATTGAAAGTTTTAATTTTTTTATATGTTGGCTATTTTATGCACATTGCAGTGTTAGAAACAATTGTTACTGATTACACTGCTACATATTGTAGTGTACTGGTACTGTGTTACTATTTTTATTTACAGTAGAACCCTTCTTAACCGGTCTAGTCGGGAATGACACCCGGGTAGGTTGGCCGTTTGGCCGGTTAATCCGAGGTTATCGTGAAAAATCTGTTTTCGTTCAAAGAAAGCTTATTTAATCTGGTAGCACTAAGAATTAAGCAATTAAGATGTTATTGCAACTCATTTTATTGTACATAAATGTATCGTATATATTATGTTATGTATATTATACATCAAACATGAAAAAATTAAACACTACAAAGCTTTTTTAGATTCCCTTCTGTCAATTTTTTTGACACATTTAACCACGTCTCAAACGAAACCAACACACGCTTCCCTTTTCGTAACTCGCTCATTTTTATTTACTGTATACTGTACGTAGATCGTAACCAGTCAAAGACAAGAAGAAAACTGAAAAGAAATGTTATATTTTCCATAATGTATACTAAATTGATTCGTGGAAAAAAAAGTGGACCATCAAATGTTTTTGCCGCTTTATGTCTGCTATACCGACAGGTGCCCATGCCGCAGTGTTTTATGGGATACTGCTATCGACAAAATCGTTTGACTCGCCGCCGCTTTGGTGTTTCAATTACAATTTATTTTCGGAAACTCTCATCCAACCAGTACACTACGATATAGGGGCCGGTTAACAGAGGTTATTCTGTATTTTGTTTTGAAATTAAAGAACAACTCTATTTCAGTGTAAATATTGAATTTTATGTATATTTCAACTAACAACGTTATTAGTAACACTGTATATATTTAGGATGAGAAAACAGTGTGATTTTTTTATGTGGGGTCTAAGCTAATGAATGATTAATAAAAATTTCATTTCATCTTTCTTACAGTATACTATAACAATCAAATTTAAGGTTATGTTGAACATTAAAGTCTGTGAAAAATCACCTTATTTTACCTAGTTTGTAACTTGACTGTGTGTATGTATTAATACACTTTGTTGTATGTTATAATTTGACGATTTTATAAATTTTATAATTTTAGCAAAGTTTATAATGCTAGTGATATATAAACAGGTTTAAAAAAAAATTGTAATAATATTCTGTAGAATTTTAAGAATAAAATTACATAAGTGAATTATGTTAAGAATATGATTAACATCATGTTAATTATCTTAAGAAATTATGTTTGGTACTTTGTGTGTGAATTTTTCAATATATCCGTATAAAATACTTATATTTCTTGGCAAAAAATGCTGGCAATAAACATTTAACAGTTTTTTTTGTTATATATGTATAATGTTTCTATAAGTCCCATATATTTTTAAATTCAGAACTAAAAAGTTATTGTTTTGTTTATTATGAAAATCTGTATATAGTACGTCAAAATGGAAAGACATTTTTTTAAAAATATTTTATAGAAAACAATTAAAAATCCAAGTAAATT
The DNA here is from genome assembly GCA_963513935.1 of Aphrophora alni. Classification (NCBI taxonomy): domain Eukaryota; kingdom Metazoa; phylum Arthropoda; class Insecta; order Hemiptera; family Aphrophoridae; genus Aphrophora; species Aphrophora alni. The sequence goes on along the minus strand of OY740778.1, from coordinate 46,057,366 downwards.
GTTTTCATTATTAATGTTCTGTGGTGTTTTACAATTAAAATGATGTTCAATAATATTATGTTAAGAATATTTATGATTTTTTATTTTTTGTCAATTTGTGCATGCAAAATACTTAACCATGGACTGGAAGTGATGTCTATCTGTATATGTATATTGCAAGATAGAATAAAACTTGAGCACAAGATCTCACAAAAAATATGTTTACTTAATCAAACACGTTTCAACAATAAAGTCGCCATCCTTAGTGATACATAAGCTACAATAACTAAACTATAACTATGCGTTTGATTAAGTAAACATAATTTTTGTGAGATTTTGTGTTCAAGTTTTATTCTATCTAATATTATTTCACAAGTCAAGCTAAATATTTTTTTATAATGTATGTAGAATCACTAAAATTACTAAATCAAAGTTCTGAGATATACAAATTGTGAATAATTTTGTTGTGAATTAAAAGATATGAACATGTTGTAACTTATTTACAGTAAATACAAATTTTGAATCAAAAACGTGTAAAATGGAACAGCAATTGACACGACTATTCACCTTACAGATGGACTAACATAAACAAAATCCAATATTTGACTAACTAATCTTGGACTAAGATTGTCCAGGTATACTTTATAATAAGGTTCAAGATTCCACTATTGAATGGTACTAAATTCGATGTTACTAAAATAAATATTTAAAGCCTAATTTAATATTTCATGAATAGCTGTAAATTACGGTGTTTACATTTCCAGAGAAGAGAATATGAGTTCCAAATTATGACTTTTAACATCTTGGTTTAAGAAACCCCTGCCATTTAAGAAAAAAATACTGTCAGGGTTAAACATTGTTAAATCAAACTTTTAAACATTTTACTCAATAATTGTACAAAATTTAAACAGATATTTGGAAAGACATTACACAGATTATATGTTAGGATAAACAGTTCAATGATGTTAACGTGTATTGGTAAATAGGAATGCAATCGATGGAATGTTTGGGACACCATATAATTTCTCTTGCTCTATGACTTGTCTAGTTTACAAACTGAGGACTGAAACAAATATTAAATCCTTTGATTGAAAGTTCTCTAAGATAACTTTTGATATCAGTTCTTGTCTCTTGCTAGGTACTCCTGGGGCCAATACCAGCACAACAACAACAGAAACAAAATCCTCTGCATCTGTCTCTACAATTATCAGTCTACTCTCAACTCTATGTAGAGGCTCTCCTAGTATTACACATGTAAGTCTATATATTTTGATATTTTAATAACTACCAACTTTATTTCAAGTTGTAAATATTTGACTTGTTGCTATGTAAAAACAATTTTTGTTTTTCTTTATAAACCAATGTTATTTAATTTGAAACATGTTTTCTGGTGTGATTGTTGTGAATATAATAAGGTTGGAAAAAATGTTAAATAAATTGGTAATAAAACATCATTGATCCAACTGGCATCTAGAATATTCTAGCTTATATTTCTGTATTCAATAGATTATTGTTATATTACCATTGTTTATAATATTTTTTGCAAATATCCTTTTATCAACTGGTGAAATTTTGCTAGTGGATTCAATTTTCAAATATATATATATATATATATATATATATATATATATATATATATAACATTTGTTACTACAAAACATTCTTTAAATAAATATTTGTTATCCTCTTGTAAAAATGTATAGTACTTTAAGATAATATAAAATATGTTACATTTATAAGTCTGTAATATTTGTAGAAAAAGGGGCGGGGGATTGGAATTGAATAACTGCATAATTGCTAATAAAATGGAGGTTGTGTTTTTGAAATTTTTATTATCATATTTATTCTATTTTCATGTGCCAACACAAACTTTTTTTTTCCTTATAAAATGTTAATGTTTTATTTTTCTGTGTTAGGACTTACTGAGGTCAGAACTACCTGATGCTATTGAAAAGGCTGTGAAAGGTGATGAAAGGTAAGTTTGTACTTTTTTTTAAAAATTTCATTTTAAGAATATAATTTTCCTTGTCAATTGTAGACAAAATCAATTTACATACTATCCTAATTTCAAATAAGTTTATTTCAACATATGAATGAAGTTAAGATTGGTGAAGATATTTGTATGTAGGCATCGTATCTCAGAAACTTCTAGTTTGATCTTGAAATGATGTTAAGGTCTGACTGAGGAAAGTTGTTAGCCAAGGGACGTATAAAGCTTAGGTTTTAAAATTTAAGTAATTCTCTCGAAAACAGATCTATTTACTGTTATTAAAATCCAGGAAATATGGATTCTCTAGTGAATATTATCAGTTAAAAAGGAAAAAAAAGCACCTTTCTATAACAAAATGAATTATATTTTTCAAGAACATAACTGCCTAAAAAAAAATTTTTTTTTAATGATTCTACACATTGAAATAACACAGATATAATGAAAATGACATGAATTAATTTGTTTGTTTTAAATGACAGACTCTCTTCAAAAAACAGTTTGTTGACCTTACCAACCAATCAGGTGATATTTCCTGGTTGGCAGATGTTTTCCGACTCATACGTACACTGCACATGCCAAGCCTGGAGTAGGGGGGTTTTCTCCCTGCTACTTACTGTCTTCCTTTCATACAGTTAACACGACTAAGTAATCTAAATACAAACAAAAACCATCATTAGAAAACAAATATACATAATATGTGCACTGATTATATTTTATTTGTGCGATTAGTCCATTGATTATTAAATTATTACAAGTAACAGACAATTATTTTGGATTTTTAATTTAAGTTAGCGTTATTACCAGTCTATGTGAATTATTTATTATTTAGCCTATAAAATAACTAAATCGAATTGGGTGATTTTATAAATCTGAATTTCAGCGGTTAAAATTGGTTATACAATCGTTGATCAAAGGCTTACATAATATTTTGCTGATGACATAAAAATAGAAGACAATGAAATAAAAATGGCAAAATATTGAAGAGTGAGGAATAAGTCGTTTGTTTTCCAGTTTGAAAATCATCAATTATTTTACCAATTCTAAAAACAGTTTCTTCTTTAGTTAGTTTTATTTCAAATCATGATCAGAATTGTATTTACGCCTACTACGGGAGATAGTAAAATGGAAATATTTTGATGGTGAAGCGCGTAGACTTGAAAATATATAACACAAACACCAGTTCAAGGCCACCTAGTTCTCCCACCTCATTTCTACTAGGCTTAAAGCTAGTGATTATGTGACATTAACTTGAGGTTGTTAATTCTGATATTATACATTTAAATTTTGTATATATCAAAATTTGTACTCAGTAATTTCACATATTAGTGAATGATATTACTATTATTTACGAAACCTGTAGTTTTTTCATCTACTTCACTCAGTTTTTCTTGATTTTTTATTTGACCTGAACTGAATCATCTTTACCACAAATTCAAAATTATTTGTGTGTAATATAGTATGTAATTGTTAAGAAAATATGTGAATGAAAAGGGGTTTTGATCTAATTTCACCCAAAGGAAGTTTGAATTCCTTTAGTTCGAACGATAATATTTATTTCCTTTTGAATTACAGCTAAGTTGCTTTTCCTTCCATCATGGCCCATTTCACAAACAAAAGATTTAGTGGAAGCTCAAAAAACTCAAGATAGTTAAAAGATTTGATAAAAGCTTGAGCTTGTTAAAAATTTTTGATAAAAGCTTGAGCTCATTTAAGTCTATTAAGCTTGAGATTGTTAAAATGCTTGAACTATATAAAAGGTCAAGCTCATTAAAAAGCTTGAGCTCACACACCTCTAACTGTTATTGTACAGTAGACACTCATTAATCCGGCATGGTACCAGATTTCCGATTTTGGCCGATTGTCAAACGACAGCAAATTTACTGGGAATAAACAGGATAATCATGCGAACTAATAATAACCCAGACGGTGTAGTGACTGAGTACATTACAATTACCATGTATTTTCAGCTTGAGTAGAGATTGTATTATGTTTAACACCAAATTACGACCATCACTCGTGATGCTTGAATCATATTCCTCTTGGTCCTCAGCTATAACATTAGGCCAAAGTTTGCGCCAACATCTCCTTTTTTACCTTTTTTATTTGATTCCATGCTAGGGCTGTTGCAAAAACTGTATCCTTAACGTTAAACTGTTTTTAGTAATCTGTCATGTTGCAGTTAGAATTCAACAGGCCTTGTTTAAAAAAAAAACCCTGTAGAAACATTTGAAATTTGGTATCTCGTCTTAATCCATTGGTTAAATTAATGAAGTGACATTTACTGTTAGTAATGTAACAAATATCTGCCCATAAAGCAAGTCTAAAGCAGAGGATTGGGCCTTACAATTATCCAATAATAAAACAGCTTTGCTGTTTTGAGGCATACCAAGTTTCTTAAAATTGTTTTTCACTTCTCACATGAAATGATGGAAAACCCCGTTCTTAAAAAGTTCTTTCATCATCCACCCATTACTCTTAGCGTCTTAATGTACAGGGAAGTTTACACCCACTCTTGGCTTTTTGTATTTTCCAATGACAAAAAGTGCTAACTAATGGTCACCAGAGGTATTTGCATAAAGTAAAACCGTCAATCTGTCTTTGTTTTTCTAAACCCTGTTTCATTGGCATTGTAAATTTGACTTGAAGTTAACTTATGATCTTAAACAATGCTGTTAAAAGTTTCCCTGTATTCTTCAGTTGCATTTTTATCAGCTGATCTGGTTTCACTGGTCACATCTAGCTTATGGATTCCACGCTGAACTTTAAATTTTTGGAGCCTACCATCCGAAAATATACATTCTTTATCTGGCAAGTTTCTCACGATGAAATTGTTTTGCCTTTTCAACCATTGCCCTGGTCACAGGTTTACCTTTCGATCTTTGTACACTGACCCAAGTGTATAAAACACTGTCTAGCTTTTCCAGTTTAGGCTTTTTTAACGTAACCTAAACTCAATGTTTTTTCCTATTACAGCCTGAGCAGCAAACTTTTTTGATTCATCTTTTCATTTTTTTATTAATCGTAAACCATCGATGACCCTATATTGTAATAATGTATGATACAGTTTCTGTTTCGCCTTCTTCAAGACGTTATATGATGTCCATTTTTTGCTTGATTGTAAGAGTCACATGTTTACGGTTATTAGTTGTACAGGTGGAATAACTAGAGAACATATCATAGTGTATAGTTTTAACGGAGAAGTCTGACTAGATTAAAAATTCTAAACTAAAACTGAATAACGAATAATATAACATAAAACAACATATAGAGTACAGTAAGATGATGCGACACATTTCTAGACTGAAAGGGGACTGATAAAATAGCAGCTAGCGACCAAGACTAACATAACCCAATACGAAGTTTACCAAGTGGAGCCGAGTCATATAAATTTATAGAATTTGCTGAACCATGGCATACCGGATTAAAGAGTGCCTGTTGTATAATAAGCTACTGACAAGTTCTGAACCACATTTAGATCTATATCATCCAGCCATGGGGTTGGACATAAATTATTCAGTGTTTTCAAAATAAATTACTACGGAGGATCATGGTTAAACCCTTATTGCATGAACTAAGAGACATTTTTTCTAGCATCCATCAATAGCCATGAAATTACCCTTATACTGAAGCTTTGATTGTAGGATAACCGCCTTTTGTTTTAAAATTGCCCCACCAACATTCTTGCATAATCCAGAGCTATAAAGCATCATTATCCAATTCGTTTTTAGGGTGCAATGCATGGCAAGCACTTTTTCTGTTTTTATTTGGATACAGAAATCCTCAATTGATTTTCTATTTTGATGAGTTATTAATCATATTTTTCTTGACATACAAATTGTCACAAAATACTTTTTATCGAGTTACGCTTGTCGATACACTCTAGTGTTCTTATGTTCCATTGTCACGGAATCCGAGTACGTTTCCGTTTTGTACTCATCTTAGAAAATATACTTTTTAACAGAAAAAGTTACTGACTGCACTTTAACTTTCTTCAACACAAAATACTCAAGAACCTAGCTTACAACATAAAAAAAGGGTACACATCAAAATATACACCAGTCAACTGATTTATGGTTTGCAGTACTATAAGTATACTGATTTTATGCTATTGCTTTGTACTAACAATTTCATATGGTGTGAGACTGATATCTGGACAAATGATATTTTAAACCTTGACTTGCCGGAAATGATGTCTCAGAGGTGTAGGTGTCTTACTTTATAAGCCTAATGATATGTCCAATGACCTACAGATATAAGGGATATTTGCTTTAAGATGGATTGAATCAAAGGGTTCAGCATGTTAACAAATTAATAACTTTAATCTTTTGCATATCTTGATCATGTTATTCAGTTTGCTAATGACACAAATTTTACTTTGCAGGGAAAACCCTTATCACTAACATTATGTACAGGTTAATATGGCAAGTTAATATTTTGACGAAAGTAATCTAAAATTGACCCCCTAAAAGACCAATTAACATGTTCTTATAGGTAGGGACTTGTTAGGATCGGCTTCTCTAAACTGCCTGGGTCCTTTAACTTTCAATATAATTAAATCATTGGTTCAGTATTTAATTAATCTTTATTAACAACACATCCTGTAGAGTCTCAAAATCGGCCAGTCCCTTTCTAGTCCTTCCGTTTGGATTCAAACTCCCTGGGCTGTCTTCTTCCACCACGGCTAGCGACACAGTCGGTATCTTCTAACCTCAAAGACCCTCTCTCCTTGGTGCCGGCCGCTTATATATCTTTCATCGCCCGTGGTGTTTTTCTTTTGATGCAAGTCAAGAATTACAACACTTTTTCACTTCTTTCACAATAGTTGGGACATTCTGAGTGCTGTATGATTATTACATTTAAAAAATTTATGATTACAATATACTAAAAAGAAATAATAGTAAATTACGTTAAAATATTCCTGACAGACTCCAGGTTTTGCAGTATATGTCTTATGATATATTTGGATGATATATTGCTAGAGGAGGTTGAGTTTTGGTTTAGCTAATAAACAATGGACTATTTTGGGCACTGAATTTGTCCAAGTATTGTAACTCTCATATATAAAATTTCATATTTTTAACGGTTTTAAAACAAGCATGGGTTTGGACTAATAATAGATTCTTCTTCTTTTTTGTCAACAAATAATTTGTATTGGGGTAATAAATAAAAGTTAATTCCCATCCTTTATCACGGTTTACAAAATATGTAATTATAGTACAGTGGTTACAAAATAGTTCAGAATTATACAATTTTAAATGTTCTTTTTTAGCAATTCTAAATGATATGTTTAATGTTTTTAATGATCGACTTTTTCTTTTTTTTTATTAAAGTAAGATGTCTTTATTTTTTGGGGACATTGAACTGTAATGGAAAAATAATTTCCCAATATTTTTGGATTCATCCTTTTTAATTTTACTTTCTCACATTGTACAGTGATAATAGTTTGATATCACCCAGTATTAATATAAAATTAAACCAAATTTTTCTAAGGGTTGGAACTTAGTTGTTAAAAAGTAAAGTTTTGACGTCAAAGTTAAATGTTTTGTTTTTTCTTGATTTAAATTTTAAACCGTTTGATTTCAGATGTTCTTTGGACTCAATGCGCCTTGTGGATTTATTATTAGTGTTATTGTTCGAGGGAAGGAAAGCACTTTCTCGTGGTGGTGCGACTGGAAGTGCAAGCTCTGGTCAACTATTACCTAGGTTAAGACGAATGGATCCAGCTGGGGAGAAGTCGCATCGACAACTTATAGATTGTATACGAAGCAAAGACACCGATGCGCTAATAGAAGCGATTGATACAGGAGGTAAGACAATATTGTATCAGTCAGAAGAAAGGGTCTAGGATAATACAATTGTAATTTTTATAATATCATTGAAACACCTTTTTCCCCCTTTATTATTTTGGAAGGGGGTTTTACTCCCTAAACACCTTGGCGTAAAAGAATTTCTATGTCCTTTCATGTTCTTATCCAGCCAGCTTATATATCCACACTCAACTCACAACACTGGTATCTCTAGCAGAATGTTGGATCTCATAGCTGTCCACTATGGCCAGATGTCTGTCTCTATATTGTCAAAACACGATTTATTTTTTGTGTCTAGTCAAAGACTATAAACAAAATTCAAATTATACAAAAATTGACAGCCTCAGTTTCTTATCTGATTTAGAAAGCTTTCCTTATGATGATATAGGTATGAATGAAGTACAGTCTTATGATCTACAATTTAAATAGTAGTTTACTAGTGCTTTATGAAAAACATGCATCAGTTGTAGAAAAACAGATTTCTAAATGTTCAGCTCCTTGTCTAACTACTTCAATTCGTGCTTTGATAAGCTTTTCCACAAAATCCTGTATTGTAGATGATTTAAATTACTACCATCGATTAAGAAATAATGTCAAGCAGGAGTTACAATACTCAAAACTAAGGTACACTTATAGCGCTTTATCGACTAATAAATTGTTTGCTCAGATTTGGCACATTGTTAAAAAAATAGATGAAAACCTGATCCTCCAATCTCTCTTGATCTTAGCTTGTTAAATAACTATTTTTCTAATATATCGTGTGGTATTACTGCAGCAATTAATTTCACCAATGTTAAATCTAATATTATATTTCATGAACTTAAAAATATATTTAGCTTCAAGTTTATAATCTACTGATATTAAAAACATTGATGTCAATGGGAGTAAAACAATTCTACTCCGACTCTATTTCAATTAATTTCATCAAGGAATCACACTACCTATGATGCTACCTATTAAAACTATTTTCAATAAATCTCTTACTTTATCAACTTTCCCTACGGAATGGAAGTAAAGTGTAATTTGGCCGTTAAACAAGACCAGATCTTCTGTACCTACAGACCTATGAGCATTTTATATGTACTTGTCAACATGCCTAGAAAAAATTTATATTTTTAAATTTGTGATTAAAGAAAATAAAAACTTCTTTCTTAGTAGTTGGTCTGGTTTTCGTAAATTAGGCTCTCCTTTGTGTTACTGAAGACATCTCCTAAGCTACGGATCAAAGAAAAACTATGTTTCAAGTTTTATTTTATTTCTCTAAAGTATTTGCCTGTGCCTCTTATTATTGGATGAATTGATATTTATCAAATCATTTACTATAACATTGTGCACAGTTTAGAATTTGTTTTCGGAACTTATTAAAAGCATAAAGGATTGTGTCCAGCTCAAAAAGGCTTTGTATTGTTGCAGATACACTTTCAAAAGTCCCTTACCACACTTGGGAATAAACAAAATAACAAAAAACAAAAATATTTTGTCAAAAGTAAAATGTTTATTCCTATTAGACCCTTGGGGTCTACCTTAAGGGTCTAATAGGAATAAACATTTTACTTTTGACAAAATATTTTTGTTTTTTGTTATTTTGTTTATTCCCAAGTGTGGTAAGGGACTTTTGAAAGTGTATCTGTATATATTGTCACCACAGTGCTCGGGTCTTTGTTTATTTGTATTGTTGGTTTAGCAATTTCTTTGAGTAGTTTTGGGCATTAGAGAGGTGTTTTTTTGATGTTTGGGGGTTATTTTGAATGAGTGTGTTTGAAAGAGCGAGTGGTTTATTTATAACAAGTTTTTATCTCCATTACTAGGTTACTTTTATTGTTGTTATTTCATTTGTTATGATTATTTATTTATTATTTTTGTTATTGTTTTCGCTACTCACATGTAAATTTAGTTAGTTTCTATAATTTATTTTACATGTTTTAGAGGTTAAATTTTGTTTAATTTGATTTGTATGTATTATGTATTTTGTTGTTGTTCTGTTGTAAATTTTCTTTTGTATTTATGCATTATTATAAAAAGATGTATTTTGTTTCCTGAGAGATGACACAATAATCTTAACTTTCCATCATTAATAAAAATGTTTATTATTATCCTTTATGAAGCTATAGATTTCTTTTTAAATTAATTTTGTTCAGATAGCACTATCTATCACATTCCTAACTCTTGTTAAAACAATCTTGATGCCGTTATCTCTTAAATATCTTTCCAAAAATGAATCGACCTTCCAGATGAAGTCCATTTCGAAATTCTTTTGGCTATCTAGACATTAACACGGCCAGGACGGCCCTTCTGGCAGCTCTAAAAGACATTCCAAACCCCATGAAAATTATGTTGCAAAAGAAAGAGTACTGGGCATTGGCAGCTGCGGTTTACCACGGACACCGAGTCGTCGGCATTACCTGAAGCCGGAAGCTTGAAAGAAGAAGTAAGTATCTAGACATTTGTTACATGAGCCCAAACCAGTGAATTTTAACTGGTTTAATGTCCTCATGTTCAAGAAACAGATCACATTTTACATGCAACGGGTGTTTCTCTACAATCTCTACGCTGTGCTTGAATTTCTGAATATTACATCACTGCTTTGCCAACTAGTCAACTAATTCTGTATGTTGCAGCGACAATATTTAATAAGCAGAATTTATTTTCTGAATTATAATTGAATGTCAAGTTGGCCATATCTCAATTGTTAGCTACAAAGGAATTCAATTTTAGTTTCACCTCAGAATTCATCTGGAGAGGGGAAAAAAAAAAAAAAAAAAAAAAAAAAAACAGTAATATGAATTATGCAAGATCTGATAATAAACGGGAACTTCAGGTCTTGGTGTTAAAATGAATACAAATGTTGTTGCTGAATTCAACAGCAAATTTATTGAATATTGGTAGTGGTTAATCCCTCAGGGGTTTACCTATAGTGAGTACGGGTATGGCAATCTCAAGGGATCCTGGCTGGATCTACAAAGTTTATCCCTTTCTTCTTTCCTACCAGGTGTCTCTCCCGGCCCTGATGCTATTCAAAGGTGTGTGTATTTTTTTATAAGGTGATCATGACCAAGAGGGTTTTTACCTTTAAACAACAAGGGTAAAAAGAAATAATAGTTAACCATTTCATTGATTTTGTGAATTTTAAATCAATAAAAAGTGAATAACCAAAACTAACCTCTTTTAACTTTATCAAATTTTAAACTGAATTTCAAAATATAGATATAAGAAATAAATTTGAAAAACAAGGAGCATGCAAAATAGGGAAAATATCTCTCTTTTTAATTTCAGGTATTGAAGTAAATTTTATGGATGATGTTGGACAAACTCTCTTGAATTGGGCATCAGCATTCGGCACACAGGAGATGGTCGAGTTTCTTTGTGATCGTGGAGCTGATGTTAACAAAGGTAAACATAATTTTTGTCTCTCTTCGTTGTAAAGAATGAATTTTCTTGTGTTATTTCAACTTTAAGTACAAATCTGTTAATTTCTTAAAATTAGTGACCCAGTTGTGACAAGTTGGAAATTCTGTAGTCAAAATCATAATTTCTTATACATAAAGTTTAGAGTAATAAATTGATATTTTTCTATTGTGGATTGTCAATAAGGAGTATATTCAAATAGGAGTATAAAAAGAAAATTGTCTTTTAGTGGTCTCATATTAAAAATATAACTGAAGCTTGTGCACTATTTGAAGTAGTAATAGTAGTGGTGTGGGGGTGAAATACACTGCGATCTGTAGAGATCTATTGTGCCCTCAACATGGGTAAATCCTGTCTACAAAAGTCCCTTCTGTAGAGGGTAGGTATCCTCTACATCAATCTAATACCCTCCCAAAAATTCTGGTAGCCCTTTTAAAGTTCATTACTGCATCGACTATTAGATGGTATGGCGTGTCTTCCCCCTCTTGGTAGAATCTGCAGGTCCCATCATTTTCTATTCCGATCCTTCTAAGGTGTTCCCTGAGTCTACAATGGCCCGATATAAACCCTCTTAGCGTTTTCAGTTTATTCTACTTAATCTGATGTATGCCCTCTATCTTCTCCTGTTATAATTCCCCAGGAGATCTTTGGTTTATCGTAGCTCTAATATTATTTCTCATAAATGGACTCTATTATTTGAGGGAATCTCCCGTGCTAAAATTTAGTAACATTAAATATAGTGCAGGTTGTTAATTATATTAATTAATCACATTCATTAAACCCTTGGTTAAATATGCATATTTGAATTTTTTGGCGATTGTATTAAAGATTTTTAATTGGAGACACAGGCTTACCTTGGAATTATTTAAAAAAAAAAAATTTTTTTTTAATTATTACCTAGTAATTCACAGTCTTCTTTTACTAATAACAGTCTCCTGTACTGATTGTAAAAGTGAACTGTGATTATGAAATAATTCAGAACTTTAGTGTTTTCCTATTTTTGTATTACTAAGTAATACCCAAGACCACTTTCCAAGGTAAGCATGTGTCTCCTATCCATACAAAATCTAAACTAATAGGCTATGTGTCCTGTTAAACTCTAACCTTAAAATGTTACTATAAATTTGTAAACTCAACATTTTTGGAAAACTTTTTGGATTACGCACTGATGGAAGCTTGTCAAATTATCCAATATATTGCACGATCATGATTCAACTGTATACAAAACGCATGCTTATTTGACTCCCTCCTTATCAGCAAATTTGTCCACCTCATTCGGAAAATTCTTACATGTTTAAGTCATGATAATTACCCAGCCTCACCATATAATATAATAACAAAAGAGATTATCTAAATGTAATATGCACAGTTGGTTTCTTGCAGCGTGTAAGAAATGTTATTTTATTGGTAGATGAAGGAGTCTTTTGCAGTAGGGTAGATTTGTTTAAAACAGTTGTTACACAGGTTTTCTTAACCAGGTTGTAATTGTGTATATCACCACTTTCTTGATGTCATATTATAATGTCTCCACCCACTTCGGTAGTCTTAGCCCAGGCGGGCCTCGGAAGCTAATATATATATACATACATAAAGGTCCATCACTCGCTACGCTCATGTCATGACTCGGCTCTGCCATATCTAGTAAATATACAAATCCTTATTGCCCTCTTCTGTTTAATTAGGAAGGACTCCCAAATTTTCGATAACCTCTACAACAAAGTTCCATACGCTACGTGTGAATGAATATGAGCAAAATAACATCCAAGCAATACTTCATCATCCTCATAGGCTTCAATTTTCTTAGCATGTAGAGACCTTTGATAACTTTTGGAGTTCACGACTTCTTTGTGTCTTTTCCAGTTCAATTCAGAATCTATCACAAAGCCTAAATACTCGACCCAATATTTTTTGGGATCTTTACACCTAAACTTCTGAGTTTTGTTTTCATTTAACTTTGGTTTGTTCTTTAGTCATCCATGCTATAATTGTTGGCAACACCTATTCTTCTTCTTGCCCATCACCTATTTGAAGAAAAGCGGAATCGTCCACACAAATAAACGACAACGCAGAATCATTCACAAACGACAATGATCAGAAACGGCATGGAGATAAAAAGTTATTTGTTCTAAAGTTTTTGCGAATACTAACTCTTCAAGCCTTATTCTTGAACTTGCACATCATCTGGTAAAAAAATGCTTTGTAAGACATGATAAGATAAGCAGTACATTTCACATAATAATAATACACCACTAATATGACTTTTCACAGTTCCATTCTTGGTCACTAATTTTAGAAAATTACATGTCCAATTTATTTTTATTCATATTGGCTGTCATACTGATTAATATATGATAGGGGTTGAAAATAAAGTGATAAGGAAGAAGTGTTGCAGTAATGGGGGAAGAGAGGTTTGAAATGGGCAGGTGAGTACTGCGGTTGTCAATATAACTAACAATTGACAAATTGAAATTATGAAATATGTTATTTGTAGAATTCCAAAGATCAAGACATTAGTGTATTATTTATGTTATTTTCACAAGAAAAAACTTCTTTTTTTTCTGATTCTTTATTGATGACGACTTTATTGGGTAAGAACATTTAACTGTTTCCCCTAATTTATCCAGTAATTTATCCTCTAAACAACCTATACTAAATTGTGCACAAACTTTCTCACATATCCATCGGTGAAAAAATACCCCCTCACCTCAAAATTTGGCAAGTTATTAGTTTAGTATATTTCAATTTTGCCAATTAAATTGGATTTTAAAATAATGGTGTTTATTAAATTACTTGGAAACTATATATATATATATATATATATATATATATATATATATATATATATATATATATATTATATAGAAAATAAAATAAATAAAAATAGAAGTATTGGTATGTTTTTGTTAAACATTTGTCAAAAAAAAAAAAAAAGTGGTTTAAAAATTTAGCTTGCTGTTACATGTAATAAGCTGATTTATGCACTATTCATTATAATTCTAAATAGTCTATTTTATTGAATATTTTGTTCGTCTAGAATTTTGGTTGGAAGTGTTAATTGGTTGAGCTAGTTCTACTTGTCACGATTTTAAATTATTTGTGTCTGGAAGTGGTTATTGTAGTGCTTGAAAATTTGTTGATGTTCTAGTGTCGAAACAAGTCTTTCTTCATTTTTGTAAACATTTCCAGTCATGTTTATTAATAAATTTGATGTAGTCTCTAGGACAATTTTGACATATAAGTTGATTAATTATATTTTTTGACTGACATTTTATGGTGTTGGTAATCGGATAACTTTTTTTTCTTTTAAAGTTATGCTACTTTCAAAATAAGAAGAAAAATTGCATGTTTATAGCATGGTTCACAGCCAAGAATTTTATGCCTAACAAGAATATTTTTTAGGTTTTTTGGAGTTTATAAGTAACTCTTGGGACCTTATTAGACCTTATTATAGAACCTTATTATTATTATTGAATGTATCTACATATATTATTTAATATGTAGTACATGGTGTTGGCTATAAATACTTTGTGCAAATTTGATTATAATAAACTGAGCCAATTTTAAGATTATGGACATCTGTAATTCATTTGTTTTTGATAAATTTTAACTTCATCATTTCAAATTTTTAGAGAGATATTCTGTTTGGGTTGTAAGAGACTAATTAAATTGTTTTATATTGGACCAACTCTTGTTTGGTTTCATTACAATCAGTTTAACCATTTCTGTTTTTACTGATAATTACAATCAGATACAGATTTTTCATAAAAACTACATTTTAGGTTCTGAAATTTTTAAATTGGGTATTCTTGGTTAAATTTAAATTTTGTTTTTGTTTGACCTTTATATTTTTCCTATGTTTATGCAAGGGAGGGAAAATGATTTTTTTTTTGTTGTTTCTAAATTGCTTGAACTACAATTTTAGATACTATACTGTCGGACTGGTATGTTTTATAATGTTTCTCCCCTGAGGGGGAGACCTATAGTGAATATGCATGGCAATCCTGAGGGACAAATCCTCTCGACCAACTCTTTTTCTTTTCCGACCCTGTCGTTATTGTATTCGAGTGTGAGGTGTCTCTATTTTATTTTATTTTTTCCTTTCTATTTAAGGTAATAATTGAAGAGAGGTTTTTCGCTTATAAACAACAACAAAATTCGATTTTTGTACTAGTACTTTCAAAATGGAAGTTACAGTAGGTTGTAGACTTGTGGCACTGAAATGCCTGTGGGCAAGATGTAGAAAATACCAAGAAACATCCATTTATTATGCTACAAGTTTCTGAAAATTTCATATATTTATAAGGATTTTATGATTTTTATTGCATTTACAAATGATTTACAATTAAATAAATTTAATACATTGAAACTATTTATGAAGTTTTTATCATTTGTTAAAAATTTACACAGTGTAAAATTAAAAAATAGAAAACAAAATGACAAGTTTAACATTTTTTCTCCATTGATAAAATTCATTATACCCAAGACAATTTACTCCATGAAGAAATATTTCATACTAACTTCCTCAATCTTTTCATTCCTATTGGAAAATATAAACATATCAGGAATTCGTAATCCAATTGAAAAATATATTAACCTTCCATATTTAGAATCCATTCTATGATTTTTAACCAAACTTTCTATTTTGCATATTTTGAGAACCCTATTTCGTTGTATTTCAAAAAAAAAATTAATAGTTGTTTTGTCAAAATATGTAGTGTTCTTTGCTTTTTTAAATTTCATCAAAATAGTTTTCCTATTTAATTTATTTACCTCATAAATTGTTCATTGATGTGTTTCTGATAGTCGTTTAAAAACTACATTAGCGGATTTTAACATAATATTATTTGTTTTCCTGGTAAACATCATGTTTGTTTTATACTCTTAAGTCTTCAAATTTGTTCTCTTAGCTTTATAATATTTTTAGACCCATGTCTAAAACACCATTTAGACCCATTCGGGACACACACAAAACATTTCTTAATGTCTGTGCATACCATTTTTGGTACCAAATTCCTCCTTTGGCCCATGTTTACCTTTTTGAGCACACTGATATTCTATATGTTTGTCAGCCCAAAATAAAATATAAGATATTTGTAGAAATACTAGAAAACCTCTTTCTATTTATAACAACAAAATTTAAAAAAAGCTGTAGTTATCATGAAAACTGGTTCATGGATAAAAATGAGATGGAATAAAGTAGACTTAGCATTATATGTGAAAAGTTCTAAGGTAAAAATTATTATATCACCTGGATAGTCCGTCGTGCGACTTTGGTTTAAAAAAAAATAAAGAACATTTGCCTAAGAAAAACTTACTCATCATTAAATCAATTTGAAATATACAAGGCATTTAAAATCAGCCCAAACAATCTGTTGAATGATCAGCTGTCATTCTGATCTATACGACACAACCTTGATAGCTAAACAAGATAAGACGGGATATATACCAAGTTCTGTAGTAAGTACCATCTTACAGCTCATAGACCTAAACCTAATATTTATATGTGTATTATGGAGTTTTTAGTCGACAACCTCAAACAAGTGATTTTAATGTTAACTGAAGATGAGATTTTGGTCTCAAAACATATCTTGAAACAATTTTTAAGAAACAAAGTCCCAATTAATGTAATGTTTATTTAATACTGTTTAGCTTAAAACTTTTTATATTTAATGAGAGTGACTTAGATACTACAAAACATGGTTTTACTTTAGCATTAGTTATCTCAACTATTGTGATCACTGAGTCCAGGGTAGGTTCTTGAGGTCAGTAAGTTGTTGGTTTGGGACTCAAAATGTTAGAATTTATAAGTTTGTTTGAGGTTTCTTGATGCCAGAATAACTACGTATGTATCATAATATTGAACTGAAAATTTCAAAATAAAGCTGTAATTATTTTGTCTTCTATTGTACTGAATTCTGAAAGAACAAGATGTTTCTGAAGAAAAGAATTGTAGAGTTGAATTTAAGGATGTCGAAGAACTATTAACTAACTAATTTGTGTAGTTTGTGGTTTTTGTGTAAACATTCTCAACTTTGGATAAATTGAAAAATATTTAGTCAGGCAGAATCTTTGCAGCATAAGCAAGGAGTCTTACATATTTAATTATATATGTATAAATTAATTTGGTTCAAGGTGGAGGTATTAATTTTTAACTTATCAAACTGTCTCTGCATTCGGACATTTTGGTCCAATACAGTAAACACTGACTGGCCTTCTGATATTTCCAGTTAGATATATAACAAAATTAATCATGTTTGTGTTTATAAAATTTGGCAATTAAAAAGTGCAACACTCTGCTGTTAAATGAATTGTTTCTTTTAAAATGAGCCAAGTATTGTTGTAGGACAACGATCATCTTCCCTACATTATGCAGCTTGCTTTGGTCGGCCAGCAATAGCCAAAGTACTACTCAGACATGGAGCGAACCCTGATTTAAGGGACGAAGACGGCAAAACTCCATTGGACAAGGCGCGCGAAAGAGTTGATGAAGGGCATAGGGAAGTGGCCGCTATTTTGCAATCCCCAGGTAAAGAGAGAAAATAAAAACAAGACAAAGAGTAGCATGTTTCATTTAGTTTTACATTTTGCACTACCAAAAATAACATGTTTTGGGTTTTATTTACTAATAATTGCATTAAAAATGTATTAACCAATTGTACCAAATCGTGACTTTTTACGTGGCGAAAATTTAGTTCAAAATTAATAAATCATACTTAATGAAATTTTTCATACATTGTTAACAAATCAAGTTTCTTAAATTTTTATCTTTTCTTCCATTTGTTTAATTTTTATATTAGGTAAAAATTTACTAAACAAAAAAAAATTAACAAGGGGCTTCCTTGAAGGTTTCGCAAACTTAACTCCTTACCAATTTCTAATATCATGTTATTTTTATATAACTTCATTGTTCTTAAAGTGGAAGTAGACCCTCATATGTTTGTAGTGAGTGGTAAATTAAACTTAAAAACTAAGCTTGATGGCTCAACAGCCCATGGAGAGCCTAGGTTTATCCGTGGCTTTTCAGTCAAGTAATGGATAGTTAGCATATCAAAATTCTCATTGCCATTGTTCCAGCCTTCTCAACCAGCAACTACTACTTGTAGTTTCCCAATTTTTCCTTATGAACCGGTGTAACTTAATAAAGTTTGAGCTTCCACGGGGATTGATCCTGTAATCTCTCATTCATGAAGCCAGAGTTAACCACTAGACCAGGCGAGGAATGAAGAGTAAATGCTCTTCCTTTATTTCCTGTCATCTTCCTGTGGATTTTGCAAGTATATGTGGTGCAATATACTGAATGGTCATACAGTATCTGTCCCACTATTTTCCCACAATTTTCGTCATCTCGATTTAAGATCAAATGCTGTTTACATCTGATCTTTCAACTACATTTTATGATGTTTAAATCTTTTGGCCACCATCTATGATTTGAATCCATTTTTTTTTTAAATGGTACCATAAAAACACATTAACACACATTCAATTAAACATAATATTTCCATATTGAGTTTAGTGACAAAATTGATTTTTTAATATATCTCTCACATCAAGCTATTTTTGAAAAAAAAAAAAAAAAAAATGAAATTAGTGGAATTTAAATGTTTGAAATATCACCAGACACATTTAATGTTTTGAACTCTTTGTTACATACGATACTACATAAAACTTTGATGTTCATCTTAGACATGTACCCTGCTTTTTTTCTTTTTCATTTTCTATTTATGCCATTCAAACAGCAAATAAAATTGTTAATATTTAAACACTACCATATTACAATTTTAAATCTCCATGATATGTCCATGTCTTGCTTCTATTATGGACAAATATCATGTTATCCAAGATGGTATAAGCCAGAAAGGAGCCATTGTAAAAGGTAATCATTTCAAAATTGTTTGAAACTGTTCTAACAATATGAAACGAAGATAGTTCTTACATATTAATGAAACAATAATTTACAATAAACTTATTTCAAAGGAGGTATTCAAACTGCTATCCTCAAACTTTTGATCAAATTTCAGAATGTTTTTGTGAATGGCTTTTTATGAGCTTGCAGATATAACGATTGTTCTATTGAATCCAATGTGGAAAAACTATGTTTAATCACGTTTCCACACAACTATTGAAAAGATTTATCCAAATCCAAGATTGCGTACAAATATTTTAAAAGTCAAAACATAGCACAAGGGATCAAGTATAAGCTTCATTTGGTTCCAAATCAATGTGAGAAAAGTAACTGAAGGCGAGGCATACTTTTAAACTACTATCCATTATATATATTTTATTTTATTTTTATAGAGTATGACTAGATAGAAGACACAGGTATAACCTAGTAGTACACAAATAGAAAAACACAATAAAATACTAAAGTTCTGAAATATTTCATAAACACAGTTCTTATTAAACATAGTTCTTTAAAATATTTCTCAATCAGTAAAGAGTACCTGTATTTTAAAAAAGAAATATATATATAAAAAAAATTGACCACCAGCTCTTTCTTAATGACCGATTTGTAATTCGAACGTGTCAGTTTTAGAAACATATAATTAAATTTGATTAAATTGACATATATATAAAACAAAAATCATCTTTTTGAGGTTGTGTTGAAAATTTAGGAGCGTAGTAACCAACAACGTAAAAACAGATTTAAACTCAACACCTTCAATATATATTTGTGAAATAGAACGACAGGAGGAAATCTAAAATGGAGCTCAAATTTTTAAATAATGTAAATTTTGCAATTATTGACATTGGGGACAATCTGTAAATTTCGTTAAGCTGAATTGATAGAGATGTTACAAAATAAATATTAAACAAATTTTAGTAACCATTTTTATGAAATTAAATATATATTTCATAATAATATAATTTCATAAAAATGGTTACTAAAATTTGTTTAATATTTATTTTGTAACATCTCTATCAATTCAGCTTAACGAAATTTACAGATTGTCCCCAATGTCATGTCAATAAATGCAAAATTTACATTTTTTAAAAATTTGAGCTCCATTTTAGATTTCCTCCTGTCGTTCAATTTCACAAATTTATTTAATGATAGGATGGGTGTTGAATCAAATTTGATTCTAATGGGATAAATATTTATTTACAAAAAGTGGTCTCATAGAAAAAATATTGTATGTGTGAATATGGATAACTTCTAAATTCTTGAAATCCTAAAACATGAAATAAAATCATGTACCAGTTCAATATCTGTCTTGAAGATGCGCATGCGTGGCAACAACCCCCTCAGTTGGTTTGTCTTTCTCCCCACCTCCCAATACCCCCTCCTACTCGCATCGAGAGTTTCATCACTCGCCTCACGACTTATATCTTATATAGTTGGTGGTGATTTTGCTTCCTAGATAATTAAACCCATCTACGCTTTCGAGATCCCTTTCTTCCATTATTATTTTCCTTTTTGATTTTTTTTTTGCTTTTGTCTACCTTCCAATACCATAGCCGATTTGGTTAGTAATCTCTCTCCAGATCTTCGTAATTTTTCTCTTATACCACAATATTATCTGAATTTTATTTATCTTTTATGTTTAAATTCAGAGAAGAGCTGTAGCTAGTTTATGTCCAGTGGGAATTGGCACTTGCTTGAACATTACGTCTATTAATTTTAAACTGAAAAGAGAAATAAACCACTAGGTACAATTAGAAACAAAGTTAGTTAAGTTGTTTCTGAAAAATGTAGACATTTTGCAATTTTTTTTTGGAATAAGAGGACCAAAAATATCCTTTTCCCTTGATCACAATACTTTTTTCTCTCTAAATATGGTGAAACAGTAAAAGTATTTATTAACTTATATCATATTTTTATATCAGTACAAATGAACTTGTGAGAAAGTTTGTGCAATGTTTTCAGACAACATAATTATTTAGTAATTATGGGTGTGTATATATATATATATATATATATATATATATATATATATATATTCTCTAGCTTCTTTAGGTTCGTTAAAAACTTCTGCTTGATGTGTTTTTGATAAACATAAACTTTAGAAGCATGTTAGTTCACTAGTAAATATACATTATTAAAGATTGGGTTAAGCTGTTGTGTTTAGATAAAGCTAGGGATGGCAGTTATAAAATGATTAAAACGTCCCAAAATTCTAACTTAAAATTGTTTGCTCTAAAATAAAATAAGACTGCTACATGTTATTAAATAAACATCGTTATCGTAAGGTTACCAGAAGGCGTTAACCTTGGTCAGGTCCTGACATCACGAAGGAGATCTCACCAATGCTCTCTGTCTGTTGCAACTATCCTCCAGTTGCGGATGCCAAACCTTCACAAATTTCATTTCACATCTTGATCTCAGCTTTGGTCTCCCTACTTTTTTTTATCTGGGTTTTACAAAAGAGGTGTTTTCTAGGATCTGAAAGATCCATCCTTACAACATGACCTGTCCATCTAAGCCGTCCAATTCTAAACTTTTGAATAATTGTAAAATTATGTTCTACAGTAATGTGTAAAGATCTTCATTATATCTCATTTTCCACAGATTTCTCTCATTTACTGGTCTTCATCTTAAATTTCTCTCTCAAATACTTTCAGTCTCAGAGCATGTTCACTCCTTCCACTCGGAATCTGTGTTTCTGATGCATACAAGACCACTGGAACAAATAATGTCCTGTAGAGGGTGATCTAGATACAGTTTGGAGCTCAATTTTCTTTGCAACCCAAAGTAGGCTCTGTTAACAATGACAAGTTTTCTTTGTATTTTCTGTTTGTTATCTATGAACCCGGAGAAGTAAATGACATTATTTCGAACTTGTGATTACCAAAACTGATCTATTCCTGCGAGTTCGTTTCATAATCATATACTTTGTTTTTTCTGCATTTTTTCAGGCCATTGGGGTCTTGCTAATTCTTTCAAAATAAGAAATACACCTCCAACTGAATTAGATGACTGCTCTAAAATAACAATATTATCCGCATATATTAACAACTGGCAAGACTTAAACTTGTTCCGCCAGTATCAATATTCGACATTCTCCAGGACTGCATTGAATAGTAAGCAGCCGAGCGAATCTTTCTGTCTAAGACCATTTTCAATGCAAATTTTTCAGTAATATTATCTACTCAGTATGTATCATTCACATTCATATTTTTTAGTCTGATGGAGCTTTATGGCAACTTACCCACAAACAATTCTATACAATTCCTTCTTGTTTATCCTGTCGTATGCACCTTTTCATGAATTGAAAAAATGCATATGTAAGTTTTATAGAAAACTAATAATTTTTGTGTGCATTGTTTCAAGAGACATTCTCCGTTTCTATTCCAGAGAACACAGCAGCATATATTTTCATGATACTTACAGTGTTATATACAGGCTTAGAAGTGTTTAAACAAACTTTGTAGTGCTCTTCTTGCACACCATTGCGGCAGTTGTTTTAGCAGGTGGGAACACCTTAGGGCTACTTACTTCAAACTGTCACCTTACTGAATTTAAGTATTATAAATGCTACATCATTTTGTTTCAGATAAGTGACACATACTGCTTGTGATTTCGGAGATAACAATATGATTGACCAACTTATTCAGACTTTCATCAACGTTTAAGCTTGGTTACATTTAAACGGATCTGTAATTGGTCGAAACATTCACATTTGGACTTTTAGGTTTTTGTTATTGTGGGGGTTATTTGACATTCTATCACAGCAATTCTAGAGAACTTTGCAAGATTAACGGGATAACATCAGCAAAACTATAAATTTCATTCTAATTGGCATACTCCTAAGTGTCGATAAATACGTTACATCTGAACTGAATTGCAGGATAATCATTCTTGATCTGAAACATGTTATGGCATATTGCAGTATGGAAGTGAAGATCATTTTCTGCACCTTCTGGTAAAGATTCAGTTACTGATAATGTCAATGAAGGTTACTTACTATTAATTTAAAACTTATTTTCATTGTACTAAATATATATAATAAATATTCTAAATCATAGTTCAGGGACTTTTGAGAATCACCATTTATAACTCATAATGTTATAAACAAGAAGAAAGAAAATTATTGATATAATTTTAATTAGTCAATTATTTTTCTGTGTGTAGGTGAATGGATGATACCTGTAAATAAAGAGAAGAAACCAGACACAATTGAGCAAGAAGAAACTAGTGAACCAAAAGGAGATCCAGAAATGTCTCCAGTTTATTTACGCAGACTTCTACCTGTATTTTGTAGCACTTTTCAGTCTACCATGCTGGCTTCTGTCAGGTAATAAAT
The DNA here is from genome assembly GCA_963513935.1 of Aphrophora alni. Taxonomy (NCBI): domain Eukaryota; kingdom Metazoa; phylum Arthropoda; class Insecta; order Hemiptera; family Aphrophoridae; genus Aphrophora; species Aphrophora alni. Next base: position 46,033,943 of record OY740778.1, on the reverse strand, counting down.
AAGCAATTAATTTGGGTCTTATATAATTTTATTTATTTGTTCCTGCTCTAACCCATACAGTTAGTATGGGTGAGGTAATCCTTATGGATCTGCACCTGTGTAGTCTTGTATTAGATCCCTCCCTATGTTTCATATTTCCTATCAGGTCTCTATGAACCAACTCTTGTTTACTTCCGATTCCTAGAGAATAAGTTAGAGCTAGGGGGGGGGGGGGGTAAAGTAAGTTTGGTAATCACAGAAAATTCTTCTAACTACCAAAATGGTTTTAAACTTGCATCTAATAACTCATAATCATAATGCTAAATGAGCCGCAATTAGTTCAGGAGTGTTGGGGAATCAACCTCCAGTTTTATAGTGAGCTTCATGTTTCATGGTCTCAGGAAATTGAAAAACTGATTTTCGACATGCTGTGTATCTGTTGTCGTTGTTTCCATATAAGTACGATAGAGGCCACAAAAATTAAGAGAGGAATATGAAATTTGTTATAAGGAGCTATAGTGTGAACATTTAGAACTCTTGTTCTTGTTCATATCTTATATGTTATTAAATTTATAACACAATAAATTAGAAACATGGCGTGATTCTCCATGTTGTTTTGTCAATTCATGACATAGCCACAGCATGCAACCTCCAGCTAGAAACACTTTGAGCATTCTCTCTACAGACACACCTTAGATCAAATAATTTTCATGTGTTCCAACATCTGAAATTGTATCTTCAAGGCCATTAGTTCCACGAATACAACAAGATCAAACAACCTGTTAATATGTGGTTTACATTGTAGGCAGAATCTTTCTATGATGAAGGATATAATGCCTGCTGTTCCACTATGACAAGTTCCTCAACAATGGTGGAAACTATGCCGAAAATCTGTTTTTTCCTTGTTTTTTAAAAACAAAATATTTCTCGGTCATCATCGTATTATAAAAAATAAAAATAATAAAGACTCCCTAGGCCTCACATATTTTTAAGTGAATCAGAAAAGAACAAGAATTGGTCAATAGAGACATGATAGGAAAGATGAAAACTAGGGATATAACCCAAGACTATATGAATAAAGGGTTACCATGTCCGTACCCTTTATAAATGAGCTTCCAAAATGAAAAGTAATGCAAGATGTTACATGATATAGCAGAAAAATGATGATAGTTTTTTTTTTTTTTTATATCCCATTGGAAATTTCTTTCTCAATATCAGTTTTATATTACAGTAGAACCTCTGTTAACCAGCCTCGGATTAAACGGTCCTCGGATTAACCGGTCCTCGGATTAACCGGCCTATATCGTAGTGTACGGGTTGGATGAGAGTTTCCGAAAATAAATTGTAATTGACACACCAAAGCGGCGGCGGTGAGTCAAACGACTTTGTCGATAGCGGTATCCCATTGTCGGCGGCACCAAAGCAGCGGTGAGTCAAATGATTTTGTCAATAGCGGTGTCCCATTGTCGGCGGCGTAAAAACACCGCGGCACCAAAGCAGCGGCGAGTCAAACGATTTTGTCAATAGCGGTATCTCATTGTCGGCGGCATAAAACACCGCGGTATTGGTACCCGTCGGTATAGCAGACATACACCACAAAAACGTTTGATAGGCCGCTTTTTCTCCACGAATCATTATGGAAAATATAACATTTCTTTTCAGTTTTCTTCTTGTCTTTGACTGGTTATGATACGTACAGTATATACAGTAAATAAAAATGAGGGAGTTACGAAAACGGAAGCGTGTGTTGTTTTCGTTTGAGACACGGTTAAATGTGTCAAAAGACTTGACAGAGGGGAATCTGTAAAAAACGCTTTGTGGCGAATTTAACGTGGGAAAAGTACCATCAACGATTCGAGCGATCGAAGTTAATGCCCGCTTTGGGATCTGCCGAACTTTTACGAACATTGCTGTTTTTAGCAAATATATTTTTCCCGTCGGGGTCGCCGAGTAATCCGGACTGCAGGGATATCGAGTGCCGAGTTTGCGAGACTATAATGTATATATATATATATATATATATATGTGTTAGAATTTAATAGGGCACATAGCCTATTATATGGGTTAGATTTTGTATGGACAGGAGACAGGCTTACCTTGGAAAATGGTCATTGGTTTACCTAATAGTACATAAGTAAGAAAACACACAAAATAGTACATTTTCCAAGGTAAGCCTGTCTCTTATATTTTATATATTTCTGTATTATATATAAGAGATAGGATTCAATTTTCAAATATATATATATTTGAAAATTGAATCCACTAGCAAAATTTCACCAGTCTATAAAAGGATATTTGCAAAAAATATTATAAACAATGGTAATATAACAATAATCTATTGAATACAGAAATATAAGCTGGAGTGTGCATATTCTAGATGCCAAACAAAAGGGACCTTATGATACTAATGCAAATTTGCATGGTGTATCATAAGGTTCCTTTTCTCAAAACCATCCAATTTCGAGTATTTTACATCATTAAAGGTGTTATAATGTTCCAGCTGCTATATTAACTCTGTACTTATCAAGTTTTAATTTTTTATATGTTGGTATTCATAATACTTGAAACACTGTTTATTGGTTAACCGAGAATCAGCTGCTACAATGTCTCAAACAAAACATTGGCAGTACTTTTTGTAACTTTGTTTTATGTTGATTTCTTGTTAAAATGAGTGATAACATTGCAGAAATTATTAATAAATATGGGGGGAAAGATATTCCTGTTGACATCAGGAGGGTATGTGAGGATTATTTTAATACCGGTGACTACAACAGTGATTCAGATTCCGAATTGTACATAGTTTTGCTGTGACCCATCACATATATAGTCAGTTCATAAAAATACACAAAATGATCTTTTACTGACTTCTGTAGAACCAAGCTATAGATTAACAAAAAAATTAATATCAGCCACCATTTGAAAATTATTGTAGAAATCATGTTTGTACATCATTGAATGTCGATTTTAAAGCTGCACAAAATGACGTATTGTGAGATGTTTTAAGCCTTAACCATGTAAGCTTGGGACATCTCCAACCAATAAAGTACAAATTAGAAATAAATTAAGTTATTAAGGAATTAGATTCATATATTAATAATTAAGAAGTTCACATAAAAATTGCAATGATTAATAACAAATATAAAAAACTTTGAACAAAAAACATTTAAAACAAATAATTAAAAATCAATAAATTTAAATTAAGCGCTATTATGAATGTAATGTACACCCTCTAGGCTACAATTGACAAAAGCGTGTGTGTTGCACAACAACTAAAACTACGATACCAGTAGAAACGGAAAAGTACAAAAATTCTAGGAATTGTCCTATGCAAGTTAGGCAAAGCAGTCGAGCGTTCCGTTTTACAACCGAGAACACACACTTCCAGCTCAGCGTTCCTTGAAGGTAGGACGCATCTTCGGATCGCTCTACAAAATTTTCTCATCATGGAGCGTTTCAAATTAACAACTTCACAAATCATCATACAGTGCAAAGGTTATTAGAAAAAAATGTGTTACATTCATAAGAAACTAATTCGTGAGTAAAAATAATTAAACAAATATTTTATGTAAGATGTATCTGAACTTTGGAGAAAGAACTGAATTCTTATTATGTAAATCTCTTGTGTAGGATTAGTAGTTTCACAAAATGTTGATATGTTATTTCTTGTCTAGTCGTTAAGTATCTGAATGTCAATTGAGATATTTTTGTTAAATTCAAAATTCATGAGAACTCTGGTAATTAAAAAGAAGGTTTCAAAACTTTAAACATGTGTGTGTAGAAAAATAATTGAGTATATCCTATCATCCACGTGTCACGGCAATCTGCCTGGTGAGTACAGATTGGAGCCTGAACTCTAAATTCTTTTATTTAAAGCTTGATACATGATATAAAAACTATTAAATTCACAGAATTAAATAATCAATAATTGTTGTTACAAATTTTAACTTAACCCCACTTACACATGACGCCCGAACATAGGGTTTAGTTCATAAAAATATAAATGCAATACGTTTAACTTAACCCCACTTACACATGGCGTCCGAACAGATAAATACTTTGAAAATGTTGAATTTTGATGCCTATAATTAACTTAACCCCACTTACAACCAATAAACAGGTATACTCTAAAAAAAAATTATTTTTTTTTAAAATTTGAAAATAGCCCCATTTTGAAATTTACTGACCTATTTCTTCTCCTTTTTTTCTATTCCTGTGTTGTTAGGTTTAATAATTCATGTTTTTTTACAGAAAATCCAGTTTAAGCCTTATAAAGAAAATGGTCCATTACATTCATCCTTCACTTTTGGTGGAAGCTTGTAGTCCTGAATCATCAACATACAACTTGGGCACGATGTTGGTCGAAGTGATAGCAACAGTATTAGATAATGAGGTAAAATGGTTCTTAGATAATTTATCAAATTATTTTAATGTTTAATGTTATGTTTTAGGTTTTATGTTTGTGATTTTCTACATTGGATTCGTCCGTACAGAAAATATTTAATGTTAACAGCTATTTTTATTTTGTTTTTTGACAGGGAAATTTAAGATGTACGAGTATGTATTGGTCATATTTTTAATTGCATTTAATGTCTAAGAAGAGTCTTTGGTCAAATAGTATTAATTATTTATGTAACATTTTAAAATGTATTTTTTTTACAGTTCATTGCGATAGGTTTAAGATCATTACAATTACATCTATACTTAAGTGTGCACAATTCAACTGGGTGATAGAATTGATCCAAACATCTGTTTGCAATCTTATCTGTTTCTTATCAAAGTGTAAAGATTAACTGATGTAAGCAGGAATTTGTTCCTGAACATCCAAGCATTTCTAGTAAACATAAAATTAATTTGTCATTGTTATGTAATAATATTTATACATTAACAAAAACATTACTTTAAACTGTAGTAGTCAAAGATTTCCTGATTTTTATCAATTATAAATTAGATTTTTTTTTTCAAATTTACTGTTTGTTTTAAATCAAAATTAACAGGAGTAAAATCTTAAGTGCTTTACATAATTTTCTAGGCATGCAACTTGGAGCGACTCCTTATTTCTGTTGTTTGCATGTCTAGTTTCTTTAAATATTTTATGATTTTTATGATGCTCTTTTTTTATATTTTTAAATAATATCTTATAAGATTTAATATTTTTGTAGAACTAAGTTTTGAATTTTTTAAAAATATAACTGGTGTAGAAATTATATAGTAATGAATAAATTATTTAAAAATTGGAATGGGAATATCTGTTTATAAGATCTCTGGTATAAAAATGGAATTTGTGAGGATTTTTGTGTTAAGTTAATACAAGAAATTGTTACTGTTAAAATTTTGCTCCTTTGCGTGTTGAATATTCTTGTTAACTATTTTCAATTTTGGGCATACTTTTCATATTGTGCCTCCTTTATTTTAAGTTTCAGATTTTATTTAAGTTGTCATAATTTCTTTTAAATACTAAAGTTTAGTATTAAGTACAAATTGTGTTTGTTCACCAGTTTCGACTGGATTTCCCAAGAAATTTCAGACATCGTTTTGATGAAACATCTTCCGCAGAGAATCTCATGTAATAATGCTATTTAACCATGAGGGAATCCACTAATTAGTTGTTTTCTTTAAAAAATTGCCTTTTTCTCGGAATCATGCTGATGGGGGTAATCTCTCAACATGTTTTTTTTTTTTGTTTTTTGCAAATACTAACATATGACTTGGTCCTATAAGGATGTTCAATATTTCCCAATATACCAACTGTTATATTTACAAAACTTATAATTACCCATATAAATCTCAACTTTCACTACAAATGAGAAAAATAAAAAGGCAACTAGTTTTTTTCCAATTTAAAGTACTGTTGTTAAATATTAGACGTGGATAGAAACTTGCGTACTTTGCACAAGTCAAATCGTGCACTTAAGAATTTGTACAGAATGGAAAAAAAACAGATGCTTAGGTAAATGATGATCTTACATGAATGAAGTGCACTGCAATAAGAAGAAAATGCTGTGTGACTCAACCATGTGTTGCTGTTTTTAAACTAAAGGATGTGGAGGGATTCCCATCTCGTGATTCTGAGAATACTGTAGGTCACTTTTTTCATGAAGATGTATTGATAGAATGGTTCCTCCTAACTCAATGATAAAGCTGTGTATGTCAATGGTTGTAAAAAAAAGTATGTAGAAAGATTTATCTCTCTGTACGATTCCGAGAAATAAGGAACTTAGAAAACACAATGATAAGCGGATGACTATCAAATTTTACATTGTTTAAACATATTGTCTCTTCATTTAGTATTTAACAACTAAACTATAAGCTAAAATTAAATGGTTAATATTAATGGTATATGTGTAAATGTTGAGAATTTTGAATGTTGTAAGTAAAGTGGTAATTTTATATTAAAACAGTTGACACTTATTGTGTTGAGTCTGGAGAATGTGTTCTGTAAAAGCACTTTTTAATCTTAGAAATATTATAGTTTTTGATATGCTTATTCCAAATTGTGTAAAAACATTGTACAAACTGTCACACACACCTATTCACAATAGAAATACTAACCAAACAAAACTGTCAGTTTAATATTTGTTAGTAAAAGGTTAAAATTAATCATCACACTGTCTTACCTTGTGTAGATTATTTCAAACAATATTTATATATTTAAATAAGTTCTAAACTTACTTCACTTGTAACATAAACTCGTCTTATGCATAAATATTATAAGATGAAGTCGAGGTTAATTAATGATTGTCAAGATTTGTTTTAATGTTTTTTGGAAATTATTCCTAAACGATAATATTATGTTCATTGTTTGGTGTCCAAGTCACTTTATATAATATATTGAGTAATAAATTATTTTATTTTTATTACCTTTATAGTACCTTCATGTGACTTTGTATTTGTCTTATTACAAAGACGCGTTTCGGAGTCGTAGCTCCATCTTCAGTAATTTCACTCCGTAGAGGTCGTCAAAACATTAAACTTGATAAAAACATAAACACTATACACACAAATAAATACACGTATACATTGATTTAAACACTTTCTTACGTGCACACAGTTTCATGGTCCGCGAACCATGTTACTATGTTTTTTACCAAGTGTTTTTTTAAACCACAGTGTTTATGTATTTATCAAGTTTAATGTTTTGACGACTTCTACGGAGTGAAATTACTGAAAATGGAGCTACGACTCCGAAACGCGTCTTTGTAATAAGTCAAATACAAAGTCATATGACGGTACTATAAAGGTAATAAAAATAAAATAATTTATTACTCAATATATGATAATATTATTTTAAATTTTACACACTGGTTTGGGGCAAAAATTTGATTATCGGTAGAGCTGATTTTGAAAATTTTGTCCGAAAAATTTAAATTTCTACAGATATCTCATGAATCAGAATATTTTTTAGAGGTAGATACTTGTTTTTACACTCTCGCAAAATTTCATCAAATTCACAGAAAGCCGATTTTGAGAAAATGGGAATTTTGTGTTTTTTGTCCCATGGCAATTCACCATATTTTTATTTATAAAAAAAAATGAAAAACAGAACCTTGGGATATGGCCAAAATATCCCACTTAACAAATTTTATTTTATTTAAGAAATCAGTCCACTCATTTGCTCCCCCTCAAATACTCTAATAGCACCACAGTCGGAAAAGAACAAGATTTGGTCAAGCATATGCTAGATGGACATTCCCAAAACCACTTTTTTGGACTCAAGATGGATATTTCTGTGAAAAATTGGACACTGGTTTTTTGGCCCATCACATAACTTTCTCTATGTGCGAGAAAGTAAAAATGTGAACTTTATAATTTTAAAAGAAAAAATGTCACAAATATTTCATTTTTTAAGTTGTCAATTTATCTTAACGACAAATTCTTATAAATAATTAAAGAAAGCTAAATTAGAAACAAATTAGTTGCTCCAAACTGGTAAAGTGTGAATTGGAAATTATCAAACCTAAATTATTCCAAACTAAATTGAAGATTAATTTTTAAAATCTAACCCAATTTCAGTTTATAAAGAATGAAATGAACCCACTGAAAACAACTAAATCAGAACTAGAACCAATTGATATTAAATGTTGAGCTTGACTTATGAGAAAAATTATACACAGAACACAATTCTCACAAAAAATAGCCTAAGTATCAGACACGTTTCAACGACAAGGTCGTCCTCTTCAGTGATTCACGAGCTACACCAATCAAACTATAACTCATAGAATTGTGTTCTGTGTGTTTGTTATACTGTAGAACCAATTGAATTTGATTTAATTGAATCAAACTTTTTTAAATACTAAACTAAACCAAAATTTAAAAGAATTGAAAGATCGAAGTTGGTATATGAAGTTCTATTCCAAATCTCAAGCTTTGTACATCTGTACTTTTTAATTCACATCTTTCAATCAGGTTTAACATAATTCACGGATTAGGATCATCAAATTATTGCCCCACCCATAAACTAAAACTATGTTTTGTGAAAAAAATATTCAAAAGAAAATTGATAATTTATATAGTAAAATAAATGGACCAGATATTTAAACTTAATTATTATATTATGGATCTAGAAATGTCAAATAATTAAAATTTGGAATAAGCATTTAAAAACTTAAGTTTCAAAACTCATTTAATACTCTTCAGATAAAAATACTTATTGCCTGAACTACATAATTATTTCCTCTTTCTTCTTTATTCGAATAATAACTTTAAGGGGATAAATCTGCACAAAACCACTCTCTTACTAATTCCTTTTTCATTCGCTTTTCTAATTCCACTTGTATAAAGTGTCCGTAAAGTCATGATACAGTTTTAACTTAATATTTTAAAAATTAAAAAAATGAAACTGGAAAACAATTTATAGTTTTACCAAAGTTTAATGTGGTCTCCAAGAGTTCTGCATACATATAATCAGTAATTAATTTCTTACTATACATGACTGAGAGACCGTTTGGAGGGACAGGCTCTCTAGTTTTCTTCTTTGGTGTTTTAAGTGTTGAATACTACAAAAAGGTTCAGTAGCTCAACTTTTGTTTCACAAAACCCTAGAAATAAAAATCCACAGATGTTAAGTTTGGAGACTCCTCCCAATCAAACGCTGTGGAAATATCTCATTAAGGAAATCATGAGCAATGTTGGTATAAAGTCCAGGAATTGTCATCATTAATTTGGCACGAAGTAAAAACTCTAAAATCTAGAGTTAGTTGTTGGAATTTCCTGTGTATTCCAAAACTAACTAATCACACAAACTTTATTAGTGTGATAGTATCTTTATTAGAGCTCGTCATATATTTGGTTTAGCGTTATTCTATTTTGTATTGGGGGCACATTATAAGCCCTCCTCATGGGCCCTTTCTACCCTCCAACTCATTCAGAGAACAATGCCCTAATTATAAACTACCAATTCTCAAGCCTACTTATCCTTTTGACAAACTTCAGCAGATCAGGAAAGGCAATCTCTCGTAACTCCTGCACATTTAGTACGTCCACACCCAGTACTTCATGTCTTTCACTGTCTTAACTATCTCTTCCACAGAAGGCCATAAAATTCTCCACAGTTTTCTCCAGTCCAGATCTCTCATGGTAAGATTAATCATCAAAAAATGGCTACTTCAGTCACAATATTCTGTTAAAATACTTACCATCATTCTTAGAGCCATCTGCTCCTCATCCATAATCTGATCATCGACCTACCTGTTTGTTTTGAAATTGGCAGTGTGGAATCAAATTCTACAAAAGGAGTAGATGATCCCTTCCTAGCTAACTCATCCGCTCTTTCACTGCTGCAATTCCACAATATCCCAGCATCTAGATCAGCATCACGTCTTTGTCAGATATTATGTAATTAATACAGGTGTATCTTCTAAACCTTTTGGATTGTAGTTTTGAAAGTCCCAACTGTCGAATACATTTACATACTCATTTCTTAGGTCTAGAAATAAAATTGTTTCTAATACCTCAACTGATTCATTGCTAAGAGATGGCCTTTCAGAACTATTTCTGTCTATTTAAACTGTTTTATCCCAACTATAAATGTTGATCCTCATTAAACACTTTTCTATACTCGTCATGTATTCAAAGTTGTTGTCATCTTTGTTTAGGCTTTGATAGCTTCGTATGGATAGCTTTGATTATTTATTATGTTTGCCATGGTCCTTACCCTCCACCTCTAAATATTATGTGATAGATTTCAGTGAGTTTATAATTAATCCAACACCTTTTTTTATGTGACTATACTGTTTAATTCCAAAGTATAACCCATTGAAACCATATCATGACTTTATGAACACAATTTATAACTATTTTCTACTAAAGTTTAATGTACCTAGTTTTAAATCTTGGCTGATAACCTTATCTGGAAACACTATGTGCTCAGACCAAAATGTTTCCATGCTTGAAAAATGTACCAAGTATTTCATTTTTTGTTTTTAATATTAGTTCATATAAATTATTTTGTCTAAGTGTGTGGATTTTATTTTAACTTTTTATAAATCACCTTCAAATCATACATTTTGTTAAAATGTCATTTCATGTTTAATATTCTATTTTGAATTAATACGATGGTTATGAAGAGTGTGGTTAGGTTAGTTTTTAGAGTTGTGGGATATAGGTTAGATTTATATAATGTTTAAGGGGATGTGGTTTACAGATATCATATAGTTGGCCACCTAACCATACAAAACCTTGCTTAGAGGCCAAACATTGTTGGACCCCAAGTGTGGGACGCATCACATTGCGATGGGAATCTAATGACAAGTTTATTATCAATAAGCCAATGGTAAATCAACAACAATTGAGGGGAAAAAGCATTTGTCCATTTCCCATGCGTGATTGTAAATAAAATTGAAATAGATTATGTAATAAATGACCATTTTAACTGATTGCTATGTGTTGAAGATGAATATTTTCATGTACAGGATGATTCAATAAGTACTTTATAAAATTTTAAGCGTACAGCAATTTATTTATTCACTAGAAGTTACCCTGCTTCTTCGTATAACTTTGGAATTAATACATTTTAAAGCATATCTAAACACGTAATACTGTTGCTTACTTTGAATAGTTTAAGTAAAACTTGTGGAAAATTTATAGTCAATAGAGTACCATGTAAAGTAGTCAATTTTATTTGTAAAATAAAACACTTCAATTTCCATAACTAGCAAACACACAGACAAGTTGACATTTCGGTGTCACCATCTTCAGTTAATACTGTCAGCATATACTTCCTGCCAATGATTAAAGCACAAGGTTCACTTGCACAAGATGCGTTTACTAGTAACAACTGAAGATGGTGACTTAGGTATTGAAATATTTCGTTGGTACCACTGTTGGTCTTCTTTTAGTGAAATTGAACGGGCTAAATATATTAACTTTGCTAAGACCAAAAATATTCACTTTTAGGGTGTCATAAACATACTCCTGTTCACTAGGTTTATCATTACTCGTGATCTTGCGGATGTGGATGTTTAGAGATCCAAAGAATTTCAATTGAACTGTTTATCTCTTTTGTATGTCAACCACAAGGTGTTATTTCATTACTCCTGTTCACTAGGTTTAGCATTGCTCGTGATCTTGCGGATGTGGATTTTTAGAGATCCAAAGAATTTCAATTGAACCGTTTATCTCTTTTGTATTTCAACCACAAGGGGTTATTTCATTCCTTAAATGGAAAAAAAAAATTGTTCCCCCTAGACACCGGCAGGAAGCTGCATAAATTTCTACCCAACAAAGTTGTCTTTAGTGATTGTCTGTCCTTTTGTTAGAGATCCAAGAGGTCTCTGTCCTTTCCCGATCAAGACATTCACATTTGATGATCATGTTCTCTGCCATTTCTCCTTGCCGACCAAATTTCCTATAAACAGGCACTCCGTTATGCATATATTTTCTTAGGTGGCAGTGTTATGTCTGCCACTCCACTACCTCGTCTCATGCTCTTTCTGAGCATAAGTACCGATGACTTGTGTAGTTAGACTCTGTGATGTGCTTATACAATGGCTCAGGTCCTAAGAATTTTGCTACTTACGTTTTGTTAGCCTGTATGAGTGCGTATTCATTCTCCACTAATCTTAGCATGTTCAGAAACCCAGGAAAGCATATCATTGTTGTTAAGATGTAATTTCTCAATCACTTTTGAGTTTATTTCCATTGTTAATACATATTCTTGCCTAAGTTTGCCTTCTTAAGTTTCCACCTTATATTTTAGAACCATCTGTGAATTTTTCCAGTTGATGCATTGGTAAAAGTGTCTTTCCTTCTAGCTATTTCTTGCAACCTGAAATTACTACTAAATAGTTTTTGAGAAGAAAGAGTGTTTACTTTACCGCTGGCATCAAATAATTTCCAATAATGTCTCATTTTCCCCTTTCGTATTAACCATCTCTACACAGAATTTATATCAAGCCATCTTATCTGTTTTAGAAATTTGTTTCACAAACGTTTATATAATATGTGTCGAATGGTAGGTTATAAAATACTAGTCTTACAAGTAACAAGTTGTTTCTTTAATTTCCTCTAGCTATGTACAACAACATCAGATTTTTCTCTATTCTGTTCCACATCATCCTGTCCACACATGGACCACCTGTTTATTTTTCAAGCTATACAAAACAATTAGTCCCAATAAAATATGTAAATTATAGTATACAGAGAGAATCCTTAACAAACTAAGTGCAAAAATTATGTTGAACTTTTAAAACATTGATACTGTTTCATGAAACAAAAAATCACACATTGCTAGCGTTCATGGTGTAGAAATTTTGTACTATGAGTACTATGTCAGTTGAACTTGATTTGTGTTGTTTTTTATGGATCAACGAGTTTTTGTACTTATTTTGAAAAAATATGTTTTTACAAGGTGTGAATTACTTATTGAATCATTATGTATGTCTTGTCTAGATTTTGAGAAAAATCTTGAAAATTTGTATTTTTGTAGGTTAGGAAAGTAATAATTTAGTAATTTTTGCTTATTTGGCTAATTTTATTGCATATTATTTATTAAACATATTCTATTTTTATCTCTCTCCCACTTACAATATATTTGCCTGCATACAAAGCTCTGCCTACATTGCTTTCAAATTTTGTGTAATATATAAAAAGTTATTATTGTGCAACTTTTTAAACGGTTTATTGCCTAATGACTAATCTATGATACAAGAAATAAAATGGAATGTGGCAAAGAAACGATGACTCTAAAACGTTTCTTGGAAGTTTACAACAACTTTATTTTCAAGTATTTCAACCATGAGTACAATATTAAAATTCATAGCAACTATATTCAACTTTGCAGTTTTACACCGATTCTAACAGATGTTTTAGCTGACCAGCTGTTATAAATTTAGCTTATTGAGGTTATGTTTACATCATTGCTCAAAATGAATGTGCAGAACTTCAATAGAGTTTCAACTACTTGAAAAAACATACTAAATGAAACATTGGCTACTTTGTTGTAAGTGTAATATGAAATAGTGTAAGGGTCAGGGAAGAACAAGAGTTGTTCAAGCGAGACCGGATAGGCAAAATGAAATAGAGGGGTCCTAACCAGAAATACATGAAAAGTAGAGCCAGCTAGGACCCTCGGGATCGCTAAGTCCGCACTTACTAAAATGAGCCCCTGAGGACGAACCACTATAAAATTTAAAGTGTCTATGTACAAATTTTTATTAAGAAATAACAGTTTTCTTTTATTGCACCTCTAGTAGCGAAATTGTTGTTTGGCCAAAATAAGTTATTTTCTAATTCCACTATGAAGCTTTTTATTTTATATAAAGAAGCTTCTATTCATCACTTTATAATTTGAATATAATAATTTGACTCTCAGGAATTGTAAATTATGACTTTGATGAGTTCAGCTGTTTATCAGCTGTTGATAAAAAACATTTGTAGCTTCACTTGTTGCTACAAAAATAGTGCTTCTCTTTTTGTTTTCTTAAATGTTCAGCAACGTTTTAAATATTATATTCACCAGGATATCTAATTGATATACACCAAACGACATTATAGACTAAAATATTATTTATAAACTAATCACTTATGTATGATCACAATAAATATTTTACGCAAAAAAAAATTGTGTTCGTATTACACTTGAAAGATCTAAAAGAAGTACAGAATGTACTGAATGCTTGATTTTTAGTTTTTGATAAATCTATAAATGGTACTCCATCACGTCTTCCTAGTTTTACATTATTCAAACTCCTTCCAAACTTATGAGATTTGAATGCACTTTCTCAACTTTATCTTGCATTTTGTTTCATATAATTTTATTTTATTTATTTATTCATCCTTTTTTGAAACAGGTACTTTTTGTATAAGGCATGTCATTAATTCTAGTCACTGACATAAGCCTTAACAGTTTATATACTTAAAACTCACAATATGACTTCCAATTATATCTTGTCTGGAAACACATCTATTGATTCATATACTGGCATCGTGGTTTTCCTTGGGTAAATCTGTGACTATGGGATGTGAACTATGTCCAAGGCTTGGTATCATATTGATTTATCAGATTTTATATGAGCCTAGTTAACAAATTTAGTGTAAAAAGCATCTATAACCTAGTCATGGCTTAATCTGTTTTTATTACAGAAATGTCGGCTTGTCAATTTCACCAACCTTATCTTTTGATAATAATCCCTCTCACTTATTGTAAATACAGATGTGACAGTCCCAAAGTAACCTACCTGGATCTATAGGACCTTTCTTCATCTAATCTTGGGTTAGATCAGATCTCTTGACCCTGACACTATTAGACTATTCAAAGGCTAAGGAGTTTACTTTATGTTCTCTTCTTCTTTTATTTAAGGTGATTATATCCACTAGGTTTTTATTTTTTAAACAAACAATAATTGATAACAAACTTCAGCCATTAGAATACAGTAAATCAATCAATATACTGTAATAATTAGTTTCTACTTTAGCCAAGCTGGCTGTAAGTTTAGTAACACATTTACACTCAGGCTACAGTGAAGATATGATCAAAAATTTGAAGCACTACTGTTATTTTACAAATTAGATTTCTCTCTCTCTGAATATGACTATAATAAAAAGTAGAGCTTTTTTTTCAATTATTTAATACAGTAATCATTTACAGTTGTAAAAATATTTGAGAATTATTGACAAAATTTACTTCCTTTAATCAGTTTTTAAATGTCGGATATTCACGTTTATAAAATACAATTACAAGTTTTTTACCCTATTGAAAAATGTGTATCTGAAATACAAACCATTTATTAACCTATTCTTTCTTCTCTTCTACCTTTCTTCCGATACTGATACTTTTTTCTTTTGATTTTCTCAACTTTCACACCTTCTTACCTCATCTACTTTCTTCCTAACCAATCAATTTCTTCCAGTTTCGTTGTTCCCGCCTGTTCTAGATTTTTTTATACTTCCTTGATCCACAGGATGTGTGTTTTCTTTTTTCCTGGTAAAGAAGTTTCTCGGCTATTCTGTCTCTGTCCATTCTTTTTAAATAACTGTAGAATGTTAATCTCCGTTTAGCCATTGTTGTTGTTATTTTTTGAACTTTTCATAAGAGTTCCTGTTTTGTTTATTTTTTTAATTGTGTGTAAATGTATCTACAGTTGTATTTTCAGTATTTTCTCTCCTTTTCGATGTCTGTCATTTCTTTCTGGAAAGTATAAAGATTTCAATTAGATGATCTTTCTTTAATATCTTGAGCTATTTACTGATTTTTTTCTTCTAATTTTGACATTATGCTTTAAAAATTTATTTTAATGTAACTTTCTTATTTTTTTTTATCATAAACACATTTTGGTATTATTGGGTACAGATTTTAAAACTGCTTGAAATGAGTTATTGCAGACTGTATAATGTATGGGTGAATAATAATTATCATCATCTTCAGGCCTCCATTAACCCCCACTTCAATTATACACAATTACCAGTAAGGAATCGGTAAACAATCAGGTTTTATATTATTTGTGTAACTGTAGTAACCTAATTGAAATTGTTCAATACTAGTAACTGATAATAGGCTCAATTTACACAGCTTGTGTCCAGGCTGTAATAGAGCAAAAAATGTCATATTTAGTTCAATGAGTTTAGGGGTTATTTTATGGTTCAGGTCTCTGTGTTTTAATCGTGAGATCACAATAGCGAATTTGTTTTATGTCTCCTGAGTACAAAAAGTTTTTTTTTTTTTTTTTGGTTTTTGAAATGATTTTCGTTTGTCTGGTGACTATTGGATGGGGTTCTAACCCAAATGTGTTGGGCTATTTAAATCAGATTTGTATGAGGGTATTTTTAGAGTATATCTCTGAACTTTTTTCCAATAATTCAAAATTAAAAAAAAAACTTGGAAAACAAAATTTCAATTTTCTCACAATTAGCTCTACCAATGCTGATAAATTTGGCCTCTAAAGACCCAAAAAAATGTATTGTTCGGCATCTCTCTGAAAATACTGATTCATGAATTGTCAGTAAAGACAAAAACTTGGTCATGAGGATGTTATAAAATCATAATTTCTCAAAATCTACTATTTAAGTGAAATGCGAAGATTATAACTTAAACTCGTGTGAAAATTTTTGTAAAACCAGTAAATATATATTATAGTTAAGGAAAAATGGGCAAAAAACAAAGCTTGACCGCTGTCATTAAATCTTAGTTTCATCAAATATGATTTATGCTGAGCATATTTTTATGGCAAAAGCGAAGCTAGTTTAGATCTTTATTTATTTTTTTAAAGACGGTATTCATGGTTATTTTTGATTCTTTGATTAACAACTACCAACCTGATATTTTTGGTCACAATTGGTTTTGATTCGTTTTGTTTGGGGATGATTAAATGAGAAAGTTTGTGCAATGTTTTTAGACAGTTGAAAAAATAATGATATTCTTCACATATTTTTAACATCATTCCTGTGACCATTTGAGATGTAAACTTGGTCATTGAAACATATTGTTGAAATGAAGTTTGATTTATGGAAATAATAATAATTTCTTTTATGTTAACTTTAAATCTTACATATTTATAATAATGTCTAACATGAATATTCAGTCGTTGACATATTGATTTATCTAAATTGTATAACTACTATGCAATGTTGATTCCCTAATTCGTCATAGATCACAGTTACATGGCCACTTAGAAACTTTTTTTTTCTTCAGAAATCCCTTTTCTCAAACTTTTGAGGTAGCTTCCTCTATAAATATTATTAAATTAAATTTTAAATCAATACAGCCACAAAATATTTTTCTTGTTGACTGAAATTGTCATAATGAAACGAGTATAATGAGAGGTGAGGTGGCGGGAATAGTGAATATATTGCACAGCAACAAAGGTGAGCATTGTATACGAGCAAATATGTTTAATATATTTTATTATATGCATTTTTATATTATGCTAGAGTATAAACAATAGGAAAATTCATTTTTAAATCCAATTTAATTAGATTAACAAATAAATTAAAGCAAAAAATATGGATTCTGGGCACATGTGAATTCCCCCTATTGTTGTAGCTTGAGTGTGGTGTTTTCTAATGCTTGGACCTCACTGATCTAACCTCTGATTGGTTAATCTAACATTTAGTCTTCCGAACCAAACAACATTTAGTTGAGTGTACAGTGTTTTAAAATTTATGTAAAGTTAAATGTTTGTACAGAGTGTTATTGACAGATAATTAGTTGTAATAGTTAAGATGTTATTCCTTAAGGATCCAAACCATACATATTGGTCGCCATCTCCCCAAAATGTTTTTGTGAAATTGTAGTAAAAAAACATTCTATGGAGAATGAAGATATAACCGGTCTAATTTCTCAAGTACTGGTTTTGGTCAATTTTTTTGAATGTGAATATTCACTAACTCAAACCACTGTGCCAAATTGCAAATAATTAAAGTAGAACGCTATGGTATGTGACTATACATTTAAATAACGTCGACTGTCACTGTTAAAAGCTTGATTGCAATCATACATAATTTATACTAGAAACGAGTTTATGACACAAGAGAATTAGCTTAGGTTCTATTCTTTTAATTTATATTTTTATAAAAAATTTCATAGAACATTTATAAATATCTGCTGTAAAAAAACTCTAGGTTTGACGAGGAATACAAATTCCATAATGAAGAAAATGTCTTTAGTTTTAATTCTCATGAAAGTAGTATAAAGGCAAGGTGGAGATGGCGAAAAATATTTTTATTTGGTTTAGTGTATGAAAAAGGTAGTGCAAAGTGTTTACAGTGTTTTTTTATTGAAACGAATTATTATTCCCCACTCCTTTATTTGTTAACACGGAGTAATTGATACAATGTAGCAACACGTTTACTCTTACGGGAAAATCTTATCCAATCTCTTGACTGACCCTTGTTCTTTTCTTACCCTTATGCATTTTGTGTATTGGAGGGTTCGATGTCTTTATTTTATTAGAGGATCATAATCGAGATTGTTTGCTTTTAAACAACAAGAAAAGTGATGTTATTAAAAATGCATGATGATTTAGGAGGTACAAGGCTCTCAAAATGTTAATAATACACTAATTTTAGTATAGCAATAATCTACTTCAAATACATTAATTCAAATGTGTTGAAATTGAATTACAAAAACAAAATCAAATATATTAACTAAATCACTATAATGATATCTTATCATTAATAAAGAGAAAAGAAAACAAGTTCTGTTTTTAAATCATTTACACTTGCTAGGATAATATAACCTTTAAGTATGTTATTGACTAGTAATAAATATATATTTACTGATTGTTGCAAAGTTAGTATTGAAGTATCGTACAAACCTTGAACTGGCTCTGAATAAAAAATTCTCCAACAGGGAGCCTAGAAGAATATTGCTAGCTTAAAAATATTCCATAACACTTTGAGAACCTATATCTCCTAATTAAATATTGTCTTTTAAATTTAATTTTTTATTAGAATTAATAATAAAAAATACAAGTTTCCATTAAAACAACTAATTTGTCAGCTATATTAGAAAAATGGTGGATAATTTAAAAGTTTAAAGATAACTGTTTCAATCAGGTAACATTTTCCAGAAGAGTTGTTATATTAAATTTTGTTCATATCTCTTATGGTGCACAATAAACTTGCTGCCACATTTTTTTTTCAAATGTTTTGTATATTTCCACAACATGCAAATACAATAAATGATTATAAATTTAAAACAGTTTAAGTTTTAAACAATGATGTTTCTCCCTTCCATTTTCACTCCACCTAGCGACCTTCTCTTCGGCTAACCAACTCCCATAAACCATTTCTGTCATTGATTTCCTTGGTATTTCAGATTTGTCCATATAGCATATACGAGCAGTTGATTTTCAAACTGTCCTCTCCTCTGCAATGTGTTTTTTCCTTGTTTAAAAAACCTTTTGGTCATCATCGCTTTATAAAAAAGAAAAAAGAGCATAAAATAAAGAACCCAAGCCCTTAAATACTCTAATAGTATCAGGATCGTAAAAGAACAAAAGTTAGTCAAGAGAGCCTAGATTTTTTATTAGCAAATTTGGTCTTATATTTAAAATTTATTTGATACCTATTTGTTTACTTTTATGTACGTAAATGTAGTTTAATAAATTCTTAGCATTGTAGTAAATTTATTTACTGTAGATGAAAACAAATTTAAGAAGTTGTTTCTTTGTACCACAAACTTTTAACTTTGATAAATTCATCAAATACTGTTGTACTTATTTGTAAAATCATTTGATAATTATGAATTATTATTATGATGGTATTATTATTGATAGTTTAATAAGATAATTTTTATCTCCGCTATAATTAAAATGAGTACATTGTTCAGCTTCGTTAATCTCGTGTTTGTTGATGTGTTTCGAAACTGGGAAAGGCAGAACAATGTACTCATTTTGAATTTAATAAGATACCATCATTTGTGTTTTTTATAAATAAGATACATTTCATGAGTAAGAAATACTCTCATTATCAAGTAAGTAACAAACCTAGAACATGAGAAATGTGACAAAGCTAATTTCACTTTATAGTGTAGAGCAATGTTGGATATTAAAACTAGTAATGTAAAACAGGGACCCATGGCTGAAGCAGTTGAAATATTTCAGTCACAGAATTAGATAACACGAGGAATAATTACATACACCATATTGACCAAAAAAAGTATACTCTGGTCAATATTAAGTTTGTTCTTTGTTCAACTGGGAGCTAATTATTCTATGTGTTGTTTAGTTCTACGATTTGTGTTTTCCTAATCACGTTTGTATCTAGTCTTACTTATTTTGACTGCTCAGGCCTAGCTTTAGTCCTGGGTTTAGTTACCAAAACGGCCACAGGCTTATGTTACGTGTTTTTCACATTTTTCAAGTTTTAGGTTTGTCACTTGATAATGAAAGTTGATTAGTTATTTTCAAAATGTACTGTATTAGTTTTTATTTACACAAATGATGGTAAATGTCCAATTTAATTATATCAGTAATTCTGTTGTAGTTGTTGTTTATTTCATAAACTAACTTTTAATTGGATGTTTTTTGTCAGTAACGTAGTTTTTGAATGTCTTTATTTTTTGAGAACAATTATTGTAGTTTATAGTTAATTTGATGATTGGTTTGGACTTAATTGGTTTTGCATGTTTAGCTTATTGTATATGATAATCTCAAGCTGAGA
Source organism: Aphrophora alni (assembly GCA_963513935.1). Lineage (NCBI taxonomy): Eukaryota > Metazoa > Arthropoda > Insecta > Hemiptera > Aphrophoridae > Aphrophora > Aphrophora alni. Next base: position 46,013,369 of record OY740778.1, on the reverse strand, counting down.
AAATTTAGTTTTCTGAATCAATTTAATAAATATAAATATTGTTAAAATTGAAAATTGCAAGTGATTTGATTTTTAAATACCAACTCTTCTTATATTTTAGTGAACATTGTTTAAAGTGATATATGTTTAACAGTTGAAATTTACTTTCATTATATATACAAATTTTGTTTTGTTTTTATTTCAGGATGATGAAGACGGACACTTGGTTGTCCTCCAAATAATCGAAGATCTGATGATTAAGGCACAAGATATATTTTTGGACCATTTTGCAAGGTTAGGTGTGTTTTCTAAAGTTTCACAATTAGCAGGACCGCATGAGTCTACTCCACAATTAGAAACAACAGTTCACTCAAAGAAAGACGAAAATGTAAGTTTTAATATTTTCAAATCTATGTTGTATACAGATAGTCCATATTACAATTTATTTTCATGTACCTCAGTTACAGAAAGTATATTTTGATGTTTGGAAAAATATTTCTTTTAGGGACTCTTCAGTTAAAAACACAATTTTAATTTATCCTTTATAATTACTATAACAATACAAAATTTGAAGCATGGAATAATATCAACACCACCCACCTCAGGATGATGGAAAAGGCTTCATATCTCTAGTTAGAAAACATGTGACCCATCATTGCAAACAGCTTGATCTCTGCTACCTACAGGGTAGTAAAAGTTTTTTTACTACGAATCAATTTTGGGTGTTCCATAAATATATAAAACTGTTTTTTCCTCTCTCAATATCTTTATATGTACTGATGTTGTAACAATTAAGAGGTTCAGAAAACCTCTGTAACATTTGTTTTAAACAGACTTACCCTACTGGATAAGACCATTTTATCTACCAATACAATTTCACATTGCCTACAAGGCCTAAAAAACCAACTTTTGAACATTATATTTATTTAGAGATTTGCCTTGTATGGTGTGGGGTAAATGGCACCTATCCAATTTTTTTTAAATTTTTTTATTTTTATAAAATTGCTATATTTCTATTTTTATGGATATGTTTGAGTAAAGAGAGAAAATATAATCCGTTATGGTTATACTCTTTTTTAAAATTATATATTTTTTAATGTATTCAGTATTACCATTCTTAAGGAGAGAATCCTTAAATAAACGCTTTTGGAACCAGGAATGGTAATGTTTGAATGAAGAGATTTAGCAATTTCGATTGACCGGTAATTTATTTAACCTTTTTTAAATTTAGCAGTTTTTTTGAGTTAACCATTTACAGAAAAGTTAATACATTACATTGGTTAGCTGTTTTAGAAAAGAACAATTTGCAATGAAACAATTGATTGCTTATCTATACTTACTTACATGTATTTATACACCCTTAGAACAAAGATTTATATAATATTAATTAAACCCAAGTCTACTCCCAAATCACCTGAGGCTGTTCTTTAGGAACTGTACGCTAGATTGCAGCAGCTGACGGCCGCACTTTAAGAATTAGTACTACAAATGTCTGTGCAGAGTGTCACTTTTAAGGCTTCTTTTTATTTATAATAAATTATAACTAAATATGGATTGTTCTTAATTTAGTTGCATACAAAGGGGGAACGATACTAGATGGGATTTTTTGTTCTAGGAGGAAAGTAGTGAACCAGAAACACTCTTAGAAGATGCCAAAGATATGTTACCAGGAAAAGCTTACCATTGGCGAGATTGGTGTCTCTGCCGAGGTCGTGACTGTCTTTATGTTTGGTCTGATGCGGCTGCTCTCGAGTTGTCCAACGGCAGTAATGGTTGGTTCCGTTTTATACTGGATGGGAAACTAGCAACAATGTATTCCAGCGGCAGTCCTGAAGGCGGAACAGACTCAACAGGTATACTATTCTGTACAAAGCTAGTTTACTAATGAGAAAGTTGAACTACTTAACAGTTTAATAGTTTTGATTTTTGCTATAACACCGGACACATGTATGTGAACCAAAGTTTTATACTACTGCAATAACTCTATAACTTTGTAATTTATGTTAAAGTTATTATTGGTTTCATAGTAGGGATTATACAGTAGGCACTTGACTATCCAGCCCAATATGGCAGTTGGTTAGGGCGGATATTGTGGGTAAATCACTTCCTTTGCAATCCACACCCATATTTGTGATAACTAAACATTCGTAGTGTTTAATAGAATATGTAACTTACTTGTGTATGTAGAATTTAATAAAAGAATTAATGTTAATTTGACATAATTATTTATAAAATTTTATCATTAATTTTTTTTTTAATTCAAGAAAGATTACATATATTGGACTACATATTTCTTATATTTATCACTTACATTTAACAATTATAAATTAAACAACTGATCGTAAATTAAAATTAGAATTGTAATCTTTCATGTACGTCCGATAAGAAAGATTATATCTTTTGTTGAGGATTAGCGTGGAGGTACTCTATGTTATCAAATTTGGTAACACATCGGTGGGTTGTAAAGATTTTAGAGGTCGCAATGGAGAAGGGCTCACACAGTTTTGACCCCCCCCCCCCACCGAGGATTAATTTTTGTGAACCATTTTTAATGTACAGTGTAAATGGAAACCATTTCAATGTTTGTGCAGTTTATTTTTTAAATAATAATCTTATGCTATGCTGCAAATCAAACTTTGTAATTTATTCTGATTATGTGCTTCTTGAAGTGTTGCCAGTGTGTTCCTATATTATTACCTATTTATTCTTATACCCGCCATGGTCTTGTTCCCAACGCCTAACCAAAGTTTTAAAGTAGATAATATTGTCAAACTGAGATTATCCTGTATAGTTTAGTTCATAGTTAAAATAATTACCTGATACAGATCATTCATATCTAAATTTATTAGTAGTAATCTAATAAAGTAATACTCAAATAAAGTAATTTAACAATAAAATAAAGTTTATGCTCTCAACACTTTGCAATGCTGACTGCTTGTAACATATATTTATCCATTCATTTCATTACTACAATTTAGTCTGACATTTGCTATGACGTTGTGAGAGTATGGGGAGACTAGTGGCTAGCACATAGGAAAACCCCAGAATTAAAAATTATTCAGAGTGGTCTACAAAGAGTTCTAGTCTCATGAATTTGATTGATGTTTTTTAGCTTTTAGAAGTTCAGGATATATTGTGACTGTCTTGAAATGACCCTATTGCAAAATTTTGGTTTGTGGATCTTTGGTGTAGCCCAAAATATATTTTTTTCTCAGTGAAATTTTTTTATGATTTTGCTTAACGCATAATTTGATTATTGTTTTGGTAGTTTTTGGGAGTTCAGAGTATATTGCGACTGTTTTGAAATGACCCTATTGAAAAATTTTGCTTTGTGGATTTTTGGTGTAACACAAAACTTTTTTTTTCTTTGTGAAAATTGTTTGACTTTTCTGAAAAATTTTGCTTACAAAGATACAGGTCAAACTACAAACTACAAACTACAAAATCATATACAAAAAGTAAAAATATATAGAAATATTACAAAAGTAATCATTAATTGTAGGCTACTGATGCCAAAGGGCAACATGCCTGATAAAAAGTGAAAGTTTATGGACAATATTGTTTCACTCTTGTGTATTTGCCAAATGTTCCGACTATATTGTAGTAGCATTACAGAGATGTTCTCGTATCACTACATATTTCATGACTAATAATATTCACATCTTTTTCATTTAGGCAAAGGCAGGAATACAGAAACACTTACCACTGAAGGTAAGATTTATACCCAAATATACCATTTCTTATATTGTAGATATTGATTGTAGTGTTATCCGTTTGGTCTATTATAAAAAGGGGATGTATTCTAGAGATGGGTGAATCATTATTATTAATTATGTATAAACAGGAATTTCATAGATTAAATTTATACTTTCAATATTTTATTAAAACAAACTTATATATAGATAAGTACTTTTCATTTTGTTTTAAGGAATGTTTTTTTAATTTGTATCGACAACTTATAGATGTTCTCCGAATGCATCCTTGGTTTACACGTAGATTATTAAGATAGTTCAATAAGTTCCACACACTTTGGAGACTTAAAGTATTTGAACGATAAACTTCCACAGTCACAGTCTTGACATTTGTTAAGCCTTGAGAATGGACATCTGTAAAATGCCCGAAACGTCGACTGTACTCAACGTGCAGACAATATTGATGTGGTCGAACTTCGAAGAACAAGATCATAATTAATGTATTGTTTCATTTCATTAATATTCATAAAAAGTGAAGCGAAGAAAACTATATATCTCTAAAAAAGTTGCAGGGTATTTTGTAATCCTTAAATTTTAACTTTAACTTGGATACTAAAGAAAATACGAAAGAGATACGATTAGATCAACACTTAGCACTAAAAGGGTTAAACTACACGTTTTAGGTGTTTGTCTAACGGTTTTAGATTTATAAAATATTGAAAGTGCATTTTAATTTTTATGGTAAAGTGTATGGCTTCATTCTTGTTCAGGTAGTAACTATCAATATTGTCAGTTAAAATATATATATTTAGAGTCCTCAAAAATTGTATATTTTGTTAAATAACATCCTGTATTGAACCAAATCTAGTTTAATTTAGAAATTTCAGAATAATCTTAGTTTAATTGCCCATCTCTTAATGGTTTATTTTTAAAATGTATAAACCTTGTTATATATTATAATTTCTTCCTTAAAACTGTATTTTTTGATTTAATGTTTCAATGGTTGGATGGATGTACGACTGTTTCTTAAAGTGATGTTAAATTGCCTTTATTCCATAGTATATTCAAAATTTAATAACTTCAAAACTCTTTTAGGATATAAAGAATTACTTCTTTTATTTTTGACCACTGTAATAAATTTTTACAACAAAATATAAAAGTCAAATCTTTTACAAGCTACAGTGTTGCAGTATTTTATATTCATACATTTTTTAATTTCTTGTACTTGATGTAAAAAAAACTCCCGGGATGTTTAAGTAACTTTGAAAGTTCAAAGGTAGAAAGCTGAAATGTTTTTTGGCAGTAAGGTAAAATGGGGTTTTGGAGTCGACTCTAAAATTTTCAAATATAAATCTTCGAGTTATATATCATTTTAAAGGTCTCGTTTAGTATAAAATAACTGGTAGAGATCGCTAACTTACTCCAATTCAAAATAGCGGCCGGTCATTTATTCAAATTAAGTATTACAATTTAAAATTTTAGCTCTGAAGAATTTTTAGGTAAAAAGTTAAATTTAAGGAGAAAGGAGCTTTCTGGTCAGATGTCAATAAAACAGTAAGATTTAGATTTAGATTTAGATTTAAGATGGGGTGGAGACCCTCTTCGAGAAGGTCTCCCTGCACGTCAACCATCGGCTTATTGTGCCCCCTATGTGCCGTTCCTGATGTATTAGAACCCTGTTCCTCGAACGAGGTTCAGGATTTTTTCCACCAAGTACGTATCCTCATCATCTCCCGGTTGCTGGATACCAAAGAGCTCCCTCCTTCTGCGCTCCAGCATCCCGCAATCGAATATGACGTGTCTTGCTGACTCCACGGCCTGCCCGCAGAGCCGACAGCTTTGGTCTCCTTCGAAGACTCCCACTGTTGCAAGATGTTTCCTGAACTGGCCATGTCCAGTGATGAGTCCTACAACTCTTTTAAGCTGTAGCCTGTCTAGCTTGATTAATGACTTCGTAAGGTAAGTACTGGGTCCTTTAATCAGCTGTTTGCTTTGTGTGAGCCCGGGAGTCCTGCGCCATCTCTGGCGTTGCTTTTCCTTGGCCCAGTTGTTAACTGCGCTTTTAGCCATGTTGCGGCTGATACAGCACATAGGTTCTGGCCCCATGAAGGGTGTGGATGCTCCTTTCTTGGCAAGGGTATCTGCCATCTCATTACCTTGGATGCCACGATGACCTGGCACCCATCTTAATTCCACCATGTTCCTTGTGGAGAGTTTCGTTATTGTTGAGAGGCAGTCCTTCACCAATTTCGAAGTGATTAATACTGAGTCTAGCGCTTTTAGTGCTGCTTGACTGTCAGAAAGGATGAGGATTTGTCTGTCTCGGAGGCCTTTTGACAAACCCAAATGGGCACAAGCAGTGATAGCTAGTATCTCTGCTTGAAATACCGTACAGTGCATCCCAAGACTCACACTAATGTTAGTCCTTGGTGATGAGCTGTATACTCCATAACCTGAGTTACCTTCCATAAGTGACCCATCCGTGTACCAGACGAGAGTCCCTCTGGAAGAACCTGGTTTGTTGTTTCCTTCCCAGTCTTCCCAGTTACCTAAGGTTACCGTGAAGGGTCTGTTGAAGACATACTCAGTTTGCATTGCGTCCGGCGCCATGTCTAACACCGAGTTTTTAAGTACGGTGTCAACTATGTCAGAGTGTCCTGCTCCAGGCAAGCCCTTCCGCCACTCATTAACACACGTCAGTCTATAGGCGGATTTCCTTGCCTCTGACATTATGTAAATGTCGAGAGGCGGGAGTCCGAGAAGAACCTCCAGAGCAGCTGTTGGGCTGCTTCTGAAAGCTCCAGTTATGCACAAGCATGCAAGTCTTTGCAGACTTGTTAGTTTGCTTCCTGCAGTGGTTTGGCATGACTTCTTCCACCAGACCACCGCTCCGTATGTAATTTGGGGTCTAATCACTGCTTCATATAGCCAAAGGGCTATGTGAGGCTTAAGTCCCCAGGTAGTACCAATAAAGCGTCTGGCTGTCATTAGCGCCCATTTCGCCTTATGTATTAGGTTATCCAGGTGTACGTTCCATGTCAGCTTTTGATCAAGGGTTACTCCAAGATATTTTGCCGACATGGACATATTTATCCGTGTGTTATCCATGGATATCCTATCCAGGGCTGTTAAGTTTCTCCTCCTAGTGAAGGGAACTATGGTGGTTTTGCTTGGGTTGACGTTGAGGCCTTCCCTTGCGCACCACAACTTCACCTGTCTCAGATTTCTAATCATGATATCCGAGACAGTGTAGTCGCTTTTTCCAATGACCAAGATTGCTATGTCATCCGCATAGCCTTGGATGTATGTTCCTGTTTGGCTAATTTCCGTAAGGAGATCATCCACCACCATGCTCCACAATAGAGGTGACAGAACACCTCCCTGTGGGCAACCTCTTGTGGCAGCGACCTCCAGCGAATTACCAAGCAGGGAGCTTTGAATGCGTCTGCTTGTTAGCATTGAATGAACCCATCTTGTTACAGCCGGGTTCACCTCTCGCTCTTCAAGTCTGCGCACTATTGATCCAAATAAAGTATTGTCAAATGCACCTTCTATGTCCAAGAAGGCGCACAGTGCAATTTCCTTCCTTTCCAGTGTATCCTCGATCCTGCCCACAAGATTATGTAGAGCAGACTCACAGGATTTACCAGGTTGGTAGGCATGTTGATTGCGATGAAGAGGTGTCCCTAAGAGCACCCCTTCCCTAATGTATCTCTCCACCAGCCTCTCCAATGTTTTCAACAGAAACGAGGATAGGCTGATAGGTCGATAAGCTTTGGCATCACAATAACTTGCTTTGCCACGCTTGGGAATAAACGTAACTCTGCTGACCCTCCATGCCTGCGGAATGTAGCCGTATGCTACGCTGGCTCTGGAAAGCTTGCAGATCAGTTGGATCAAGGCGTCAGGTCCTTTCTGCAATAGTGCAGGAAAGATTCCGTCTCCACCTGGTGATTTAAACGGGCTAAATTTATTTATTGCCCATTTTAATTTTGAAATAGTGACAATTTTTCTGGCTATCTTCCAGTCTGCCCGAGATGTCCTTGGCCAAGAGCTGTCCCCGGCTAGACTTAGACCGCCGTCCGTATTGTCACTATTTATGCAACCAGGGAAGTGAGTTTCAAAAAGTAACTTGAGCGTCTCTTCCGCTGTTTTGGTATACTCTCCTGTTGGCTTCCGCAAGGTGCCTACAGGATTGTAAGGTTTAGAAGCCATAACTTGTTGCAGTCTTGCTGCCTCCTTCAGACTATTCACTTTTTGGGTGAATGTCTTCCAGGAATCAAGCTTGGCTTTTTTTATAGCTTTGCTGTATGTGGTGAGAGCTAAATGATACTCCCTCCACTCACCGCTCCGCTTAGAGGCATTGAAAAGCCTTCTTATTTGTTTCCTCATGCGACCGAGATCCTGTGACCACCATCTTGTGTTGGGTCTACCTGATCTCGTCCGCAGAGGACAGTTATCCTGATAGCAGTCCATGATGGCATCTCGAAGCGAGGATGCCACCCTGTCTACGTCCGGAAATGTTGCAATGTCTCCTTGCATGGACCCAAGTACCGTCGACAGTTGGTCCGAATAGGACCCCCAGTCTGTCGACTTCGGGTCTCGAAAGAGAGATTGGATGGTTGATGCCTCTAAATGAAACATTATATATTTGTGATCTGAGAGGGAGGCTTCTGTTGAAACATGCCAGTTCCCAATCAGTTTTGCAATATTTTCCGTACAAAAAGTAATGTCTATAACCTCACTCCTGATTTTATTTGAGAAGGTCGGTGTGTTTCCTACATTAACAATCTGTAAGTTATTAGACAAGAGAAAATCAAATAATGACTCACCCCTTGTATTAGTGTCAGTGCTGCCCCAGCCTAGGCGATGATGAGCGTTAGCATCGCACCCCACCAGAAGCTGCTGCCGCCTGACAGTGATTGACTCCACCAGGAGTTCCAGATCCCTAGATGGAGGAGGAGTTCTGACGTCATAGGGTAGGTAGACGGAGCTAAAAATTGGACCATCCTTTTCCTTCCCATTGCGCCAGTAAATCATCACCGTGGTGATGTCTCTAGAACAGAAATCCATTAGGGGCAAGCATTGCAAACCTGACCTTACAATTATACAGGTACGGTTGTTATTAATGTTATTGCAGTATATAAGCTTACCTTTTACATCGCCTAGTCCGGCAATCCGGCCTCGGTGGAGCCAGGGCTCCTGGACCAGAGCCAGGTCGATGTTGGACCTAGTGAAGGTCTGACAGAAGGAGGCCGAAGCCGCCTTACTGTGATGGAGGTTTACCTGTAGGACCCTCAGCATTGTCTTTTCCTGACATTAAGACAAGAGAGACTTGCCAGAGTCCTACATGCGCCTTACACCCTGCTGCTTTTATGGCTGCAAGGGAGACGTCATCCACTAGGAGAACAAAGGTACGACCCTTTGGGTCCTTCTTTGTTGCCATTACTTTCCACTCTCCGACCCTAAGGCTCAGATTCTGTTTGTCGAGCATATCTAGGATCCTTTCAGGAGACTCTTCCAGCTCAGCAGGTGCTCTGAAGAACACCTTAGTGGCCCGAAGAATATCCCTCTTATCACCAACGATAAGCTCAACATCCTCGCCAAGGGGTCTAACATTGGAGATGAGTTTGACCAGCCAAGATTTACTGAGGAGATTAGAGCATGATATTATCAGTGCTCCTTTCTCCATGTAAGAGCCTGAAAAGACTGGATATGATCCGTCCTCCAGGCACTCAAACTTTGCCATGATGGCTTTTTGGACAGTCCTACCCTGTTCCTCGGAGAGCTTATCCTCGGGGAATCTTTTGGGCACGACTGCCATTTTAAATGAGGTTAGAGCTTCCCTAAACGAGGTGCTGGGTTGCGCCGATGTCGATGCACCGTGCTCACCAGACCGTTTATGTCTCTTCCTTTGGGCTTCAATGGAAGGAGGAGTCGGAGCTTCGGCTCTGCCGCGCTTCTGTCCCCCTTCCTTGACTGCAGGAACATCGGGGGCTGTCAAGGCAGCCCTTTTGTTCCTACGTTTGTCGAACTTTTTAGGGTCAAAGTCGTCGCCGAACTTCGCCCTAAGTGCTCGTCTCCTCTCTGCTTTAGACATCCTCGGCCTACTTTTGGCCATATTGAGCGTGACCAACTGCTTGGTAGCGTCCGTCAGCTCAGCCGTGAAGCCGGGGGTGTCAGGATTTTTCAAGGGGAGGTCTTCATCCAGCTCAAGGCCCGATTCAACCTCCTCCCTTGCCACCTCCATGTCCTCAGATTTCAAAGCCTGCTCAGTGGCTGCTTCTTGTCTGTTTCCATGGGGTGTTGCTTGATTTGAGGTTTGGACCGTATAAGCATGCTCTGAGCCTGCTTCCGGTCCTGGTTTTGTGGCCGAGCTTCCAGCTTGTGGCTGGTACTCCGCCGAAGTTTTTTCTTTTTTATTGTTTAGGTCCATAAAGTTCCCACGAGTAGTGCAGGGTTCTAAAGGGTCCACCACACAGAGCCCGCATATGTGGTAAGGCTAAATTGAAACCGGAGGTCGCCAGGTATCCGGAGTCCGCATACTAGAGTCTAAGCTCCCCCTTAGACACGCATCCTTCGGCATATGCTGTTCCACCTTGGATTGGGTCCACAGATTGTGGGGATAGTGGGAATTAAGTATAAATGAACGTCCACAAGAGCCTCAAGCTTCTTGGGACAGAAGACAGAAGAATGATAGGACAGATTTTAGAGAGGTCAAAGAATGGTTGGCGACCTCATTTTGGTTGGGGTGGTGAGAAGAAGAAGCAGGAGGGGGAGGGGAGGGGGTAAGACGTCCCATGCTTTAGCCGCCTTCGGTGCCGCCATCCGGCAAAGCATCAGGCCACACCGAAAACGTTGCCCATCCTGTACCGCGGGGAGGCGCATGAGTCCGCTCTTGCTGCCACCATCTGCATCCCCGGACCAAGAACCGCCTTCCAGCAGAAAGCCTTCCAGCAGAAAGATCCGAGGGTGCAGATTATGGCTGCTTCACAGGACAATAAAACAGTAAAGTTATTACTGTAATAATTTGTCTCGTTATTTTTCCTTAGACTAAATTTGGGTTTTTGAATGATTGACCAGCCTCCATTTTGGATTTGAGTAAGATAGTGACCTCAAGTTTGTTCAGTTATTTTCCAACAAGACCTTTAAAATGAGGTATTATTCAATGGGGCTTTATTTAAAAAATTTAAGTCCCCTCCCTCAATTTTTTGGGCGAGGATGAATATATCTTATAATGCCAACAACATTTTTTTGCACCAAAAACATTCTGACGTGTCAGTTCTTTACCTTTTCAAGTATATAAAATTCTGCTTCATACGCATAGATTAATTCTAATAATTTTAAAGTTCTGACCATAATTTTCTAATTTTTATAGATAACCATTGGTGTTGATAACCATTTACATGTTGAATTAAAATTAACATTTAAAAAAAATGAAATTTATTTAGGTGTAAACTCATCCCAAAAAATGTATTGCAAATAAAACATTGTTAACCAAAATAAAAATAATTTTTAACAAGATTACTTAAAGTTTAGTGTATTTAATTTCATTTTCATTCATGTACTAATAACACTTTTGAATTTAACACTTGAGTACCAAAATCAAAAGAGTGTGCACACACTTTTCGTTTGCTTTGTTCTATTATTTTACCAGTCATAACAAATCCTCCTAATCTTGCTTGCTTTTTTGGTGCACTTCAATTTAATAATTTGTTAGGCATTATGTGGGAACTTATCTTTAGTGTTTGTTGATGTATGACTTGAATGTAATAATTCAAGTTTTTTTTTTATGAAGATGTGTTGGCCTTAATAATCATTTCATATGTTCTAATTTGTACATATGTATAAACCTGTATTTAAAATAATTATAGTTGTGAGCAAACGCTTTTCATATTAGAAGATTCGCTAATATTAATATTCTTTTCAAATTTTTTTAGATCTTTGTGTCATTGGATTAATACAAGATCTTGTGACAACAATGTGTTAGTATGTTTATCATTTGTTCTTGAGAAATATAGTAGTTATTCTTCAACAGATACCAACTATTGTGTTATAATACAACATAGTTTCAAGGGTTGAAATTTGTCTTTTGAGATTGTATTTGACAAGATTTAGGCTAAAAACACAAAAGGTGGTGTTTGTCAAGTCAACCACCACCACAACAAAATATCATTTCTGTTAAAAAGAACCCACTACGACTTTGATACGACTTCCCAACATCATTATGATCTTGTTCTTTGGGGTTCAGATGTCCTTTCTCAAGGCTCTTCACTTGACATTTGTTAAGCCTTGAGAATGGACATCTGTAAAGTGCCCGAAACGTCGGCTGTACTCAACGTGCAGACAATATTGACACGGTCAAATCCCGAAGAACAAGATCATAATGATGTTTGTGACCGTGGAAGTCTATCGTTCGACTTCCCAACAGTCCATTTTCCAGTAAGAATTTTTTTAATTTCACAAGGGTATATGAAACCACTTTTGTTAAACTATTTATTACTGGCAGAGGACAATTAGTTTTTAAAATAATATGCTGATATTATTAAAATATTTACTAGGCCTTTATGATATTTCTATAAAAAATTATAAACATAAAAACATCAAAAATTAAAAAAATATCTAGTGTTAGACCTATATCATACTAAAACTAAATATGAGGTGTATTCGGAAAGTAAGTACCACGAATGATGGAATGGTCCAGCGTTAGACCTATATAATACCAAAACAAAATATGAGGCGTATAAGGAAAGTAAGTACCACGAATGATGGAATGGCGAGAAAGTGGTTTAAAATGTTTAATGAGAATCTATTGTAAATTTTCAGTTCTTGTAAATTTGGCAGCCTTAGGTTTTTTTGTTCTCGAGATTGTTCTAAGTTTTGAAATGTGAAATAAAGGATTGGCTTATATAGGATCTTCCCTACTATTCATCTATAGGACATTTACATCATCTAACAATTTGGTGCCATTTGGATTAGTTGTTTCTGTAAAATTATAATGAACATATTATATTACAAACTTCCCCCAAGGAGGATAAATTCAACATGTAAAAATCTTTACATTCTCTTAAGCAATAACTTTCTAATGATGGAATGAAAAGGGCTTGAGGGATATTTATTACTATCTTTATTAGCAAATGAATTGTTTTATTTTGTTATTATAAATTAAATATTATAAAGAGATGCAAATTAGAGAATAAATTTAACGACTTGATTCATTTTGGATTTTTTTTAATTTACCTAATTTTACTTTAGAAAATCGTGGCGAATTTTTGGAAAAATTACAACGAGCCCGAGCACAAGTAAAACCTAATTCACAAAGTCAACCAGTATTGTCCAGACCTGGTCCAATGAGACTCGTTGTTGGAAACTGGGCCTTATCAAGCAGAAAAGAAGGAGAGCTACATATACACAACTCTGATGGTCAACAGGTACTGTCTTTTAATTATTGTCTTATATAAGTTTGTTGCTTTTGAGGGTTTTCTTCAAATCAGTATTTTCTCCTGGATAAAAGTGAAAATTTATTTTATTCGATTTAAAAGGTTTTGAACAACATTTATGAAAAGTTTGTATCCAAGAAAGTGAAGAAACGTAGTTATTCCACAACATTTTTTTTCCTACATAGGATCAATTTAACTTAACCGCCAAATAATGACTAAAATGGTGTTTTTTGCCTTAATCCCCCTCCCCCCCACAGTTAACTTAACCCCACAAACAGAGATGTTTTGTTTTATAAGGCATTGCGTAAAATAGAATGTATGTGTTGCAATTGATCGATTACATAAATAGTTGATAATACTCAAGATAGGACACTAATTTATTTTGATGTTTTTGTGCATCCGTTGATTAATATATTAATCTCGACCTTTTTAATAATAATAATGTATAAAGGTCACAAAGAATAATTTTCAGCTACTAAAGTTATTATTGCAGATTATTTTATAATTTTGAATTCCAGTTAATATTTTTATTGAATAATATTGTTATTCATGAATTGATTGATTTTAATTTTTTTTTCCTTTTTTTTTTTTTCATTTATTTCAATCATAACTGAGTCAAATTTCATCATAGAGCAACAAATAAAAGTTAAAAAATAGGCAATTCAATTTTCTAAAATACATGTTTTTAGAACCTTTAATACAATGTATAGTTCTCAAATTATTAAACAATTAAGTGTTTCAAAACCTCTTTCTCTTTCAAGAGGCCGTTTTAGAGAAATTGTAAAATTCTGATTTTTCAACAACTTTTCCTCTTTAAAAAGTGAGACTACTGGTTAATTTGTTTTCCCACCACCGTATTATTCACACTTGGTTTAGTATATTATCAGTTTTTGGTAGATGCATTGGCGCTCTGTTTTAAGCTTCTTTCATCTTTCTTATCGGATTATATAAGGAAATAAGTTTGTAAGAGAGGAATAGAGAACTTAGCCTTACAATCTTTTTGTTAATTAATTAATGACACATACTACTGGATAAACGATATGAATTATAAATTTCTCAGTTTTCTTGAAATTTAACATTATGCAAATTAATTCCATTTTTCTACGCATTATAATTTTGAAATCAGATTTTCCTATTTGGCTGTTCTTATAAATCTATTATAAAACGGAAACATTTCGGTTTCCGTCAGTCTTCAGTGATGCACGTTGACATTTAGTCGTCACATTAGAATCCGACAAATGGGGGCACAACTAAGGCAACTTACTTCTTTTCTCCTGGTAACTTCCTGTTGTAACTTTAATAACTCCACATGTTAATAAAAGTTGTTTTTCTCCCATGAGAATGGGGACTAAAGATAAATACCATATCCGTGTATTTCGTTTCATTTCCAATATCAATTTTGACCATTATTTCTCATTTATTGTTCATGTTTTATCGTGTTTGTTGCATTATTACTCCATCAGTTTACGCCTAGTACGGAAACCAAGCTAAGCTCATAAAAGCAAGACCTGATTGGAAAACCGTGCTGAGTTCGTAAAATTGAACCAGGCTCAGAAAATCATGTCATGCTCAGAAAATCGAGCCAGGCTCGAAAAATCAACAGCTAGATAATGTTGAGATTGTTGTTTGAAACTCGAAATTTTAAGGGGCCGCACATCCCTACATTGAAATAAGATAAAGCGAAAATCAAAACGTTTCATTTCTAGTTTGACAATTCTTAATTATTACTGATTGCAAAATAATTCTCATTTTCTCCGGTTTTGTGTTTAATATCATACTAACTAAGAAACTGTTATTCATTAAGTCGCATTGTACTATAAAGTTGTACACAATACTTCCTGAATACTACAAATTTACGAAAAATAAAAATAAGTAAGTCTTAAATTAGAATTTTTGTCCCGATGTATTGATGAAGCTACAATAACCAGCTAGTTCTTCCACCTAGGCTTATTCTACTGATAACAACACATTGCTGTCTACCCTTCATTACATAACATATTTTTGATGTTTTTTCTTTATCACATTTCTTTTTAAATTTATACAATATTAATTAGGAGAATAGCTACATGTTTTTAAAGAAAATGGAAAAATGAATCTAGTTTTATGTTTATTCAGTTTACTGTATAGCGTATTATTCCGTTAAAACTATTAAATTCTATTAAAAGCTCTAGAGGAATGATTATAATCCATGCTGTATCTGTTTCAAAATGCCCATGTTTAGATGTTTTCTGTATGATCAAAAAAATTTACGTTAATAGCTCCAAAATGTTACTAAAAATGATAAATTCACTATGCTCGTGTTCAAAAACATGGGCTCAACTTTTTATTAAACAACTTTTTTTTTAAATCGCTAAAGTTGTTGTTTTTTCCCCCCTTCTTTTTACTAGTATATCTCAAAAACTATTTATTTTAGAGAAATGTTTAAGAGCAAAAAAGTTTTGTCATTAAATTTTACACAAAACATGCCGAATTTAAAGTAAAAAAATATATTATTAATATTGAAGAAATAGCAAAAACTTCTTGAGGATTTTTGTTATTAAACATTTTTATAGAGTATTAAATAATGGAACCTTCAACTATTGTTATTTGTTAGAAGGGACGTAATAAAAAAGAGAAAAAAAAAAAAGGTGTATCATCCAGGAACCGAATAACCCAGGTAAAGCAGCGATCGCTGGAGAGAGGTGAGGAGATAATAATTATAGGCAGGAAATAGACGTTACTGATTCTACACAAGGAATACAAACACTTATGATAATCGTAAGCTTTCTATAAACAAAACTTCACACACTCACTACATTACCATAAGCTATAGGCAGAGATTAAAAAAATTATTGATTGTTTATGAATGTTGTATTCTTTAGATCTAAAATCAAGAAGAAAACTATCAACTATGTTATCCGGTGATATTTCCTGGTGGGTAGATGTTTTTTTTTTTTTTTTGACTTATGTACACACTCTGAGACAAGATTAATAGGTTTCTCGTGCTCTGCCTTTTCTCTTTCGCACAGTTAGCACGGCTAAATAATCAAAGGTTTTCATAACGCAGATTATTGACTTTAAATTATTAGAAATGTTATATTAGTAATTCTGTTTTTTGAATGTACAAACAATAAATCTTTATTGGAAAATATATGCATGTGTACTCATTACGTTTTCATTGTTCGATTATTTCATCGATTATTAAATTATTACAATTAACTAGACAATAAATATTTTTATTTATTTATTTAATTAGTGTTAAATAACTAAAATAACTAAATAGAATTGGGTAATTTTATAAATCTGAGCTCTAACAGAAATAGGTTAAAATTGGCTACAAAATTGATGATCAAAGACATATTTTGCTGATAACACAAAAATAGAAGTAAATTAAACTAAAAATTGCAAAATATAGAAAAGACGTTTGATTTCCAGCTTGACAATCCGTAATTATTTTTTATTTTAAAAATAATAATAAATTATACTAATTCTGAAAAACAAAAAAATTTCTTTACTTATTTAGTTTATTTTTTTGTTTATAAATCATAATCAAACAACTATCAGAATTAATAGTACTATTATTCAAGTCGGAAGTATACCGTATTTTCTCCTACTACAGGAGAATGTGTCTTAGGAGAAGTTTTTGGTTTTAAGATGTATAGACCTGATAACGAATTATTACAAACGCCCATTCAAGGCCTACACGTTCTTCGACCTAATTTTTACTAAGCTTGCTAGCCATTGCGATAACACCTTGTTAATTGATGATTTTACTCTCAGGCTCATTTTTTCTTTTTTTTTACTTTTGTTTGATATATTTAAATTTTGTATAAAATAGTTTACCGTAATCTCACGTATTTGTGAATTTTATAAATAAATATTATTTATGATATTTCAAGCTTTTAATTTTTTTTGGCTCGATTTTTCCCTTGACCCTAAGTAAATTACCACAATAATTCATAATTATTTGTCTAAAATATTTAATTGATAAAAAAATTGTGAGTGAAATGGGTTTGTAATCTAATTTTATACCTAAGGAAATTTGTATTTTTTTATTAGATCGAAAGTGTCTATTTCCCGTTAATTAGAGATACTACATCTTTCCCCACTTCACTGACTTCTCCGTATTGCCCATTCTGAAACAAAAGGTAAAAATTATTGATTTATTTAAATTTAAAATTTATCGGAACTTAGGAAAAAACTCGAGCTTGTTAATAGGGTAGATAAAAATTTGAGATTGTTTAAAGCTCGATATCGTAGAAAGCTCAAGCTAGGTATAAGCTTAAACTCACTAAAAGCTGGAGCTCAGCTCGATTTATCCAAGTCTCGGCTCGAGCTCAGGTCGAATTAAAAAACCCAAGCTCGCATAGCCCTAAATTTTATATGTATAATAAACTATATATATGTGTTTTGTTTATACAGCAAGCAACTATACTACGTGAAGATTTGCCTGGTTTTATATTTGAATCAAATAGAGGGACAAAACACTCATTCACAGCTGAAACTTCTCTTGGACCTGAATTTGCAGCTGGATGGACTGGTAAACGAGGCAAACGCTTACGTTCAAAGATTGAAGCGATGAAACAAAAAGTAAGAATAAGTTTTAATACAGGATTAGTGTTATTCATTTTTAACAAAACTTATACTAAAAAACTAATTAGAAAAAATAAAGTGGTGATATTTTTTGCCTTAAAACCAAAAAGAAAAAAAAAACATCAGTTTGCTCTTTTGCAATGATAGATTCATGGATTACTACATTCATCTTCTGGTATTCCAATTCGTACATGCCAACTTTCCTGATTTTTTACTCTTTCTTCCGCTCTCTTTCTCCTATTAAAATCATATTATCTCCCACTTTTTATAAAAAAATAATAATTTTTTAAGATGTAATGACTTATTTTTGACCTTTTTAATTTTAAAAAGGAATGTTTTTTGGGCGAATTACATCACACAGCAAATATATGATGCGTGAACAAGGGATTATCTTTAAATTAAATATTCGTATGACAACACAGATACTGTCAAAATAGTTCATAAGTTTCATAAGTTTTTAAGTAGAAGAATATCCTGATATAATTGCTTCTAAAAAGTTGGATAAGTTTGGATTTTGTGTCCAATATAGATGTGACTATTTTGTTTTCTTGGGTGGCATTGCTAAAAACAATAGACATGATTTTGATACAACATCAAAAGACAACAAGGTTATTCGCTTCAAATGTCTTTTCGTAGCATTTTTATTAGAATATAACCTTCCCATTACTTCCTCCGATCATGCTGCTGCATTATTTCGCAAGATGTTTCCAGACAGTGATATTGAAAAAAAAAAATATGGATGTGCAAAACAAAAACTAATACAATTATTGGTGAATATTTAATTTACGCCAGTAAATATTAATTTATGTTTGTAAATATTTATGTAAAGTGTGTGATACAAATAAAACAGTTTGCTGTGCATGTGCAATAGATACTCTGTTTCATGAGAAATAAACTAAATAAATTTCTAATAGCTACTGTATATAAATTCCAATTTTAACTTTATTGTTTTTTAGCAAATTGTAAATAAAGTCTTATTTATGCATAATTTTAATATTAAATTAAATTTTCGTGGAGAAAAAACTATATTAAATATCCTCCTGAAATTTCTTAGTTGGCAGGTGTGCAATATAATTTTGGGATGTTTTTCGTTTCTTGGTGTGTTACATTCTTCACAGATTGTGCAGTAGTGATATTTGTAAATGTTAACGCGATGGAGGTGTGCAGCAAAGCAGTCATGTCCAGTGTTCAGTGTAAAGTTTTCTACCGCCAGATTTTCTTGGTAGGTTTATATTATTATTCCAGGAGCTTCCTATTGCTTTCCACTGTTTGTTGTTGGATTTTTACGTTGGCATCTTTGGAGAACCTCTCCTGTGTTTTGTTCGTGACAAGTCTTCTGACTCTTAAAGTTATATGATGTCATTGTCTCCCTCTCATCCCCCCCTCTACTGCAGAGCTGTACCTTTTTTGCCAGTTGGTCGGCTGTTATGTTTCCATTTATCCCCATGTGTGAGGAAACCTATTGGTGTATTCTCTTCCTTGTTTTATTGTTATGTTTATGGGCTGTCTGTTTGATACTATGAATTGTATTAGAAATTTATAATCTATGAAAAGTGCGGCTTTTTTGAAGGCTAATGGTCTAAATAGCAGTTGCTGTAAGACTACGACGGCCGTTGAAGCTTGTCTTTTGTGTGATAATAGTTTACAGTAGTTCAATCAGTTAAATTATCTTTCTTTTGGTTTTATTGAACAATTGTCTGAATTTTTAGTGAAATTTTAGAAAACGTATTTAGTTTGTATTTGTTAATAATTAAATCTACGCTGTTTACAGGTGAAGATACAAGCTCAAGAAATCTATGACAAATATTTCAAGGTTGCGCAAGCACAACCCAGAGGTGTGGTGGCCAAGCTTGGAAATATTGTGGCACAGGTAGAACGTGCTTGCCAGAAACAGGTAACTATATTGATATTAAACCTTTATATTATACTTTGAAACAAATTTAAAATTGGATCAAATTTCTTATATAAAGCCATTATTTTCAAATCGATTTGTTTAACATCATGTAAGTGAATTTTCTTGCTTAAAATTTCAGATAATTTTTTTCAGTTATATATAAGTTCTGCTCTGTAATATAATCTTTAAGTTGACCATTTTGTGTATGAATTTAACATTTTAGAGTTGAGCAGAAGTTAATTCAATTTTAAATATTCATATTAAACTTAATGAATTTTCTTCAGTCAAAGTGAATTTTAGAAATTCATTGTAGTCATTCCATATTTCAACGAAGACTATAAAAATTCTAACTAAACATCAAAATATTTCTATAGTCGTGGAAGAATAATGAAATGTTACCTGATTAGGAGAGAGCATTAAGTGGATGGTCTGTCTCGGCAGTATTTACTTTCTCAGGTGTACGTAGTATAAGAAAAGTTATGTGATGGGTCAAAAAATCAACCATGGAGCTGTGTAAAAAATATGTAATTTTTAAAAATAAACTCAACCTATTTTGTTCAAATTTTGGTGAAATGAGAAGACAGTTATAATTTGATTATCATAGTTGAGGAATAACTTGATGAGATTTTTGGTTTTGTTGTTAATAATAAGGACGTCGAGTCCTTAAACCACAAAAACAAAAACTAAGACTGTTTTAGTAATCTAGTTATGTTTATTATACTAACCTAATATATGAGAGCTGTTTGGAATGTCTGTCTTAACAGTTAGTAGAGTGGCGTGATATTTTGCACAGCTGTGCAACCTAATCTAACCTAGCCTGGCTCAACCATGTCTGGTTATGTTAGTGGGAAGGTCTTTCAGCCTGTTCTGTTCACCAATACTGTTGTTCAAAATGGCTCCTACCATTGACTATCCTACCAATTGCATAGTACGTGCTGTTATTAATTTTCTGTGGGCAAAGAACTGTATTGCAGCAAACTGTGTTCAGTACATAGAGAGAATATTATGAAATGATGTCGATTATTCCAGGATGGATAGACTAACATCCATGACGAAGGAAGAAATGGATGACCATCTATTGTGATGGATGACTTATTGAAAAGGTGAATGAGGAAACCGGAGTTTCAAAATTACAAAATTTATCGGACTTTTTCCGTTAGGTATCATGGGCAGTTTGTAAGAAGTGGTAATTGAAAAGCCATAAGATTTGTGCAGCATGCTGGGTGCCTAAACTTTTCACTGATGACAACAAAATCAAGATGATGTGTGTGGTGGTAACTTTCCTTTTGAAGTACGATATGGAAGGTGATGATTTCTTCCGTCATATTGTGACATGTGATGAGACTTAGATGTCATATATCAGCGTGGAGCCAAAAAAATCAGTCATTGGAGTGGGACCACACTAGCTTGTTGCAAAATCCTTAAAAGCGCCGGTAAAATACTCTGTGAAGCTTCTGTCTTAAAAGCTATTCAAAACAAACGTCTATGTTCATATTGTTTGTCCGAATACTGCCACATCCACACAAAGCCTACTGGACAGTTTAAAATTGGAGTTGGTTGACCATTCTCTGTATAGTCCTGATTTGGCTCCTCGGGATTATCACCTTTATCTAAAATGGCTAGAGTTACAGTTTGAATTACGGTGTTGAAGGACAGTGTCAACACACAGGCAGCGGGGTTTTATGACTAGGGTATTTAAAAAAACTTATTCATTGATGTCACAATTGCCTTAATGTAACAGGAAATTATATGGAAAGATAGAAAAAAAATTATAATTTAATTTGAGTATAATAAAAAACCTCTAATTGTATCTTTTATAACAAGAAGGAACTTACTTTCCGAACAAGCCTCATACATTTCAATCACGCAGTCACCATCCTCAGAGGGTTACCACTAAAATGATCAAATGATTTTGTTGTTTTTATTGATTCAAATTGCTAACTTTTGAAACTTTTAACAGTATCAAATAAGTACTAACTTTCTTAATTTTACATTCCTAGTAGAAAATATATTAGCATGGGTAAATTCTTGTTTAAAAGTATTAATGGGTTTTGTATAATGTCCAGAAATTTTATTGTAATATTTGTGTTTTCAGTACATGAGTAACCGGGAGAATGGATCTGCATGGAGGGAAATTCTACAGTCTGCATTACACGAACTAACTCAGTTGTTACAAGAAGAAGGATTAGTGTCATCGTATGAGATACATAGCAGTGGTCTTGTACAAGCTTTACTCTCATTATTAGCCACAAGTCCATGGGACATCGGCAGTAGTCCTACCAAAGCAAATAATTTGCAGAAACAACGTGTTCGAGTATTTAAAAATTGTTTCAAGGTATAGTTACTTAGAATATACATTATTCATTAACAGATATATTTAGGTTTATTATACCAGGCATATTTTTAAGTAAAGTTTGTTTTTATGAGAACGTAGCCATGAAAAAGAAAAATATATAGCGAAAAACATACACTTTTAAGTTATTTTGGACATAGTCACTATTGGTTTTTTTTTTTTACACATTTTCATAGTATAGAGAAAGATATATTATGAGTAAAAAATCGATGTAGTTTTTTTTTTACGATAAACCATTTTGAGATCCTCTAGTTATTTATGTATGTTTACTTTACTTACAGCCTGAATGTGTGGACTAATTTTAATCAAATTTGGTATTGAGCCATATTTTGTGATAAAAAAAAAAAAAAACACACACAAACTTACAATTTTCTCACATCGACTAATGATACTGATCACATTTTGCTCACCACTTTTCACAGTAAATTTTTTTTTTAAATTCAAGATTTTATACGTTTTCACCTCAATATCCTTAGGAAAGGTGAAATATAATTACCTTTGCTATGTTATAGTTTTTAGTTGTAACGAATGGAACTAAAATTGAGCGCCATAACAAATGACGTCGCGGTTTGTGACTTCACCTTTCTGAATATTAAACAAGACTTTTCCCAAATCATGAAAATCCTTTTTTGTCTCTCTCAAGTTGCTCAATCTTTCTTTTCATCTTTTTCTAATATTTTAG
Organism: Aphrophora alni; assembly: GCA_963513935.1. Classification (NCBI taxonomy): domain Eukaryota; kingdom Metazoa; phylum Arthropoda; class Insecta; order Hemiptera; family Aphrophoridae; genus Aphrophora; species Aphrophora alni. The sequence goes on along the minus strand of OY740778.1, from coordinate 45,990,757 downwards.
TCTAAAAGGTTCATGTTTTCTCATTAAGGTACTTTATGCAATACCAAGTCTAAGGGATTACGAAATAAAATTGAAATTCATATATCCAAGAGGCAAATTTAATCCCATCCAACAAAAACAAAATTATGATTAAATATATATTATACTTAAAGCATTGAGATTTATTTATTAAAAGTCTCTTTTTTAAAGTTACAGTCCAAAACAGATTTTATCTTTAATTATAGTTATTTCCATTTTAAATATTTCTCAAACTGTTTCTCATTTAGTTGGAACACAAATTACTTTTCTCTTTTTATATTTTCATATTAAATTTTTTTTATATATACCAAAATCGTTCTCATTTAGTAGATTTACTCTCTAGTACCGATCTTACTAAATAACAAATATGTGTTACTGTTTTACATCTAGTTTAGTTCACCATCTTTCTAAAACATGTCTTTCAGGATCGGCTCTCTCTACAAAACCAACTTTAACTATTTGACAAGACGGATGTCAAAAGCCCAAAACTTCCAACCCATCTCTGATCCAGAGCCTTCTTAATTATCGTCTACAGATATATCCAACTAAATAAAAAACAACACTGCACAGAGTTAAGAATTTCCTATAATGTCTCGTTTATGGTCACACTTCGTCATAGAAATTAACTTAAAATTGTCAGACTTGATTCTCTATAGATGTTTCTCAGCCTCTGTTATGGTTTAAGATTATTTACCAAATGTCAAATTCAGATGATTGGATTTTTCAACACTTCTTTACTAAGTTCAATTAGTCTTTTCTAAAGTTTATCTTTTAATGTTTTTGTTCAAAACATCTCTTTTTAATATCTTTAAAACGAGTTATCTTTTACATTTATACAATTCATCATAAAATATAAATCTAGCCTAATTACATCTAACCTGTTTTGGTATCCTAATCTGTGTTGGTTTTTATCAATCTAAAAAATGTCACATGCTTACATAGTATAGTCTCGAAGGATCCAAACAAAACATGGTTGTTATCTCTCAAAAAATATGCCGGTTCATAAGTTATTGTTAAAAACCCCAACAAATCACCCATATGGCTCTTATAAAAGAAGTAATTTTTTGAATTCGACAAGCAATTTCATTCCTAAAATGTAAAGATTAATGATCTAAAAAATACTGCAATTTAAGAATAATTAGTAGAAAAAGAATCTTGACTGTCATAATTAAAAACTTTATTTTAATCAAATAATGATTTTTGCTAAGAATGCATTCATGGCACAAGCAAATCAACTTGAGGCCTATTTTTGTAATTTTTTTTTCAAGCACTGTCTATGGGTTCTGTTTTGGTTCTTTTATATTTGAAAAGTAAATTAATTATATGTTTATTTATCAGGAAAAGATTGGTGAAAATGGTAACATCAACTCTGCAATGATCCTTGTGCATAAACTGGTTTCTGTGTTGGAGTCTATTGAGAAGTTACCTATTTATCTGTACGACTCTCCTGGATCATGTTATGGCCTTCAGGTAAATATTAGTCATAACTTGGGAGACCTAAACGAATTGCTCACTATTTCTATCAAATCAGAGGGTGCGAGAGACAAGAACAACAAGTATTTCAATATATATTATCGAGATCAAGAAATTACAAGAGTACATATTTAAGGGACTAGTTCAAGACCGAGAATTTTCTCTTATTGATTTATTCATTTAACCCGAGATCAAGAAATTACAAGAGCACATATTTAAGGGACTAGTTCAAGACAGAGATTTTTCTTTATTCATTTAACCCTTTGGAGATGAACCATATTAGAGGCACTAACTAAGAGGACTGGGGGCCTATTTTATGGTTTTTCCAAATAAAGTCTCATAGTTTCAAAACTACTACATATATTTTACTACTTTTTGTTTTATTTGAAATTTAATGAAATTAAAATTTTCATATCATTCGTTTAAAAATCTCTGGATATTTTTTATATATATTCTAAATTAAAATGTTAAAAAAACAAATTTTTACTTATTTTTAACTATAAGCAAAAAATAATCAAAACAATATTGTATCACTTTGTACATGAAACCAAAATTTCAACCAGTTCAGAAAAAAATTTAGTAAGTTATAATTATTTTAAATTTAGTATTTTTTGTTATCAGCTTCACTTGTTCTTAAATCATCTTTAAAATGTTACTTATTCTTGTTTACAAATTTAGTAATGTAAAACTCACAATAAAACAAAACAAATATAAACAACGAACTAGCAAATAATGAATAATAGAGTCAAGCCACTCGAAGACGGTTAGCTGATCATTTTTGCATAGTAACGTAAATAATAAAGTTGTGTATTTCGACAGACAGATTCGAAACTTCATGATATTATTTAAATCATTTGCTCATCTATGTTTTGGTTCTGGCTTTGGGAAGAATTAGCCATCATTGTTGATCATTTAGCACTACCCAGGGGACACGTACAGCTTAAACAAATGTACACACCCTGGAAGCAAGGATTGGCGAACTGAAACGAGCATCTCATCTTGAGTTCACCAATAAGGTCAAAGAGGACATAAGGAACAAGTCCTATGAAGATGTATTCGACTTGTATGAGAAAGTCAAGGATCTGCAGAGGAGGACATCTGTTGCAATTTTTTGACTTACAACTGGACACGACTGCCTGAATGAACACCTGAAGAGGATGAAGATTTTGGATTATGACAACTGCACATTGTGTGAATGCCCGGACACTGTTATGAACAAGGACCATCTCTTTGTCTGCAGAAAGCTGGATAAAGAGAAGCAGAGGAAATAAGACCTCTCCCTGGTCTCTACTGAGCCAGCAAGAGCCATTGTACAACAACAACATTTGCTCATCTATGGTCAGAAATATAAAATATCTAATAGAAATGAATAAAAACAATACTGAAAATTCATCATTTTCCAGACTTCTGATATATATATATATATTGGACATGCTCATATCTCGCAGAAACGTGAACTTTCAATATGTCAGAGTTTCATCTCCAAAGAGTTAAGGATCTTCACTGATTGTAAATAAACTTTCTATTATAACACCATTGTTCATTCAGAGCTCAATCTTCAATAAGAAGTTCGTGATATAGATTTATTTAACCTGTGACATCAATCTTTTTTCATTTTTTTTAATAGTAATTTCTCCTTTTCCTTCATGCTTAGATAATTATAATTAAAAAATATGCAACTATGTCTTTCAACCTATTGTATACAAAACCCAAAAGCTTTTGAGTTTCACTTAATTTTCAAGTAGTATAATTGTTGAAATGTACAGGTTTTCTCTTGTTTAACCCTAAAAGTGCCATTGATTCTATCTGTAATGCCAAACCTTTTTAAGTGTATATTGCAGTAATTATTTTCAAAAATATATATAAAATTGAATATATACTGTTATATATTATTTTATTCAAGATATTTTAAATTCTATTTTAATATATTCATTAAAAAATATTACCTTATGTACTTATATTTCTATATATTCATTAAAAAAATATTACCTTACTTTTATAACGTAAGGAATGAACAAACAATATTTTTTTCAATATCTCCGCTATAAATTGGTACTAAATTTAGTAAAATAAATATTGGAAGTATAATTTATTAGCTGTAAATATGTCATAAATTATGATCTTGAAACTATAGAAAGGGTGAAATGCATAGGAAATTATGACTTTAGGCAAATAGAGTTAATAAGTGCACTATTTTATCATCGAAATATACTTAGTCTTAATCCAACATGTTGTATAATCTGTCGTGATTTGTTTTACATTATTTAAGTGATATTCTTGAGATTTTCTTGTGGTTATTTAATAGTTTAAATGTTATCATTGTCATGGATGTAACTTTTTCCCAAATGTTGTTGTTGTTGTTGTTTCCAATGGCAGACTATGTGAGAATCAGTCCCAAATGAGTATTGTAGGAAACGCTGAAATGCTCAACAAGATAGATAATTCAGGAGTTAAAATAAGAGATTAAAAATAAATAATTTTCTATATTAGATTTCGTATTTGTTTTATTTATTTATAAAAGAAAATGATTTAAACATATATAATTGAATACTATCACATTTTTACCATTTATTTCAAGTCATTACTACTCCTCCCCTCCCAGACCGAAAAAAGTAAAGACTTTGCTTATGAACTTGTTATTTCATGAAATTACATTTTAACTTTTGTTTAATTAAACATAATTATTGTTTTCAACATAACAAAGGTTATTTAATTTAAAATATTTTGCAGTTTTAAACATTTGTTTAATTCTATTTCAGATCTTGACTAGGCGGTTGCGTTTCCGTTTGGAGAAAAGTTCAGGCGAGAGCTGTTTAATTGATCGTACAGGACGTTCACTCAAGATGGAACCTTTATCAACTGTTTCCCAACTAGAACGGTATTTACTTAAAATGGTCGCAAAACAATGGTATGACTATGAACGCTCAACTTTTGCCTTTGTTAAACGACTGAAAGAACCTAACACAAAACTAGTATTCAGGCACCAACATGATTTTGATGAAAATGGAATCATTTACTGGATTGGAACAAATGGAAAGTAAGTTTAAAGTTGTGGAAAACTGTGCAAGTTAAAGTAGTAATAAAATAAGTTTGAGTGACATCATATTTTGATGTTTCCGCCTTGCCAGGTCGTTTGACATAAACCCATATATTCCTGACGATTTCTCTATACCTGCTTCTCCTCCAACAGTCTCCTTTCTACTCTCTTAGTCTGTATATCCTGAATATGAACTTTCCATGTTGTCTGCGGCTTATCCATAGGTCTTATTCCCTTTTCTATTCTTTCTAGTGGTTGTTAAGGCATTCTGGTTACCTTCATCTTCACTTATTCATTCCTAATACTATCTCTTCTTCTAACATATTCTATTCCTCTAAAAAATTATTGAATTATTAAACAACATTGTTTTTGCTCCTTTCCCTATGTTCCATCACTATATTATAAGATGAAAAAAAGTTTAAATGATGGTGGTCAAGGTTGGTTTTCAATTTTTCGATATATTTTGCAGTTTTTTACTTTCCAATTTTGCACACTGCTTTGGTTCATTAATCTTTACATTTCACCAAAATTTGAATGAAATTGGTTGAGTCAAACTTGATAAATTACTTCTATTATAGGCGATTTTTTGGTTTTTACAGATAACTCGCGAACCGTCATTTTTGACTGGATTGTGCCAATACGTTTTATTTGGGTTCTTAGAGAGTCCATACATGAACAAAATATAGTCCAAACCGTTAGTCGATTTTAAAAAAAAATCAGAAAATATCTGTTTTTGTCCTGTGTCAAGTACTATAAAATTTTAAGTAAAGTGTCTCAAGATGCCCCACATACCAAATTTTATTAAAATCAGTCTTCTCGTTTGGGCTGTAGAGCATTGCACAGACTCTAGATAGATTGACATCATTCCCAAAACTACTTTTTTGGACTCAAAAGGCCTCAAAATGGATATCTCTGTGACAAACTCGTATCGGTTTTTTTTACCCATACCATAATTTGAAAAACGTGTATATGAGAAATCACTGTAACCCTTATTAAAAAGTTAGAAATTGAATTTTATTATTTCTTTAACTTAATTTTAATTTGTTAGGCGCCAGTTTGTTAGTACAGACACTTATAAAACAGAACCCTAGGATCGTGACTTTCAAGGAAAATGTACTTCAATTATAAACAAACCATAGGTTCTTCTGAAAACCCATATTTACTAAGAATAATAACATATCAAGTCCTTGAAATGCATACATATTCATATAAATAACAACAAAAAACATAGATCCATTATGGTGACTAATCATCTTATTTTGAAAAAAGGAAAAGAAGGGGGGGAGAGAAAAGGGAAAAAATGGTAACTCTCTCTAAGGAAAGTGTCTTTTTGTAGATTTTTTAAAAATTGAATGTTCTAGGCAATAAGTAATTTTAATATATTTCAAAATGAATATATTCTAATGTCAACAATAACGCCTGTGTTCTATACCAAGAACGCCAGCACTGAATTTAATGAAATTCAAAATTGTCTTTTTTGATACTGCTCATTTGTCGGGACATCGCTCTCGATGCGAAGTGAAGTGCTGATCAGACAAATGAGAATATCAAACTATATACGGGGAGAGAGCCAAAGGTGACTTCTCTCACCAGTAGAAGAAGAGCTAGTAAGTGTCCCAAAACTCAACTGACCCCTTTATTCCCAAAAATTCTCATTGGTCACCAGTCCGGTCAATTACAAACGTTAGGATAAAATTATCCTATGACCGAATTCGTCGACACACAAAGGTGCACAGGCCAAAACTTAAACGATTTTTTTTTTTTTTTTTTTTAATTACTGTTATTTGCTTTTTTTACCTTAAGAAAATAACAATAAAAGTGGAAAAGCGGAAAATTCGATAAAACACAACTTGGCAATTATTACGGACTTATGGGTCATAATATTGGTGACAGCTAACATGTTAATGTTGTAGCTTATTCTCTCTATTGATGGTCTTTTTCATTCATTAGTCTTACAATATAAAATATGAATGTTAAGCAGTTTTTATATAAGTCGACTTTTGTTTCCAGAGCAAGTCCAGAATGGGTAAACCCAGGACAATATGGTTTGGTTGTTGTGACATCTTCTGATGGACGCAATCTGCCTTATGGAAGACTTGAAGATATTCTAAGTAGAGACTCTTCTGCACTTAACTGCCATACCAATGATGACAAACGTGCCTGGTTTAGCATAGACTTAGGTCTTTGGTTAATCCCAACTTCTTACACTTTAAGGCATGCACGAGGCTATGGTAGATCTGCACTCCGTAACTGGCTGTTCCAGGTATAGTATTAAGTGCCAGGAGTATAAAGTGCTTTTATACTCGCTATGCTTCTATGTCAAATGTTGGACAGATAATTTCAAGAACTCTTCTAGTAGTTTTAGTAAATAGTTTTATCAGTTAAGTTTTTTAGTAATTTGGCTAGTTTTTTTTACAAATGATCATCGAAAAATTATCATAATTAATTGTTTTATTTGTTATTAAAGTCACATGTAAACTGTATTTTCTCCTACTACAGTAGACAATAAAATATGGGTATACAGGAATTTTGTCTGTTGAGGCGCATAGACCTGTTCTCACGCCTCATTTCTACTAAGGTTAACGCTAGTCATTGTGATAACACTTTATTAATTATGTTATTAAATACTTTAATTTAGCATAAAATAGTTAACCAAAATTCGTACTGGTAAGTTCACAATATTCATGAATTTTATTACTCGTATTTATGAAACCCAAAGTTTTTCTATTATTTGTCTCGATTTTTTTAATTTTTATACTTGACCCGAACTAAAAAATCTTTATCTACGAGTCCATAATTATTTTTCTGTAATAAAATATGTAATTGTTAGAAAATATGTAAATGAAATGGATTTGTAAAATAATTTCTTACCAAAGGAAGTTTGTATCCATTAGTTCGATGAGATAGTGACTATTTCCTGTCAATTACAGCTATTTCACATTTCCCTCTACACTGGTTTCCCAAAACAAAAGATTGAAATTTTATTGATTATTTTTTAATCTAAAATTTATCAGAAGCTTTAACAAACTTGAGCTTGATAACAACTTGAGCTCATTAAAAGGCTTGATAAAAGTTCAAACTCGATTAAACCTCAAGATAGGCTTGATTTGAGCTCAGGTCGAATTAAAAAATACAGGCTTGTACACCGCTACTGAGTGAGAGAGGATCTTTCCCATGCACTTAGTCTGAATGAATTTACAAAGTTGTAAAATCCTTTTTGAAGCACCATGTATAAATAGTTTTCGATTGTTTTTTTATTCAGAAATAGTCGATAAAGGAGGACTCTTTTATTACACCAACTTATCTCCCATAAGAAATATGTGAAGGAAAAATTGTTAATAAACTCACTTTTTTCTCTCTTTTTTCACCTAAAAATAGACATAGCAACACATTTTTATGGAGGTAGCAACAAATATTATTTTTTGATTTGTAGTTGATGTATGGGAAAATTAGTGCAATGATTTTGCGCAATTTACAACACACTTCCATATTTATCACTAACTAAAGCATGAAAACGATACTCACACTTTGTAATAGCTATAAGGTGAAACTTAATTATTGTGGGGTGCAAATGGAATGATTATTCATTTAGTGAAGTTTGTGTCTTATCTGTCTTGTGCAGATATTCTATGTTATTATATTATTTTCAGTTATTCAATACTATTTTTTAAATTGCCAATATAACTGAGAAATTTACAATTTTTAGATACTGAATTTCAACCGTGCTAACAATATATATAAAATTAATGTACATTTTTTTCTCCACAGGTCTCAAAAGATGGTGTTAATTGGACAACCCTTTATACTCATGTAGACGATTGTTCTCTGAATGAACCTGGAAGCACTGCATCTTGGCCTCTGGAACCTGCATCAGCTGATGAACAACAAGGTTACAGACACGTACGCATACAACAGACAGGCAAGAATGCATCTGGACAGACACATTATCTCTCTTTATCAGGTGTGGAAGTGTATGGAACTGTGACAGGAGTATGTGAAGATCTAGGTAAGTAATTTATTATACTTTGAATCAGTTTGTAATCTAATTAATAATAGTCCTTGGTTTTTACAATACTAGAAAACTGAAGGTTCAAGGAAGCCTCGGAAAATTTTATCTATTGTTTTCTACTTGTGCAGAGTGATATGATATCAACTTTGAAATAAATGGTTGTGCTTTTTTTTTACGTTTCTGGTTATAATTCAAATTTTTTCACTGACGTTGAATTTGATGGAATTTAAAAATTCCACTTATATAACTTTGTGATTATTAAAATTAATTATAGTTATTAAGTTGTTAAAATTATGATTTATTGTTTTAAATGTTAATTTACTTAAGTGATGATGTAAATAACCTACTTATCAATGTCTTAAAAATTATTATTATTAATTAGATATTCTACATTTCAGATGTTGCTCTTAATTAATATCTACAGAAACCATCGCATAAAACTCTTTTAAATTCTGGAAAAGTTATATTTTTTATTTTGAGGAGAAATCTTTTATTTATTCACTAATAAAATTATCATAATTTATTTTATTTTACTTTCATACTAGCGTTATAATACAAAACTTGAAAATATAGTCCTTTGCCTGTGTGTGGTTGGTTAGATTGTACAACATAACTGAGCAAATCACAATTATAACCCTTAAAAACAGCACGATTAAAATACTACTGAATAAAACTTTAAAAAATTTGAACAAATATAACCCTTTTAAACAAATTAAACATAATATAAAAATACTACAGAAGTAAACTTTAAAAAACTTAAACAAATATAACATTTTCACAAATTATACATAATACAAAAATACTATAGAAGAAGACATGTTTATTGATAGTTTCAACGATTCTGGTTGTGACAATTCTTGAATATAAATTAATGTTTATATAGTTTTGAAGGTTAGAACTGATCAGATTGAAAAATTTTGTTTAATTTTGAAAATATACATAATGTTGACAAGTAAATAAAGTTGGAAAATATAAAAACTTTAAACTCTTCAAATAATATTCCAATAACGGTGTAAGTACTGTTTTAAACACTAATACGTACAATAATACACTTTTTCAGAAATTTTGCCTAAAAAATTCAGCTTAAGGTAGAAAAATATATAGAAATTTACTTTGATTTTTTTTGAAGCACATTAAGCTATTGTTGACGCGCAGATGGCTGGAGTCCAAATTTTAGTTCAGCCTTTGTTTTACCTATGTGATTTATTCTAAACTAAGATTAGGCGTTATTCGTTGGTAATTGCAGATATTATTAAAATTGATTTTTGAAAACAAGTCATCTAGTAATATTTAATAACCTTTAAATATATTATATAAAACTTTAAATTAATTATATTGGAATTATAAATACTAACTGTATTCAAGATAACTTATTACTTTGTAATTCAAACTAGCTTATATAAACATAGTTTTTCCTATTTAGAGTTTTCCGATAAACTGTATTTCCATTTAATTGTTTTGGCAGGTAAATTATAATTTTTTTTTTTCACACACAAAGCCCTAACATTCTTTAACTCCCTCTTTGCTCACTAAGGCTAGGTTATGTAGATTTTAAGAACAAAATCTCTAATTCAAAATATTTGGTAATCCATCAGTGCCTAGTATATAAGTCGAAAAACACAAAAAAATTACAAATATTTATGAATTGGGTTAATCAATTTGCTTTTAATTACACAATTACAATAAAGATAACTTCAAAAATTATTTAGATTTTTAACTCTTGGGCTTAAAATACATATAATTAATTTATTAAAGTCAAATTTGTGTAATTGTTAATTTATTTTAAATTTTAGTTAATATTCAATTTTTTATGTAATTATTCCTTGGATGTTGATATCACTAAATCATCTACCAAAAAAGTTATAGTTTGTGAAGTAGATCTTTTCAAAGGAAAGGTTTTTTAAAAAATATATAATTGTATTTCATGGAACGGCCGCCAGTGGAATAACAGAATATTTGGTTTTTTTCCTACATAAATATTTTCATATTATGGGCAATGTTTATACAATGAATATTGTCTCTTGGTTACAAAATAAATAAATAATATTAAGGCTAAATGGGATTCTGTGCTGCTGTTTGATTTTCTATTCACCATCTCAAAATGTTTTTGATTTCTCATCATCATTGTGATGATCATTAACAGCTTTTGTATCCTTTAAAACTTTATCTTATATTTTACCACAATCGTGAGCAAATCATTTCATATATCCAGAGTTATATCAACCATATTTTCTTCTTTTTCAAAATCCCTAATTATATCCAACTTAGCTTCTTTCATTGTGACAAATTTAAGTTTCATTGTGATTATCCTCCTATTTATTAGCTTTAGACTAAACAATATTTTTGTTTTCCACTCATTACGTAAAGAGACTTCAGTTATAACAAAACCGATAAAACTTAAATGCAGTAATAAATTGTATGTTAAATTAATTTAAATAAAACTTGTACACAATATATAAGCAATGAGAATATGAGCTCAATTTGGACAATAATTCCAAATGTCAATTCTGTGCATCCCATAATCCCCACGAGAGCATGTAATTATGTGTCCACGCACAAGTATTATCCTTTTCCATCTTACATCAATTACTCGTCAGTTCTCTTTGCATTTTTGAAGCTTTTTAATCATCAAAATTTTATAAATCGAGGACTTACTGTATTTAAACAATTTTCTAAATTTATGCTAATTGTTAGGAAATTAATTGTTTGTGTAATTATAATAGAGGTAATTAAACTAACATTAAAATCAGTTTTACAGAAGTTGTGAAACAGTTTGTTTATGTGGCATTATTTAAAAAAATTAAATATCGTTTATATTTTTAGAAAGAATCTGATCTGTTTTACGCTTTGGCATAATGAAAATTTTCAGCATAATTAACATACAAACAAAATAAAAATTAAATGAAGTATAATAGATCTGTGCAATTTATATTAAACTAAAATGTATCAATAAACTAACAAACTTAATATGTAACAATAATTAACAATTAACTCATTCGTACTGGTGTCAATGTCTGCGGAAAATTTCATCGAATTTACAATAAATCTGATTTTAAATATAATATGAAAATTTACAAACGTCACGTCTACTACAGGTCGAGTTAGATCTTGAAGGGATCCATTGCACCTTCTTTATAAAATAATTATAAATTGCTTAATGGTTTTGTACATTTGAAGATCGTTAAGACGAAGTGGTTGGTGCAGTTATGGGGTGACACCATGGTCATATCTCTTATGAATGTGCATAAAAGCATTTGCAATCTCTTCATCCCTTCCACTGCTTCATGTCAAATATCTGTAAGCTACAACGCCTGGTAATTTTGATAATTAATATCCAATTTTCATACTAAAAGAGGCTTATTTTTTCCCCAGTTGTAGACTAATTACAGTTATATATCAAACGTCAACCTTAGTGTTTCAATATTACAATTAATGATTATTTAAAAATTTAACACACAGCAAATAAATTTAAAAAGATAATAAATTAAAATCAATTATATAGCAATGAAAAACTACTAAAAATCACTCTTAGATGTCGGACATCTTTGTATAAAAAAACTTCTATAATTCTATTTTAATTGAGCTCACCTTTGCAACTTTAATTCTACAGAGAGCCTATAAAACAAGATTACACCTCTTTTAAAAGTTTTCATATCTACTCTTTTCAGTTTTACTTTTGTCCTGTGGAAATCGTACATCCCTTTTGTTACTATAGTATAAAGTTTAACAATATAGATGAATTAAAAATTTATATGTTGAGAATAATCGATGATAAATAATTTTTTTAAAGATTTAAATAGCATCTTTGTATTTTGCACAATATATTTTCAACAATTTTCCTGCATTAATCAGGAAAATCACAATCAGTGGTTCGTAAAGAAACCTGATATAAACAAGGGTTATGTTTACCATGTTCACAATTTTTCAAACGACCTGACGAACTTGATCAGGTTAAGATTAGATTTTTCAGTGGGTTTAATAATCTAAAGTTTGGTTTGGTTCAGTTTGGATTAGTTATGCCCATATCCTTAGTCTATACTATTGCTTCTTGAAATTAATGTTTGACACTACCTTTCTTGATTTTTTTTTCTTCTTTTTTTTACTAGAAAATTTGGTCACATCATTAATTCTTAAAGTCTTGTCTTGTTTAAAGCTAATTTCTATATAATGACAATTTATAATAACTAAACCAAATTTGGTACTGAATACTACATCTTGGTTCTTAAACACTTTTGTTGATGGGTCACTTAAATGTGCCTGTTTTATCCATATTTGATCTGGATTATTTTTGTCAACTTTAATACAAACTAGTTTTTACAGTTTTATTAGTTTGTTAATCAGAAAAATTCTTAAAATGTTTTATTGTCAATTTTGGCAGATTTTAATGTTACTGTTGCAATTCGACTTTAATAAAGTACAATACCATTTTGTACTTTTAAGCATTTGTAGTTATAAAAAGAATGTGTTTTTGTTTTAATGCTGTGTAGTTACGCTTTATACATTTTGTTTACACTTGTGCAGATGTGTTTGTCTTAGAATAGTTATTATTTAGCTTCTATTATTGCTGTCATTGGAAGGTAAAATAATTGTTTCAAACTGCCAATTCACAAACTTGATAAATCCCACTTGAGGGACATGATTTTTTTGATTAAGTTATAACTTAGAGCTGTTTGACTCTTCAGTGATATTCGCCTAAAATTCCTACAGTATTTATTTTTACTTTTTTTTTTTTTATGTTTCAATGAAAAATATTCTAAGAACATCAATGATGTTAACATGTTAAAAAAACAGAAACCCATTTTGCACATTTTGACTGTGATTATTGTTATATTTTCATTAAAATCGATATTGGTAATATTTAAAACAAAAAAGAAAGCTATCTTTAAGTTTGTGATGCATGTCATGTTCATAATTGTGTATCCATGCTTGTCCTATTCCAGATTCCTTTAAAACTTGTCACTGATATTTTAATCCTTACCTTACAAAATATTATTAGTCGCTGCATTCTGTAAGGATTGTCAACTAAGTAACTTATTGTTTTACCAATAAGCTGTCGACGATTTTATTTTTGGAATGTTAATCTAATTTAATATAACTACTTGTAACAATAAATTTGTTATTAAGGTTTTGTGGAACAAATTTGTTGCGTGTTCCCTTTTCTCTAAATATTTTGATAGTTTCGTTAGTTGTTGTGGTAATGATACTGTACATTTTCTTCATTTTTAAATTGCTATCTCACACAATCTATAAAGTTGAGTGGTAAATGAAATTGATAATATTAACCTTTAAAACAGTATGTGAAGTAGTTAAAGATAGTTCTTAATATGACTTTTGCAAGACCCTGGCTTTCTTGATCTTAACATTTCTCCTCTGTCAATTATTACAAACCTCCTACATATTCTGAATTAGCTGCTTCTCATCTCCAACCCTATTCTTGCCTTTTTCTACTTCTTCTTTCTGTGGACGTTTCTTTTAAAGTTGTCTTTGATTCTTTATCATTTTATTTATACACCTTAAAACTACTTTGATAAATTTTCATGCCATCTGCAAATACACAAGCTATCAAATTATGTCTTGTTGATACTATTTAAGATTTATGAGAGGAAGGAAGTCTGGCTTCAGTAGCTGTCTGAGCACTGTGGCTTGTGTGGCAACAAAATGACTGCTGTGAAATTAGTAGCCAAAATTGATCCTGTCCCTTAATGCTCCTCAATAACTGGGAGTTTTTTTTTTTTTTTAAAGAACATGAGGAAGTGTTTTGAGTACAGAAAGTGAGTTGAGAGATAGAACACAATACAACAGACTCTAGTTGTTTAACATATTGAAAAAGTCGAATGATTTTAAGATATATCCATAAGTTTCTTACTCCATTTCCTCCTTTGCATCAAAAGCAAAGATTGGTCACTTATTGAATCGTTGCTCTTGCATCTCTACTTTTAAAATTATGCAACATAAAAGTGGAATCTGTAGCAAATGTTGCTAGAGGTAGACTTAAGATGAGACTGCAGTAGAACCAGATGTTTTAAATAGCAACAATCTATGGACTAAAACGCATCTGAACGTCACTGTGTAGTTAGCATTGCTCAAATCCAGAGACACGTATCAAGAAGACAAATCAAATCAAAACACATGAAGGAGGAGATTGCAAAATTAAGTTGAGTATTGTGAAATTGAGATCCATTCTGTAACTAAAATTGAAAATATATGTCTTGGCAATGAAATAATGTTGTTTATGAAACGTAGAAACAGAAAGGAATTTAGGAAGCTTAGCGAAGACAACTTCTTAATGAACATTATCAAGATAAATTAGAGAGTGAAGTTCATTAAAACAAAGCATAATTAATCCATAATATAAACAATTGTAAAGCCATAGTCCTTAATCTTATGTATCATTTTATACATTTATGGACATAAGGAAAAAATTAATCTTGCTTGAACAAAAAATTCCGTCTTAAAACCATTATAGTAATAATACTCGACTACAAGAAATGGTTCGCTGCAACGTAATCTTACCCATGCATGAGCTATGGTGGTTCATAGACAGGTCTAATACAAAGGATTGAACATGGACTGAAATCAGAGGAGTCAAACCTAAGCCAGAATTTGTCCTTTTCATGGGAATATACTCAACTGTGTTAGAGTCAGACATTCCAGTCTTAATGGAATGTGTCTGAGAAAACCTAAGACTTTAATATAAGGATATACGAATGTATCTACAGTTAAGTAGTTTCGAAAGCCTGGCTTCTTATGGATTCAGGTCAAAGTTAGTCTGGCATTGTTTCAGAATGACATCATGACTGTGGAGCTCAACAATATCACACTTTGCTGGATTCCTGGACAACTTGGGAATGAATGTGCAGATATGCTGGCTAATAAAGTGTCAGTAACGAAACTCTACTACTAGTTAGGATTTGAGCTGTTCTGTGGCATATTCAAGAGACTGGCTGTAAAAGTCCTCATAGGAGTGTAGAAATATGTCAGGTCTAATGATGAGCAAACTTTCACTTTACACCCCTTTCTAAACAAATTGCATTTGATGGTCTCTCTAGGCAGAGGTAGTATAAGGAAGGTAGTAGGGTCCGCTACAGAGGATTGCCACCCGAGAAAACATTTGCACGGGATAGGCATATCATAACTAGAGAGCGTCTGTGCAAGAAGTTATAAGAAATTACTTCAGAGCACCTAAACTTGAATACCTTGGTCGGGAAAGGATTGACAATCTTTCAAGTCAACCCTCTCTGAAATATTCTGAAGTTAATGGAACTTACGGGTCTTCTTGGGGATGTCTAGGAGCACCAAAACATATATTATTATATTACAATATGGAATGAAGACCTTCTAGACAGACCCAAGGTTGTGAATCGCTGAAAGAGGCAGTCAAGAGGAAATGTTTGCAATATTTTGAGCACATAATATGGACGAAGGAAATCGGAAATGCCTAGAAGAGCACTAGAAAAGGGGAGGAAACAAACAAACATATGGGAAGGCCATAAACAGAAATGTTAAAATTCAGGAGGATATCCACGCTTTGGGGAGTTAACTGAAGACTGGTGGAGGAGGAGACTGCATGGATAAATTTTCGGTTAGAGGTTAAGCTAGATGACACACAGAGGTGGAAACTTTAAAAGATGATGATGATCTTGCGATGGTAAATAAAAATTAACAACACAGCTGATATTGATTTAGAGCTGATAAATCAAGTTAAGGTTAAATTATGTTTAATTTTTGTTGAAAATAAAATGTATATAATTTGTTACACTACATTTAATGCAAAGAACCATTGAATTTTTGTGTATCCCAGTTAGAATACAATGAACAAATTTTGAAAAAGTTTTCTATTTATAGACAACTTCGTAATTATTAAAATTTTGTACAGTTATTTTTAGGTTAGCTTCTATTTCTTATGGAACAAAAACTACTTACTAATTCGAGTTCACAGTTCAAAAAACTATGTGTAAACAAAGTCTAATAAAAATTGGTTGGGAAACAACAGAAAGAAATGAAAATCGTTTGTCTTAGGATAAATGAGGCTGGTAAACTTTTTACTGTTTTTGAAATTTAATACGAAAACAGAACACTTTTGTTGGGCAAGGTGTCCATTTAACTGTAAAAATGGCAGACATTCTGTTGTGAGTTCTTGGGACAAGTTAAAAACACTCAAGATTTATAAAGAAGGCTACGTTTTATAAAGAGCTACAAGATGACGGCTTATTTGAGAGTAAATAATAAAGCAACCGAGGTGTAAACAAGTAATGTGTACTACAGTAACATCATCAGCAACATTATTTTTTAATTTTAAATAAATAAAAGAAAAATCTTGTATTTTTAACAAAACAAAAAATTATTATCTAAATACAATTATTTAATAGTTCAAATCATTTTTATGTCTACATTTTATATTATAATTTGATTAGTGTTTTTGTTTTTGCGTTTTGTTCAACATTTCTTTACTTGTATTACTAGCTATAAATAGTTTTAATAGCATAGTTTGTGGCCACTCGTGGGATCCCAGAGTCTTGAAAGGGCTGTTTGAAACTGCATCTTAATGCCAAAATTTTGATGTACGATATTAAACTTATTGGTGAATATAGACAATTGAAGATGAAGTGCAATTTAATTTCACCACATTATTGTACTAAAATTATATATTCAGTTTTATTGTGATAATGCTTTCATTACCATTCATGTAGTTTGTCATGCATGCCTTTAATGAGCTTATATATAAATTCTTCCAAAACAAAATTGGTTTTATCAATACAGCACCTGTCCAAAATTGAAGACCCTAACTCCCCACCCAACAAACCTACTCAAGATGTAAAACGACTCCAGTCGTTCTGTTATTTGCTTTAGGAAAAGCAGCGAAAGAAGCTGAAGCAAATATCAGACGTCAAAGAAGATTGCTACGAACACAAGTATTGAAACAGTTGGTAATCGGCGCACGAGTTGTACGAGGCTTAGATTGGAAATGGAGAGATCAAGATGGTACACCTTCTGGCGAAGGAACTGTGACAGGAGAGTTGCATAATGGTGAGAAGGTTTCATTTTAGTAAAAGTTTATCCTATCTGTGCTTAGACTCTGTCAGAAGATAACCCGAAGAAAACTGAAAATTTAATTTTTAATGAGAAATTTTCTAAGAGTAAAGAATGAATTGTGGTGGAAGGACAGGGTAAAATGGTGAGACAGTATAAAACAAATGATTTTAAACCGGTTTAAAATATGATTATGAATAAATATAATAGATTTCTGTAAGTCTAAATATAAATATTTGAATTCGACATGACTTTTTCTTGACAAAATTTTATCACCTGTCTGCCGTACATCCCTATTGTATTTTCTTGCACATGTCTCAGACTTGATGTTTCTATACATTTTTACATTCACGTAAGGTTGGGAGGTAGGCGAAAAGTTAGGTTACTATGTTTCTTAATAAAGATTTGTATTAAAATACCAGGTTGGATTGATGTTACATGGGACCATGGTGGATCTAATTCGTACCGCATGGGTGCTGAGGGCAAATATGACTTAAAACTTGCCTCCGAAACTGATTCTTCCTCGCCCAGTGTAAAAACAGTCACACCTTCAGGTAGGTAGAGCTACCTTGCGAAGCCAGTTTTGATGTTTTAGTTCGAGTGCAGTTTTTTCTTTGTGTGCAAAATCTCCCCAATTTCTTATGTCCTTCCACCAGTTTTCGTTTTAAAATCCAATTGCCTTCCTTTGTCTTTTCCTTCTTTATTAACCTAAACTTATTTTATTCCTTGGTTGGCGGTTTTGTAAATTTATTATTTTTATTTATGACAATATTTCATTATAAACTAATTATTTAATCTAAAGTACATTATATAGGAGTAATATCATTAAAAAATACTTTCCTAACAGAAATAACAATATAACACATACAACAACCAGATAAATAACATTAAAGACCCAATAATTATCTTTTCTGGTCTTAGTAAATTATTATATTTAATAAAATATTAATAATAATTTAAAATATATTAATAATAAATAATATTAATAATAAATAAAATATAATAATTATTATATTATATTTATTAAAACTATATTATAATTTTATTATAAAGTATTATTAGACAAATATATTTATTAAAAAAACAAAATCACACAGTCTAATTAATAAAGTTTTTTAACTTACCCCTTTCACTGCTATATTATCGTAACAGCTGAAATTACCCCTGCATTGAATTAAGACGGCCATTGACTTAGATGATACATTTTTCTTTCCAGAATAACAATGATGAGAAACCAAAAAAATGATAAATTGGAACATCTTTATTTATTTCATCTAACCCCATGTCTAACCTATAAAGTCTGATTTGGATGTTATTAGTTACTGTCAAATATAACAAGTGAAATGGTAACATATAGTGGTTTCTAACTATTATTACCCCAAAAATGTAGTAAAAATTAACTTCGTTATTGACAGACAATTGGGATTAATATTTTATTTCATAAAATTGACATAGTTACTATTAAAAACAAATAAATTTCATCAAATGTGTCATATCAATTTCGTAGTCTATAAGACAAGAGATGAATTAGTATGAAAATCATTTTAGTGAAAACATCTCTTGTAGTTTCAAAGGCGATTTTGCTTGTAAATTACATTCTGGGATGGTAAAACATTTTAATTTTCTGATTCTTTATTTACACAACAAAATTTGTTTTTGAAACCAGAAATCATATCAATAGAACTGCGTACTTAAGGACAAAATTCACTGTTTTACCAATCAAACCTTTTTTCTTTGTCTCCTGAATGCATACCACACACACAATTTTCAAAATGACAAAGTACTGTTTCCTCTTCATTTACTTTCCAACATTAATAGTTATGGTTATATTTATTTTCTAATAAAAAATGTACTATCACTGAGACTAAAGTGATTCCTTGTCACTGTGTCATATAAATTTTCAAGGAATTTCAGTAATCAAACAATCCTAAACCCTGGTTTGATTAATATGACAATTTGTAAAATTCTTATCAATTGGAGCAGTTTTATATGTTGTGTTTTGTCAGTCTGTTTTCATATAGATTGAATTTGGGATTTGTTCATGTGTTACACTACTCCTCCATCTTCATTAGTTAAACAGTTATAAAATAAAGACGTTAACTCTAGGTCTGCCATTCAGATTTCCTTAAATTCCAGGGAGTTTTTGATTTTTCGGAAAGATATTTTCATAAATTTGCCAGAAATTAAAAATATAATGTGTTGCCTATCTCAACATAACCTAACTAAATAAGAAGTCCATATATAAGAATTAATTTATTTTTACCTAGGATTAACAAATTACTACTTTGATTAATACAGTTACCACAGATATTGTAAAAAATTGTTCCACAATTTTCACTGAATAAGAAAAAAAATATAAGTTTCAAAATCTATTAACAAAATAATACATAACTAGGAGACAGAACCGTCTAATAATGCCAGATCGTTTTTGGTGTTTTGACATTACTAATGATACTATTTCGACACTGTGGTTTTGCCTGTTATATTTACAACATAAATACACTAAAGAATAAAAAATACTTAAAACCAATGCTCTGAAAGATCACTACAAAAAACAAGCCCTTAACACTAAATTGCTACCTTGTATATAAATTAGGGAAAGATAACAGATTGAACAAAGATCTATTAAATAGACAATAGAATGACCTTAGTCATAATTTTGATTAGACATAAAACATTTTGATTATAAACATAACATTCTTTTACATATGGTAATAATTTAGTGAATAGAATAAATGTACATATATTCAAAATTACATAACAACCTTAGAACAAAACATAATAGGACTTTGTGTCCCATTAAACTCTAAAACTATATGCCCTAACATTACTAACACATTAAAATATCACTAAATATTATTAAATAACAATATTAAAATTTCAAAATATAACATAATAAATAATTATGATTCATAACTACATATGCCATGGTTGACAATCAAAAAAACAGATGGATTGCAGTTTTGTGGTTAAGCTAAAATAATAATAAGGTGAATCTGTTTAGTATATAATGGTTAGTACTTGGTTTATTAATGTAATATTGTTAGGATTTATTTCCCTTAATTATAGTAAGCATAAATAAATAACATATAAATTATGACCTGACTTCTCACATTGCCCCTTCTTCTAATTTAAAATCAACAAAGTATATTTAAAATAGTTCCATTTATGAAATAATTTGTTTACAATTGAATTTAAACATATATTAAGATTTCCCCCATATTTATATAAATAACCATAATTACTCCATAAATTAAATCATATTGTCATAAATTCTTTCGTTCGTTAACTTTAAAAATCGAGGTTTGGTTTTCATTAATTTCCTCAGCTGACATGCATCTTGTATTAAACCATTTTGGTGCGTTTGCTTTTCAAGGTTCTGGTTTCAGTTGGTATTATATTTTTTCTCTCCCGTTTGCTTCTTTGATAGTTTTCATTAATTCTGTTTGCGCGTTATCTTACATGGCATGCAGTTATTTGTGCACGCTTTATTTAAAGCTTTGAAGGACTGGTAGCTTTTAACAACACACTTTGTATATATTTGATTAGATTATGATGTTTTTGTTGTGTTGTGAAATCACTGATCAATAGTTGGAAAGTTTATACATAGAAATAGTTTTAATAAATTGGTTAATGGATTTTTTCAAACAAAAATTGTCGTATGGAATAAGCCTGACTGACTGGAATAAGCCCATTTTGAAGCCTGACTGGATATCAAATTTACATGTTCTTCAATAATTTGTGCATCAAATACTTTCTAAATTATGTGTTTCGAATTAATTTCTTATACTAAATTTCAAGTTGCTTCACCTTTCTCAAAAGGAAAAACATGTATTGGTACATGTAACAAACATTGTACCCTAAACTTAATTTTAAAGTAAACTTATTTTGTATAGTACTCAGTACACTAAGTGAAAATTTAGTGCATTGAAGAAGTTAATTATATAAAAATGTATAACAACAGATTTTTAAGTTGCTGACATCAAATTTATTAATCAGCGGGAAATTTTCCAGCCTGATTAAATCGAACATATAATCATTGTTGATTTTTTTTTTTAAATGGGCAAGTTATAAGTTTGTTAAGTTTTTATTACAGAAAGTTTGGTTTTGTTAAAGGGATTCCGAACAGCTTTTCTAACTTACAGCCCTAATAAAAATCTAACCTTACAAATTTACCCAAATATTAAAAGCGACATTCTGGGTAAAGCAACATTTATTCTTAAACAAATTGGTTCTTACACATTAAACACAGTAGTCTTGAGTTAGCTAACCTCAGTTTCATTTGATTTGTTGGGTATTATACATTATTAGAACATTGGTAATATATACACAGTTTAGAATTTTATATTTGGTGATAACAATACAGGGTCTCTGAAAAAGAATGCCAAGATTTGGAACGGCCGTTGCTTGAGGACTATTCAAGATAACTAAACGATTTAAACGTCAAATAGAAGAGGGAAAAAAAGTGTTTTTTTTTTCCATACCTTAATATGTTTCAATGTGAGCTCCATTTGTTGCTCTGCAGACATCGAAGCGATATTCGATTTCTCGCCAAGTGTTGTGTGGCATCTCTGGTGTCACAGTTGCGATCACTTCCGAAATTCGCCCAAGCAGATGTGGCAAATCACAAATTTTTTCAGCATAAACCATGTTCTTTATGTAACCCCACAAAAAAAAGTCCAAAGGTGTCAAATCAGGACTCCTAGGAGGCCAGGGAATAGGCGCACCCCTGCCTATCCATCCATTTGGAATTCTGTTGTTAAGTGTCGGGCACTTACTTAAGGTAATGAGGCGGGGTGCCGTCCTGCATCAAAATGACTCGTTCACCGGATTGTTCTTCAGTTTCTTCAATTTGTGGAAACAAAAATTGTTCTAGCATATCTAAATAAATTATGCCATTAATTGTTTTTTCGGCGAAAAAGAAAGGCCCTATCACTTGGTCATACATTAATCCACACCATACGTTCACTTTTGGCGAATCGCGCACATGTTTCTGCATAATGTTAGGCTGTTCCAACCCCCATATACGACAATTGACGATTAACAACACCACTTGTGTGAAATGTAGCTTCGTCTGAGAACAGCACTCTTTTAATAAAATTGGGATTGTCATCAATCTCACTGAGCATAATAATGGCAAAGTCTGTACGCTTAGGGCAATCGGTGGGTTTAATCTGATGTCTTAACTGAATTTTGTAGGCACAAAGTCTCATCTTTTACGAATAACATTGTGGAGTGTCGATTCGGGTATGTTTAACTGAAGACTTCATTGGTCAATCGATTTTTTTGGGATACTGATGCAAGAATGTTAGATTTCTTCAACTTTGTCATCACTTTTTTTGGCCGGCCAGGAGAATGCCCTTTCAAAGCACTTCCTGTGTCACGAAACTGGTTAAACCAACGACGAATTGCTTTATCATTGGGCGAATTTTGACCTCGTAACAGTCGCTGTACACCAACAATCGATTTAAATTCTGCATGCCACAGAACACACTGTGTCTTCTGTTGCGCCGTAAACATCGTACTCGCGACTGGCGTCAGGCGTGTGAGTCACAATGGTGATCTGCCACCGCTCAGCTGTTCTGCAGATGCCAAGGTCAACGCTTCCTCCCATGCTACACGGAAAACAAAACTTTGTTCTTTTCTCTTCTATTTGATGTTTAAATCATTTAGTTATCTTGAATAGTCTCCAAGCAACAGC
Organism: Aphrophora alni; assembly: GCA_963513935.1. NCBI lineage: Eukaryota > Metazoa > Arthropoda > Insecta > Hemiptera > Aphrophoridae > Aphrophora > Aphrophora alni. Next base: position 45,967,489 of record OY740778.1, on the reverse strand, counting down.
CATTCAATATCCCGGCATTCTTTTTAGGAGCGCCTGTACATTGTCACATAATTAAAAACCAAAGAATAGAATAATATGAAATTAAACAAGTTTTAACAGATTTAAATAGCTTTATTTTAAGCCAAAATCAAGTTAAAAACAATTTCCAAAATGTTTCACATCGATCTAAGCCAAGCCTAATCCATCTTTATCTTGAGTTAATAAAACTTATGGGCCTAATCAGCTGTTAAAAGTGTGTATTATTATATTAGTTGGTGTGATAACTTAATTTAAAAGTAACAATTTCACCATAGATTAAAAAAGAAAATAGTAGGGTTTGTCCATATCTCCTTGTGGAGCAAAGGGTTTTAACAAATGCACTCTAGCGAGCTTCATCCTATAGCGTCTTCAATTCCTCCCAGCTCTTTTCCTCACTATTAGCCATTCTTGGCCAAATCATTGTTGGCCTTCCCCTTCTTCTTTGGCCTTGAGCAAATGAGGCAAAGTTCATATATGCATAATTAACTAATATAATATGTATTATGCATATTTAGTTTACACTATTTATGTTTACTTTTAAAACATACACAAAAATGTGATAAATCAACCTACTAGATACTTCATTTTACTGGCGGCTTACCCTATTAAAAAATTAATAAGAGGCATTCATTTAACAATTGGGTCAATCTGTTCATTTATATATTAAATATAGTACAGAGAAAGTTATGTTGTGAGTCAAAAAATTGATGTCAAGTGTTTGATGGATGTATTTGTTTTTGAGGCCCTCTAAAATGTAAATAGTGTTTTGAGGTATTATGTCTGGTTTGACACCTTGCTCTACAACTCAAACATGTGCACATATTTTGGTTTATCTCTGGACATATTTTTCTTCTTTTTTTTATAACTCAAAATTTGAGGGTATTTTCCTTAAGAAAAAACACAATCATATTTTATTTTTGAAGAACGATTTACATTGACATTTGCTCAAGTGTATTGTCTAAGAACCCAAACTAAACATATTGGTCTCTCCAAAAATACCGGTTAGTTATTGGGAACAAAAAAATCAACCCTGGGGCTCTTATAAAATAAGTAACTTATTCAAATTAGCTCTGTCGGTTTCCTTATAATTTTAGTGAAATGTGAGGATTAGTGACCCCCAATCCTTTTCAAAATCGAAAGTAAGATGATGGTATTACAAGCGAAACAATTGTAGGTCCTTATTTGAAATGTATAAATTTTTTTCAAAGACTCTACATCCACGTTTCGTTTTCACCTTTTTTATTGATAATTGAACTGACATTATTAGTTACGATTATGATGATTATGATTTGAGATGGGGTGGAATCCTAACTCGAGAGGGATTCCCTGTACGTCAACCATTGGCTTATTGTACCCCCTGTATACCGTTCCTGGAAGATTAGAACCCTGTGCCTCGAACGAGGTTCAGGATTTTTTCCACCAGGTACGTATCTTCTTCATCTCCCGGTTGCTGGATACCAAAGAGTTCCCTCCTTCTGCGTTCCAGCATCCCGCAATCGAATATGACATGTCTTGCAGACTCCGCGGCTTGTCCGCAGAGCCGACAGCTTTGGTCTCCTTCGAAGACTCCCACTGTTGCAAGATGTTTCCTGAACTGGCCATGTCCAGTAATGAGTCCTACAGCTCTTTTGAGCTGTAATCTGTCTAGCTTGATTAATGACTTCGTAAGATGAGTACTGGGTTCTTTAATCAGCTGTTTGCTTTGTGTGAGCCCGGGAGTCCTGCGCCATCTTTGGCGTTGCTTTTCCTTGGCCCAGTTGTTAACTGCGCTTTTAGCCATACTGCGGCTGATACAGCACATAGGTTCTGGCCCCATAAAGGGTGTAGCTGCTCCTTTCTTTGCGAGGATATCTGCCATCTCGTTACCTTGGATGCCACGATGACCTGGCACCCATCTCAATTCCACCATGTTCCTTGTGGAGAGCTTATTAAGTGTAAAGAGGCAGTCCTTCACCAGTTTCGAGGTGACTTGTACTGAGTCTAGCGCTTTTAATGCTGCTTGACTGTCTGAGAGAATAAGGATTTGTCTGTCTCGAAAGCCTTTAGACAATCCCAGATGGGCGCATGCAGAGATAGCTAGTAACTCTGCTTGAAAAATTGTGCAGTACTTCCCAAGACTTACACTAATGTTTGTCTTTGGTGATGAGCTGTAAATACCATAACCTGAGTTACCCTCCATAAGAGACCCATCAGTGTACCAAACAAGAGTTCCTCTGGAGGATCCCGGTTTACTGTTTCCTTCCCAGTCTTCTCGGTTACCAAGGGTTACCGTGAAGGGTCTGTTGAAGATATATTCGGTGTGCATTGCGTCTGGCACCATGTCTAACACCGAGTTTTTGAGTGCGATGTCAACTATGTCAGTATGTCCTGCTCCAGGCAGGCCCCTCCGCCATTCGTTGACACACATTAGTTACGATTAGTTTAGGTTGGTTTTTATTTGATTTTGGGAATAGGTGCGTAAGAAAGTTTGTGCAATGATTTTGCAACATTTGTTTAGTTATAAGACCTCAAAAACATTATTTAAACCTTCCTCTGAACTTCAATCACGAATATCACCTCTATAGCTTCATTTTTTATAAAACGCCCAAAACATTATCATTGTGAGTTACTTCTATAATAATATAAACTAATTAACAATATTTCTTAATTTAACGTGGTCTAATGAGCAGAATTTCTACACATGACCAAGTAATGTTGTAATATATAATATTGTTGAAAGTGGATATAAATATTATATTTATGAAAATCTTTTCCATCTCTTCATAGCTGTGAACATACAAGAGGAAACAGTGAATAATATAATTGGTTACAGCTCACTGCAGTTCAGCCATACATTGAAAATCCAGTGTGTGTTCAAAGTTAAACTCATTTTAATCAACAAATTTAGAAGAAAAAACAATTGTAAACAAATCATTTGCTCTCCTTATTCCTATATCCACTCCTTTATTCCTGTATTGTTTCCCTCCAACATACTCTTTTCTCATCATAAACATATTTCAGAAGAAATTTTATTTTTAGTTGGTATCAAACTTTCTACTAACCGACATCTGCATTGACTGCTATTACAGGTTTTAAAACAAACCTTCGAACCTGGTGTGAGGTTCATTTATCGACCTCAACAGGCTGTTTCTGTTCATGAACCAACAACTAAGTTGAGAAAGCCTAAGGGTTGGCTGATCATAAAGTTTAGAATGATAAAGGTTCTTTGAATCATTTCTTACTTGTGGTTTGCGAAAAATCTCTTGGTCTTCACTGTTATATGAAAAATGTAAGAAGAGATCATAAAATATCCTTAGTCCTTGATTACTCCTAATAGGTTCATTAGAGAATAAGAGTTGGTTAAGTGAGACCTGATAGAAAAGCTAGGTTCCTTCTGAATTTATTATTATGGTTTATGATCAAGTGTAACTGATCAATGTCAATAGTATTATAATCGATAATTGACCCAGCAGCTGATGTACACTTTGTATCATGCAATTATAAGATAGGGTGTCGACTAAAATTTCCCTTTACACAGATGACATACACAAGTAAGAATAATTTTAAATTATGTTTAAAGGGCAGTGTTTTAAATGCAGCTATACTAGCCGAACCAAAAACGCTTTCTCATGCAACAAAGCAGACTATTCTGACTCATTAATAATTTTCAACTAATTTTTGATATGATGGATAAGAACAATAATTTGTTATTGAATAATAATATTTCTCTAATAAAATAATTATACAGTCACAAGTTGATGTTTTCAAATTTCATATATACCTGCTTTCATTAGCAAAAGGGATTTGATTGATAGTGACTCCCAGCACTGTGACTTCATAAGCTTATTGTGCAACTATCCCCCCCCCCAGGTTCTAATCTAGCAGGTTAGTCCTCTTCTGGTGAAAGTTCAGTAGGTGCTTGTGTTCCGAACAAACTAAGCCTCTTGTCTGTAAGACCCATATAGTCAAAAAAATATATACCTTGCGGTTTATTTTTGCAGATGTTAAGATATTCTACCCCCATCTCTAACCAAAGATGTCCTAGTTTAAATAGATATCCTTGAAACTTCCTAAAATTGAGTAGTTGAACCAGTGAAGTTATGATTAGTCCTATCATCCTCCATATCCATGTTTACTCCTTGGTTCTTCTTCATTGAGTTTTCCTAGACTTTTTCCTTTTTTACCATTGTGTTTCCACGAATACACAGGGAAAAGTGTGATCAATCTGAGTAGAGCCATATACCTACCCAGGTAAGGCCTATATTAAAAGTGGAAGTCGCCCGGTATTCGTAGTTTGCATGTTAAAGGTTACACGCCCTTGGTTTGTGATGATTAGCACAGTAACCTTCTGTCGCGTTGCTACATCATCCTATTGGCCACCTAGTACCAGCAAGGAGACGTATAGTTCTGGACATTACACCCCACCTGGCTCTACGTTCGGAAGAATGAAAGAACAAACAGAGGCCACCACATAGGACCTTTACAGAGCTATAGGCACAGATAAAACAGATCCACTATAAAACTATTTTGTATTTTCAATGAATTTTAAACTGTCATTTGTTCAAAAATCCGCCGTCATTGAAATTTATTGAACTAGTTTTTCTGATTTACAAACTTTCCGATGAAGAACTTTGAGGCCCACCAGAGTTGAAACATTGACACAAGTGCCATTAATGCCTAACCAACATCAAGAAAGCAGTGATATACACAGTTACGAAGTTTAGAATACCTGTATCACAACTGTTTTATAAACAAAATTACCCTATTGGTTAAGACCCCTTGAATTACCAACACTAATTAACATTTCCTACAAGTTCGAGAGCCAACTTTTGGGCATTGAGAGGATCTGCTTGTGTTACTTTATATAATGAGTTTGGGTGAGTACATGATTATGCACATCAACTTGTAACTTTACTTTGTATGAAACAAAACATTATTGTAATTTATACACTGCATGTTATATTTTTATTTATTTGACCCTGTATTGTTATCGAGATATATGAAGTATAATAATTAAATATATGATTTTAAAATAATTCATCATCTAAACTCGTTCAGTGGGATTACATTATAGGATAGAATACTGTGAAATTTAAATTGTTATTAGTAAAGTCCTTAGGAGATAAGCTGAGAAATACCAGGGTTACTAGCAAAATAACCTCTGCTTGACTACAAATAAAATGGAGATGTGGATACAGAAACTCTATTATATACAACTTAATAAAACTAGATTTCCATTTTTATTTCTACATAATCACTTTTAGGTTTAAGTTATTTACTATAGCGATGGAACAGTTTGGAAGTGCATTCTCCATCAAATTCTACTGCCTCTAATTTTAGCCAGCCTCCCTGTCATACCATCTTGAAGTTCAAAGCGCTAGGAGCCAAGCCACTTGAATAGATGAAACTAACTATCCAGGCTATATGGCAGATAATCAAAAACAAAACAGGAAACCAAAAGTCAGCAAAATACTGTTCTGGCTGGGCCTTCAAGTCTCATAATAGACATTTGAATTGATTCCACATACCATAAAGTCCACAATCAGTACTCCTTTAGCCATCGCAAAAAAACGGTTGCCATAACCTGAAAGTCCAGAGATTATGATATGCTGATTTTTAAGGACCTTTTCATTCATTTTCTGAACGAGTTCATCTATTCCTTTCCAAATCCTGGATCTTTGTTCTCCCACTTTTAAACAAACGATACCCCCCCCTCGAAGCACAACACCTTCACCTATTATTGTTTGACCGTATACAGTTCACAATGGGTGCCTGCTGCTGATAAATTTTCCGCCATCAAATATCTTATCACAACACTTATTATGTGTGGTTTTCTGTTGAAGCACTCATTTTGAAAGGCTTTTACAGTGCAGTGCAATAAATTTCTCCCTAACTTAGGAGCAATTACTTATCATGCTGCACGAAAACGGAAGTTACTTTCGAAATGGCCCTCATATTTAATGGAGAATTTTACAAAATAACAAATATTTATTCTCTGTAATGAGCAACTTTTGAGCAAAATTCATTGTGAATTTTCGTTTCGAGTTAGTATTATGGTGTTAAGTAAAAAAATAAACTTTATGAAAATAATCAGTTTGGGCGAGGTAAACATTTCCAATGATTAATTAGTGAAAGAAAATCATATGTCTATGTTTCTAACCTTTCTAATTCTTTATGATCTTGCTAATGAGCATGTAATGGTATGTGGATAATAACATTGGATACCAAATGAAATAAAAAAAATCATGCTATGCTTTGCCTAACGAACTGAGTAAAACATTGACTGAGTAAATAATATGTGAATGACCATTGTATATAAAACTAAAGTGTATTTTTTTTATATTATTAAAAGAAGGGTATGGTATTGGATGACGTTTTAAATTTATGTGGTCTTGTATAATTATTATTTTCAATTTAAAATAATAGTTAGTAGTTTATTAACATTTATACTATTATAAGCTATAATATTATTATATAAGCTTTTATGTATTATCTTGAATTATTATAGTATCCTGGAATTATATTATTAATTTATATAATTGTTCACTACTTTATATATGTCAAATAATTATAATTATAATTGTTTTACCAACAAAAAATATGTGTAGTTAGTAATTGTAGTAACATGGTTGTGAAATGTACTCCGACCATTGGATTGTGGTCCCCTATTTGAGGAACTTCAATCTAGAAGCCCTCTCCAAACCCAACTCCTGTAAAAAGTACAGCAAGTGGATGGGGTAAAGGGTTGGTATCTTCTCTACATCAATCCAGACTTTTAGACCTTTTGTGCATTACTGCACCACATTAGAATAATAAATGTTGTGATTGGGATCTCCTTCCCTTCTTGGCAGAATCTGAAAGGACTCATTTTCTATTCTGATCTTTCTAAGGTGTTCCATGAGTTTACAGTGCTCCGGTAGAATATCTTGTCAGTGTTTTCAGTTTATATCTACTTAGCCTAACATTCTCCTGTTGTAACTCTTAGCCCTGGTATTCTTCCTCCACTCTTGTTACCATATTCATTTCCTTACACTCCTCTGTTTCTTGGTACCCAGGGGAGAGTTACTTTATTGTTTTTTTTTTTTAGGTAGTTGAGTTTCCATAGGCAATCCCATACCATCTTAAGAGCTGTTGAGTGGAAAGCTCAATGCTTGGCTATCTGAAAGGGTACCTATTGCGTTGATCTTTGCTTGGGTACTTGCCCATGACCTCATAGTACTTGGTTTCTTAGCCTCAATATTCCAGCCCCTGTCTCCTCTCTCTGGTCTTAGACTCATCAGTATACCATTTAATAGTATTCTTCTTTAGACAGTTCTTGGTTTTGTTTTTTACTTCATTCAGTGTCAAATTTATCTCCAAAATTTGAACTTTTAATAATGGAGTTCCTTGGAAGATGGAGGAAATGTCATGCCTCTTAACATAATTTGTGAAGAATATGTAATACACCGTCTTTATGTTGTGCATAAAAAAGAAAATAAATAAACAGTGCAAAAATATTGCACAAAAACTCTCTCACACACGTACATATCCCCAAAACCAAATAAAAGGTAGATGTCAATAAAAAAAGAAAACTCGCTTTGGATGGCAAGGGTCCAAACTTGTTTCACTTTTATCGTAAACTAAACGTGATCAATGTTCTATCCCCAAGTTTTTAGTTTTAAAAAAATAATCAGTCCAAGCTTTTGATCTGCATAACACTGCACAGATGACAGATGGACATCATTTAAAATATGAAATATGGTAACTTTTTCTCTGTGTGAAACAGTATTATAAATTGTTGCTTTATAAAACAAATCAATTGTAATAAATTAATTAAAATGACGGTTATAATAGTTATTTGTATGATGAGTGTGCAAAGTGACCATTTTCGAAGCAACATAAACGGTTTGGCGCACAATGCCTAGCGGAGTACAGCAATTTTTTAAGTTTGGAAATAGCACTTATTGCATGAATTGCACATAAAATTGTTTCTAAAGTTGCATTAAACATAATCTCAGATAATTTGTGAATTGTTTCTAAAGTTGCATTAAACATAATCTCAGATAATTTGTGAACATTTTCCCCTTTTGCACCATTAAGTCCATACTACCAATCATACTCCTTATTTTTCTGGTTGTAAGTTTAATGACAGATTTCTCGGTTGTTATTTTATTTCGGGTGAGATATTTCAACTTTCACTGTCCATTTCTTCGAATTCATTTTTTATTTTCATTTAAAATTATTCAGCATAGTTATTATTAATGTTTGTATAGCTTAGAAACAAATATTGAGGTTAGAACATTTACATATTACTATTGTTGTCATGGCAACCAATAATGTGAAATAATATATAGGACAGAGGAATGCATGTGAAAACGGTAAGATTTAGGGAACAACTGTTTTGCAACTTGTTTTTCATTTTATAAAGTCAATTTTGTAAAGCAACAGTAGGGGAATGAATAATTTGTTTTTTATTCTAAGTCGCTACAATTTTTAGTGCTTGGAAAGAAAAATTGTATGTTACAATTTGACCTACAACAAGTTTGTTGTTATTGATGTACAGAGTTGATGTTACTAATAAAAGTGAATTCAATGGGTTGTGGCAATATATTGAATATAAGATCAATTTAAGGGAGAATTAAGCAAGAAATCGAATTTTAAACATAAAGATGGAAGGATTAGTTTAGATTGTCATGGTTGGACTAAATTTTATTGTGTGTACTATCTTTTTTTAATAGCTATGATATCCTTTCAGGGAAATGGATGAAGAATTCCAATACAAATGATAGTAAAAGTGTATTAACTAGTCGCAAATCAAGTTCTACTCCAAGTTTACCGGACGCTACAGAGAATCAATCTAAGAGTTCAGTTGCCAGTACAGACCAGGCTGCCTCAGCTGATAATCTTGCGGCTAAGGTATGATTTAATATACCAGTATGATGTTCCTGTGTACAAAGTCTGAAGACGACATTTAAAAATAATTTATAACTTTTCTTCTTCGATCTAAGACCAATTTTATAAAACAAATGAGAAGGTTTTCTAGCTTTTGGATGTATCGTTTCTACAGCCCAAATGATTGAACCTAATTTTCTGTTATCACTTTCCATGACCTTCTTATGTAACGTGATGTATGATTTTTGTTTTAAAACCTGAATAAATTTTATACATTTTGGAAAAGTTGGTAAGAGAGGATCCTTTCTTTTTAATATCTTCTGAACGAATGAATGTTTTATTTTATACAAAGAAAACAACAAATTAAATCAAAACAAATAATTTCCATACAAATATTTTTAAATTTTAACAAAATGTATAAAATTTATTCAGGTTTTAAAACAAAAATCATAATTTACGTTTATGTATATTGCTGTTACATTATTATAACTCTGTTTATATATTTTATCATTTAAGTATAATACAACTGTTCCACACTAATTTTTCTAAATCTTATGATATTCCTCAAATAATTTACAAGTGTTTCCAAACTTGGACCATCCAAAATATTTGAAAATCTCTCCGAATTAAAAATATTTAAGTATTTTATTTGTATTGATAAACTTTGATGTATCCATGAGAATTGACACCCCTGAATATATATCACCTCAACTATTGTTTTTATTTTTGTTGTCATTACACAGGTGTACAAAATTAAGAAAATTCTTAAATTTTAATCCTGTCCTGGTAAACTCTTGTCTGGCTGAAATGTAATGAAATGTTCTTACTCATTTCCCCGTGTGTGTATCGAAATGTTGTTCATCCATGCTAAAATTTATGTTTCTATGTTCATCAGTTTGACCACGATTTCTGCAGAATAGACTTTAATAGAGAATACTCTGAACACTTTTTTTTTCTTTATACAAATTTAATAATCATTCTAAAGTTATATTATTTAAGTCATATTATAGTATAAAACAGTTTAATTGATGAATATTATTCTACGGCCAAATGTTAATAATTATAATTTTTAGCAACAACTCTTGTATTACTTATATGAAGTGTAGCATATTATAATTTTAATATATTTATATTATAATATTTAAAATGCCAATTTGAAATGACAAATTATAGTTTTATAAAAAATATTTTAATTTTGAAAGTGCTAAATATAATTTTATTTTATCTTGTCGCTCTTTATTTTCTAAAATTATTTTGTTCAAAAAAAAAGTGGGCAATTATTAATCTTTTATATTTACAATATATCTCTTCTGGCAATTATTTCATTACATACAACTTTATTATTGTTTGAAATTGTTACTTTTGAATAATTTAATTTACTTTAGCTGTCCTTCTCTGGTTCACTGGGTTGAGGCAATATTTGTTTGGATAAGTCTCATATATATCTATATTATTTTCTATTCTAATAACATATGTTAATAGAGTAATTTTATAATTATCTCTTGTGACTAAGCCTACATATATGTTCTGTTTGTAAACCTCTAAAATCCTTTCTTTTAATGCTCTGTTTTTATTTTCCTCAGCAAGCAGCACAAGCGCTAGCAGAAAGTGTATTGTCGGTAGCACGTGCTGAAGCAATAGTCGCAGTAACCAATGAAACCCAGTCTTGTTCGACACCTTCCAACGAGTTGTCAGTTGTAGTTCACGCTTTGAGAGATTCTCATTCGACCACTGCTAGTGATCTCGCTACTATTGTAGAAACTTTGGCATTGGACGAAACGCAGAGACTCAATTCTGGTAATTTACTTTTTTAATTGGAATTGCATTGGGTTTAGGTATTACAAACTCTAGCCTATACCTAAAGATTTTAAACTATTCTTTTGTTTGTATTTAGTTCAAATTAAAAAAGTGTAATAGTCTCCCCCCCCCCCCATTAAAACGTTCTTTAAAAAGAATATCTTCATTATTATATTTAAATTCAGTTTGTATACGGAATCTTATAACTGTATGGTATGTACAGTTCTATTGGTATAATTTATTTGCACATATTTGACACTGTATAAAAATTAATATATTTCGTTTTGAGAGTTAAAATCAACTCTTTTTATCAAATTGTAAACCTGTTGTTTGCTAATACTCTGAAGTTTAGTTCCTTAAATTCTGGTTATGGCTTGACAATAAAGAAGATGTTCTCCGTTCATGATAGTGTCAATTTGTTTTCATAGGATACAGTGTGGTGAAATGTACATGTTTAATCTATGGAGGTTCATAGCCAAACCGTCATGATCAATGATTACCCGAAACATTTAGAAATAACAAATGTTCCTGATGTTTGTATATATTCTTAGATATTTTGATTACTTAGGTCTTGTGTTATCCCCGAGTTCCTTTTGTATGTTACTACTTTTAGCTTCTAACAGAGTCCTGTGGAAGATTCCGTAGAACCGTTCTGGTTATATGAGAAGATCTTGTGGTGGCGAGAGAGAGTCGCTAGCAGGATCACTCTTTACGAACGATAATGAGTGATTGCGTCTCTAAGATGTACTCTGATCAAGCTTGGTTTAAAAATGTTGCTATTGGTGGACATTTGGGCCAATTAGGGTTAACCTGACGATTAGATCAGCACACTAATACACCGCATTAAATCTAATATGTTTTAATCTTTTGGGGAAATTATTATTTCTTAAAATTACCTAATAACTATAAAAAGTTTAATATTTATTTATTTAAACATTTCTTAAGTATTTATCATTTTCCAGTCATACAAATCGTTTACTTTTGATTCTATAACATTAACCAATTTCGGAACGTTGTCTGTCTGTCTATACAAGGTTTCGAATATACGATTGTAATACAAGAGATGACGGAAGTTTCTGACGTTATATCTCGCTCACATCATATATATCCAAATACTAACCCAACTTAGAGGCCCAAAAATGTGAAATGTTACAAGATACTTGTTGAAAGCCCTAAAGCAAATTATTATGTTTTTTATGGTTCACAACGCATTTGAGAGTTGAAGGAAATGAAATAATTGATAAGCTGGTGAAGAAGGATTCCGAAGCTCATACAGACGAAAAAACAGCGCACCAGACAAAAGGAGAATAGTAGGAAAACACTGGAAGATTGGAAAATCTACAAGGAAAACCTAGGAAGGAATTGTAGTTGATTGTGATGTTATGTAGCATAAAGTTTCATTTATAATTTTCCTTCCTTCATCATTACTTGTTAACACAGCATAGGTTCCGTACATTTATATTCACCAATGATGTAAATCTAACTCCAAAATAAGATAATAAATTTATAGCAGCTGATAGACTAAAAACATCTGCTTCAATTGTTGTTAAACTAAGTTCTTCATGGACCATAAACTTCTTACAGTGTGTAAGATACCAACGGATAGTTTTTACGAAGTCTATGGACTTAGGACTATCATTTCCAACATTCATTTTTATTCCTTGTTTAATCAAATAGCTGATTGTAATCTAGGGCCAGTAGCTGATTTAAAAAAAATAAAAATCAACAAATAAATAAATGATTGAATATGGTCAAGACGAACTTGATATATTTATCTTCTTGTGTTGTTATTTTATATGTCTCAGTTAAAAGAACAGTTTTTTTAATTTATGCTGGTGATATTCTTCTATTTTAGAATATTTTTTTAATAATTTTTATGTATTAAAGTTTATTATGATAAAGTCATTATCATTTATTTTGTCATACAGGTAATACACAAGCGACCAATAACCATGCAATGCGAAGGCAGATTACTTGTCCAGACGATTCCAAACTACCAACTGTATTTTCAAGCGTCAATATTGATACATCATCTGGGGGGAAATTTAATCCACTTTCAAACAGTACTTCAGCCTCAACATCCTTGAGCAAGACTATCTTTGCGTCAGCTAGAGCTAACAAGGTACATTTATAGAATGAAAGAAGATAAACTGTATAAAAACATTGCAGAAACATTCACAAAACTAAATAGTAATACAAAAAATATTTATCCCCGTCTCTTCAATTGTCAATCTATACTATTTATATATGCTAAGGGAGAGGGAGTATGTATATAAATAAAACAACCTTATATCACTTGTATCATTTAATAATAGTAAATCATTCGATTCAAATACAATTTTTAATGGTCGCTGTAAAGATTCATTTTGTTTGTACTGATTATTTTTAAACAATAATTTTCTATTACTTGTGATTGTAACAACAAAGGTTTTGGGCCTGTGAGTATATATCACTGTTCGTATAAAATATGACTGTTTAATTTTTTTTATGTGACTCTTGCTATGCGAATTATGTTTGTCAACAGCAATAGAAATAAATAATAATAATAATAATAAAATGACTGTTTAAATATGAGGCAAAAATTGTAGTATTTTTTATTGAAGCCTGGAATTCTTAAAGAATAGAATATTTTATAATCTATAAAAAAAGTTTAACCATTTATTCTCTACCAAATATCAATAAAATGCAGATTTTCTCTAAAATTAGCCTTTTTTGAGATCAAATTTAACAAATTGGGCTTCCTAGTCCAAAATAGGAAAAGCCTAGTCGAAACCCAGTGTAAATGTGATCGCATTATACAATATGATATGTGGAGAAAAGTTGAATTTTCCCTTATTTTTTAAAGTGTTTTTAGAAATGTTGAAAAGTTTAGATTTCAAGAAGAATGTTAAAATTTAACATTAATTAACGTTGAATCTAACAATTTTAAAGGTTGAACTTTGTACTGGTGGAATAAACCTTAGTCTAAAAATTTGTATTTTAAAATAGTTTATTACAGTTATATATATATATATATATATATATATATATTCATTCACAAAATTGTTAGATAATCTCCCAATAAGAATTAAGAAAATGAATGAAACGTTGAGAAAATACAAAAGATCTATGTCAAAAAGTTTATGTCCTATTTATCTGAATATTTTTCTGTTATAGATTGTAGGGTCATCAAACACTACACTGTCTTCAGAAGACCATTCGCTCCTCTCTGCAGAAGCTGTAGAAGTTTTAGATAAAGTGCGTGAAGGTGCTGATATGTTAAGGAACAATACCAACACCTACTTATCTGGAGAACTGTTAGCAACGTCTCTACTGGTTGGAAACTCTCAAGGAGGTGAGGAAATTTAATAAACGACATGACAGCTGATAATAGATTGCAGATTTCTTTTCGTGATTTTAGTGTCGCTTTGACCTTGACCTTGATTAATATGAGGGCCATTATGTAGTGATGTTCAATAGGTTAGTATGCGCTAAGCTCCACTAGTGGGAAGATAATGCTGCAGTTTGTTTTTCTGTAATAGTTTTTCAAAATGATAAAATACCTTGAAGCCAGTGCTGTGGTAAGATTTCTGATTGCAAAAAATTTATCAACAGCGGGCATCCATTTTGAACTGGGTGCTGTCAAACAATGAGTGAAATTGATATGTTACAGTGGGTTCTTTTGTTTAAAATTGGGAGAACAAACATTCACTGTAAGGAAAAGAGTGCCAGGCTATCTGTAATCCATCTTTCAGAAAGTTTATAAAAAGGTTTGTGGAAATCAGTAGTTCTTAATCTCTAAACTTTCTGAACAATTCTCATAAATTTATCGAATTGTTTTATATGAAGTGGTCACATGATAAACAGAGTCACTCTCTATTAAAATTGAAGTCCTTTTTCGATGTTGTTAAAGTGTTGGTTGAACCTTATGAGGGTTTGAATTCTTCTAGGGGCGTTATTTCCACCCGTGACCTATTGAATGATAGTACAGAGGAAATCAAGTAAGAGCTCGCTGAACAGCACATTACTAATGTTGAAAGAATTTTTCGTACAGAAAATGGAGAGAAAAAACCAACGGACTCTTTAATATTGACATTTGCTGTACCCAATCTGAGGGAGTGTTTGCTGGATTCTACAGGGAATCCAACTGTAGACAACAGTTGACAACAGGCAATCTAACTGTTCGACTGTACATTCCAAATCCAAGGCGTTGTTTCCGATGCCAAGGATTTGGACATGTTAGCAGCACTTGCTTCAAAGAGGAAGTGTGTGGACAGTGTGGCATTAAAGGCCACAAAAGAGAAGGTTGTAATATCGAAGTAAAGTGTGCAAATTGTGACGGCGACCATCCTGCATGTCCACCAAAATGCCAAAAATATAAAATTGAGAAGGCAATTTTAGAATTTGTTGGCAAAAAGAAACTCTCCTTTTCAGAAGCTAGGAAAGTATACAGGCAAATAAATGCTCTACCTTCTACGGTAGGAAAATCTTACGCAAACGCAAGATCAACCCCAGCTGCAAATTCATGTTCATCGTGTAAGGAACTGGGTGAGATGGTTAGGTTAGGTTTAGATTCCCTGTCCGCTGTTCTCTATATGTGGCTACTCGAGGTATGGCAATTGCTGAAAGAGCCTTTCAAGTTGTAATTAGTGGACTACAATCTTGGTCAAGATTGACAGGATTCAAATACAATGCATTCCTTTTTAGTCGTCGAAGACTGAACCATCAGCTTTTATTATTTCTTAATGGAACACAACTTCAAACTACTAATTTGCTAAATTTTTAGGCCTATTATTTGATCATAGACTTTCTTCAAAATACTTGACATATTACGTATTTTCAGCAGTTCTTGGTAGGGAGCCGATAGGACCTGTATGCTATGTTTTGATCGTGCTGTTGTTTGATCGCGGATTGATTATGGCTCCATAGTCTACTCTTCGTATTGTTTCTGGAACCTCAACAAAGACAGCAACTGCGGTCCAAACCGTATCATCTGGTTTACGACACAGTATTTAAAAATCCCTTGGCTGATAGATATAAATGTTGTGAAAATTGTACTGCCCCATTCGGCATTAGAACATTTAGAATCTTTGACAATTTGGACATTGTACTTCCTCCATTGAATGAGAATACCCCATGTTTTATTCCTCCATGGCTCATTCAAATGCTAACTTTTGATTTTCACTGTCCAGGTTCAGGATATACTACAACACTCCTGATGTAGTATATCGTCAGGAGTTTTCGCTATATACTTGATGAATACCCATCTAGTGAAATTATTTTCACAGATGGTTCTAAACTGGGCAGTAGAGTCGGTTGCACATATTACTCGCCCGGTCAGACGTATATGTATGGATTACCCTCAGCCTATAGTGTATTTTTTGCCGAACCCTTTGCTATTTTGAAAGGCTTTAATACCATTCCATCTGGTTTCCAACACTATCTTTTGTGTTCCGATTCCAAAAGTGCATTACAGGCCATCCAGAATATGTATTCTAAGAATCCCTTGGTTGAAAATATTCTGTGTTCCATACACAAACTTCAACTACGGGACGTCAGAGTATCATTTTGCTGCGTATCTGGGCATTGCGGAATATCAGGAAACACAAAAGCTTGCAAAGCGGCAAAGGAAGCTACAAGTCAGATACCAGTCACACATCGTGTTTTGATATTTGACTTTATATCGACAGTAAATATTATTTTGGATAGGTATTGCGAAGAAGAGCGGACAAATACAGAATCCAATAAGCTGAGGGAAGTTAAAGATACTGTCCATACTTGCCAGTTGTCGAGAGGAAGTCGTAGTTACCCATGTTCGTATCGGTCATTCCATGATCAGTCATGGATTCCTGATGGAACATTGCCCATTTTGTATAGGTGTGTTGTCAATAAAGCACATCCTTACTGAATATGTTATGTTAAGAGTTGTGCGGTAAACTTTTGCATTACTTAATTCCATTCAGGCGATGTTGGGTGATAATGCTCAGATCCTTGATCGGGTATTGTCCTTTTTGCGTCGTCTGAAAATGTTTGATAATATTTAAAGCAAATTTCGATTCCATTATTGCAGAGCCTATTTACAGATGTGTAATATTTTTTGTGTCAATAATTAATATTCTATCTTTCATAAGTCGTTGCAGGGTCTTTTACAGCCCTGTAATATTTGTTATAATTATTATTAATTATAATTTATCGTAGTTTGCAATTGTTAACTTTTTGCAGGACTATTTTACAGCCTTGTACTATATTATGTTGTTGTTTATTTTGTTTTTATCTAGTTTTTGTTTTATTATTGTTTTAATGTTATTTCTAAGTTGTTAAGGTAATGGCATCTTCTTGCAAAAATTTTGAAGGTGATAATGACCGAAATGTTTTTTTGCCTCTAAATACCAATAAAACAAAAAAGGTTATGTATGAAAATAGTGGAAAGTTATAGTTATAGTGGATGTATATAAAAATGTTTCTGTATCTACCTCTGTTTTTTATTACAGGTAAAAAAGACAGAGATAGTAAAGAACAAAAAGATAACAGAGGTTCCACCAATCCAATGAGTGTCAGTGTGCCTAACCTGACTTCTGCCGCTAACTCTACAACCATGGAACAATCAAACCCTGCAGGACTGTTAGAAACCTTTGCAGCAATGGCAAGGCGTCGTACGAGTGGTGGAGGAAATGTCAACGGTGGAAACAATCCTTCTCCGTCTACAAATACACCTTCTACCCCCTCACCAGGTTCTACTCTGTTCCCTCGAGGACCCAGTTCTGTATCTAGCTTGGTACGATTAGCACTATCTTCTAATTTCCCAGGTAATTTGAATGTTAAATGGTGGAACTTAAAACTAATTATTGAAAAAATCTTTCCATTGGAGTAGAAATTAGTGCCTTAATATTCATTTAAACTAGGGGCCCCAACATGTCAATATGCATGTAAATGAGAATTTAATGTATCTTTTGGGATTTACTAAAATGTCAGGCTTAACACAATCTACGTTAGTACCTATGTGGAATTCATAATTTGTTTTGCATATGACACTGTCCTTTTTGTTTATTTCGTGGCGTTGTTTTTAGATACAATTCAATTGCTGATTATATATATATATTTAACAAACTAAAATTTTGAATTGTTGTTAGATGTAATTGAAACAAATCTGATTTTAATGAAATTACAAAATCGATTTGAATGAAGGTACATAACTATAACAGGGCGAAATTCAAGTTGTGATCAAATTTAATTTTCAAAATTCACTCTATGTTCCGAGATATATAACCCAATGGAATATTGTAGACCTTTAGTACAAAAGTGAAATCAGCTGTTGAGACAAAACACTTTGTTAAATTTGTTGCTAAGGAAGTGAGTTTGTTATTATGTATCTAGATACCTATTATCAGTAATATAATCTCTATTGTTTATAAATTATATTCAATTCAATTCAATTCAATTCAATTCAATTCAATTCAATTCAATTCAATTCAATTCAATTCAATTCAATTTTATTAGTCCTTTCTTGACAAATATTACATCTGTATAAGACAAGTCATAACACAATGATAACCTACAAGCAGGTATGCAATACGATAAAGTACAATTATTATTGATAACACTAGCAATATAACAAAATTTATAAAATAGCAAATATTATAGTAAAATATACACATACAATTTATTATCTACAAATAATTTTATTTTATTTTATTTAAATTCCAATTTGTTTACGTATGTAGAGCACAATTTATGTGAGATGCATCAGCAGAAAACTATTACCAACAAATTAACAGTATATTCTTCAAAAATACCATTATAAACATTTCAAAAGCATACACAACAAACTATCAAAGTAAGATTAAACCTATAAACAATTAAAAAGCACCATCAATATTAAAACTTTTAAAAATATGACTGTAAACAGTACACAACAAAATAATTAAAATATATCATTGTAAATAACAACAAAACTAGTCTTTTTGTCAATTTTACATTATATTACAATTTTATTAGTCTTTTTGACAATTCCACATTGCACCCAGACAAGTCAACAGAACACTATTACCAAGAAAATGTTCAACATTTTTAACTAATAACTTCATTCAATGCAACATTTAACATTAATAACTAATACATACAATTCAACATTCAATTTCACATACCATCAAAAACAAATGCAAAAACCTACCTAGTACCCTTTTTATGTACAACATGCATGACAACATCAAAATATTCACACAATACTCAACCCAGCCTGCATGCGCACACAAAGAATTCATCCACCTTATACAAACATTCTTTTATTAGAAAATGTTTTAGAATTTTTTTAAATTTAGCTAAAGGTTCCTCACGAATTAGGCAGGGTAAAGCATTGAAAAGTCTAATACCCTGTTGCATAGCACTATTATGTGTACAACTATATTTGCATCTATTTATGACTAGGTTGTTACTTGTTCTAGTAGAATAGTTGTGTATAGTGTACTAACGTATATCAATTCAATTATGTAAGAATGAAACTTCTCTCAGATTTTAGTAAAAGAATTAAATTAAAAACAATATGTGACTCCATCATGATGTTTATAAACATATACATAGTTTTTTATATTCTTCAGACGAAAAATGTTTTGAATTTGATTTTTTTTTCCATTCAGGAATAGAAATAATTTAATCTGTAAGTGCAATGAAAAGTAATTTGTAGTATGATTTAGGTAAGTAAATAAAGGACAGAGATATTATTTACTGCAAAGAAACATTTAACCTAACCTAACTTTTCCTTTAATTCAATCCATTTTTGTTACTATTTACAGAGCATTAAGTATCAGCTGTTTGTTTTTTTTCCGATATTGTCAAACCATTTCTGCTATCATATTTAAAATCATTAATATTAGAGATTTGGTTTCATGAAACCCAACAATCATTTGATTGTAACAAAAAAAAATCACTTTATTTGTGTAATACGTATACAAGATGACATTTAATGATTGTCATTATCCTCACAAACCCTGCTGACAGTAAACTATCATTTGATTTTAGATCTAATTGATCATAGATTAAGCCTTATGATGTTGTTTATGCAACTGGCTGTTACACTTTAATTCTTATTTTTTATTTTCCCAAATATATTTATTATAGAGAAATTAGCTCTTAACGATTTTGTTCAAATTTTGAAGTACCCAAACAAATCGTATTGGTTGCTGTCTCTCCAAAAATGTCGGTTTACGAGTTATCAGTAAAAAAAAACCAAAATTTCTTTGAGCTGTTACAAAAGATTTAATTTCTCTAAATCAGCTCTACCGATTTCTTAAAAATTTTAGTGGACAGTGAAGATTAATTCACAATCCAGTTTACAGAATTGGAAATAATAGAAAATTACTGTTATGGAAAAAATCCAATAAGCGATGAGAAAGTTTGTACAATCTTTTTTCATAATTTTTTTTACTTCTTAATTAATAACATGTACAATTTTGACTTTTGATGAAATTGTATTAAAATGATATAATTTTATTTGTTTCAAAATATCTTTATTAATTTTAATTGTAAGTTGTTTTTTTTTAACGAATTGCCATCCCTTCAGGTTAGAAATTGTGTAATATCCTTTCCCCAACTAAAAATTCTGCGTTTTTAACAACTAACGATGAACATTGACAGGGTTTATGTGTTTTTTTTTGTCCACTTTTACTAATTTATATTTTCTTTTTCTAACTACATAGAGGTTGAGAGTAGTGACGAACTTTCGTCAGACCACTCTCCAGTCATCATGACTATCAGTGATAACATCATAGTGAGAGAAAATTTGCTGGGGTTGGTTAACAATAGGACAAACTGGAAACTGTTCAGAAGGTTAGTAGAAGAAAATGTTGACTTACTAACTAAAATGAAAACACAACACCAGCTTGAGGAACAACTGGAGATTTTAGTGCAACAAATACAGCAGGCGGCGTGGGGTAGTACCCCTGATCTATCTGCAAACAACAAACACCACAACTCATATCCGAAGGAGGTAAGGGAGCTAGTTTGGAGAAAACGAAGAGCAAGAAAAGCCTGGCAAAATACAAGAGCCCCTGAAGACAAAACTCTTTTTAATTCACTTTCTAATGAACTTAAAGAACTCATCAAAAAAGTTAAAAATGTGACAATGTCTAAATTTCTGCAAAACCTGACCAATCAAAAGGATACAGAGTATTCCCTGTGGAAGGCCTCCAAGGGATTTAAGAGACCTAAGGCTCAAAACCCTCCAATAAGGAGATCAGATAACACTTGGGCCAGAAGCCCCAAGCAGAAAGCAGACCTATTTGCACAACACCTTGCAGATACCTTTCAACCTCTACCTAGGCAAACAGCTGATGAATATTTGATGGCTGCTGAGAAACTTGATGAGAGGGAAATACAACCAATAACACTTCAAGAACTAAAAACTGAAATTAAGAGCAACCTCAAACCTAATAAAGCACCTGGCTATGATCTTATCACAGGACAGGTACTAAAAGAATTGCCTGAAAAAGGACTCAAAAAACTGCTCCACATAATAAATGCCTGCTTTAGGCTAAGGTATGTTCCAAGGCAATGGAAGGTTGCTGAAGTGATCATGATTTCTAAACCTGGTAAACCCGCTCATGAAAAGTCATCCTATAGGCCAATTTCACTTTTGCCAACGACAGCAAAGCTATTTGAACGGCTGTTACTCAAGCGCCTTAAGACAATAATAGAAGAAAGAAACTTGATACCTCCTCATCAGTTTGGTTTCCGAGAGAAACATTCTATGATCCAGCAGATTCATAGGATTACAAATGTCATAGAAGATGCACTTGAGAAAAGGAAGATATGCTCTAGCGTATTCTTGGATGTATCCCAGGCATTCGACAGAGTTTGGCACCAGGGTCTGTGCTACAAAATGCATAAAGATCTCCCAAGGCAACTATATGAAATTCTTAACTCATATGTCACCGAACGATACTTCAGGGTGAAGTATGAGGGAGAGTACTCAGAATTGAAACCAATAAATGCTGGTGTCCCGCAGGGCAGCGTGCTCGGCCCGGTTCTTTACCTGCTCTACACTAGAGATATACCTGAGCCTGTAGGAGTGGACATTGCAACATTTGCGGATGATACTGCAATTGTGGCAGTAGGAGATACTGTAGAGGAGTCAACAAGCAGTCTACAAAGAGCCCTGCATGAAGTGAGTCACTGGACCAAAAAGTGGAGGGTCAAACTAAATGAAACCAAGTCAGTGCACATAAACTTCAGTAATAAAAAAATTCAACATCTCCCAGTGGAAATAAATGAAAATACTGTTCCTTATAGCAATACAGCAAAGTATCTAGGCCTAACGCTAGACTGTAAATTGCGCTGGAAGGAGCACATCAAAATAAAGAAGAAGGAGCTAAACATTAAATATGGGAAAATGCACTGGCTAATTGGAAGACGTTCAGAGCTGAGCACTTACAATAAAGTTCTTCTATATAATCAGATATTGAAGCCAATATGGGAATATGGCATTCAGTTATGGGGTTGTGCCAAGCCTACAAATAGAAGTATAATCCAAGTTTTTCAAAACAAAGTACTTAGGGGCATAATGAATGCACCATGGTACATCAGAAACTCAGACCTGCACAGAGACTTGAAGGTCAACATGGTGGACGAAGAAATTAAGAAGCATGCAAGACGACACCTACAGCGCCTTCAGGGACACCCGAGTACAGTGATCCGGAGGATGTTGGATGAACCCAGCCCGCTTCGTCGGCTCAAGAGGACCAAGCCAGCTGACTTGCTTATATAAAACTTTCAGATTGTTTACCAAATATTTGTTTATTTTAATCTATATGGGAACAACCATTGGGCTGTTACTCATCAAACTGTGATGTAATAGATTAGAAGTTGCTAAATGAGCTAAGCTCAGTTGTAACAGTATGTGTAATAAAAAAAAAAATATATATTTTCTTTTAACAGAAATGTTTTCTGGAGGCCTTTTGAGCACAGCACAAAGCTATCCTAGCTTAACTACTAGCGGCCCTACTGGAACGGGGTCTTGCGGAATCTCTACGACAGCCGGTGCCGGCCCACAATGTCTCAGTCAAGCACTCACCATGAGCCTCACTTCAACTTCTAGTGATAGTGAACAAGTTAGCCTTGAGGTTAGTTCATTATGGGGACAGTAATTTCAATTATAAATAAAAATTTACAAAATTAATTTTGTAAACCTTATTTTGGAAAAGTAAATTTTAGCGTACTGTTAAATTTTAACTATAAAATTTTTAAATGATAAGTATTAAAACATAAATAGATTATGTTTAGCCTAGATGCTATCACTTACTGAAGGAATTACAGAAAACGATCTTCTAAATATTGCACATTAAAGTCAGTATTGATTATCGATCAGACCAATTAATTGTGCATGCATAATACAACGTTTGGCAAGAATTTTACTTGATGTGAAATAGAAATGTTATAATGTCTGTAATTCGTAAGAGAAAACTCTCTCTACTCGGGATTACTGTGGGTTAAAAGATCATTATACTTGCAAACAGTCTAAATTAAATTATTACATGGATCACACAAAAAAAAACCTATCCAACTTATTGTTATTTTACAAAAAAATGTTTCTAAAGCATTGTCTCTATTTAGTTTGATTTCTTTATATCACATGTAGCCCAATCTTTTAATAGTTTTTTAACAATCCACAATAATTAAAATTCCTGTGTTCTATATTAAAGGTGTTACAAAGTTCCAAGTTACCTCTTGGTGGGAATTCAAATTTGAATGAGATACAAATACTAAATGTTGCCCTAGGTTCAGGTCTAATTTATTCTTAATACATAAATATTTATCAGTCCTTGTTAATTCTTTTCCCTGGTAATTATTTACTTTCACTCCATAAGTTGCAAAACTACTTTATTTCCCAATATATAGTCCAAATCTAAATCTTCTGTAAGAGCGACACCAAAAAAATGGCTTGCCTTGGCTGAGAGCAGGAAAGATAATCCTTTTTTTTCATTCTTGTAACAAACATTCTCCTTAATTAATTAAATTTTTTGTCCTTCCTTCACTTCTCTGGTTATTATATTTTCACAATATTTTTATATATAAACGTTTTAAACTAACTTTCTAAATCTAGGTCATTTATTTATTTATTTTCTTTACTATTTATTGGAGTTTTACAATTAATTGAATATAAATTTTATTTTATTTAACATTATTTCCTTGTCTTATTTATTATACTATCGAAATGATTTTGAATTATTATCGCCAACGATATTTAATTCTCATCAGAGACATCTGTTTTATTAAACTTAAGCCTATTTCATTTCCACTATTCCATTGTCTAGCCATGCGACAAGATAAGAGGGCCATCTCCGCTGTTCCCTTTACAAGTTATTTGCTTCTTTCATCAACCCATGACAACTCAAATAATTATTTATCTTAATATTGTCTTTGTTTATCCAAAAGTGTTTAAATAATTATTCCTATTCTTTATTTATGAACTCCTTATAACTGAATTGCATATTGAAAATATAGCCTATCATATTGATATGTGACTGTAACTTGTGTTCCTTGTTGACCTTTACGTGATTAGATTTAATATGGTCTAAACGGGTTACTCGTTATTTTGATGTTTAGAATAATTATGTCTCTCCTTTCCCTCTTTTACACATTCCAAAATTAATTTTCATTATTATTATTATTATTATTATTATCATCATCGCTGTGTGTATTTTTACTGTAAATGTGAGTTTCTTACTGTAAATGTTTATTTAATATCATAAATTCAAGGTGTTATTATTACATTTTGTGTTTATGTTAGTTTCTTTATCATTTGTTGCCTAATTTTATACATCCTTGTGTATTAAATACATGAATATTAATAACGATCAGCAAATAAACAAAACATATTAATAACTAATTCTAACATTTCATCTTATCATCTAAAATAAGTACAAAATTTTGTTACAACAGCTATCATCAGATTGGCTATGTTATGAGAATGTTTATTAAATGTATTGGTATAATTTTTACTTTCTCATTTTACATTGCAAGGGTAACTTTTTTGGGGGGACATGGATCTGCTTTTATTATGCGTTGCCGAGTTATCAGATTGCATGGTAAATTAATATATGTACACTGGGCGAATCTCAATCTAGGCTAGCTATTTTTGACGGGATCTAATTCTAAAACTAAATCACTTAAAACAACACCAATTTAGACTAAAACCAAATGTTAATATAAACTACACTGTATTGGCACAACATGTCGGACTAACACAAATGGCTACTTGGCTGTGTGATAGTTCAACTAATACGGTTCCAAAAAAACCCCGATGCGCCCAGATATAAACTCTAGGACCCGTACTGGCCCTGTCCCTGCGGGTTTAGCAAGGCATACTTTTATATTGGGGTACTACTAAAAAAGAAGCGACGAGCGTTGTCACAGACGTCTTCCTTCACTGCTGGTTGATGCACGACTCCCCGCTTATCAAGTCCGTTGTTCGCATAGCGATAGGAATAAGGGGGGGGGCAATGGTGGCTAAATCACCACAACATATAGTATAATAATAATAATCTTATTGCATTGACCTTGAAATTAATTGACATGACAAAATATAAACCTAAACCATTTATAAATACGCTTGTAAAATAAATGTATTTAAAAGCTACTAAAATTTTGCATACATTAGGATACGTCAAAACTCTCTAATTAAAAGTTTTTTTTTAAATTTTTAAAAGAATTATGAAAAATCAAAACTCAGCCCAGAGTATTATAGAAAACTTGACTTTAACCGTAAGTACAGTAGAGTCCCGCAAACTCAGCGTAATGTGGACCGGAAGTGTGCCGAGTTTGTGAAATGCCGGGTTATCGGGAATAAGGGCAAAAAATAAATTGTAATTTAAACCCAAAGCGGCGGCGATATCAAACGACTTTGTCGATAGTGGTATCCCATTGTCGGCAGTGTAAAAACACCGCAGCACCAAAGCGGCGGCGATACCAAACAACTTTTTCGATAGCGGTATCCCATTGTTGGCGGCATAATAACACCGCGGCATTGGCACCCCTCGATATAGCAGACATACACCTGAAAAAACGTTTGATGGGCCGCTTTTTTTCCACGAATCAATTTAGTAGACATTATGGAAAATATAACATTTCTTTTCAGTTTTCTTTGACAGGTACGCACAGTATATACAGTAAATAAAAATGAGCGAGTTACGAAAACGGAAGCGTGTGTTGGTTTCGTTTGAGACACGGTTAAATGTGTTGTTAAAAAGACTTGACAGAGGGGAATCTGTAAAAAAGCTTTGTGACGTGTTTAACGTGGGAAAAGTACCATCAACGATTCGAGCGATCGAAGTTAATGCTCGCTTTGGGATCTGTCGAACTTTTAAGAACATCGCTGTTTTTAGAAATATATATTTTTTCCTGTCAGGGTCGCCGAGTAATCCGGACTGCCGGGTTATCGAGTGCCGAGTTTGCGAGACTACTGTACTTCCATTAAAGTGTATTTTATCTTTCACTATTAAAAGCAAGAGTTAAGCGTAAGCCATTCTCCTTCTGTTAAATGCATAATCTCCATTAAACACAAATAGATGTATATTTCTGAATAACAATTTTTTCCCTTGGGTTTTAAATTTGTGTATAGAGTCAGTGTCATTGTTAGTGGGTTGTTTATTTTATAACAATCTAAAATGATATATTGTTCTATTGCTACACTTGTAACAAACTGATTTTAGTAATAATAAATATCCTTGTTTCCACAGGATTTCCTTGAAAGCTGCCGAGCTCCTACATTATTAGCTGAACTCGAGGATACAGATGAAATGCCTGATGAAGATGAAAATGATGATGATGAAAACGAAGATGATGACGATTACGAAGAGGTCATGGTCAGCAGAAATTTGTTATCATTCATGGTATGTAATAATCAATATTTGTTTTTGATGTGTATGATGGTGAGATTTGACAAATGTTTAAATCTATAAATTTTCATAATACACAAGATATTTTTGTTCTATTTGTATATACAACATATGAGGACGGTTTGATAGCTCGATAACTGTGATAGGTGATTGCATTCATATCACAAATTTTATTTTATTTTTGACATTTGCCATCTGATTTTAGGTATACACACAAGTTTCAAGTAGATTTTTGATTAATCATTAAGGAACTTGAATAAAAGCTAAAAGAATATTATAGGGACACTTCTATTGCATAGAATAGTTCAAAAGTAGTAATTCACTGAATTTTGTGCTAGTCCTACAAACAGGATGGTACTGACCATCTAGAACAGCTGAATTAGGAAAATCCACAATATTGTGTTGGATGACTCATCATAAGATAACTTACGATGGTAAACATCTCAGATGAACACAATTTAATATCCTGTGTGAGAATATTGTTGGCTAAATAGATGCTGCGAATTTCTCCAAGTTGATCAAACACATAGCTGCTGTTTTACAAAAAGTTACAAGTTTTTTAAGGCTTTGAATTGTTATATAGTTGCATAAAATAAGATAGGATTTAAAGTTTTACTTAACCAGTATATTTTGTTTTTATTAACAGGAAGAAGAAGGTTACGAGTCAAGGAATGGCAGTGTAGTCGGAGGTGGTGTCACAAGTGTGGGAGGAAGTACAAGTGTTGAATGTGGAAATGGAAAACGTCGTTCGTGGGATGATGAGTATGTGTTGAAGCGACAGTTTTCAGCGTTGATTCCTGCATTTGATCCAAGACCTGGGCGTACAAATGTGAATCAAACAACAGATTTAGAGATTCCTTCTCCTGGAGGTGTGGATGTAGGCACTGGTGGAAGTACATCAGACGTGGAAGTTACACCTCAACCTAGGTTACAACTTATCCTTAGAGGACCAAACATTCCTGGAGTAAGTACTGAAGTGATAATAATAAAGTATTTGACTGATGACTGTGCTTTCAAATATATTCATTAGGATTGTACAAGATTTCGAAAATCGACAGTTATATTAAAAAAAAAATCAATAGTGTGACCGTCTCCACTCCTTTTGACCAGCTTGAAGCTCCGGCTGGCTGGAGACCGCGTACACTTTAGCCGAATCTTGTCAGGATGGGCCAAGGAGTCGGGTTAGAACGCTAATGAACGCACGCAACGCAAGTGAAATTAAATGTTATATTTTATTTGAGCGCCGAATTAGATTACAGAAATATTTATAATTTATAAAAAAGACATAACGGCAAGATAAAACCTTAATAGTGGCCGAAAATCATACCGTTTAATTTAGCTAGCACGTGGCCGAAAAATGGACTGACCTCGTTCCGTAGCGGTCTTCCCTCTCGCGGCTCTCGGAACAGACTCCCGCTCGGCTCGCTGGTTCAAGCCTTCCACTCCTCGTCTCTCCCCCCTCTTCTACGTGATATTGCACTGCTCAACAAAATCGCAAGTGCCAATTCATATTTTATTATTTAGAATTCCTTTACATCCTAATTTATACTTATTATAGTTTTGGTTTGGTGGGCTCCTTGGGTGGGCCACAATAGCGTCTCGATCTCATAGATTCATTTCTTGGGTCTATGTTTCTCTATTCGGTCATCAAATTCTCAATTCATTTTTTGAGTATCTACTAAAAAATTTATATAGTACATTGTAATTATGAATCTCTCAAAGATAGTTTATTCATTCATTTTTCAGTGTGTTTAATTCAGTTGTCATTAACCGTAGGCTGAGGTGAAACCCGCTTCCTAAATGTATCACACCCTTCTATAGGACAACATCTAATTTGTAATAGAATGTATTAAGAGAAATGAACACGTTAAAAACAAGAGTCCAAGGTTTTCTTAATGACTCGACATAAACGTGTGTTGGATCCGAAAATTGAAATTCCTGTGACATTTCAGGAAATTTCCAGTCCAAATCAATCAATATAAAAATCCCAAAATAATTGTATGCTCATTAAGATTGTTTTTCAATCAGCTTTGATGATTTATCTGTGGATTTATAACCTTTAACTTGGCATGGACATGACCAAGTGTTTCTACAATGATTAATAAAAGAAGGGAAGTAAAGTATAAGATTTTAATACATACTGCACAATGTCAAATTAACTATACTCTGCTAAATATTTAAAAATACTTTAAAATGGTAAAATCCACAATTACGCTTTAGAATCGTACTGAAATTTAAAATAGAGTTTGTACAAACAGGATACTTTTCAAGTAATTCTAAGTTTGAACATCAAGTTTTACCATACATCCCATGACAGTATTTAGTTCCTAATTTGAATACTAGGAGTTATTACTGCCTTTTTCCTATTAAAAGACAGTTTTACAGAATATTTTGGTTTGGCATGAATATTTTCATTAGGAATGGCAAAAATATTCTAACAAATAAATGTATGTCTACAATGTTTATTTTAAGTGTAATTCTTTAATGGATTATTGTTCTTTCTTGGGATTAATTAATAAATTATTTCATTTATATTGTTCGTAAAAGAAATTTACCAGATGAAATTATTCTCAGATTTTGAAGTATCAATAAATATTTATTTTTCGCACTCTAGATAATATGTACAAATTACAAAACACCTTTAAGGGGGGAAAAAAAAGAAATATTTACTTCTTTTTTTAATCAGACAAAAGTTATGTCACAGGTAAAAAAGTGGTTTTTGGATTGATGACTGTCGTCTTTGCAATGATCAACGGCTCAAACACATGGACCGATATTAATCAAATTTTATATGACATATTTTGGCCATATCTCATGACTTTTTTCATGTTTTCGATAACTCGAAATTTAGAAACTATTATAGTTCAGGAATAATTGGTAAAAAACAAAAAAATAATTTTGACTGCCATCATTTTAAGCCTTAAGAGTCCTACTAGAATTTCTCAAATTGGCAGGCCATTTTTTAAATTTTGAAATGGTATTTCGTGTATAAAGCGTGATAATTAATTATTATTTCATTCTATTTACTTCATCTAGAAATTTAATTATAACGTATTTGTTTTGGTTTTTCATTTAAAATCAATAAGTATAATAATGTTTTTAGGTACAAGATGTAGAAATAGAACTAACAGAACCTAACTGGACAATATTCCATGCAGTCCAGGAGTTAATACAATTAGCAGATTTAGGAAGCAGACAAGAAAAGTTACGACGTATTTGGGAACCTACATATACGTAAGTCATATTTTTATTCAGTATATGGAAAAATTATTGAATGTTATATTTTCTTCTGCAAATATTTAACTCCCAACTACATCCATAATAAGGGGTCCAATAAGGAACTTACTCGTTTGATAATATAGAAATTTATTCAGAATACAAACGGAATCGGTTGAACATTAAAATAAATCAAGTTTCAAAATTGACAGATAAAGAGAAAACAAACACTTGGTTTTTAATGAAACCCAATTTTTTTTTTTTTTTAATGGTCTTAATTATATAGTTGGCTATGAAAATGACAGTGCTTTGAACGTCCCACTAAATCTGTAGGTTTACTGGAAATTGTATGGTTCTTACCACACTGAATACAAAAATTACATTTTACTATTCTTAGGATTCTATTTCTTGAAAATCATAACACACAGAGTTGCCTATGAAATGACTGGTCTATCCTTGTGTCACATCAGCAACAAGGGTTTAAGTGCACACTCAAACATCCCATGGAACTTTAAAACTCTTTCTGTAAGGTTGTCTTGAATCATTTGCATTCAAAGATCAAATGGTCTGGAGTTTCCTCTGTGCAGACCTCTTTCCTGCACAGTGGCTGTCCAGTGAATATCCCCATCCTACACATATGCTTTTTTAGTTGGCTATATCCTGTAATGAACCCTACCATTTTGCTTATATTGCTCCTACCTAAAAAAAGAAGGTTAGATTTAATATGCTTAGACGATGGCAAGGAGTGATAGTTTTAATCCTAAGATACTCCTCCATCTTGCCTCATGTTACTTTGAGTCCAAATGATGATGGCCTGCTTAGATAGTCTTTGATAAGCCACAGAACAGTTCAGATTTTAAGAGTATTGCCGCTGACACTTTGTAAGTGTAGTTAAGTTAATTTGTGATTTACCTATTCAATTCTTATTATCAAGTATCTATTAATTAATTCAATTTGTGCTTTAAGAGCTTTTAGTTAAAAATCAAGTTACTTTAGTTTGTAAGTCTGCGTTCTTACAAACTTATTATTCAAATTATTATTCTATTATACCTAAGGTAGGGTTACATTCTGGTCGTACTTAGCAGTTATTTCTATAAATGTGGCAATGGTAAATACAATAAGTTAGCCAGACATTTTGAAAAAAAAAAAACAAGAAATCTCCCTTTTATTTCAAAGAAAAATAAGGACATTATTAAATATATATTTAAGTAAACATTTAAATCTAAAATCTATCCTGTGATAGAATACATGTGCTACAAATCTGAATAAAAGTTTTATGTCTTTTTCACTAAATTTTGTCTCCTAATGATTACTTAATCTTTACTGTCCACTTTACTCACGAAATACCAGTCCATATTGTTAGCTTCCTTCAATATCACAATTACTTAAAATCCTCCATCTTCATCGTTGAAAGTGAGTCTGTCCAGCCGTCTTATAACGTGACTGTTTCACAAGGTGATTCGAACAAGACTACATTACTCTGACTCCTGACAAAGACTGAGGCAAGCCACGCTTCCTTCTTGCTTGGAAAGACGCTCTCGCAAAGCCTTTTGGGAAATATTCCGTTTCATAGTGTCCGAAAGGGGTTCGGCTTTCGAATTGCTTTCACCTTACGCTGCATTAACTTAGAAGGTTACAAGTCTATTTCACCTCACGCGCACAATTTGAAATTACGCTTTCACTTGTTTAGTTTTAAGTTGTTTATTAGTAATCATTAGGTTATTATTATTGTTCATTTGAAGATTGTTTAAATACATTTTATAATTACTTATTATTATAAATAATATCATCCTATAATTAGTTCATATTTATTATTAATATTAAATAATGTTTTATTAATTACTGGTTGGAGAGTGTCCCAAAACACATGGGACAAATACATGGTTGGTCAACATATCTACACATTCATTTCCATTGTTGAGCCATGATGTGGTTATGACACAATCCCAGACTAATTTTAACTAAATTCAATAGAATCCAGAGCTTTCAGACAAAGCAAAAGGTTGTTAATATAACATCCTATAAATCTCCTTTTATGGAATATCTATCACCAACAATCATTATAATTAAAATGAATAACAGCTGATATAGTAAATCAAACAAAAGTTGGGTTATCCACATTTACTATTGTTAATGAAAATAAATTCCGTTCAGTACTAATTTATCTTATTTATTTGTTTTCAGAATTGTCTACAGGGAAGTAAAAGACAATACAGGGGAAGATGAAGGTGGAGAATCAACCCCAGTTGCAACTACGTATTCTCAAACCCGCAATCACGCAACATTCAGCGGTGGCAGCGTTATCTCCCCTGTGACACCTGTTCCATCAATGTCATGTACTGTAGAAGATCTACTTCAACTACTTAGGCATTTATT
Organism: Aphrophora alni; assembly: GCA_963513935.1. Taxonomy (NCBI): domain Eukaryota; kingdom Metazoa; phylum Arthropoda; class Insecta; order Hemiptera; family Aphrophoridae; genus Aphrophora; species Aphrophora alni. The sequence continues at coordinate 45,935,366 of OY740778.1, read as the reverse complement.
TGTTATTTGTACAAACCTTAAAGATATTAGTCATTTTGGTGAGTATTTTTTTATTATTTTTTTTTTTGGTTAATGTTAATCTAAAATATAATTACAATGCAAACCAAGCGTTAATGAATCACAAAAGTAACAAACTTAAATGGAATTTATTGCAACACTTATGCTAATTTTGTTGTGCGACATTTTTGAAATACTTAAATGACATTTTGCCCCCTGATTAGTTAGTCAGTGCATAATCTAGACTTTCTTCAAATAGATTATATGATAATTGAGGCAAATCTCATTTTAAGGTTCTTCTTCAATTGAACAGTCTGTCCCTTTTGCATGTTGGCTACAAGGGCTTTTCGGCCTCTCTAATGAAAAATAGATATGTTAATGCCTCTAGACATCCTTAAGGAAACCGGTAAACTCCATGAACTTCAAAATTTTCCGATAAAACAAGTTGTCTTGAGGAAATGTCTGTCTGTCAAAAACTCAAAGGTCTCTGCCCTTTCCCGATTGAGGCATTCACATTTGAAGATAAAATGTTCCTAATTTTTTTCTTGCAGAGGGGCTCCTCAGTGAATATGCCCTTCCTATGCATATGTTTTCTCAGTTGACTATGTCCTATAACAAACCCTATCACCTCATTTCATATTACCCCTTGCCTATTGTGAGAAGGTCAAATAATTTGCATAGAAGAGGTGCATCCCTTAGCTACTCTTTAACCTACATTTCATAGATCAAGTGCTACTGGCTTCCATTGTCAGTCTCTTGGGTATGGCACAAAACTGCTGAATCCTGTAAGTTTTGCTGTTAGTGCTTTGTTAGCCAGTTGTCTGTATATTCATCTCATTAACCTTAGCAAAGCTTAAAGCCTGGTTTACACGGGTAGAGTTGTTGGTAGAGTAGAGTTTCTAGTCGAGTAACTCTACTCATGTAAACACTCACTAGCGTCTACTAGCTAGTAAAGTAGCTAGTAGGTAGTAGAGTATAGTTACTAGCAGCATGTGGGAAAGTAGCTCTACTCTACTTTACCCACCACTATCAAAATTGTCAATCTATACACACTATACTACACAATTGCACACTATACTTGTGTAAACGTGATCCGTCGGCAGTAGAGTAGAGTTTCTGGTACACAGTTCACAAACTATCATCAACACTCTACTATGTGTGAACAGTCGCTTGTTTAAAATCGGTAGAGTGGTCAAGAAAGTAGCTCTACTAGAAACTCTACTCTACCAACAACTCTACCCGTGTAAATCAGGCTTTAACATTGTGATATATTTTCTCTTCTTTAGGTGACAAAACTACCACAGAAACTTATCATACAAACTCTCAAAGAAGTATAATGTTTTTATACAACGTAGAATTCTTAACCCTCCAAGTGGCGCGGTGACCTACAGTAGGTCGCCAACGTGCTCCGAAGTGATTTCACTAACTTTTAATCACGTATTTTGCCATTCAACGTTACGCCCACTTAAAATTATAAAATTATCCGATCGCAATAAATAAAATACCGTTGGAAAGCTAATGTTCCGTAGATGCATAATCATGCAAAAAAAATACCACAAAACGTTATAAATAATATTCCAAAAATTGGTGAAGTTCGAGTATTTTTGATGCGTAAAATCGTAATTTTCAACTATGCGCCTTTTCGTATAGCGTGGCTCCATTTTTCCTGATATGATTACAACTATATTTTTCTGTCATTTAAGTCAACTAAAACACTGTTATATAGATCACATGTTTCTCTTTCTAACCATAGATTACAAATTGTTCTGCGTCTAACAGATCCAGAGATATTCGTACTTGAACATAGAACAAACCTGACAACAAGAAATTCATTTAGCATTCGATGTGCTTTACAAAAAGACGAAGTTGATATCTCTCTGTTTTTAAAATTATTTTTCTTTTTACTCTATGTTGTAGGGGAAATTCCATTCTATAAGTTGGAACCACTTGAGTTTAGGAATTGCTTACTAACAATTTGTTGTTTTGAAGTCCAAACGTAGTAAATGTCTGACGTGAACACTATAATATTTGGCTTGGCAAATATTGGTTTTGGGATTAGATTTTTGTTATTTTGAAGGTTTGTGTATACAAATTGTATATAAATTGTGTATACAAGTTACAATATATGTGTTTTTATTTCTAAAGTTTGTTTTTGAGTGAATTTCGAATGTGTATATGGAATAACCTATAAATAACAATGGTTAGTTTAGGCTATAAGCATATTTTCTTATATTTAGTGTTTTATATGAGTATACAAGTGAATATGTGTGTTATTCTTTGTAAAGTATATTGTATTAGTAAAATCTAATGCTTTTGTTTTAGGCCTAGCTTTAGAAAAATACTAATTATGCCTAAAAGTTTGACATGTCACCCTAACCTTCAAGCGCCAGAATACAAATTTTTGAAAAATCGTCATTTTTATTTAGAATATGTAACATATTATTATTTTTTTCCCCTAAATATATTCACAAATATATTAGAAATCTCAAGTAACGGTGAAAAAAAATGCAAAAAATGTATTAGTATGTTTTTGATCACCATTTCTGTGAAATTTCTGCTTCGTTACTATTAGATTTTTTGGTATTTGACCAAAAAACTCCAAATGTGATACATATGTAACTTTTTTTGCACTACACAACTAAATTCTATGCACCTTTCTGGACATAATGATATATAGAAGTTCTGTATAAAATATATTTTACTATTTTTTATGTTTTTTGGAAAAAATAAAGAGAAAATTCAGTTTTTTCGTATATAATTTTTTTAATTTTTAAAATGTAACATTTTTTTTCTTTTTTTTCCTAAATATATTCAAAAATATTACACAAAACTTTTGTATATCTTAGAAAAAGGTAGTAAGCTATTGATTTTGGAATATACAATTTTTTCCTGAAAATTGGTAACTTCGTTTTTGACATGTAACATACTTACTCCAAAACCGTTTAAAATTTTTTTTTATTGTATAGATGGATTCTATGCATCTTTCTGAGAAAAATGATATCTTATAAGTTAGGTTTTGTATAGAAATAATATATTTAATTAATTTTTTAACAAACGAAGAATTTTCAAGACAATTAACATTGCCAGTGGGAGGGTTAATGACAATGGTCAACATATAAACAGAGTGATCAACACAAGATGTCTACCATTATATAATCTCTAAAACTATAAGAGATACAAAAAAACATTAAATGGGGAATCTTCTCTACCTTTGTATGAGGTTTAAAATATATTACCCAGATTTTGAAAAGTCCCTGCCATTATCTAGTATTGATTTTAATACTTTTTTAAATTTATTCCTGAGTATTTTTTGATAAAACTAACCATTTATAATCTACGGCCTGTGAAAGATTTGAAATTTATTATTTACTTGATTTTTAAATGTGTGTTTCCAATCCTTTTCTAATATATACAAAAATAAAAACGAAATTGATTAATTTTCAATAAAGAATTTAACTTCTGATATTTACATAAAGTATGTTATAGAATTTAATATTTTTAGATAAATTCTTAGCTTTAAAATGTTAACTACTATTCCTGTTACAGATTCTGATGGCAGTGAAACCCAACTACCTCCTGAAGAATTCACGAGTAAGAAGATTACCAATAAGCTTTTACAACAAATACAAGATCCTTTAGTCCTGAGTTCTGGAGCACTCCCCGCATGGTGTGAAGAGCTGAACCATTCTTGTCCTTTCTTGTTCCCCTTCGAGACCCGACAGTTGTATTTCAGTTGTACTGCTTTTGGAGCATCAAGGTAAAGTGTTGATGTGGGCTAATAATTTAGTATGGATTATATTAATTACAGGTGTTTAGCGTTTGTATTGACAAGAAGCTCTTGTTTTTAACTAACCTCATCCATAAAATCATAATGCATATTTTCGCTTCTATGATCCTTCTGATCAAACTTCAGACTTGACATTTTTTTTTCTCGATTATGCTTATATCCCTCCTCATTAGTCATAGTAGGGATAAATTAAATATTGTTGTTCTACCAACTGATATATAAATATACATATAGCTTATTGAATTGATAACATTCCTCTTTAGTTTAATTATAGCGAGATGTTTCTCACACACACACACAGTTGGCATCGTCAGACTAACTATGGTTACACCATAACATTTAATACATATCATATATTAATTGGTACCTAAGTACACATCAATAACGCATATTAAAAGATCTTTATGTACATGAAATATTTTGTTAAAATTGGGCTTAAAGAGAACTGTTACATAAAGGAAAAAATAATAGATAGCCACCCAGATTTATGTTCTTGAACTTAGTATCGTGGTTTCATTTCATGACTCGCTTAAGAAAATTAAATGCCAATGAAGTCTTATTAATTATCTATTTTATTATATGCAAATTGAAAGAAAGGCCTTTTAGAGCCTTATATTAAATTTTGTTTTCATTTGTAGCGTATTTAGTTAACATTTTGTGTTTTAGCCACAAGTTTCTTATATATTTATTATTGTACGAGTATATAGGATGTTAGGACTATACAAAATTAGTTATAGCAGATCATTTTTAAATATACTTATTGCAGAAAAACACTTTAAACAGCTACAGATAGAAGGCTCTGTCTTGATTGTCAGATTTTTTTGGTGGGGTCCATCTTCTGCAATTTATTTTAACAAAGCTACCATTTTTTAAATGTAGAGAGTTGGAGTTAATTTTCATAGCCATTAATGTGCTTATTTTGTATGGAAAAGGATTGCTGTTTAGGTAAAGTTTATATTTTTAATTAGATATTTTATACAGCGCCTACATTTTCTGTTACAGTTTTTCTTCACAGCATCTGGATTATAATGAAATCTCAAGGAAATAAGACCTCAGTTTTTTACTAATATTCATTTTTGATAGCTTACAAAATCTTCTTCTTTTTTTTAAGTAGAATATTGTTCCTAATCATTGAAGATTGATTCGAAAATTTTAAAATGTTGTCCATGACGTTTATATTTACGGAAATGTTTATTTGTGGAATATTTATTTTTCAAGATAGATTAAATGTAAAAAAGAAATTATCATCTTATACTAAAGAATTAACCATATTTCTTTTCGTGTTGCAGGTCAATAGTGTGGTTACAAACACAACGAGATGTTACTTTAGAAAGACAAAGAACTCCAGGACTGTCTCCTAGACGAGATGATCCACATGAGTTTAGAGTTGGAAGGTTAAAACATGAACGTGTGAAAGTACCACGAGGTGATCAGTTGCTGCCTTGGGCAATACAAGTGATGCGAGTACATTCAGATAGGAAAAGTATTCTGGAAGTAAGTTTTATATATGGACGTAGTATACATTGATTTATAGCAATAATATCTATCAGAAGCACATCTGTGAAATGAACGTATGTAAAACTCCAAGAAAATTAAGAAGAAAAAATAATTACTGAAGTTAAATTTTAATTAATATGAAAAAATACACTTTGTGATTTTTTGGATTTGATTTTACAAAGGTTTTAAATAGTTTTAAAAATAAATTATTAGAAATTATAATTCCTGTTTACAAATTTTGAATGGGAACAGTGTAGTTCAATTGGTTTAAGCTTACTCTTTTTTTGCTGCAATTTGGAGTGGTGAACCATCAATAGCTGTGCAGATTTGAGCTTGGTTGCTAGTGTTACATTTTTCATCAAGTTAGTTCCTTCATTAATCTCTAGGCTATAAAGTTATAATGTAAAGGGGGAGGGGGGAATGGGAACATAAAGAGTAGGATATTTTGCTATGCAAAACATGAAATGGGTGTCCCACCAAGCAGGTATCGAGAGGAACGAGACAGTTGATCGTCTTGTGAGAGCTGATTTAAAATAACTAACTTATGATTCACAACCTTTTTGTGTGTAGCTGAAAGGCCATCTGGGGAACATGGTTGAGTTGTGAATGATAATTATTGGTACCTGCTTTCTTACAGCCTAGACAAACTAAGAGATCCGTAGTGTTCTCCAAGTCTAAAGCAATAAAATCCTTTTCACTGAGCAGGCGTGTCCAATTAGACCATTAATCCAATAACAAGGGTGCTTGGAATCTCTAGTATTGGTAAGGGTGCTAATTTCTTAAAACTTATTTGTTGCGTGAAGAAGTCTGAAGGGAGGGCAGCTGAGCAAGTGGTGGGATGAGCTAGAGCTATGAATACCAATTGAACCATTTGCTTCCCCCGCCATCAAATAGTGCACGGAGACCTGTTTCCTACTGAAGGTCAGCCTTCTTCAGATAACAAACGGGCTATACCAAGTGTAACTAACCGCTTGTAGTACAAGCATAGCGAGCAAACAAATCAGTTGAGCCATTTGGTTCCAACTGAAAATCCAATTTTATCGTACCTAAAAAATGTAGGGGAATATTTTTTTCAAAACCCAGTGGTTCAAAAATAGGAAATTTTTGAAGTAATATATCATTTTACAAAACTTTAGAAATAAAACATGTTTTGATTTGACTTGTCCTATTTCAAGATGGTGTCCTTTAAAGTTCAAAAAATTTACAATTTTTATTTACTGTTACTAATCAAATGAATGACAACATTAATTTTTCACAAAAACCCGTTTTTACAGTCCAGTATCAGTAGAGTTTGTGTGCATGTATAACAACTAAGTATGACAACTTAGTCATTGAAACACCCTCTGGTCTTTTGGTCTTTGTATTGTGCAAATTAGGTGGTCTTGTGGAAAATTGTGTTTTCAGTCATTTGATGATTAAAGTTCCTACAAGTGTACAGTAGTTGTTACAATTGTTACTGTCACTGAACAATTCTATTCTCAGAAACATGAAAACATTCAAAACCCAAGGAAAACTTTGATCAACAGAAATTGGTACAATTTATTATTTGTACAAAAGAAGTCAAAATCTAGAGGATTATTGTTTAATATTTTCATGGAAATTCAACAGTGATCATTTACCGATTTGAATTTTGGAAAAATTGTGAAAAGTAAAAGAAGTACCCATATTGTAAATATTCCTAATTGTTTGAAAGAATATCTCTTCAACAATATTTGGTAAAATTTTGGATTGTTAGGAGTCGGGTTCAAAATGAAATGATTTGGGCAATCGGTGATAAAAATGTTTGTATGGCTTTAATGTTTGGGGTGTTTAATTTCTATTTACAATAATTGTCTCTAGTTAATTATTGTTAATGATTCTAATATCTATAAAACATTAAGCATTATATGGTATTATGACATGATCTGTAACACCCGATATCTATTCTTTAATAAACCCATTTTGTATCTTAGTAAAGAAAGGCTTCAACACCAAGAGGTAAGAAAATAAATTTTTGAACTAGTATTTTTCCCCATTTTTTTCGTGTTCTTTATAGGCTAAACATTTCTATCATCACCTTATAAAAAAAGAAAGAGTAGAATGCAAATAAAGACTCTCAGCCCTTAATAGTGTCAGAGGCGGAAAAGAACAAGAGTTGGTCAAGAAGTGATAAGATGACTTCATATGAAGATACAGCTCGAGTTCCCTTGGGATTGGTCGTACTCTGTATAAATGAGCCCCTGAGTCTTTTAAACTAGTAATATATTGTTTAATGAGAAAGTTGTATAATGATATACTGATAAGTTTAACTAATTTGTATTGCTTATGTGTATTTCAGGTTGAGTTTCAAGGTGAAGAAGGCACAGGTTTAGGTCCAACTTTAGAGTTCTATGCATTAGTAGCTGCTGAACTACAAAGAAAAGACTTAGGTAAGTGCATCTCACTTGTTAAGTTGTAATAATATGTATTATACTAAACATTAGAAAATTAATTTTTTTTTAATTTTTTTAATCTCCTGAAAATCATGGTGTAATCAGTTAATATGTCTAACTCGCTAAAGTTCAACTTCTCAAATTCTTAAGATTTGTGGGTTGAAGCCCAGTTGGTTTTATTTTATTTTTTTAATTGTTATATAAACATCACAATACTTGTACTTATCGTTAAAATTATGTTCCAAATTTAGTGATAAATCACTTGAAAATGCAACAACTTGAGTGGAAAATTGGTAAAAATAACCCAATCTAGTTGATGCTAAATTCACAAAAAAATTTGCAAATTTTCCAAGATCAAAATCCATCCTATGGCGAATTTAATAAAAATTATGATAAAGTAGATCATTTTGATATTTTCATCAAAACCTGATTTGAGAACTATGATCACCCGTCTACAGAAAGGTTCAAACCGTAAAACAGTCTTTTGTACTAACTCGAGCAATTTTTTTTTTTAAATGTTCTCATTTTCTAATCTACTAATGGACATTTACGATGTTATATTTGAATCCGTTACTATTCAACTGTAACTAAAATCATTTTTATGACTGTTTGTTGTAGGTATGTGGCTTTGTGATGATGACGTAGAAGATACTCTAGGCATTGGACTAGACCTAGGAGAAGGTATCAAACCTCCAGGATATTATGTCCGTCGCCCTACAGGTCTGTTTCCTGCTCCTCTTCCTCAGGATTCTGCTGCTTGTGATCGTGCAGTTCAGTACTTCTGGTTTTTGGGTGTATTTTTAGCCAAAGTTCTACAAGATAATCGTCTTGTAGATTTACCTTTATCGATGCCATTCCTCAAACTATTGTGTCATGGCGAAGTCCAAAACAACATAAATGAAAGGTTAGTGTATTTCTTATCCTGCTATATTGTGTTCAAAACTGTCCAATAAACAAATTATTCAGTGTCTATCAGTTAAAAATATTCTATTTTTAAAGTTATTAGATAGTGATATATTGTTAATGTTATTGGACAAATATTTATACAAATATTTGCCATCATTTGTATATTTTAAAAAAAATGTATGATGTTAAGTATTATCATTGTGGAGTCAACTGTTATCATATATTATGGACCCCTGACCCTCTCCATCACTCTTGATAGTTTGACAAGATGACGAGTGTTCAAAATTACGTATTTTCCTCATCATGTTCCACACTTTCATCTACATTTGAATTTTTTGCAGTTTTGTCTGGTGCCCATCCAGATGTCTTGGTTTATGATTGTCCGTTCTCAGCAGCTGTTGACACAAAAATATATAAAGGAAGTATGCCATTCATCGGCTCTATTGCTGTGAATAATGCACCACTGATTCGAAAGCAGTGCAACATCTACAGTGACCTATAGATTTTGTATTAAACAAAACTATATATCATACTTAAATGTATTTATTTATTACCTGTTTGTCTGAAAAATGATACATAGTTTTTCGTATCATTGCTTTACTAAAAGGGTAAATAATAATATTTAATCTAATGAGTTTACTTTATTGTGATAGGATTGGGTTGCTTCCAAGAAGTAAAAGCGGCATTGCTGATGATGATCTCATGATGTCATCCCTTATATCAGAAGAAAGTGAGAAAGAGTTGGAACTAGATCCTCCAAAACATTACTCAGAAGAAACAAAACCTTGGTAAGTTATTTATTGTTGAGCACTGTGGTGAAATTCACAATAATGATTCGAATTTGCCCCTAACCCCAATCACTAGAAACTTTAAAATAAAACACAATTATCTGATTAATTGTTCTATATTAATTATTTCCACTAAATGCTCTGATGTACATTTCGATAACATGGTTATCATCATCGGAGGGTCTTGCTTATAAACTAAATCTAAACTTACATATCTACTAATGTAATGTAAGATTAGTTTTCGTTTAGCATACTTTTTATCCAATTTATAATTAGTTATTTGTGTTTTGTTTAGGTTTTCAGGTATTTTAAGCCACGAAGATCTGAGTGAAGTTGATCCAGTAAGAGGGAGATTTTTAAAAGACTTAAGAGAATTAGTTTTACGTAAATCAAGGATAGCACAAGACAATACGCTGTCACTAGAAGTCAAAGCACATCAAATACAAAACCTATCATTGGTTTTATCAGGAGCTGGACCTGTAGTACGATTAGAAGATTTAGCAATTACATTCACATACCTTCCATCATCAAAAATATTTGGTTTTTCAGCAACTGATCTCATACACAACGGAAGTGATATTGAGGTTAGTGAGAGATTTTTTCAATAATTCGTTGTTTTAACACTAATTTCCGATAGTTTACTATATTTGGATATATTCGAAGTTGTTCCATACACATTGTGCTTTTATTGTGCAACTATAGTAACTAAATTAAAATTAGGAAGAAAATATATTTGTTTTTATTTTATTTTATAAAAATTTAAGTATTAGCTCTATTTCAGCTATAATTGTACAAAAAAATGCGATCCGAGGATGTTTTCAGAGCAATAATAATGATAGTGGTAAGGGTTAACTTATGACCTGTTAAGTTTAATTTTAAAATATCCAGAAGAAAAAAATTGGAAAATTTCATAAATTTAGTTGTTCAGAAAAACTCAAAATTTTTAATAGGTCATGGATATGTATTGACAATTTTGATATTATATCAATACCTAAAACTTTATTTCATATTAGCTGAGCTGATAAATTTTATTGTATTTTTTTTATTAAAAGCTTCTTCTAGCCAAAATTACATTTTTCATGTCTTGTCAAATAAGGAAATAACTTGGAAAATCTTCAGGAGTGAATAAAATAAACATCTAAACCTGGATTTGTTTCATAATAACATACAGACAAAACTATATATAAAAAAAACAAATGATGTTTTAATGTATCATTGTTAAATGAATAAATTATCCGGAACAGGTTTTTTTTAGATAACTTGTGCAAGAAAAGAAAGTTTTACTCATGACAAAAAAATTAATGAACGAAAGTGTATTTTCCAAGATACAACCATTTGAAAAAGTCCAAAAAGGAGTAAAACCTTATCATGTTTTGGTATGATAAATATTCATAAATCAACTTTTTTTTTTTAAGTTCTGGTTTTGTATAAGTGTTTACAAAGTAATTCCCCTGATTTGATTATTTCACTCACTCATAGAGATTTCCAAAGTTTTATTAAATGATTCGGCTGGATTTTCATTTTTATTTGAAAATAAATATTAATACTTCATGTTGGGTTCTTACACTACAAAAATAAGAAGGTTTGTATTGTAATAGACTCAATATATATTCTATTTACAGGGTGATTCAAAATTATATGGCAATATTTCGGGAACTGATTTTAAAATAAAAAGAAGACAAAGGTTTATATATACATAAGTCCGGAATGAACATACAAATAAACCAAGACTTTATTTTGGAAATTTTCATAATATTGGATTTTTAAAATCTTGACTGTTGAATATCTCAAAAAACCATTAACATTACAAATTATTTACAAGAAGTAAAAGACATTATTGTTTCTCTTTTAATGAAAAACAATATATATTTTCCTTTTTTTTCCCTGTAGATCAAAAGATAATAGTTTTTGGCTAAAAAACAATTTCGTTTTAATTGTTTACGGAACGACCCAATCAACACAACTAACTCTAAATTGTATTCAGACTAAATGTCTTAATATCACTTGTTCCCTTTCTACTGCCATCATCTAAGTGATCTTCCAAGATGTAACGGGCACTTGGTGGCTATGGGGAAAATGGTTAATAATGGTTAAGCCATGTTGTAACGGTAAGCGTTACAAACTAAGGTTGTTTACTAATTTTTTATTTTATTTTACTTAGCAACGTGATTGGCTAAATAGGTGCTCTTCAATATTTTTTTTAGAAACTTGTGTTAATTTTTTTAAATACACAAAATTTTATTAAACATAAAGTGAAATCTATATTATTAATATTAAACAACTTACACCTAAAACAAGAGTCTTAATTATTCTAATGTTTGTTCACCTTAAAATCTATTAATCTTTCATTGTACTATTTTTTATGAAGTTTGGTTATGTTAGTAACTGCATAACTTACAGTACTTATGATTTATTTTGTAAATTTTTTTAAATTTTCATAACAACCTACCTTCATAGGTTCATTAAACAATTTTCTTTATTTTAAATCAACTTATATTAATTTCTTCTTTAACATTTAAAAATAAAGCCTCACATTAAGGACAACTGTCTTATACGTCTGACTACAGCACAATCTTTTCGAAGAGTGCCGTTCTGTTCCATGCAGAGTTGCCTTCCTATTCGCGACTCTGCAACTCCTGCTCTCTAAGTTTATTTTAATTTTATATATTAAGAACCTGTTGAACTAATAAAATCACAAGATCAGGATCATGTCCTTTTATGGCATATCATGTCTTTGTTCCACGCAAAAGCCGTCTTTCCCCCTACAACACATTTATTTAAATTCATTTTTTATTTATCATTATCAAAACCCCTTTATCCTTTTACCAAATTTCAAAATTCTCAACTTAATGTTTCTTAACAATTAATTGTCTCTTACCGACTACATATTATTATAGGTTGAAGATATCCCATGCTTACAATGTTTTCTAAAATGATCTCTTGACAATTGAATAATACCCGCCTAAACCAAAATATTATAATAATTATTAGTAATAATACTCCATTGCTCAGAAATGTATAAAAAAATGTTAATGTTTTTCTAAACAGCTTCAAAATGGTGACTGGTTTTTTTTAGTTCTAATTTTAATATTTTATTATTTTTTGTCAATCTTTGACCTATAGAAATTTTTTTTTTTTTTTAATATTTTGTAATGTTAATAGTTTTTTGAGATATTCAACATTAATTATTTTAAATACCCACCATTTAAAAATGTCTAAAATTTGTCAAATTTTGAATAACCCCTTATATTGGATATACTTTTAAAAATTTTAAGAGAGAAGTGAGAGAACTTACACGTCTTTAGTCTCTCCTAGTCTGTAAATTCTGAATCGATTTCTATTAAATTGTTAAATGATAAAACTATAAAATAGTTTAGGATGGAAATAAGCAAAAAACACTTCCATTTTGTAAAATTTCTAGGGTTAATATTAATGTAGTTATATTATTGTTTTACAGGTCTGTTTAGATAATGTAGAAGATTATTTGGACTGCAGCTCTAAATTTTGCCTTGAATCAGGGATAAGTCGCCAAATGGAAGCTTTACGTTCTGGTTTCTGTCATGTGTTTCCTTTATCTAAACTGAGAGCTTTCACACCTTCAGAAGTGAGAGTTATGTTGTGTGGTGATCAGAATCCTCAATGGAGTCGTGATGACCTGCTGAGCTATACAGAACCCAAACTAGGATATACCAAAGATAGGTTAGTTCCAACATTTCATTATTTGAATATTTATATATTGTTAAGTGATGATAATGTCATCAAAGATTATTTTTATTAAGAAAAAAAACCTTTGGATGGAGGAATCGATAACAAGTTCATAACCATTATTTTTTGTTTATTCTACATAAAAGCTATGGATTATAAATTTAGTTTATTTATTCATTCTTCCTGTAGACAATCTGCCTATGTAAATACAATAAATATTTTTAACAACATGGCGTAGCACAGTTTTTGAACGCTCCTCGTTGGGCGCCAATTATATAACCTAGAGGACAGAGTTCCTTTTGGTCCGTTAAAGCTGCAGGGTGGTGGTAGATAAAAGGAGGTGCGGGTAGGTAGATAGACTTGGAAGGGTCGAGGTGGTTTGGTGTGGGAAATGGTGAAAGATTTTATGCCCTACTGGGGACCTTTTTGTTGGCCGAGCACCACGTACAATGGCAGCGATCCTGGCAGTGAGGTAGCAGGAATCAGGTGAAAGGTGTTACAATTATTGAAGACGTGTATGGGCTTGAACAAGCTGGTAGGCAGCAGGGGCTCAGGGTTCAATCAGCAAGGTGTGAGTGTGGTTTCCTAATGGCGTTCTCAGTGTACTAATGTCTACTAGTAGTCTCCCCAGAGGGTAGAGGTGAAGTTGTCTCGAGAGGACATGTGAGTGAAGTAGTCTACTGGTCTCCCGAAGGACGGAGAAGTGTTGATGTTCTCGGTAGGTCTCCCGGAGGAGAAGTGTAGCTTAGTTTGCCTAGGACAGGCTAAGTCTTAGACAATGAACTGTCCATTGTCTAAGTTCTCCGTGAAGCGAACCAATCAACGATACGGGATAGGTTGTGATTGATTCGGAATAGTGTTGGGGAGCACCATTGTTTATAGCCGCGGAATTTTAAGCGCTCTTGCTGCGTTAGACGTGAGCTGTCGGCCAATCAATGACAAGTTGTGTGTACAGGATATGTAAAGTGAGATTGGCCGAAGCAAGGCTGTTTAAGGCCAAGGAAATTATGTGTTTGTTGGCGTGTGTGTTGACAGGTGATGCCGTGTGAGTGTTGGGAAACTATTCAGGTGAACTAGTTCCCTGTTGTTGTGACGTTAGCAAACAAACTCATAAAGTACAATGAATTAAAATACTATTTATAATAAAATTATAACAATGAAAGATTTTCCAGCTTTTAATTGTGTTTTCAACTGCCTCAAAACAACAAACAACTCACTTGCCTGCTCAGGAAATTCATCAAGTAGAAAGAAAGAGCTAGTCACTAAGTGCTGTCAAAGACTCCTTTTTTGATCTTGAATAACTTCTACTTTTCTGTGAGAGTTTAATAAATATATCTCCCGCTTCGGAAGGGAGTTTTTTTAAACTTACTATATTTTGCTGTTGCAGTTATGTGTTATGTACAAAGGCTGTTTGATAAGAGATAACGTTCAATCAAAAGGTTTGTTTTATCTTTGATGTTTGTCATCTTATTTATGTATACACATTAAATTTCACACACTAAAGAAAATGTATGTTTGACTGCGTTCGAAAGTGGATAAGTTGTGTGTATATGTATATTGTAGAGTTCATTGCTGTCATGGAAAAAATTGAATTTTATCTACAGATAAACCATTTACGAAAGTGAAGGAAATTGAAAAAAAGTAATATAGGGACTCCACACTGTCACCATAGAATAGTTCATTCAATTTCGTTGTGTTCGAACAAATGTAGTTGATGCCCTAAAATGCAGTCAAAATAGATTTTTCCTGGCGAATGTGCTCCAATAAGGCAAAACTAGTTCCATTGATCGGGAGGACTTATAGCTATTTTGTGGAATTCGGATGGCATAATCTTCATCTGCTATCTGGAAAAGGTGTTACCAGGGGACTTAAATTTAAGAAAGGCGGAACCAAATGGTAACAATGTTTGAAAAGAGAAATTTAAAAAAAGACAAAAAACAAATTTAATGATTAACAAGGCTCAAGTTTATTGAAACAAAGAAATTTCAACGTTTCAGATTTTATCATTCACAATTGAGAAAGACATCCTGAGACAAAATTATCATAAACAGCTTATGATTAACAAGATTATAGTTAATAATAGTTATACGCCCTTAATGTAAAATATTATAATTAAAAAAATAAAAAAAAAATTAATCAATAAATTCTGAAGATTTATCCCCCTTTTTAGTTTATATATTTTATAGTTACAAAATTTAACAAAAGACAATGAGCACAGCTTAACAATTAACAGGATTATAATTAATCCAAAAAAAAAAAGATTATACGCCCTTAATGTAAAAATTACAAATAAAAAAAAAGATGAAAAGATCCTGATATTTACTCCCCCCTCTTTAAACTTTATGAAATGATAAGTTTTTAAAACAGTTACATAATATTACTTATTTGATAAATTTCTTAAAAGCTATATTGGCCAATGAATATATATGTTTTAGATAAAGAATTTATTATGAGATGAATAGTTTATTTTAAAAGAAAAGAAAGGAAAATTTTGAATATTAAATTTTTTTAATTGACGTCAATTATTTTAATTTAGAAAATAACCTCTTGGAGGTTGTTAGGACCGAAAGTTGCATGCAGGCTCCACCCAAAAATTTTTTTTATATTTTATAATTAATTTCACAATTCTACATCTAAAAGATAGTTTTTAAGAGAAACATATTCGCTGAAGTAAATTTAGGCACATATACAATTTGAGTTTAATTAATGTTCTATAAAGTCAGTTTTTTGTAACATCACTTTGGTGCACGTTAAACTCTGAAGCTATGTGGAACAAAACGTGTTTTGTTATCAGGGCGAAACATGTTTAGATCTTTAGCTGTGTTTCTTCTACCAGCATATTAGCTATAGCAAAAAAAACATGTTTTTTAGCGTCTGTACAAAATCAGACATGTTGTAGCATTAATGTTCATTATTAAAGCAAATATCTGGTTATTTGTCAAAATTTAAGAAAATTAATTGTATAACAGAAATTCGTTAAGCTGGTACTTAAAAGCTTCTTAGATGATTATAAATTTATTTATATATATTTAATTTTGTTTGAAACAAAGCTTGTATAAGACTTGCAAAGATCTGCAGAAGTCTGTAAAACGAAGTTTTCTGATTTAGAAAAGATTTCTCCAATTGTTTTATATTTGACATGTTCAATAAGATATTTTGATCATTTAAAGTTCAACATTAGTTTGCACCTATTTCACATAATTGTTCAAAACTCAAAATGTGCCTTTGCAAGGTTTTGTAAAGTATGTTTTAAAAGTAAATTTTTATAATCATTCAGTTTTAAAAGAACATTGAATATTAAATAAAACATGAAATACATATTTTAAAGAATACATGATAATTAATAAATTATTTTAAAGCATTAACAAAAATTTAAAATATGATAAAACCTGTAAGGCTGAGTACCTGGAAAATCCTGTCGCAGTTCACGTGAGCTTGTGCCGTGAAAACGAAAATTTATTTAACATTATAGACTGACGCGCACGAAAAACAGTAGTTTAACATCGTTGAAAACTGAAGCAGAACTTTTGAGAATCAAAAAAAAAAATTATTATATCTAACGTAACAAAGTAAGAAAGTCAGGCATTGTGAGTGACTACAGGTAGACTAGATAACGGATATTAGAGCAGCTGGGCTGTCTTGCCGTTGTACTTTGCCCTCCGATGTCATATGATGATTAGTTTTGGATGATCTCGCCGGGTGGCAGCATCTGTCAAGCGACGGAAGTGGTATGTGGAAAACGAGTTAATGAAATTTTTTGCAGATGTGCTTATTTGAATTTGAATGCTACAGCTCTCCCCCCCCCGAAAGACGGAGTTAGGGTGGAGTCAGAAAGGAGACCAGAAGGGCCTCCCACAAAATTTTGAAAAAGGGACAAAGGGCCAGAAGGGCCTCCAAAAGATTGAAGCAAAGGGGCCAGAAGGGCCTCCTACAAGCTTCAGAAGAAAGGGGCCAGAAGGGCCTCCTACAAAATTTTGAAACGGGGCACCTGATAGAAACAACGCTTCATAATGCTTTTATAATCACCACTCTAGGGTGTAGCCTCCTTCGGCATTTACTGATTAAATTTTGAAATTTCTACAGCGTCTCAGCTCTTCCCACCTATAATTGGGATAGGCCCAGGACGGAAAGAGCTGAAGGATGACGCAAAGGTCGACATTGCTGTGCATGAACTGACTTTGTACACTGAGGTACAAGGGGGAAAGGGGTGGAGTGGCACCTCGGGAAGCCAAGTGGAGGTGACCACTCCGGGGACTAGGGGAGGGAATGTGCATAGCACATGGCATTGCAGGAAAGGTCGGACTCAGACGGGGGGGAGTATCCTCTGAGCCGACCTTAACATTAAATTATAAAAATAAATAAAAATAAAAGAAAAACTCCTGAAGCCTTTTTGGGTCAGATCATGCTCAGCGTCGTTATTTTTAAATTCCTCTTCTCCCATACGAAGAGAAATTTAAACTATTCACGGCTCTTAACAATTTCCGTGAGAAAAAAGAATTTTGAAAGATCTAAACAAATAATCCATTTTAAAAATAAACAAAGAAGCAGTATGAAACGTTGTGGAGTCAAAAATGGTTTTACTGCGCAAGGCAGGGCATGTAATATTTGACTTAAGGTCTTATGTATGTGACTGTAATCATGTGCCCCAAAAAAAAAGGAATTTAAATTAATCAAAAAAAATTATGTAAAAAAAAAAATTTCATCAAAAAAAAATTTTAAGTGTTCAAAAAAAAGTACAAAAGAAAGATGTGTTTAAAAAAAGGTGTAGCAAAGTAAATATGTAAATAAAAGGTGACCCATGGTGAGGAAAACCCAACTCCGGTTTTCTCAACCCTAACAAAAAAAACTAAATCAGGAAACAAACATGTTGACCTGCTAATTAACAACCAAAGCAAATTAATCAAGACCAACAGGCCAACCATGTCGTCCTATATACAAAACTGGGCCCCTATAATTTGGAAAAGAGAGAAAAAAAAATTTAGCACGCAAAGATATATTATTAAAGAGTGTTCAGCATTTCAGTTAACTATTAAACAAGTGCCACCATCTGCATCAACCAGTCCACTGCCATTTTAACTGTTGCTGATAATTATTAAAAAAAAATAAACCAAGTAATTTTAAAAAAAATTTCTTTTAAGATGATGCAAAAAAAATGAAAGAGCCAGAGAAAGACTCAAGAATTATATGTAGTGTAGTTGTTGTGTATATGTGTGTGTGTAAGTATGAATTAATACAGACAAGCGAAAGAAAACTCGAGAAAATTTTTGAAGGAAATTTTGAATATTTTTTTTGTTTTTTTTGTTTCTAACTATTTTTGGGTTTTATTATTTATTTAAATTTTTTTTTTGGAATTCCCGAATGACCCCGCTGTCTGGATCAAATTCAGTGAATGACTAGAGTGAAGTGTATGTGAATATATATATATATAAAAAATATTTAAGCAGACAAAATAATAAAAAAAAAAATTTTATCGAAATTGGTTTAGAAGTTTTTGTGTAAGTGTTTATAAAAATAAATAAATAATAAAAAAAAGAGACTATAGATTTATAGAGATTTAAATATTTAAACTAAATAAAAAAAATTTCATCAGCAACAGTTGTGCAGTATTTGAAAAAGCTGCAAAACATAAAAATGAGCCTTGTTTAACAAAGATAATTTTGAATTTAAATTTAGATAGTTCCAATGCAAAATTTTGAAAATTAACTACGGTTCCAAAATTTAAATTAACAACTCTATAATTTAATTTAACCACACTAGAATCTAGAATCAACGACTTTATAATTTAGAGAAAACCACGCTCTGCTACCAGAAACATGTTACCAGGGGACTTAAATTTAAGAAAGGCGGAACCAAATGGTAACAATGTTTGAAAAGAGAAATTAAAAAAAAGACAAAAAACAAATTTAATGATTAACAAGGCTCAAGTTTATTGAAACAAAGAAATTTCAACGTTTCAGATTTTATCATTCACAATTGAGAAAGACATCCTGAGACAAAATTATCATAAACAGCTTATGATTAACAAGATTATAGTTAATAATAGTTATACGCCCTTAATGTAAAATATTATAATTAAAAAAATTAAAAAAAATTAATCAATAAATTCTGAAGATTTATCCCCCTTTTTAGTTTATATATTTTATAGTTACAAAATTTAACAAAAGACAATGAGCACAGCTTAACAATTAACAGGATTATAATTAATCCAAAAAAAAAAAAGATTATACGCCCTTAATGTAAAAATTACAAATAAAAAAAAAGATGAAAAGATCCTGATATTTACTCCCCCCTCTTTAAACTTTATGAAATGATAAGTTTTTAAAACAGTTACATAATATTACTTATTTGATAAATTTCTTAAAAGCTATATTGGCCAATGAATATATATGTTTTAGATAAAGAATTTATTATGAGATGAATAGTTTATTTTAAAAGAAAAGAAAGGAAAATTTTGAATATTAAATTTTTTTAATTGACGTCAATTATTTTAATTTAGAAAATAACCTCTTGGAGGTTGTTAGGACCGAAAGTTGCATGCAGGCTCCACCCAAAAATTTTTTTTATATTTTATAATTAATTTCACAATTCTACATCTAAAAGATAGTTTTTAAGAGAAACATATTCGCTGAAGTAAATTTAGGCACATATACAATTTGAGTTTAATTAATGTTCTATAAAGTCAGTTTTTTGTAACATCACTTTGGTGCACGTTAAACTCTGAAGCTATGTGGAACAAAACGTGTTTTGTTATCAGGGCGAAACATGTTTAGATCTTTAGCTGTGTTTCTTCTACCAGCATATTAGCTATAGCAAAAAAAACATGTTTTTTAGCGTCTGTACAAAATCAGACATGTTGTAGCATTAATGTTCATTATTAAAGCAAATATCTGGTTATTTGTCAAAATTTAAGAAAATTAATTGTATAACAGAAATTCGTTAAGCTGGTACTTAAAAGCTTCTTAGATGATTATAAATTTATTTATATATATTTAATTTTGTTTGAAACAAAGCTTGTATAAGACTTGCAAAGATCTGCAGAAGTCTGTAAAACGAAGTTTTCTGATTTAGAAAAGATTTCTCCAATTGTTTTATATTTGACATGTTCAATAAGATATTTTGATCATTTAAAGTTCAACATTAGTTTGCACCTATTTCACATAATTGTTCAAAACTCAAAATGTGCCTTTGCAAGGTTTTGTAAAGTATGTTTTAAAAGTAAATTTTTATAATCATTCAGTTTTAAAAGAACATTGAATATTAAATAAAACATGAAATACATATTTTAAAGAATACATGATAATTAATAAATTATTTTAAAGCATTAACAAAAATTTAAAATATGATAAAACCTGTAAGGCTGAGTACCTGGAAAATCCTGTCGCAGTTCACGTGAGCTTGTGCCGTGAAAACGAAAATTTATTTAACATTATAGACTGACGCGCACGAAAAACAGTAGTTTAACATCGTTGAAAACTGAAGCAGAACTTTTGAGAATCAAAAAAAAAAATTATTATATCTAACGTAACAAAGTAAGAAAGTCAGGCATTGTGAGTGACTACAGGTAGACTAGATAACGGATATTAGAGCAGCTGGGCTGTCTTGCCGTTGTACTTTGCCCTCCGATGTCATATGATGATTAGTTTTGGATGATCTCGCCGGGTGGCAGCATCTGTCAAGCGACGGAAGTGGTATGTGGAAAACGAGTTAATGAAATTTTTTGCAGATGTGCTTATTTGAATTTGAATGCTACAAAGGGAAGAACATCACAGATTAGTATTATGCATTTTTATTAGATCAATTTTACGATAAATTAAAAACAATACTACCATGCTTGGCGAAGATAGAAATTCTCTTCCACCAAAACAATGCACCAACTCACACGTCTATAATAGAAATGACAAAAATTGTTAAATTGTATTATGAATTCATATCTATCTTATTTATCTTATTCTCCAGATTTGCACCCTTGCAACATTTTTCTCTTTGTTTACATGAAAAATTTGCTCAGTTGAAAAGGATTCACATTGAATGAGGAGGTTGTCATGGAAACAAACGTTTATTTATAAGCAGAATTCGAGAAATCTTCTTCTTTTAAAGCCTTAAAGAAGTTCGACAGAGAAATCGAACTAAAAGAAGTCTTTTAAAAAATTAATGAAATTTTTATTTAAGGGGGGGAAAAAAAGAAAGAAAAAAATTTCCCACTAACTTATCAAACAGCCGTCATATTATTTTGTGAAATTTTGTTTTGTATTTTTTCTAGTGTGTATTGATTGACTATTGAACAGTTTTTGTTGATTTATTTGTTATATTGTTTGACTATGGCAATGCAATTGTTTTTGTCTACTGCCATAAAAATTAATAAATAAATTTTAAATTTTAAAAAATCATTAAATTTTAAGTGAAGGGTGTGTGAAGATTTTCAACGTCTTAAGTGCCTTTGTAAATCTTTATTTTGTAAAATTTTATTTTTTTAAGACCTCTTACAAATCTCACAATATTTTTATCTCATTACTAATAACATTGGAAATTTTAGACTAAAGGGGTGTGTGTGTGTGTGTGTGTGTGTGTGTGTGTGTGTGTGTGTGTGTGTGTGTCCACCCGCGTTATAAAAGTTCAGAGCCTAAAGTGTTAAGATTTCCAAACAATTTTAGATTTCTTAATACAAATATCACTTATAAACACTGTCAAATAATGGTTATATCATTAATAAGATCTAGAAAATTTGCTAACTAGGCCTCTTCAATTTGTGTTCGAATTGTTTAAGTAATCGAGAAGATTTTGAGTAATTACATATATTTTTAATTTTGGAAAAAATGTTGAATTATATGTTGGGATATTTTTAATGGAGGGAGTCCACTGGTTTGTACTCGTATTTGGTGAAAATGAGGGTAGAATTAGCTTTTTATTTTGGTTGTAAAGTTGATGCAAGACACTAGGTTTTTCTCCAAAATGTATAAATTTTAGAGTTTTGTTGACTTCACACTAAGGCAATTGCTTGGTAAAAATTGTTCTGTTAAGTCAATTATATTGTACAGTTAAATAAATGTCTTTGTATGTAAATGTATTTTAATTAATTATTAGTTGGTTCGTGCAACATGTATGACTAACAAAATATTCATTCCAATGTTGTCTTCAAATTGATCCTTCCTTATTCCTTATGTCAAATAATGTCAACATTGTAGTCTTCTTTCAAATTTTCCTTTCTGATATTTCCCAATCGTAACTTCATCAGTATTAACATATCTTTCTTTATTATACCAGGTGTTAAAAATATCCTGCCCCTAGTTAAAATTTGAACAATTTAATTTTTAAAATCACACTTTTAGGAAACCTAGTAGGGCTCTAAAGTTTATCATATAGGAAAATTTTACCCAACCTCCAAAAATTAGGTGTTTATGCAACTCAAAAATGTTAAATGAGTAGAGAAAAACTGTGCACTCCAGAAGTTGTTATATAGTCCATATCTAAAATGACAGGCAATAAAAATTTTAAATAATGATTTTAAAATAGTGCAGAATTGTTTTTACTTTGGTTTTAAATGTATTTTATAATCAATGCTAAAATAGTGCTGTGTGCGCGCGTCAGTAAAACACTGTTTGGGCCCATGGCTGAAATAAAAATATGTCTTGTTGCATATCTTTGGGAAGCTCTAACCTACGAAAAAGTACTGCAAATCCGATTTAAATTAGTTTTAGAGGTATGTAATTTCAAATTAATGCTACTTGTTTGTCATTCATTAATCAAATCTGCAATACATTTTATATGCTAAATGATCTCTTCAAAAAGGTGCAACATGACATACGGTTCCTAACATTCCATTTAAGCCCCATGCATTCCAAAAAATCGAACAGGGTTTTGTTGACATGCAGAATACGTTGTTAATGATTGTTTTATATAATTTAGCTGTCCTCTTTATAATTAAACTCCTCTCAAGTTTAAACAAATAAACATTGCACAAACTTTCTCACTCGCCCATCCCTAAAACTAAATAAAAACCAACCGAAACTATGTAACCAAAAATGTCAGTTCAGTAGTTGTTGGTCTTAAATTGCTTTGCTTGTGCGTTTTTGATTAATCAAGCTTTTTAAGAACTGGAGTCGAAGTTCATTTTGTTTTTGCCACTTATTCCTGAACAGTTATATTTTTCTACTTGAAATTTTGTACACGGGTTTGGGTCATTCTTCACATTATATATTTTTTCCCCTTATGCCAACTACCCCATATTTTTGGTTATCGAAAAAAGTGGTCCAAAATATAACCACATACCAAATTGTATTAAAATCAATCCACATGTTTGGACAATAGAGCATTGCACAGACAGACAAATAACATTTCAAAAACCACATTTTGAATGAAGGAAGGAGATTTTTATTTTTTTTACCTATCACAATTTTATATGTGAGAAAATAAAATCACAGGTTTATAGATCTATTTTAAAAAATTTGTCAGTTGCCATTTTAGATAAAAGCAACATAACGACCTCCAGTTTGCAAATTTTTTTCTCAATTCTTAATACTGTATCACTTGATAGAGGATACTTTCTAAAATTTGTTTGCCCTCTAAAAATCTAGTGTGTTGGAGAAGGACAAAATGTGCTAAAAGTTAGTTTATTTAATCCTACAAAGCTTTCGGGTCAATCCATTAAAAATCACCCAGACCATGTTGCTCACCATTTTTGTTTTTCTTAATTTTTTTACCAGTTATCTACTGTTATTAGGTGAGCTAAAAACTGTGTTTAAAAATTTTTTTTGACCTGTAGTTTTTTTTGGCGGCCATTTTAAGTTTGCTTTCGAACCCATTTTCAGTTGAAAACGAGATTTGTGTAAATGTTAATAACTCTGTTAATTTTAAAGATATCATAACCAAATAAAAACCAAAATTTGTAGAATAAAATTTTCTAGATTTTTTGTCATTACATAATTTTACCTAAATAGTAAGGAAAATGGAGGAAAAAATGTGTATCTACGAAGTTTAAATTAACTAAAATCAAGAACTTTGGTACTGCAAAATCACCAAAAGGAAGTAAGACTCAGATTCAAATTTTTTTTCTTGAGTAGATTTATAATAGGTTGACTTGCTGTAAAAATATCAAGTTTGAGAACTTTGTCCTTTTTTTAATATAAACTTCCAAAAGGTTTAATATAAACCTAACCTAACCTAACCTAAAATCACATGTTTTGTATTCACTAGTTCAAAATTTAGTTTGCGAGTGCAGGACTTTTGAAACACCTGTTATATTACCACTGAATGTCACACAATTTTTAACAAATTATAATTTTTGTTGTAGCCCTGGCTTCTTAAGGTTTGTCAATGTCTTGGTCCGAATGACGGGTGAAGAAAGGAAAGCATTCTTACAGTTTACTACAGGCTGTTCATCTCTACCTCCAGGTGGTTTAGCCAATCTATATCCTCGTTTGACAGTCGTTCGTAAAGTCGACGCTGGTGAAGGCAGCTATCCCTCTGTCAATACTTGTGTACATTACCTTAAATTACCTGATTATCCGACGGAAGAACTATTACGTGAACGATTACTTACGGCAACTAGAGAAAAAGGATTCCATCTCAATTAGGATTCGAATTGTTTTCAAA
Organism: Aphrophora alni; assembly: GCA_963513935.1. NCBI lineage: Eukaryota > Metazoa > Arthropoda > Insecta > Hemiptera > Aphrophoridae > Aphrophora > Aphrophora alni. The sequence goes on along the minus strand of OY740778.1, from coordinate 45,910,686 downwards.
AAGAGAGACAACAAATTTCCTTTTCGTTTGATTTTTTTTAAGAGCGTCATTATTGTTTCATACTATTCAATGTTTGATTTGATTTTATAAGTAAATTGATTTAACTTTTGATTCCTCTCCAATGTAAAGGATAAGAAAAAAAAACTATTAAGAAGGTAACTATTAGAAATATTTTAAAACGTAGAATTTATTGTTATTCAGGGATTGTTACTATATATTTTTGGGGAATAATTTGTTCAACTAGTTTTATTATCATCTTAAGAAGTTCCTCCGTTTTGATCTATAGATATCTAGTTAGGTAATTTTATGTCCTCTGCTCTTCAGTTTTGTTCTTTTTGTTTTACTCAAAGAGACTCAAATCCATAAGACGGTCTTTGAATGTGTAGTTTATAGAGTTTTGTATTTAGTGGTGCTTTTTTTTAAAAAAAAGGATAAATAAAGGTTTAGCTAGTCTATGGAGCACGACTTCTTCGTTTATACATCTTGACAAATTATTGCTTCAAAAAAAGTTTTATTTCTTTATCCTTGTGCCTTAATCTGCACATTGCTATTATTTTTTAATGATTTGTAATTATTATTTTTTTTTTTCATTAACTACATTACCACGATATAAAATAATTGAAAATAATATGTAATTCACCTAATAAAAAAAAAAAAAATCTTTGTATATACTTGATTGTTAGCATTGCCTTTGGTATAAATATTAGATTTAAGTTAGCCCTAACCCTCGGAAACTGGGTAATTTAATTAAATGTGAAGTAGGCCTAGAACTTCGTGTTTATCACCTTTATTTTATATGTGATGAGAAGACAACATATGTGGTTGTCTGTTAAAAATGTGATCTACTTAATATAAAATAAATATCCTGTTATATTTGAAGTTAAGTAAATAGTCTTATGTATATTAAGAAAGATAAATAAATTTAAAATATATTAAATCGTTGTGTAAAGCAAGTCTTACCCTCCAAAACTCTCCTTTTGTACGTTCATTCTGTCGATTATTTTTGTATTTTACTAATCTTGTAGGTACTTATTTTTTAATACGAGATGTGTCTATTAAATAACAATACTATGTTCATACTCTTAGAGAAAGCCGTGAGTATCGATTGTATTGTGTGTTCTTTTACAAAGATCTTAGATGTGTCTGAACATTCATGACATATCAACACTGAGAGGTCATTCAGTTGATTGTGAGTCATCATTTAATGAAGTAGTGTTTTCTGTTATATGCCGGAATAATAAGTTTAAAAGTTGAACTATGTGTCAGTTTAATATGTTTAATAAAATTGAACAAAACACCAACGGTATGTTTTCAATTGCTTACTGAAGCTTATGAAGAATATGCATGTCTGGTGCACTTGGAAGAAAATAAACACCCTAGATGACCTTAGAACTGAAGAAAATTTATATAAAAATACCCATTGATCGAGAAGACAACCAATTCAGTGTTGAATGATAGCTAAAGCCGAAGATACTCTGTGGAAAATTTTACGTTTGATGCCTTCTTTTCCAACTCCAAATCCTGTTGAGCAGCGTTCCTTTGGTAACGTCATTTCTAGATGGTCTTGAAGAGGCAGTGTGCAATGCTGCAAAGAAATATAGGTAAGCGGCAGGGTATAACGCTACAGGTAACGGATAGTGGTGTTTAAAGAATTAATTGTCTTACACTAAAGCATTAACTGCCTTCTACATGTACTATGGTCTTCCTAAAGATCAAGTATTATCTCCGAAATCCCTTGAATATCTGGTGACGCTGTAGGTGGACAGATAGTTCATCGAAATAATTTCACCCCGTGTACCGATTTTCCTGTAATGTCACAGACAGAATGACAGATGGACAACTTTTAGAAATCAGCAGGAGGCGAGGTATCTTCTGTTTCAGCAGCGGATACCCTGCTGTAACAAGATATTCCCCGCTAAAGACAAAATAACTGCTGCTGGATTGGATAGGTAGGAGGCAGTGTATAACACTGCAGGAAAATATGGGTAAGAGGCAGTATACGTTGCAGGAATAGGTAAGAAGTAGTGCTAGGTTTTCCTAGCTTACTGCTTCAATTCCCCTTAAAGCCATGATGGACGATTTATAAAATAGCTTTGTTTCCTCTTAATACAGTACACGGACTGACAACTTATAGAAGTAAATTCTAACACATTATTCCCTTCATTAATTACCAAACTTCAAACGAACACCCAGACGCTGCATCCAATTCTTACTTTAACTGAATCGGGTAAGAATTTAACATGTAAGCTCACTTTACTCTATCAACTAACTTAGATCTAATAGACTCGTCCTGCGAAGCACTATATCACTGTGCTTAACCCTTTGACGAGTGCGGCCGTTCCTGAACGTCCCAAATAGCCAACAGCTGGTTAGTAAGTATTTACAAAGAAAATTGTTGTCAAGGAGTAAGAAAAAAATTTTTTTAAATAGTTGTTTTATTGGTTACAAATGTATAATAATATAATAATATTGTGTTAAAAACTTGTAAGAATAAAAATTTACACTGATAAATGTACTTTAAAAAAAATTTGCACTGAAAAATCATTGTCACCCGTCGGTATAGCAGACATACACAGACAAAAACGTTTGCTGGGCCGCTTTTTTTCTACGAATCAATTTAGTATAGCCTACATAATGGAAAATATAACATTTCTTTTCAGTTTTCTTGGAAGCGTGTGTTGGTTTCGTTTGCTGATAGCGGTATCCCGTTGTCGGCGGCATAAAAACACCGTGGCATTGTCACCCGTCGGTATAGCAGACATACACAGACAAAAACGTTTGATGGGCCGCTTTTTTTCCACGAATCAATTTAGTATAGCCTACATTATGGAAAATATAACATTTCTTTTCAATTTTCTTGGAAGCGTGGTTGGTTTCGTTTGAGACGCGGCTAAATGTGTCAAAAGACTAGACAGAGGGGAATCTGTAAAAAAGCTTTGTAGTGTTTAATTTTTCATGTTTGATGTATAATATACGTAACATAATATAATGATACAAATCACTTATACTAGACAAGGAACATAGGCACAGGTGTGTGTATGGGGGAAACAACCGCGGAGAAGACGATGCCATCGCCTACATTTACGCGTCAATCAATACGCATGGTGAATTCTCCTGAAACCACGCCCCCTGGAGTTGTCCTGCCTTACAATTGTGAAAAACCCGATTTCATGTGTTCTTAGTACTATTTCTTGTTGAATTGTGACAACACAATAAGCCATGACTAATTTGTTTTATGATAAATACTTTTATTGCTCAGACGTAACCTAAAATGTTCCGGAACGTCCATACTCATTTACGCAAACAGCACAGAGAACGTTCAAGAACGGCCGTACTCGTTAATCGGTATTTCCCTGTACTCTTCAAAGGGTTAATCACAATTACTGTATGACCATAATGTCACATCATAAATACTCACAACTGATGATTCTAGAAGAATCCTGTGAGCTCCAACTCTGTTTATGTGTGTCTGTCTCTAGCTTTCTGTCTCCATAGTCGGCTTTTATAGAAAAATTCCACTTTCCCTTGAACTTAAGATTTATGATGCTCATAAATAACTAACTTCAGACCGTTTCTAGTTTTATGATCCTACTTGTCAACTATATGTTTTCAACTTCTATCTTAATCAAATAAAACCTAAATATATGCAACAGCGAAATATTTGAGATTTATTTGAAAAATATAATATCAGGAGATTTGATTTGACAAATTCATTTCAATATGATTCAAATTCATTCTGCACTAAAGTAATTTTTCCAAACCAAAATTTCTTAAAGTCTGCTCAAACAGGATTAAGCCAAGCACCTCAGGGTCATTAGCAAGGGACTATGAAATGCATGAGATGAGGAACCGGGCCAAAGATGAGGAACAAGCATAGAAAATGTCAAAGTGATAAGAGCGGAAGGTCCTTTGCATCATGATCTCCAGCCTTAGGACCATACTGATTACTCCAGTAAGTTCCAAGGCCCAAAACCGATTAATATTCCTGCCATTATCTATAATTTCTAGACTAGTCGCCAAGTACTAGCCCTAAGCGAGGATACGCTTGCTAAATTCTCTAGTTCAATTACAATTGTGTACTAATTGTACTTTATTATTATGACCACAAAATTTGATGACACCTGGTGGTTACAAGCGGAAATAGGTAGTGGTAATAAGTACCCTCTATCGCTAACAAATAGTGCTAGTAGTACTTTCGAAAGCTCGGTAACAATTCAACATTCGCGAATAATCTTGTCTTGAGAAAGTTCTGGTGTATTCCACTTACTTCTAGAGGGCAGTAATTGGAGTATAAAAAGGCTAGCAGTGCGACCGCTTGTGAGTCTGCCTAGAGAAGGTGAAGGAAGCGAAATTGTCTGTTGTGAAATAAAGTAGTGCATAACTCCTTAAAACGTGTTTGTGCGTGTTTAAAAGACATCTTTGTAACAGTATTTTGATTTAACTTGTTGTTTTTGTGTGTGATTTACTACTATGAAAAATGAGCGAAAAATAGACATTGAATGCAGAACATTCAAAGATCAATGGATCTTTCACTATTTCGTAATTGAGTCCAGTAAGAAAGCACGAAGCCATAGCCATTCTCAAACAATATAACATTAAATGTCATTATGAAACGAAACATTTTCAAAATTACTCAAAATATACAGGAAGTTTGCAGACAGGAAAATTTGAAGCTTTGAAGTGTGGATTGAAATCCAGCATCAATACTGAACAAGAGGCTGCAGCTAGTGCCAGCTTTCGTGTGGCTCTTGAAATCGCAAAATGTGGAAAACCACCGATGGAGAAATGATCTAAACCTGTAGCCAAAGAAATGTGACCCGAAAAGGTACTTTATTTAAAACTGTCAGTTTGTCAGCAAACACCATAGCTCGGAGGGTAGAAGACATTGCAGAAAATATATCATCTCAACTGTTTGACAAAAATGGACATCTTGAAGTGGTTTTCTCTAGCCTTGGACGAGTCACGGATGGGTCAGATACTTCTCATGTGTTGATTATTATTTGAGGAGTAGGTAAACGCTATGAAATGTATGAAAAACTTCTTGATATTGATAGTATTGATGGGAAGATAGTTTTAAGGCCATTGAAAATGGCATTAATAAAAATAACCTTCCATGGAAAAACTTGAAATCTATTTACTACTGATGGAGGCAAAAGCATGGGTGGTAAAAATAAAGTAGTGGTTGCTCTTGTGTCAAAGGTTGTAGAAAATTATGGTGGTTCAAAACCATTAGTCTTTGTTTGTATGATTCATCAACAGTCCTTGTGCGGGATATGTCTGAAGTTCTAAAACCAGTCATGTCAGTTATTAATTTCATTAGATCCACTGGGCTGAATCTCTGACAATTCCACGAGTTTATTGAAGAGATTGGAGAAAATAACTTACCATATCATACTGTTGTATGGTGGCTTAGTTGCAGTAAAGTCCTCTTCCACTTTTTTGAACTTCGAGCAGTGATCAAAATTTTTTGAATGAAAGGCCTCATCCTCTTACCGAATTACAAAATAATGAATGGCTGTGGAAGTTAGCATTCTATGTCGATTTGACAAAACGAATGAACGAACTGAATTTGAAATTGCAAGCAGCTTATCCCTGATTTATACACTAATATCAAATTAATTGTTCCGGCAGAAAATAATACTGTTTCAATCACAATTACGTAAAAATGTTTCACACATTTTAAAACATGTGAAATATTCAGCCACACTACTGAGACCGAGTTTCCCGTCGATTTTGCAATCGAAGCTTTGAGTGCTTTGAAGATAAATTTTGATACTGACATTGAAACCACAGCTCCAGAACTTCAAATGGAAATTATTGATTTACAGTGCAGTGATATAATTAAGAACAAATATCATCTTTGTTGAAATTTTATAAGAGTCTTCCACTGGTACAATTTGATAATTTGCTCGTGGCCTGTTTTCTGTTTTTGGTACTACTTACTTGTGTGAGAAAACATTCTCCAAAGTGAAGTACACAAAGAATGTTTACAGATCTAAGTTAATTGATGAGCATCTTAAATCTCTTTTAATAATTAGTACAAGTGAAATTTGTCCACAACTACAAACTATATTGTCAGTGGAAAATCTCATTAGTATTTTATATGTTTATATTTTATAACGTTAGTGTGATTCATTTCAATTATTGGTTAGTTATTATGTTTAAGTTAAATTTTATGCGTATTATACTTGTCATTAAGCTTTAGGTAGCAAGTTATTAACATTCTGTGTTTTTTTATCCAACTTATCACAACAACAATAAGCCATTAGCTGTGAACGGGCCGGAATGTTGACACTGGTCATTAGCTGTTGTGGGCCAGATTTGGCCCATGGGCCGTAGTTTGGAGACCCCAGATCTAGAGTACTCATGAGGGCGAGTAGTAGTGATGTCCAGCATGTCTGTTGATGTTAAAGTGTTTCCAGCAGAGACCAGACAAAATGTGAAATATTGTTCTTAATATGGATAACTCTTCAGAGAAACAACTTACGGAAGATAACAAACGGAAAAGGAAGAAAGAAAGGTACTGAATTAGTGGGGAAATAAATAAAAACGCGTCCAACATGAAGAGTTGTTGAAGCCACTCAAGAGTGTCTCTGAGAACATCTTGGAAATAGTAACACTAATACAAAGAGGGAAATAAAAGACAAAGCGTCACAACTGAAGAATCATGTCATCCGATTAATCTCGAAGAAGATTACAGAGTTTCTTAATAAGCATTATTTCAATAGATAGGTCAAAACCAGCAGAAGATTGAGCTGAATAGGGATAATGATGTCAAGAAGCAGAGTGAAAATACATTGACGGTGGGAATGTTCATGGTTATGAATAACCAAGTCATAAATGGTGATAATTACGTGCTAGAATAGATAGAAGGCGTAATGAAAGAAGGAAGAGTCGTATCCAAAGCATCAGTTAGAACTCAGACAGACTGTTCTGAGACTAGTAAGATTAATATAGGCACATGCACTGTTGATCTGGGCAGACTAAAGAGATTGGGTCATTTAAATAGACTGGTTTGTGTCCAAAAGGTGGACCAAGACGTTAAGGATGCAAAAGATCTGGGATAATGCAGGGTTACATCTGGGGAGGTCATATATGGGGAATCCGCAAGTGATGTTTAGTAAGTGTTTGAGTACAAGATGTATAAATGATCAGGTGTATCCCAAGGATGTATAGAGAGTGTTTCCCTGATTTAAAGGAAATAAGTTAAACATTTGGGGTGGGTTGAAAACTACAACTATGAGGACAAAAGGAGAAGAACAGGTTCGACATAAAAGTAAGTCATTAAAATAATGATAGATGGGAAAAATTAAGACTTGTCTAACAAGGTGGAGGAATATGTTAAGTAAAACAGAATTTAAAAAATAACCCACAAAATTGTGTATGTTGAAACGGTCAGCTTGTAGAAAATGATCCAGACAATTTTTAGTGACAGTGAAACCAAAATCGGTGTGTATATGCCTAAGAGCAATAACAAACAGGTGGCTAAAAGGAGTCCAAGAACCTATGCAATCAGGCTGGAGGGAAAAGGTACAGACATAATGACCATCTGAAGGAAGTCAAGAATACTCTTGTACATGCCTAGGGGTGAGAAGCTATTAAGACAATTTGGAGTACCGTACAAGAAATGGTGAATTACTAATAATCACTAACAGAAATGAAGGTAAAATTAAAGAAGTCATCGATATCAGCATTTGAGTAAGAAGACAGATATCAGATATCAAAGATCTTGACACCACAAATAGAGGGAAAAATAGAGCTGGCCTTGACAGAAGTTTTAGGAGAAAAGACTCTGGGTTGATGGTCGATAATTTAAGGCCAACTAGGGGAAACACCCAAATAGTAATAGTTACGGCGGATTGAAAAGTAGGGAAATACTAGTCTAAAATAAGTTTATAAACATTGGATTGGTAAAAGAGAGGGTGGAGGAGAGGATTGTTATTATTATTGAAATTATTGAGATGTGGCTACATACTGCAAGGAAGACGAGATAACTAGTTGCTGTTTTAAATATGTAAAAAGCTGATATAAAACAGTAGAGTGTCATCAACAAGAAGAATGCCCAGAATGAGACACAAAATGGGGTCGTGGCAGATGCAGAGCCTTCAAAGCAGCACCTTTCTATATAAACTCTGAAAGTTGCAACCAAAAGTTTACCTACTCATAAAGATGACCAAACTCAGAATAATTCAAATAAATCTCAATAGGAATAGATCAGTGATGGAGCTGCTAAACAAGACAACTGAAAATGAAAAAAGTAGACATAGTCATAATTTAGTAATACTTTGTGACTTGAATACATGTTTACTGTGAATTTTAAATAATAAGTGAGCCAAACAAAAATGAAAGGAAATTTATTGTTCCTTCTTTACAATGCAGTTACAAAACATGACTTCTTTCCAAAAAAAACTCAATATTAAACAAAAAATGAATACAACAAAATTAAAAACACTTCTTGATCCTTTTACAGGTTTTTATATTAAAACAATACTATCTCAAGGTCAACCTGTTAGCAAAAAATAATGCTACAAAGTTATTTTAGTTAGCTCAAAAGGTAAAAATGCTATGGCTGTCAACCTATTTAAATAATTGTTCACAAAAACACATTTAAAAAATCTCATTATTTAACTCCAATGGCAACTTACTAAATTAACATAATAATATAAAAATTACCAAATAAATATTTCATACTTATTATACTTGTTCCAAAATAGTTATTTGTGCAACTAGTGAGCAAAGTGAGCAATTGCCTCACTCGAGAGAAATCCTTACTCACGAGCCGTAGGCGAGTGAGGAATGGTTTCTCGAGTGAGGCGATTGCACTTTGCACTCGAGTTGCACATTATATTTTTCCTACAGTTACCATAAAACAAATAAATTGGTAAAGAAACGTAACATATTTTTACACAGAAGTGAACTTTTAATATGACATTTAATGTGAAAGTAGCATTAATAAATCAGAAACAAAATTATAAAACAAAAAATAATCTCCTTAAAAATGAACACAAACACCCTAAAAGAATTGTTAACCAAAGAATTACTTATAGAAAGACAAATAACACAAGCAAACAGTTAAAAAAATGAAATGGTGGCTTCTGCCGTGACCAGAAGTGTTGTGACAAATACAACAGTACAACAGCTGACCAGCTGATTTACAGCCCGTGCTGCCAACGTATTTCGCGCGCATACGACCTTGTCTGCATGTTACGCGCTCACTATTTCGTGCCTTCACGTTGCAAATCTGGAGTGAGACAAAGTAATTAGAGTGAGACAATGTTAACATTGTCTCACTGATGAGCGAATTGGCCACTTTGCTTTCTCAAATCAGTGAGAGAACATGTACATTGTTAGGTAACTGTAGGAAAACAAATTAGACTGATTATAGTCTATGATAATGGTGCTGGAAATAGGTTTGTGTGTATTTCTATTAGGTACATAATTATTATGGAATGTTATTTCTCTTCAAACACTAGACTTATTCATTTTACATTTTAAAGTAGGATTTCCCTCTTCGGGTCATTTCACTCGTCCCACTTCCCCATGTACATTTCATATTTAAAAACCCCTTTCTCTCCATCATCTCCTATATTGGTTAATCTGATCATAGTATGTACCTTGTTTATATAAGTTAGATTCTGTAAATTTTAATTTAGTTGCCTGATGATGGCTAACGGCAAAACATATGTTGTATATGTTATTATAACATATACAACATATGTTATAATAAAATAAAGCACTTTGTGATACGTATTAAAGTAATCAATTTCCTTTATACATTTTAATCATTATTTTAACCAAATAAAAAAGGAATCAATTCTACAGACAAATAGGAACATTGTGCTGGTTGGAAAATTTCAATGCAAAAAGTCATAGGTGATGCTCTCCAAAGAAGGGAAACTCTATTTGAATGGTTGAGTGAGTTAGGGATGGTAGTCAATAAAACAGGACATGAACTGTCGTGGGTATGAGGTAAAAGTGAATTATTTATAGATGTGACAGCATGTGTTGAACACCTAGTAGGGCGTATAAGAAATTGACATGTGTTAGACGATGTGAATCTCAGCAACTATCATGATATATTACATGACAGCCACGATTTAAGGAATATACTGTAGTTACACAAGACAGTAGGTAAGAAGGCACGGGGGGGGGATTAAGTTCTTTAATGGAAGAGTTTTATCATGACTTCAGAATGGAAATACTAAAATTTGACAAACTGTGCTTCTTACTAATAAAACATGATTGGGAAAGGGCTATGGCAACTGAATGCATAATAATTTGGGGGGGGGGGTGGACATGTACAGAGGTATGACACCAGTCCATTGGTGGAGTGAAGAAAAATATAAAGAGATTTGCTGCAGACTTAATAACAAAAAAGCCAAAATGGAGTATACTATGGCCAAAAACATCCTAACATGAAAGGTTAAGGAGTTGGCCTGGCAGGAAATTGTGAGGACCTAGACAGAGACATATGGGAAAATACTTATAAAATTGTTAACAGGAAGATCATAAGACTTCCATGAATGGTACTCACCATCCATAAAAGAATGGTAGAAATATCTGAAGGTTTCCCAGGCGGAATAGTACACCAACTTACAGACAGCTGAACATGATGTAGACTGTATTAGGGTGGAGACTTTACACTACACTTTAATTAAATGAAGATAAGCTCCCATTAAGAAAGGTTACCGGTGTTAGACTCGATGAACAGAAGTGGAGTTTTAGTTAGTGCAGTCAACAAACACTACCTAGGGAGAGGCCACAGCCCAAGAAGAATTTCCCCTTCTCTTACAACATAATTTGTGATGCTCAATCCCTTCTTAGGATTTAATTTACTATTTTTGTAATTTGTACATTGTATTCCCTACAATCTATACTACCACTAAAGGATGCCCCTGTAATATTATTGCTTCCTAATGAAAAGAGCCATATTTTTAATGGTTTTGAGAATAATTGAGACTAATTCTTATTACAGAGATGCCTATTCTCACTAATTATTCCAAGAAACATCCACCCTTCATCAAACTTCAAAATTTTAGTTTACCCAGTTGAGATAACATGTGTAATCACTTCTCCCCCTTTAAACACCAATCTTTTCAGCTATAGACATTGGATTTTTATGTTGTGGTGGGGGAAGGGAAAGGGGCAAGATCCTAGTGTTCCTCTGAACATATGGTCAATACGAATTTACATCTTTTATTAACGAAATATTTCCTGTTGATTTTTTGGTTATTGTTCCTAATTAAATATTTTTAAATTTTAACTATAAGATTCGTGATATGAAAAAGTGTGGTAAAAGTATCATTTTAACTCAAAACTTAACAAACAAAAAAACAATTATTTTATTTTGTAACCCCTTGGAATACACATATGTGCATGGCCTGATAATGTTGATAATAAAATAATTATTGAAGACCTCTTGTGATAGTTATGTACACACAGATGTATATTATATGCAAAAAAAAATCCTCCATTACAGGCCTCCTTCATTAAATATAAATCTATAAAATATTGTTCAGTTATTTTTAAAATTGTATTAATATACCATTTTTTAGGGCTCTGGACTAAAAAAAGTACCTTAAGCTAACTGTTTATATATTATTGTTTAATTTATATTCTTTTTTGATATGACTTCATATTATATATTAAATTTGCCTGTTAAATTATATTTATAATTTTTCCTAGGGACATTTAGTAAACAAATTTTCTCTCTGCAACTTTTACATCAAATGCAAACTTTGAATGGCTTGCGCCCCTATCTCAATCTTTTCACAATTTTGTTCAAAACCTATTAATTCAAACTTCAATACATTTTAAAATATTGAGTCAATCCCATCTGTTCTTAAAATAATACTAGACAATAATGCTAAAGATGGATTATCAGATTATCATGACCTTGCTGTATATCCTACTAAAAATAGTCTAAATGTATTTCTGGTATTCTAAATGAACCGTTTATGAAAATATGAAAACATCAAATAAAAATTTCAAAACCCCCACAATACTTTTTTACTATGTAATATATAAATAGACAACAATCGGAATAGACATGTGAATGAAAATACCTAATAGCTTTGTATTTTATCAATAATTAACATTCAAATGCATATCATACTGTATTACCATTTGTAACATCTAATAATATCTCTATAGCCACGAAAGATTGCATGTTCAAAATAATCTTTGATTACATGAAGGTGCACATTTCTTCAAAAAACCACTTACAGGAGTAATACCTGACGATAAGGAATTGCTAAAGGGAAGTCTTTATACATACATGAGCTGGAATTTTTCACAAATGGCTCTAAAAACAAAGAGTGGAACAGGGGTTGAAATCTGAGGAGGCAGACTCGAACATGAATATGTACTACCGATAGGAACGTAGAGCATAGTATTTCAGTTAGAAATTACAGTCTTAATGGAATGTGTTCAACTTGTGAGGGTGCGTCACTGAGCTCCACATCCACTTGAGTCCATTTTTGCCTAACCCAGACTGGTCAGCAGGAATAGCTGACTGGGTAGTTAGGTTGAACAGACCATACTAGTCAAATTATGAGATGTGAGCACTCCATACACACAGTCAGACTTGGTGTTAGTGCCTGTTAGACACAATATGGTTAGCAGTATTTACAAATTTGAGACTCGGGTTCAAGGATAAAGATATTTACACAGTCAGGTGGTTTTGAAAGACCTGAATTTTAAGACGTTCAGTTCAATGTTAGTCTAGGTATGAGGAAAGTAGTAGGGTTCTTTACAACGAGCATACTCATTGGGAAACTTATGTGTAGGGAATGTGACCTACAAGAGAAAACTACAGAATATCACAAATGCCTCAATCAGGAAAAGACTGAAACCCACGAATCTTTGACAAAGAGACAGACAATACTTGGAGACAACATTGTAAGGAACATTTTGAAGTTCATAGAATTTACAGGTCTTTCTGGGAAAGTGTAGAGGCATCATAGATCTATTTTCCATTTTAGAACAGATGTATAAAGGGATAGACCTCCATTTTAATGAAGAATATAGATAGATAATAACGAATAGCTTCTTATTTTATTAAATAACATTCAAATGTATTATCATAACACCACAGTGACTTATTTATAAATGACTCATTTGTGAGAATAAAAACGATTTAATTTGAGGTACAAGACGCTCTGGGTGTGTTATATGAACATCATGGTCTCCTTCAACGCTCTGAATAATAACATTATTCCTATCACGCAAAATATCCAAATAAAATTCTGACTCACTGAGGAAAGACCCCAGTCTGATTTTAGTTTCCGTAGCTTGCAATATAAGAACTGGGCAACGAATATTTATAACAATAGCTTTGATTTGCTCTTTGCTTAATGTATAAGGATTTATTTTCAATCTTTGATCAGTTGTAAACTTATATTTATCTAATTTTGTTTTTACTAGGGATCTTGCTATAAAACATTTAACATTATCTGCAGTTATGGTTACGCCCCTACTATTCATCACTCGCTGAACAGCTTCTTCCATACTATACGACGGTTGTTTTGATTCATTTATTCTGTTCTCCATTTCTAACAGCTTTCCAAAACTTTCCATCAACTCTGTTATTGTATTTATTATCATTACACCGTATGCATCGATTAAAACCAATTTCATGATGCGTTCTGGTATTAATGATGCTAAAAGTATGCCAGGAACACTTCCAGCACTATGACCTAAATAATACAATTGTGTCCATTTAAAGTAATCTACAACTCTTATCAGTGTTGATATATATTCTGTTAAAACTAAAACAAATCCTGGTGGGTAGTGTGAAGATTTTCCATGCCCTGGGAAATCAATGCAGACATAGTAAAACGACTTAGGAAGCAAAGGTATTAGACGACTTAAAGCATCACAGTTATCGAAAACACCATGGACGCAGAGCACTGGGAAGTTCATTTCATCGCCCCAAGCTTTTCCTGGAAAACAACCAATATAATTTTAATACTTTTTATATTTAAAATTTCAATAAACAATTTTACAATTATATAATGTATTGATTTAACAATCAGAGCTCCTAGGTGGTATAGTGGGCAAGACTTTCAACATGTGTACAAGGAGGAGAGTTCAATTCCAGTAGTAGGAGTAAAAAGTTTTAATATTGTGATAGCGAATCCTGGAATCACAAGAATGGGAACTTGTGATGACCACATATCATCCGATAAAAATCAGTCTAAGATGCCTAGGGTCATATGATAATGGCTAAGGATTATTATTAACTCGAGCACCAGTTGCCCAATCTGTAGTCATTTACCCAGCTTCAGTCTATTAGTTTCATTATTTATCTTGCAAAACAAAAATAAATAACTTATGTTTTTGGTATAACTACAATGGTTAAGATTAGAGGAATTTTTATTTTTTTTATTTGAAAAAATAAAAACAAGGCTTACTTCATTTTATAATTTAATGTTACAACAGTCGGTACATGATGGAATTCCATGATAATGGAAATAATGAGATGATTATTTAATTCCACAAAACAGCTTTAATTGTGACATATGTTTTGCCGTTAGGCATTTTCAAGCAACTAAATTGAAAACAAAACAAGTCTAAACTAAAAATGTGAGACAAAAGGAAAGGTTAGAAGAGTAAAGGGGGTTGAGAAATGACAAAAGAAAGGTCAATGATCTAACCTTTAGAAATCAATAGATCAATTTTAAAAAACCATACTTCCAACTTAAATGAACAAATACATCCTAACTCATCACCACTATTGAGACCTATTATGTAACCTTTGTTTTCTAAAACACCCCCACTTCCATCCCACAGGTTAGATCACTGACATTTCTTTTGTCATTTCTCAACCCCTTTACTCTTCTAACCTTTCCTTTTGTCTCACATTTTTAGTTTAGACTTGTTTTGTTTTCAATTTAGTTGCTTGAAAATGCCTAACGGCGAAACATATGTCGCAATTAAAGCTGTTTTGTGGAATTAAATAATCATCTCATTATTTCCATTACTTCATTTTAATTTATTATGCATTTTAGTCAATTACATAATGTAATAATATTTACAAGTTACTTTTTTTGCTAATATATGTACAAATAAGTTGATGAGATCATCATGGTACTTACTCATTCCTATCAAACAATGTAATACAAGCAGATCATCTAATATATTGCCCAACAGTTGGTTTCTAAGACACTTCAGGAAGTGTTAAATTGTATTGGTAGATCAAAATGTCATACCTAGTAGAGTAAATTTATTTAAAACAGTTTTTGATGTCGGCTAGGCCCTGACAGCCTCATAGATAGTACATAATATTCCAAACTCTCCATTAATTTTACTCGTATCATTATCTCTTCCCTGGCAGGCCTTGAAGCTGTACTTATGTGAAGGAGTCTTCAGTGGTTGTGGTTATCATGTCGGTGACTCTCATAACTACACGAATATCACATTTTCTTGGGAGGTCATGGTTCGAATTTGCATTTTTGACAATAACTTTGCTATTTGTCATTATAAAAAAGTTAGGTTGGTACCATTAGATTAATAATAGTCTTCACAAACAAACCCTGATATATATATATATTTTTTTTTTATTTGATTGATTTACTATTGTGTTTTACCAACTTATTTTTGCATAACAAAACTATATATAAATTAGGATTACATGTACATATATAATATAAAACAAATTTTTCTCATATTTTAAACAACACAAGACACTCCCATACAACAGCCACTCTACAATATTGCCAAACAACAACCCTCGTAATTTTTAAATTTCCAATTCTTAATATTACTTAATAAACAAATGAATGAAAATACAAATTTCCACAATTATTTTTTTTTAATTTTAAATAACTTGTGCGGACTAGTTACAGCCCACTATCAGTAGGGTTGTTTGTGTGCATGCAACAGCTAAGGATGATGACTTGTGGATGTATTGAAAGGTCTTGTATTTTGTGTTGCACAAAATAGTCTTTTATAAAAAAAATCTGTTGTCATTCTTTTTGTTTATTGAAGTTTCCACAAGTGTAGCTCTTTTCTGTTGATTAGTATTATTTTTTCATTTATCTTTTCAATAAGAAACTTTTTGATAAACAAATCGAGTATTAAATAAACACAGCATAAACAAACAAATAACAATACACAAGTTATATATATATATATATATATATATATATATATATATATATATATATATTAAATAACTTGTGCGGACTAGTCACAGTCCACTATCAGTAGGGTTGTTTGTGTGCATGCAACAGCTAAGGATGATGACTTGTGGATGTATTGAAAGGTCTTGTATTTTTGTGTTGCACAAAATAGTCTTTAAAAAAAATAATCTGCTGTCATTCTTTTTGTTTATTGAAGTTTCCACAAGTGTACCTCATTACAGTTGCTTAATATTACTAGTTTATTTATCTTTTCAATAAGAAACTTTTTAATAAACACGTATGGTAGTAAATAAACACACCATAAACAAAGAAATAACAATACACAAATTATAAAATTGTAGCCAATCCCACAACACTTTGTAGTTATAACAATACAATTTGTAAATTTAATATTTGTGTTGTGATTGAGAAACTCCTCCACTGAATAAAAAGATCTAGAAAGTAATAACTCTTTTAGTCTGTTTTTGAAAGGCTTTTTTTTTTAAACTGATTTTAACTTGTTAAGTAGCTTATTCATAAAGATAACATCAGCATGACTTAGTAGTTTTTTTGTATTTCACATCTGAGCCACTTTTGTTTGAGGTAATTTGGTTTTCTGATGTTTATCTTGTTCTTTTGACAATAAGCATATATTTAAATTTGTAGTAATAGTTTAAAATATGTACATGCTTGGTAATTATTGACAGCTCTTTAATGGCAGTTTGCATATTCTATTTGGCTCAGACTAGCTAAAGTTTCACAGCTCTTTTTTGTAGCTTGAATACTAGCTTCCCCACTATTACTTCTTCTGTTTCCCCAAATGGAAATTCCATAATTTAAATAGGAAAAATAGTCCATAGTAGGCTATACTAACAGTACCAAATTTTTGATAGTCCTTATCAGTACTCATTAGATGTTTGAACATAGTTTTCTAAATACGCCATCTATATGTACGTTACAAATACATTGATTATCAATAATCAAACCCAGGGATTTTGCTGAATGCACTTCTTTGATCAATTTCTCAACCAAAGTAAATAATAGACCACTGTTGTCATCTTTCACATTTAACGTAAAGTTTTGTTGTTCTACAAGTTATTTCCAACAAGATAACGGAAATATCAAGTTAATGGACTTACAGCATTAATTTCAAGAAAACTTCTTATTTCTAAATTTTGTATGGAATATGGTCTGAAGTTAAGTCTTGTGTCATCCACAAACTGAATTAAGCTGTAAGCTTAAACGGTCTTAGGGACCACTGTAAACTCCAGAGCTCATCAGAACCTTTCTTGACAGTCGGTATGCAACTTAATCTCTGAGTAGCATCCTACAGCCGTATCAAAACGAAAACCAACTACAAATTTAGAATTTCTGAAACTGTAGAAAGTTCTTTCGATTCTAAATAATGTTTTAACTATAAATAAACGTACCAACATTGTTTATTGTTAAAATAAATGTTATTGCTGAAATGTAAAAAATATACGGGTGAATACGTATCTCCTCGTAATCAATAGAAAAAATTTAAGATTTGAAAATTACTGCACTGATTAAAAATTGTGAATTCCAACTAAAATTTTGATGATATACCATCTTTTTCTCTGACAAAATATATGTTGTTACTGAAAATTCATAATATACTGTATATGTTGAATATTGTATATATTCCTAGTTTTTGTATTATCTGTGCACACAATATAACTTTGAAAATACAGGATATAGACTAGAACCTGACCAGAGAATGTACCTATATATATATATATAAGAGGAAACAGCTGAAAATTTGATCAGCAGTTCTCGAGTTATAAGCAGACAAATAAACTGAAAGATGCTGCATCTTATAAATGTAGAATTGGAATTTACCTTCCTTTTTACTTATCCAGTATACAAAATATAGAGTTAGTTAGGTTACTTTGGTAATCATCAAAGTTTCAACCTTCGTCTTTTGACTGATCTGCACATTTCATGATGCTGAAAAAATAACTTTAAACTGCCATCCGTTTGTCATTGTCTGTTCGTGAAGCATGATATACGTGGCCACAAATAATAAAGATAGGAGAGTGTAATTTGGTTTAATAGACTATAGTAATACTCATATAAAATGAACCCTGCTGAAATTATTCAGAAAAATCTTAATTGAAAATATTAAAATATTGCCATACTAAATAATTTTTTGTTCATATCACTTGTGTGAACTTATAACACATTAAATTAGATAAAATGTGCATATTTCAATTCTTCATGTAGTCGTACTAATCTCACATCTCTACAACGACAAATAGCAAAGTTGTTGTCAATCATGTAATTTAGAATTTAAGTTATTGTTTGCCTTTGGTCTAGTTAGTAATATTGTTATAAATACCTTATTGGTTGTCCGCAGTCTGATAGTTACAACTATTGGACTGTGGATAACCAATAAAGCTAACAATTGATTTACCTTATATGGTTTCCACCAGGTGACTTCTGTTTTAAAAAACACTAATGCGTTTCAGAGCATCTGCTCCATCTTCGTACCAACACAATATACGATACGGCAATTAAAGTCCAAGATAATAATCTTAAATAAACCATGCAGTAAATACGAGACGTTAGTTGTCCTAGGACATCGATATGATGCGCATCGCAAGTGTCGCGATATAGGTCCGTGTGTTTTTATGTTTTAATGTTGTTAACGATCTCAACTGAGTGAATAGAACTCTGAAGATGGAGCAGATGCTTTGAAACGCGTTAGTGTTTAAAAAAGAAGTCACCTGGCGGAAACCATATAAGGTAATTCAATTGTTAGTTAAAACAATAGTGACTTGGATACTAGCAACATGATTCTTAAACCAATAAAGTATTAATAGTAATTTAGAACTCTGACCTCCAAAAAATGTAATATTCGAAATCCGGTAGAGCCAAATCACCGACATGAGCATAGTGAGTGGAGGCTCCTGCACATATGTATGGCTTTGAGGGGGCCAAGACACTAACACAAGTGAAGCGAGTGGAAATTTTTATTATGTACACATCTAAGAGGTCTGTTAGGGCTTAGCTGAGATCAAAAAGTAATGATATGCAATTACGAGGTTCAGAAAACCTGTGTAACAACTGTTTTCAACAAATTTACTTTGCTGGATAAGACTCCTTCATCTACCAATACATTTTTACATTTTCTACAACTGTCAAGAGACCAACTTTTGAAATTTAGATTTAGAGGATCTGCTTGTATTAAGGTGTATGTAGAGGCTGGGTAAGTACCATGATGGTCCCTTGACTTGTTTACAATTTTGCCTGCAGTCATCCAATAATATTGTTTCAGTGTAATATGTTTAGATTTACATTTTAATAGTTATAATATGATAACATAAATAATTGTTACATACGCTTCTAACATTCCATTGACAATGATTCTCTAAAATTTAAATTCAATATGAAACACGACTTGAAAATTTGATCTTTTCATGCAAAGAAAATATGATTGGTATTATTAACATGCAGCTGATTAGATGCATATGTATAAAGCATTTGTAAAGAAAGCATAGTGTTATTAAATTTGATTACAGTATAATTATGGTAATTAAACTCAAGATCGGTTTTTGTAATTGCAGGCGTTAATCAACATAATTATACAATAATTGTTTTGAATAACAATAGTGAGAAAATATATGTATAAATAAGTTAATAATTATGATAGTGCTATTGTGGTTATTGTAATTTAGAGCCTAAATCTATTTTTTATTCTTATGGTGAAGCTGTTGCAAACCCATCACCAGTAAACACTGTAAAACAGCCTCATGAAATCAATACTCTTCATGTTGTTCTGAGGTCTTTATTTTCAGCTACACTATATCTTTATCTCCCCTCCCATTTCTTCTGTTTTCACCCCAACCCTAAAATGTAAAGCAACCCCTGCTGATGCTGATGGAGTGAATGACACTGGGCAAAAGGTGTGGCAAACAGATCATGGTGACCTCTTTTCAGTATTTAGCCTTCCCTGACCAAACGGGTGAACCGTTCATTCCCTATATGCTCGTGAAAAAAAACGTGAAGAAAGAAATTTAAAATAACAAGCTTTTGCAGGATGTCACCGAAACTCAACGTGCTGATATAATGTCCTCTATGATGGCTATCAGCATGAGGAGTTTTCCGTTTTGTCAAGATTTCATCGACAATGTGGAGATAATAAACCTAGTAAAGGTCAAACAAGTCACTCAGATGGAATCGCTCTCCCTGATTGAAGAAAAACTCAACAAATAGGAGAAGTCAGGGCAGAAAGACCTCATAAACATGGTAGAAGGTCATCTATCTCACCACTAGGATAACCTGACAGGATAGATAACTCTATGAGAATGATGGGGCCTCTAGATTCTGCCAAGAGAGAAGGAGACTCTAAACCATTTATTAATTGAATGCGGTGGAGTAATATACAAAGGGCTAGTTGTTTGGTACGATACCAAACTGATATAGAGGAGATACCCACCCTTCATGTACTGCACTTCCTAAAAGAATTAGAATTGGAGGGGCTTCTAAAGCCAGTAGTTTGCTGTTTTAGAAGAAGTAGGGGGGGCACAATAGATATATGAAGTCTCATTCACCCCCTACATCACTACTACTTCTTAATTTTTGTTATAATGTTAAGGCTAAATCTATTCTTCATCATCCACTTGTTTGCCAATACTGTTATACATAAGTAGATAATTGCTCAAAATGAACTATTACCAGGTCTTGTATGTACAAGATAAAATGGATCTACCATTTGTAACTATCGCCATGTTGAAATTTGTTAACCATTTATTCAGTCATATTCAACGAATAGTAAAACCTAGTTTACAGACAAAATTTGCCTTACATTTCGACTACCATACTTTGTTTCATAATTAGGTGACATTGTACGAAGCTCATTGACAGTGTCATTCAAATGTCATGTTTTAACACAACTAGCTGTAATTAAAAAGTAGGGTGACACAAACTTATTTTCTGTTGTTGTATAGTCGGCCCATTCAAGGATTCACTTATTGTGAGTTTGTGTGTGATAACGCTGAAGTAACCTAGTTGGATCTTCACCTTTTTTCAAGTCTAACATTTCTATCTTTCCTAAAGTCTCTCTTTACCAACTCTTGTTCTCTACTGACCCTAGAACTATTAAAGTATTCAGGGCGGTCTTTATTTTATACTCTTTTATT